>OY728156.1:1344303878-1344988523 GCA_963277665.1 Viscum album
TGGAGGAATCATGAAATTAAATATGATGTACCATGGTCAATAGAGTATGCCTGGTATGTTGACTCCTGAAGGACCTGAGAACACAACCAAATCCTATACGATTAAACTATAGTTACCATCCCTATAACCAGTGTTTTCATGTATAAATTTGAAAATTAGTTGTCTAGAGCCATACTATATGGATACGTCAGTTGCTGAAACAACTTGGGATTCCATGGCCTAAAAGCTAAACTCAAAACACTAGGCACTATTGCACCAAACAAACCTCACACACTCCTAGTCTAGAATTTGAATTGACACAAATAATACAACTCTGTCATGACCCTTCCCAGAGGGGCCCATGTATTAACTACCCCATGATCACCTCTAACAGTCTAGGAGCTGGTGATTAGCACCGAGTAGGCATATCCCACAATTGGGGTACATTTTCTAATGTACTTGTATACACACACATATCTATTCCCAAAAAGCTAAAAATTAAAAAACATAAGATTAAAATTCATGAATACACTACTATAGAGACCATAGAGTGCAATAGTAGAAAAATATTATGTAAACATGTCCATAATAAAGTCCCACCAAAAGAAGGAGTCTATAGAAGTGAAAACAGAGGTTTCTAAAACTCATCAGCATAAAACCATACCTAATTCTTAGGTGTAAGATTGTTTCTTGATGTTGTAGGATCACACTTCGTCTATCTTATCTCTCCAATCACCACCATATCATGGCCCACCTAAATCTCAATCAAAGGGTCGATCATATACACAATACACAACTCATGCAAGAAATGATTGTGCATGGGTGAGTAAAACAATACTTAACAGGACACTCTGAAACCACAAATGTGTACTACTAAGAAATTATTGAATTACACCACAAATAAAATACACAATGTAAACCACAAAGTAATTACACTAAGTACACCACAATGGAATTACATGAAGTACACCATAATAATACTGCACGGAGTATAGTAATCTCACACAGGTATATGTATACAACATATATTATAGGGATGTTATGATATACTCAATCCAATGAGGCACACCATTTTTATGAGCCACACAGAGTCAGTAAGACAAAATGTATCGGTAAGGTACACAATATCAGTAAGACACATAGTCTCGGTAAGACCCATAGTCTCTATGTAATGCACACAGCTTCTAGGTCATAGATCTTCATGGCCACACAACATCAAGTTCAAACATCTTCAAAGTCATAGTTAGCCACACGATTTCTCTCATAGCATGCTCGTTCTAGGAGAACTGACTCCCTAATTCATTCCATCATATTTTAATATCCTAAAAATCTCACATAGAGTATCTCAAAATAATTGTATTGTCAAAATGTTCCCAACACCACAAAGGACTCATCAAACAGAACAACAATGTGAATGTTACGACCAATTTTATAAAAAGGCTTGACCTGGGTCTGATATGGTGTGACCAGACCCTCTAGAACAAAGATGACCCACTAATGAACCCAACCAAGATCAATCTGGTTTGGTCCAATCTGGCTATTCCCACTAGGTCCCACCCGCTCAGCCGCTGGAGTAGCCTGGCTCTCCCCAGACCAATCCATGGTATGGACTGGTTTACTATTTTGCACGTGGTACACCCTGACCGCGTGCCCCCCTGTACTGACGTGGTTATATTTCACATTCCTTGTGGTCAGCCTGTCACATCGCCTACCCCATGACCTCATCACCACAGGTTCCTCCGACATAGCACTAAACAATGCCCCAGCTTGCTGACATGCATGCAATCAACACCATAGCCTCTTACTGTGGCCTATTTCCATGGCCTTCGGTCCACTTTGTGGCCTAATACCATAGTCCATGCCTGATGGTCATGTAGGCTCGAATACATCCCCCTATCAAAGTTCACATTCGTTGCCCACCGCTCCGGCAACCACACACTGTCAGCTCGCCATCTTCCATAGACCTGTGCCGCCTTGCTTGAACCTACCGAACCCTCTACCTCTAAACACCACTATGCACTTCCACCTTAGATGAATCATACCACACCTTCGTTGTAACTCCAATTTGTCATCACTGGGTCTAATCCTTCGATCTTGGATCATTGCGCCATTGATCTAAGGCGCAACGGTTGATCATTCACTTAGTGGTTTCCAAGGTGAATAACACATGAAGAATGCGAGGGATTGAGTGTAAAAAATAAAATCACACAAACACCAAAAGAATGAAACTTTTCCATTTTTTGTGTCAGCCCTGATTAATTCTTATTATAAGGAAGAACGAAGAATATTGAATCACACATAACTTATTCCTATTTATAACCCTACAACATAAATGTATCCTATAAGCGATATAACCATGAATCAATCTATTCCTGGGTTGATCTGTGTTATTCAATGAAGTTAAGAACATGAAAGGAATAAAAATTAAAAAACACCATACATAGGGTTTAGATCGGTCGTTGATGAAGAGGAATGTTGTGTCGTCATCATTCATCGATTCGATGTTCCTCCATCCAAGTTCCAATCTCTGATCCTCCATTTCCATTGAGTGAACTACCTCTTACATGCCTCAGGGGAATTCCAATAGTATGGTGATAACCATGGATTCCTAAAAATAGGAATCATTAAAATGAAAACTAACACTACATCAATATAAAATATTTTTATTAAATATTTTAATGATGTTTAATTCCAACATCAAAATATCAGGCTCGAGCTACGACGATCAATCTTAGGCCCCACCTAAGGTAAATGCACTATTACGAATGCAATCGTGCCCCCATATTTTCACTCTGCACACATGTTTAAGAGTTATTCTAGTTTCAAATAAACACCACCAACACATTTTTTTAAAAAACATTTTTCACTGAATTGTTTTGGGCATAATAATCCTTGAAATCACACGTTGTCTCAGTGCTTATCTCAGAATTTTACAGATTAATTTATAAAAATAAAACAATATAAAATACATTTCATTAGTAAAATAATCCATCATTCATTTTTCATGTGTTTGAATCTACCTAACATCTATCTGACACACTATGTGGCCTATTACTCAGATTTATTATTTTATTATTATTAAAGTATCATTTTAGTCTAATACATGACTAAAAAACACCAGAAAACTAGAAAATGAGATTTTATTATGTTGATAAATTTATAAAATAAACCCTAATTCATTTTTGATGAGTTGTAATTAACCATACAAAAATATGGCACATGATGCGGCTAGTATGAGTCAAATTTATTATTTTAAATATAAGTTTTATTTTATTTTAAAATGTGATTTACTTATCAAAAAATTGAGAATAAGAGATCCTATTATCTTGAAGCATTAATAAAATGATCCATATTTCATTTTTGACAGGTAGGCATTGAATTCACATCATTATAACACATGAAATTACTGATGTGACCAAAATTTTATGTTTTTAATATAAAAGAATCATTTTATCCTAAACCATGATTTATGATGTGTCTTATCTTTGAAACATCCTAAAAAAATATTTTTTATTTAATTTCTGGTGTTTTTAGTAGAAATGTGATGTTAATAGAGAAATATTGAACCTTTTACTATTTTTGGATGCATTCTGACTTTCATTGAATTTATTAATTAAATTTTGTCTTTTGGTAGGTAAAATGAAAACATTATTGAGATCTAGTTTGAAATATTTTTATTTTAGAAAATTTGATGTGTGAATTAAAATACCATTTTTAATTTTTTTTTTACTTTTGATTGATAGAATGAAATTTTTTATTTCATAATATTCAATTAATATATTTAATAATTATTATAGAATCATATAATTAACAATTTTTGAATGAATTCATTTATTTGTATTAAATTAAAATAATTTTTTATAATTTCAAAAAATTATGAATCAATTTATGAATTTTTAGGTTCTTCGACATCTATCATTTAAATCAGACAAATCTACTACGACCTAATGACCTCCAGTCTCACTGCAATAACCCCAATCATCTACTACGAGACCCTCATTTCATTAAAACTATATTTTTCTAGATCCAACATTTATCCCCTTTTTTCATACAATCCCAGCCTTACAACCACTCAAATCTATAAATTCTTTCA
Source organism: Viscum album (assembly GCA_963277665.1). NCBI lineage: Eukaryota > Viridiplantae > Streptophyta > Magnoliopsida > Santalales > Viscaceae > Viscum > Viscum album. The sequence continues at coordinate 1,344,307,951 of OY728156.1, forward strand.
CCCAACCCCATGGATATACCACCGCCTCTACAGATCTAGTACCACAACACTCTTCAAATTCTAATCACTTCCTCCCACAGACCACATTCCACCACTAATAATTCTAAATTAAAATTAAATGTATTTTCTTTATACCTTTGATATACAATAATGATTCTGAGCTCGACTGGTTTAATAAAAATAAAACCAGTTTCTTGTAGATTGGAATATGAGCCATTCTTCCATTGATATCGATGAAAGTATTTGATGAATACTATGAATCTGAACAATATATGTTTATTAACTAGTTTAAATTAGTTAGACTACATTCCATGATTCTAATTCCATATATCTCAACAATTATTGAGGAGGGATGCAACTGATATGATGTTTCCTCTACCTGTATAATTAATCTTGAACTATAATGTGCCACTAAATATCCTCTAACTCAGACAAAAAATTTTTTCACCATCTCTGCTAAATCAAAACAGATGAGCTTTCCTAAGGAATAGGACCCCCCAATGAAAAATAATAATAAGTTATGGATGAATAATCCTATTTTAAAGGAGGAATGTCACACTGAGCATTTATAATAATAAAAATATAAATAAATATTTTTATATATTTTTATATGTTTTTATTAATAACAATATTATCAGAGTTAAAATAAAAATATATTTTTTATGATATTAGAATTAGATTTTAGAACTGGTCCCAAAATGTTTCAAGACCAATATGTATTTTAATTCAATCTAATCTCCTACCAGAAATTATGAAATCGGGAAATTTTCCCCAAATGTATTCTATTAAGTATAAGTATGATTTTATTCATTTAGGATAATCAGGAAATATCAACATATGGTACGGAGAAGGTGATCAATGTAAATACATGATATATTATAGGTGAAGTGATTTAATTTATGGAGGATGTATTTTATCACTTTGAAATCACTTTAATTAGGTGATGATCACCTAATGATGTTCCACATTTAATTCAATTCCTATTAGTTTTGTAAGTCACATTTTTCATTTATATTCATGAATAAGAAGAAATTTTCACCTCTATTTTTGGCATTCCCAATTCATGGGGCTTAGCTGGATTTCTATTTCCCATGTTCCCAATTTTATAATTATGTCCCTATTTTGTAAATATATTAATGTTGTTCATTATTCTCCCTTTATTTATTGATCTGGAATATCTAAAAATTGAGAACAAATTCATGATGAATTATCATGGAATTTATGCTATATATTTTTTATAAATGTGAGCTTTATTCCATTTATCATAACATTTTCGTCACCCTAAGTCAATGATATAGTGATTGGGGGATTTTTAGGAGTTCACCCATTAACATAACCTCTTTTATACTCTTTAGACTCATTAATTTTCCATCCACATATCTATCATTTCTCAACTGGGCATTTGAGTGAGGTTGTATAATATGAATATCTCAGTAGGGTCATTATGACTTGTGAGACATATAGGCTATAATGAGTCTATAGAGTGAGTTGTTATGAAATTTGGTAGATAACTCTTATTATGTTGAAATTATTTATTTACATATTCACTATTTTGGTGAAAGAGGTGTGTGATCTAATTAATTAGTCAATCATTGACTATGTATGGGATTTTATGATCTTCTAAAAAAGATCTAAGAAAGGGATCTCAGAGTGTATCAAACTGGATTTCTCCTTATTCTATTTGAATTTCATTTCCATATTTTTTCCATCATTTTTTTTCTTATTTCTCATGTTTCTTTTTTAGTTCATATTCAATATTATTGATTCATTTCATCCACTGTCTCTGTGATTTTCATTAATATTTCTTTTTATTATAATTTACTCATTTTGAATTATATAAAAAAATCAAAATATTTTTGGGAATTCTACTAGGAAATTTTACACTACTTCATAATGAGTAACCCTAATATTCTCCACTATGCTATAACTAGGGTTTATAAATGTATATTTGATCACTTTAATGATAAGGACACCATCAATTTTCCTTTACAAAACCTTGAATATGATCTTAGATTTTTTTATTAGATTTGGAAAATAATTCTTAATTAATTTTCAATGACTGGGAATTGTTAAGAAATTAATTCTACTATTTATGTGGTCAATATGAATAAATGTTTTTTATTTTAATATATTTTACATTTTTTAACATCATGAGTTTTTAAAAGAAAATACTATGTTCGATAACATTCATGATACACCACATTTTGATTAAATGAAAAACTTGATATTATTTTATGATAGTTATAATATAGCAATTAAAATGGGGTAAAAGGAAATGATTACAGGAATTTGGAAAATATAGTTTACAGTTGTTTTTACAATTATTCCATTGTTTCTATATTAATTAGTAAATTAAATAAAAACCAATTGAATATATAGGATGAGTTTTGAAGAAAAACTATTTAAATGTGAAACGTTGTGCATATATAAAAATAAAATAACTCGTTTTGGATTATATTAATTAAATATAAATTCAATATAATGTTTAAAATTCATCCTATGTGTCTTTTATACTTTGTATAAGAATATATATATATTTTTACCGATAAAATAAGAGTTTTTCTTGAAATTTTGTTTCAATACTGTTTGAGGGGGAACCAATTTTAAATCTATTTTTTCCACTTTTATATGTTATATTTTAATATTTAAACTTCTTCTTTAGGATATGGGAATCAATATTTAATTCATACAATTTTTTGGTATTTTTTTGATAAATTTATTATTTTAATGAATTGTGAAAAATACTACATTTTAGTTAACAACTACTTTTCATATAATTTATTTATATTGGTATATTATCCTTTTAGATGATTTTAATGTATAATTATACGAATTATTTTTCATTTATTCTATTCTTTCATTATAGTATTTTTAAAATTAGAATTCGATATTAAAATATTTTAAACTATTGAAGTTTCACATTAAATACATGTTTTAATTTTTTCTATGTTATGAATTTTAATTCTAATTTTCCAAATTATGTGAATTGAATTAGAAAAAATTGATTCCATATTTATAATAATAATATCTGAATTATTCGTTATTTTTTGTTCTTTTCTAGATATAATAAAATTAACCTGTTAAAAAAATTATTTACCATAGTAAACACAAAATTTTGACAATGGTTAATATTAAAAGATAGATGCCAAATATAACTAAAAAATAAAAAATTTATATGGTGTTAGAGGTGTTTATAGACCCTAAAAATCCTATAGAACATTAATTTCAATACAAATTCATGTAATATAATTCAACCTCTATATGGGTTTCTTTAAATATTAAATAATCAATAAATTAATCACATAATAACAACACTAACCTCCCCATTCCGACCCAAAAAGATTTTTAGATCATAATATCTCCAAGATATTCTTTCAAAATAACTCTCCCCACATTCATGCGCTTCTGGTATCACCAAACTTCCAAATCCATATTTATCAATCATCTTTCAAGGAGTGGATATTTAAGATGTAATTTTCTCAGAGTACCTATCTTAATTTATTTTAATTTTCTACATTCTCCTCACCTCTTTTATAAATAAATTCATGATTCCTATATAATCATGTACATAATATAATGTAATGTTTCTAATGGAATATCTCATATCCAATTCATTTCTCACCTCCTCAAATTCAAATAAATATGACACAACATGTACCCTATATTACTCAATTTACTTATTTTTTTGTTAAAGTAATATTTTACTCTGAAACATGATTCAGATGTATAATACCTATAAAATAAGATCACATCATAATAGATTTTGAAATTGATGAATATTTAATTTTTGATATATTAGAATCATATAAAAATCAATCTGATACATTATGTTTCTTGTATGAGATAATGTACATATTTTTAATAAAAATGTTTCATTTTAATCTAAAATGTGGTTTTGATAGTAGAAATTAAGAAAAAAGATATAATTGTCTTGATACAAGGGGTATATGTTCCATCATTAATTTTTTATGATTAAGAATCTATTTTAAATAAATATGACATAGGTCATGGATATTATGAATCAGAGTGATTTTTTTCAATATATACATGTTATTTTTTGTCAGAAACAATTTTCACATAGGAAAATATATGAAAATGACTTCTTTTTTCCTGATAATTTTTTTAAAATGATCCATAATTCCTTTAAAATGTTTAGGAATTTACCATAATTAATCTGAAAAGTTATGTTGTTGGTATGGCATAATGTGATTGTTTTCAATATTAGTGTGTCATTTTAATCTAAAAAGTGATTTGTAAATAAAAAAGTAATAAAACATGTTTAACGTGAAATGATACATTAAGAAAACTGTAAATAATTTTTTTATTTATATAAATTTACTGCACATCAATCAGATACACGATGTGGTCTATAAGACTCAAATTTCATGTTTTCTATATAATAGTGTAATTTAAGTCTAAAACAAGAATCATATTTAAAATTCTAAGAAAATAATAATAAATTGTCTTGATAAATTATCAAAACACACCATAATTAATTTTTATGTGTAGGAATTGACCTCATGTTAAACTCACTCTAGCCATGTCTGGTTTGGCTCAAATTACATGTCTTCAATATAACTTCCATTTTTATCTAAAATGAAAATCACATATCCAAGAAAAGAAAAATGTATTTGAATATATTGATACATTAGAAAAATGATTATAATTCTTTTGTAACATGTAATAATTGTTTCCATGTTAATCCATTACATGATGTAGCTAATATAACTTTTTATTTTCAATATAACTTTGATTTTATTCTAAAACACTATGAACATAGTCAAAACAAAGAAACCAAGATCAAATTATAAATATAATTTAATAAAACTCTCCATTATTAATTTTTTACATGTAGGAATAGACCACACATCAATTCGACACATGATTTTTCTGGTATAATGGAACGTACATGTTTTCTATATAAAAGTGTCATTTTAGACTAAAATGTTATATAAAAATCCAAAACAAAGTATAAAATACAATATTTTCAATATAAATTTATAATATTATCTATAATTCCATTATTACACATATAGATTTACCTTATATCAATCTGACACACAGTCTTCTTATTATGACGCAATGTGCTTCATTTTAATATAAAAGTGTAATTTTATTCTAATCTCATGATGAAAATATCCATAAAAATAATAAAATGATGATATATGTTCTTCACACATTAAAAATATAATTCATTTTTAATTTTTGATATATAGGAATTGACCACACATATATTTGACAAATGATTTTACTGGGATGACTTAGTGCACTTGTTTTCCATAAAAAACCCATCATTTGAGTTTAAAACAAGATTAACTAAGCCAAAACCAATATAATGTTCTCAAATTACCTTGATATTTTTTTACAATGATATATAATTTATTTTTGATGTGTATTAATTGATCTCAGATCAATCGTTCACACAATGTGTTCGGTTTAACATAACGTGTGTGTTTTCCAAATAAAAGTGTCATTTTATTATAAAAAAAGATTAAGATACAAAAAAGAAATAAAATGTGATAGGAATATCTTGATATTTATGAAAATGATAAAAATTCACTTTTTATTTTTAATAATTGTCCTTAGATAAATTTTACACAAAACATGTTTGATATGTCTAAAATTGAATAATTTTAATATATGTGTCATTTCTATCAAATACACAATTCACATATCCAAAAACATGTAAAATGGATCATATATTCTTGATACTTTAGTAAAATGATCCATATTTGATTTGTGAAATATAGAAACCAACCTCACATCAATTTGTTGTACGATATGACTGATATGACTCAATTTACTTTTTCAATATAAATGTGTCCTTTCAATCTAAAAAATGATTCACAGAGGCAACGCTAGGAAACCGTGATCATATTTTCATGATAAATTAGAAATATTATCCATAATTCATTTTTGATAAGTATGAATCTACCACATATCAATCTAACGCATGACATGGTTGGTATAACTCAAAGTCCAACATTTCAATATAATAGTGTCGTTATAGTCTATAACATGATTCACATAGCCTGAACTGATAAAATGGGTTTGTAAGGTCTTTATACTATAGTAAAATGAAAAATAGTTCATTTTCAATGTTTAATAATCTAATTCACATCAATCTGATACACGAAATGGATGAATGACACAATGTTATTCTTTTCAATATAAATGATTTCTTTTGGTCTAGAATGTGATTTATATAGAAAAAAATAATAAACAGAGATTCAATTAACTTGATACATTTGTAAAAGAATTCATAATATATATCTTATGTATAGAGATTGGCTTCACATAAATCTGACACATGATGTTGCTCATATGACTCAATGTTTGTGTTTAAAATATCAATATTTAATTCTAATCGAAAGCAAATTCTAAGGAAAAAAGAAAGAAAATGATCTTTGATTATCTTGAATCAGTAATCAAAATATTAATGATTTATTTTGATGTATAGGATTTACCAAGCATTAACCTGACACACGATGTGGCTGATAGTACATAAAGATCGTGTTTTCAATTTAAAGTACAATTCAAGTTTAAAACACATGTCTCATTGAAAAAAACCCTGATAAATGCTCAGTTTGTTTTATATCATTAGGGAAATGATCCATATTTGGAATAAATTTTCTCATGAAGAGTTAACATGGACCCAATATAGAATTCGTTGACCGAGTTCACATCTAGTGTGAAATCTATAAAAATAAATAATATAATTATTGTAAATAATTAAATCAGTAATTAATAATAAAAATTATTAATTGATATAGTTAATAAATAATAATACTATTAATAATATAATTATTAAATAAAAATTAAATTTATATATTTGTAATTATTGATATAATTATTAACAACCTTTTATGTAATGAAGCTTATTGATAATGATGAATATCATGAATAAATTCACTAATTATCAAATATATATTATTAATTAACCTTGTAATTTATATTTAATAAAAAATATTTAATAATAGTATAATTAATAACTAATAATATAATTAAAATTAAAATTATTGACAATATATATAATAGTATATAAATTAATATCATCAATAATTCTGTAATTAATAATATAATTTTACCATATGTGGATTATATAACATTACAATTATAATTTTTTATTATTTTACATACTTATTACTAAAATAAAAATTCTATTTATTATAAAGACATGTTATTTTATTGATTTCATTTTATCATTTAATAAACCCTTCTGTAAGAGTTTTTTTATTATATATTATTGCAATTTTTTTGCTTAATTTCAAATATTTCATCAACGTAAATATTTTTTTTGAACTTAATTAATCAAAATTTTGTATTTAAATGGTAATGCAATGTAATAATTCTATTTGAATTGTGTTAAATTTTAATATTTTATTTTTGTTATTATTAAATTATATTATATATTTTGGGGGGTGAAGTAGGTGATCTTTCATGGTAGAGTTATACAAAGTGGTGCATATGCATGTTTATGTGAGATTGTAGATAAAGTGGAATGTGAAGAAGGCTTAATTTGTATGTGTTCACATTTTGAAGGGTGTAAAACCTTATATAAAAAATCTAATTTTTTTATTAAAATAATATTTTTTTTTATTAATTAATTAGAAAATAAATTGTTGTGATAAATTGGCATCTTTTGTTTCCCCCAAACATACATTATCACTATGAGAAATATATATATATATATATATATATATATATATATATATATGAGTCCGATTAAAATTCATATTACTTGTCAAGAGTCATTTATGAATTTCTTCTTCTCTTTTATAAAATATTTTATTCATATGAAATTTAACATTTAATTTTAATTAAATCTTATATTATATCATTCCTCACATAAAATTATTATTCACATTTCACTGAAGAGAATTTATAAGCGGTGTTATACTTGTACTTGTAGAATTCGTAAATAAATGTTTGATTATAAAAATTCTAATTCTCCCCAAAATAACACATTATAATGAATTCAATAATTTTGAATTTTCAAGGAAGGTTTTTTAACTTATGGTTGGTGGGTAGGAATTTAATAAATAAAATTCGTCAAGAGGAAGTTTCCCTATTAATCAAAATTCATGATAATTTAATTGGATCAATAAATGATTCCTCACACCAGTACCCGTTAAAATTGATACTCCATATTTCATAAATTTATATGGGTAATGATCTATTAAAATTAAGATTAATTAATATATTCATTATTCCTTATCTATCTTTCTTATATGTTTTTTATATATAAAGATTATTATTATTATTTATATGTATATTATTTCAGATACATTTTTTCATGTTGACTTGAATGTTAAAATGAAGTAATATGGTTGTCTCAATAACATTTTATTTTTAAATGTTTAAATTGATAAAAACACCCTCAAAATAACCCAAAAATATAAATCTTCATGAATTACACATGTTAAATGATGTTCACCCACACTAAAAATTGAAAAAATCATTAAATTATATTGAGAGTAATGGTAAGTATGGAAATAATATTCTTCCATTGTGGCTTGAACCCATGAATCTATTCATGGTTAGATAATTCATCAACAAATTATTATATAAAAGATATGTCTGATAAAAAAATTTGGTCTTTCTAAGAAAATGAATCATTCATTTTGGAATCACTCAATGAACTCCAAAACATTGAAATTGAGTAATAACTAGTACAAGATTGGATACAAAATCTACATTTTTATCATGAATGTGAGAAAATTTGGAATAAGAGATAAAATAGTAATAAAAACCCCATAATATGGGAGACATAGTTTAGGGTAATAATTAATGAGATTTATGATCAATTTATGAAAAAAATTTATTTAAATGATTAAAAATCAATAACAATGAAAATAAAAAACATATAAATAATCAATGTCATATTTTTTGAGATCTAAATTATTAAATTATAATATATATGAATATATAATTCATGAAATGGTTTTGATAATTTTTAAATATAAAAGTGGTTAAAAATGAATAAAATTAAAAAAATGAATTATAATTAGGGAAGACAACCTTTGAATTGAAAAAAAACATAAATTAAGATTCCATCTCTCCCTTATGTTAATTGTAACAATGTTTATAATATAATAAAAAGTTATATCCCTAACACACACAAAAATATAAAATTTTAAACAATTAATTTTGAATGAAAATATAAAAAAATGATTAATTTTTGTGTGGTTGATTATTGTTTTCACATACAATACAAATTAACTGAATCAAAATAAAATAATTAAGAAATTAGTTCAAACAGAAAATGAAAATATTTTATGAAAAGTAAAAGAAATTAATGGTTTTCTATCTAGGTTTAATGAATTTATACTATGTATATCTTGGATGTTCTAGAGATTATCTTTGAAAATAAGGTTTGTTGGATTCCTTTAATAGAAATAACCGTATATGATTTTATCTAGTGTCCATGAGTCAACAATGAGAATGTAGTTCTTGGAAAATATAGAAATGTGTCCCATCCCCCAAATTAATATATAAAAAAAAATTAGTGTTTAATGAAAGGGAAATAGAGGCTACTCCATAATAATTTTCATATATTACTCCAATTAATTTTCATATTTCTTGTGAAATACGAACAATTTCTTCTTCAAATGTTACCACAACTTCATTGGTGATTTATTATTCTCTATATTCAAATATAAATTCCATTTTAAAGTTAATGATTAATTATTATTCATAATTTTCTAATAAAAGGAATGACTTGATAGATTCTACATTAAAATTTCAATGAAATTTAGATGGTATTTATTATAAGGAATAATTGATATAAATTAAATTTATAGAATAATTTACTCCATTTTTTGGTTCAACCCAAATATCATGTTCATCTTGAACTGGTAAAGGATAATTATATGTGATATATGGATCTTCTATATTCTCTTAAAATATAATTCCAACCATTATTACATCATTTTAACCAATAATTTTATCAATTTATTGAATATTGAATATTGAATTAAAGGGGGATTGATAGTACTTTTTGTTTGACAAGTTTTAAAAAGATAAGAACTGAAATTATGCTCAAATACCATTAAAATTTCAGGTGGATGTTTTCACTCTTATTTAAGGGCCTCAAAATTATATTTGAAGTAGTTGGGGGTGAAGGATTTTTATGTTTACATTAAACCTCTTTGATGTCCACTTGGGAAAATTTCAATAGAATTAATTCATTATCCTCTTATTTTTATTGATATTGTGATCCATTTTTTATTAATCATTTGAAAGAGGTGATCATTATTTCCATTTTTTCTATAAAATCCTAGATCTTATATTTTTAATTATTCAAATCTTAGTCTAGAATCAATGATTTAGTAATCATTTCCAAATCCTCTGAAATTGATTCATATTATTCATGATATCATAAGAGTATAAGAATATGTTGTTTATTTAATTCTTTTTTGTGGTATAATATTTCTACACATCCATTATTGTTCACCTATGGTGGTGATATGTTACGTGACCATTTAAATATATTTCTGAGCACATGTGGATGATATAAGAGGAATTAAAGTCTCATTTTGAAGACATTTTTCACACCAATATAGTGAATTTATCAATATGTTTTAATAAGATAATTTTTTTTGGAACAATATGGATAAATCAACTACACATTAACACATAAATTGGTTGAAAAGAAAAAATTAAAAAAAGAGATATAGAGAAAATAAATATTTCTAATATATAAAAGGTTATGTGATGTGTGAAATAACCATGAACCTCTCCTTCGCAATAGTTCCAAATTGATTAAAGGACCTTTTATAGGGTCTACATCAAAATTATTCATTTTAAATTTCCAAATTTGATCACCCTAGACCCCAACTCAAGGTAATATAATGAGGGTGACATTTTATAAATTGTTCCACACAAATTATGGTTGTATTTATTTGTTAATAATGTTATATTTTTTTATTTTAAGTTTAAAAAATAGAAACAAATTGATATGAAGAATAAAAAATCATTATTTATTAAGGAAATTAAAATTATAACATAAATAAAATTTAAATAATATGAACTAATATAAAATTATTATACCAATTATGGTGTATCTGATAAAGGATGTTTTTGATTGCATTCAATGGTGAAAAAAAATAATTAATTTAAATTCAACAACCATATTACATTCCATTCCTTTGATTTCTTAACACCATTCCTTTTTTTTGCAGGTTTCATACTAGAGAACGTCTCTAAACACATCAAGGACTATCATTACCTAATAATTAAGGATGGTAACACATATTTCTTGAGTGAATGATAATGATCAAACACTTAGAGACATAACATTTGATATTCAACGCCCAATCCATATAGATTATCCCTATTCTAAAATTAATTAATTAAATTGGAGTTGAAAATGATTTAGGATAGAAGAATACAATAAACTAAATAAAAATTACTAGATAATTCATTTTCACCACACATAAACTATCTACAATTTTGCTTATAATAATTTTAAATAATAAAATATTAATGATGAACTCGATCATCACAAACCTCCAAACTACAATTAATAGGGTTAATATTTTATTAAGAATGGAGTTAAAATTGACTGGAAAGAGAGAAGAAATTAGTTTTTTTTTATAATAAAGTGGTGGAAATGATGAAAATAAAGATTTAAGATAAGAGGAACAGTGATATTGAATTAAATAAAATGATGTAGTGAAAATAAAATGAAAATATTTTAAAAACCTATCACTATGTCAACTAAAAATACAATGTCTTGTTAACCACTCCATATCAATTTAATAGAACATAGAATGTTGGACTAACAAGAATAATTTTTTCATGTCATTATATGGTCACTATCCAGTAAGGACATGAGCTTGTATGACCTCTATGTGGGGTGGATTATTCTTCATGATGGTTTAACATAAAATGGGATTTTGGAATCATCCATAAATATAATAATTTATCCCAAAAAAATCTATAACACCATTATTTATTTCACTTTTTACTTTTAATATAAGAAAGACAAGTGTATTGGAATTTTTTTTGATATTTCAAAAATCAATAATTATGGGAGTGGAATAGCGAAGACTCACTTGAATTAAAAAAGGTGGGCCATATGGGTGGGATTGTGAGCTATAAAACATGGTGAATTGATGAGGCAATGGTAAAATGAAAGATAATTAGTAGGGTAGTTAAATACAAATAGTGAACTCATATATGTTAATATAGTTAAATTAAATAAATAAATTTCTTTAAAAAATTTTGAGGGATATAGAATTTTTGAGAAGTAAAAGAGTGCTGAAAATATACTGACACTAATAGGGAACTAAGAAGGTGATACTTTGTTTGTTGTAGCTCATGTGAAATGAAAATGATAATGAAGGAAGTTAGACGATGGGAAATGAAGACATATATGATGATGAGTGATGTAATCCATGATTGAATCTATTTATATATGTTTTTACTAGATATGAAGATCAGGTGGTGTGTCCTAGTTAATATTAGAGGTATATGAAATGGTGAGCTCTTTATAGAGTGAAAATTTTCAATATGTGAGGAATAAAAATTATTCCATGTGAGTTATAAAAAAATCAGATTCTATACAATTTTTTCAAGAGTGAAATGTACCTTCTGTGATTTTTTTTTGTTTTACAACTACTTTTTATGAAATCATACTACTTCCCCCATCATTGGTATTAGATCTGATGATCAGGGAGTAATGATAATCACTATGTTTTTATGAAGTCACATAATGATGTAGATCTATTTAATTTGGATTTTATATGGATGGATTATATTTTGGAGGAGTTGAATATGTTGAAAAAAATTATCGTGAATATTATGAAAACAAGTATTCAAATCTACATTCACTTTAAATATTATTGGGATTAATGTTTTTAATATAAAAAATAATTAATGTTAGTTATGGAATAGTGGATATCAAATGAATTGGAATGAAAAAAATGGATGAATTTATTCCATGAAAATGAGAGTTCAAAATCATGAATATCTTAATAGGGTATTTGAGAAATCATGGATCATTCATCGGGAAGTGAAATAGGTAAATAACACTAAGAAAGGTGTGGTTTGGGAATAGAAAGTTAAAATATATGTGGGAATTTAAAAACCTGCCTCTATTAAATTTCATGGGATGGTGATGGAACTGAAATAAAGATACAGAGGGCTAGAAGGATATAGCCACCAAGAGATAACTATGAATGGGCTACAATGTTTACGGTAGATCATGTGAGGATTTAATGGTGAATTTTGAATGATGATGAATAAAATGAGAGAAGGTAAAAGAATATATATATAATGGTGATAGATACTATTCATTGTCTAATCCATTTTCTGAATGTATTATTAGTTGAGGAGATCAAGACATGTTTCCTGGTGAAAATAACTGGTATACAAAATAATTAGTTTTTGAGAAAGGGGTAAATACTTTATGGTAAGAGGGAAAACATTCATCAATTGATTTCTGAAAAATAATTCATGTTTTCTAAAATTTAATTTGTATTGAAAAATTCTTTTAGGTGATCTTTTTTTGTTTGTTGACTGGTTCTATTGAGATACAATACATTCCCCCATGAAATATAGATTGATGGTTTTAGATAAAAATTAAATTATAATTTGTATATTTCTTTTGGGATGAAATAATTATTTCTTGAAACATTTCAGAGTAATGTGATCGATTGTTTCAGAAGATGTTCTTGATTTGTTCCCACTCCTGTAAAATGGATTTGAAATGATTTCATATTTTAATGCATTCAAGAATCAGTGAAACTAATCCTGTATGAATGGAGGGAAGTTTTATAGTGGACCTTAGGTGTTAATGTAGGAAGGAAAGAATGGTAAGAAATCTATAGTATATTTTGAAGTGTGACAATTGTTTAAAAAATTATTTCCTCGATGTATTTTTACTCTAAGATCCAATTTTTTAGATAACCTATTCAAAATAATTTAAATATTTAGTATCTTTTTATACATGAAATAAAATTTTATATTGTGTTATACACAATAATAGATTTATATTTTATTTCACTTAACATTGTGTTTCTTTGATAACTTGTGTCAAACGCAATGTCCAGTCTTGCTGAAAAATAGTAAAATATTATTATTATTTATTATTATAATTATCATCTAGACATTGGAATAGAGAGACTAAATATTACTAATTTAATTGTAAAAATATGGTTTATGTAACACCCCAAACTTCCATGGTACATTTCCCTTTAAATAATGGAATAGCTTGCATTGTACGCAACATCGAGATTCTAACACACCGCGACCAATCAAACGAGCTGATATGAATAGTAATACCTACTTTTTGAAATTTAATAAATTTTATTTCTCAAAATGGACTTCATTTCTGAATTTAGAATATTGAAATTAGCTTAGGTTGATTTTTTGGGAACTTTTTTGAATACTTTAAATTTTTGGTGAATAGTAAAAAATACTAAATTCTAATTTAAAATATCTTTTTTAACCGAAATAATTTATATTGTGAAATTATAAATTTGAGTGTTTCTAATGTATTATTATATTATATTTTGATCATTTAATATAATTTTGGTCATTTTATGTAATTTCACATTTCAAATGGATATAAAAAAGTGTACATCTTTTGATAGTTATTATTTGTTAAAAGCACGCTTTTTGTTTTGACAACCATTATTAATTTTAAATTAATTTCTACCCCTTTTGTGTTTTGAATTTGAAAAAATGGATTCCATATTTTTAATCATGAGGTACAAATTTTGTAAATAGTTACCTCTTATTTTAAGACATTATGAATAATTACATCGGTAAATATATTATTTACCATTGTTAAAGGGTAAATCTGGTAAATAATGGTAAAAGAAGAATATTATATTAATAATAAATTACTCTAATATGTGACCTATTCTTATTGGTTGATACATTTCTGACCATTGGCATCCTTGGGTCCATTTGGGGACCCCATGGAGCTACTTAAGAGTGATAATGACACTTTATATTAATTAATTTAAAGAAAAGACAAAAATGACATAAACATATATCATTTAGTAAAACAATTATTACGTGGGGTTATATAATTTATCTTTTTGACTATAAATACTCATTAATAAACAAAAAAATATTTTCTATATAATTTTTTTATTTATAATTTTTATACATTAAATTATTAAATTTACTTATGACACAATGATGATGTTGTAATTACCTTATTAATGAATGAATCTAATAAATGGTATTATAAATATTAAAATAAATATAATTTCAATGTTTTTATGTAATAGAAGAATTTAATAGGATAATATGACATGTTATGGTTTATATAAGGTATTTTTTTATGTAATAATTTTGTGATGGCTTTCAAAAAAAATACAAAGTAGTGTTAAAATTGACAAAAACGAGTTTTAAAAACAAATATTATATTATTAAATTATATAATTGTCCTAAAAATATAAGGTTATTCCAAATAACTTATATAATTATATTTATATCATCATTTTTTTAGGTTATCTTTGAATTTTATAGTATGTTTATTAACCAATTATTACTATAATACAAGAATACAAGGTAGTAGTTAAAATACTTATCTAAGAGTTAAATCTAAAAGATAAGGTTAAAGTGGTGACCCAAACCTGTCTAAAACCTATTGTTTGAGAGTTTTTCGACCCATACCCACCTTTTCGTAAAAATAAATAATTTTGGAGAAATTAGAAACTGGAAAAGATTTTATTAAAATATAATATTTCAATCTATTCCTAAGGTACCCCTCACCTCTCTTATAATAGGGAACTTCCCCTTCTCTCAAAATCACACCTCCAAAGCCATTTTGATAGTCCAAACCCTACCTAAATATCCTCAATATTTCTCTCACTTCAACCTAGATACCATAGTTTTATCATAAATCCATCCAATGGAGACGTTTTGATTAAATTAAAAGGAAAAACCTAAAGAAGAGGTAAATATTTCATCACCTCTTTCAAGTTCTTTTTCTTCTTCCACTTCCTCTTTCTTTTTTGTTTCCAATCTAAAATAATTACTAAAGTATATTATATATACTTTGATGTTATTATAAAAATGGTAAAACAATATTCATTATTCTATCCATCATGTGAATGACAAAGTCACCATATGTGTGCACGTACAGCTTACCGTCTCCACATCGTGATGTAGTTGTTATTCAATACATTATTTTTTGATGGATATCATAATGATGTATAATTGATTTAAATGATAAATATAACATGTTAATTATTATTTATATATAATATAACATCTCATTATACACTTTTTTAATATCAAAATAATGATATTATCGCTCACGCATATGTACAAATTACCGTCTCTACAAACGTGATGAGAGTTATTTCCCCATTGTAACCATTAAAGAATAATTCTCATTGGATGATTTAAAATAATTTTTTAGAACTTAATATCATTATGTCTAAGAATAAAATACATTCTATCCATATCCAACATGGCTTATGTAAGAAAACATATAAAATAAAATGAATCAGTTATCACATGAAACGACGATAATACTAAAATATTATTAACAAAAAAATATTAGAAGATTATATATTATATCATATTTATGTATATGGTTCTTGTATAATTTAATATCAATGATTTAACAATTATATAGGATTTTAACACACCCTCAACCAAAGAAATGTACAATGTAAGGGTTAGTTTTACAATCTATTTATTATCCGAGGTTGTTTTTACGTAAGTATCTACAAGGACCTCTTTATCATCCACATCCATGTTTTCATAAAAATGTATTTCAAAAAAAAATTAATATTTACTAGACTATGGTTTAATGTTATTTATACCCTTATTTGAACTTATATGATTCCAAAGAAATATTTCCGTCGTTTTCCAAACAAGGTACTTTATGACCTTTTTGACAAAAATTAATTTAAGAATGTTTTTTAACTTATACGGTGGGTGGGGCTATTTTATACTATTATAACATCATCGAAACTTCCATTATAATATTTTAAGAATATTTTCAAAATAAATGTTTTATTTTATAATTATGTGACTCATAAATTATTTCAAAATAAAAAGAGTTATTTTTCGCCAAATGATTTGATTTCATCAATGTCATCATCCTTTGATAAAATTTACTATTTTTTCAAGTTAATTTATTATGATACAAATATTCCATATTATATTTAAGGTTTAGTTATATGTTTGATAGTGGATCTGTTATTTTTATTCCATTAATGGATTATGGTTTAGGTATTGACATTTCTTATGCTAGTTTTAATATGAATGGTTATGTAATGTTTCATCCTTTTAATATGATGAATATATTGGACTTAGTATGTGACGAGTGGAGCCTGCTATAGATCATTGGTGCGTAGGTAGGTATCATGAGGAAATTAGGCATGAAATTTGTTGAGGCCATTCCCAACATGATATATGATTTTAGTCCAGGCCTAAATCATTTTTAAAAGTCTTGGATGAGGCCTTGACTAGATGTTTTAGAAAGTATGAAATTATACATTCCCTCATTATGAAAATAATAATGATAGTTCATGCGGTTATTCGACTAGTATAATAGCTATGACAATGTTTTATTATAGAGTTATTCACTCATATCATATTACATCCATAAACAGTTCATATTTATGATTTTTAAAGGCATGTGTTGTCAATTATTAAACATGCCTAATGTTTATGTTATCTTCTACTTTACATATTACTTTTACTGAGAGTTTGAGCACACCCCATTATAATGATTCATTTTCCCAGGATATTAAGAATTTATTTATGAGTGACTGTCTTGCATAATCTATGAGTCTTGGATTTTTCTAATGGAATAAATTAGTGTTGTATTTATTCTCAAGTTGTAATGTTAAACTAATGTTGGTATCTTGTTATCAATAATACTAAATTTTTCGGTCATTCAAGACATGATTCTTTACATCATGACAATGCTATGTAATAAAGCACCAACTCTAGGTAACTGGGCTCCGGGAATTATAGTTGGTATTAGAGGAAGTATAGTACAAAACAAGAAAACTAGATTTAGAAAAACTCTGATCAGAAAATGTTTCCATAAGATAGAATTTGAGGATTAGTATAGAATAACATCCTAGAATTTTGGTAAAGTATAGATTTTGTCTATTTTACAAGAAATACATCCATGTCTGGATACGAGCAGGTGGAGGTGGCTCTGGCACAGATGTACCTAAGAGTGAAAACTCTGACAAGGGGTTTTGGACATGACCGGGGGAATCTTGGTGCATGAAAATGGGCCATGCTGCACTCTTGGTTGCAACACTCTTGGGTTATATGCTTATGATAATTCACATTTTCATTACAAACAATTATGAAGTATTTATGAGTATATACCTTCTCAAAGAAAACATTTTTTTATGATTATGGTATAATCTATAAATTGTTCAATTTATGTTAAGGGTTTTCAATTTTTGAATTATGTATTGTGATTCATAAACTAATCTTGTGTATTCCATTATTTAGAAATAGTGACTTGTGGATGTAATGGAAATCCTATCAATGCATTTAATCCATGTAGGTATTTCTCCCAAACTCAAGATAATTATAGTGGTGCTGGTGATGCAACTAGTGCTGATCTACTTATCACCATACTGGGGAAAATAACTCAGGTTATTCATAGTAAACTTACCCATATAGAGCACCCTAATCCACAACATAGTGGATCATAATTAGACCGCTTCATGAGGAAAAAACCACCAACATTCAATGGGTGTAAAAAACTATTAGTAGTTGAGTAATGGATATGTTCCTTAGACTAAATATTTCTTGCTTTGGGGATTAGCGAAAGGGAAAAAGTTTTCATGGATGTTTATCACCTCACCTGTGATGGAGATCAATGGTGGTTATTAATTCAAAACACAATGGAGGATGAAGAAGTATCATGTATGGAATGGATGGGGTTTAAAGAGAATTTATTAGAAAAATACATTCCTCGTGACCATCGAGCAGATATGGAAATTCAATTTTTGAGTTAGAGACAAAAAGAGGATGAGAATGTTGTAAATTATTAAGCTAACTTTACAAGGTTAGGAAGGAATTATACAGATTATATACATTACCCAAGAAGTAAGAGTTATAGTTTATTTCAATGGTTGAAACCATTTCTCCATAGAGTATTATTCATGCAATCCTTCTCATCATATGAATATATTGTCTCATGTGATACCAAAATAGAAATAGAATTATCTATGTCTTATGACTTTAAAGAAAATAATGTGAATAAGAGATCTGCTGAGAACTCTAGGAATGGAAATAAGGAAACAGGGAAGAAGGGAAGAGTTGTATATCCACTCTGTGATAATTATGGAAGTAAGCACCCTGGTGCATATCTAAAAGTAAAAGGAGTATGCTACAAATGTGGAAAGAAATGCCATCTAACTGGTGATTTTAAGTGGAAGAAAGAAGATACTAATGTTAAATTCTACAATTTCAGGGATATGGGACATTATGCAGATGAATTTCTTAAGCGTTAGGGAAACATACCTCAGAAAAGGCAAAGGGATCAAGGCCAAGCCTATGCAATCACTACTGCTGAGTATGAAGCTCTGAAAGATATGGTTGCAGGTAATTTAATGGTTTACTCAAGCTGATCCAATGATTTTATTGATTCTGGATCATCACATTATTTCATATATTAATAGTTTTCTATGAAAATGAGATATTTCCAATTTGATTTAACAAGGGAATTGTCAGTCAAAACTCTTAGAGGAAGTATCACTGCAACATTTTTTTGTGAATCAGTCCACATTAAGGAATATGAATGATATTTATCTGCTGATCTCATCTTCATACCCATGATTGAATATGATATAATCATCGGTATGGATTGGACTTCATACCATGGTGAAAAAAATTATTGTAAGAAGAAAAAGGTAACAATACTAGATGATGATAAGGAGTTCTTTATCTTTAGATCTAAAACGTCACCATCCGATTATTATCTTGATCAACCCCGTGTAGCTCTACTAAATTCAATTATTGGGGAAGAAGAGAGTGAAATAACTGTGGGTGAGAAAAGGAAAGTTCAAATACTATATGTCCCCATTTTTCAAGAATAAGTTGATGTGTTTCCATAGGATTTACCTAGAAATCCTCCAGAATGAGAAATTGAGTTTTCTATTGATTTAATTCCTAGTTCAAGGCCCATATCAATGTCTCGTTATAGAATACCCACTACGGAATTACTATAACTAAATAAAAAACTAGAGGAATTGATTAATAAAAGATTTATTCTCCCTAGTGTTTCACCTTGGGTAGCCACGTCCTTTTTGTTAAGAAGAAATACGGATCTATGAGGTTGTGCATTGACTACAGGGTGATCAATGCTATAACAATAAAGAGAAAGTATCCCTTACCTCGCATTGATGATTTATTTGACCAACTTCAAAGAGAACAATATTTTTAAAAGTTGACCTTCGATCTGGATATCATCAGTTGTGTGTGAAGAAGGAACATATTCCAAAAACCTCATTTCGAACTAGGTATGGGAATTACGAGTTTACAGTAATGCCTCTTTGATTGACTAATGCACCCTCTATCTTCATGAATTTAATGAATTGAGTTTTCAAGTAATATCTTGATGAATTTATAGTGGTATTTATTGATGACATCTTGGTATAATAAAAAATATACAAAGATCATGAAAATCACTGGTGCACTATTATGAAAACCCTCAAATGAAATGAAATATATGGGATTCTTAGCAAGTGTGAATTCTGTCTTCAAGAAATTTCATATCATGGCCATATTTTCTTTGAAGATGAAATATTTAATTATCCTTCACTATCCAAGGCAATCCAAGAATGTCCAAAACCGACGAGTATAGCATAGCTTCACAGTTTTATTGGTTTAATAGGTTATTATTGAAGTTTCATCATGAATTTTGCCCGATTGGATAACCCATTAACCAAGATCACACGTAAAGGGGTTAAATTTATTTGGACAAAAAAGTGTGAATAATTTTTTGATGAAATAAAGATAAGATTAGTCAACACTCTTATCTTTACTCTAGCATCAGGTAATGATGGGTTTGTTATTTTTATTGATGCTTCAGTGAAAGGACTTGGTTGTTTCCTTTTGTAGAATGATAGAGTTATTTCCTATGTATCACGACAGCAAAAAGTTCATGAGAAAAACTATCCAACTCATTATTGTGAGTTATAATACTTAATATTTTCTCTAAAGATATGGAGACACTATATCAATGGTGAAAATGTGAAATTCATACAGATCACTGGTGTTTGACTTATATTTTCTCTAAAAATAAACTCATCATGAGGAAAAGGAGATGTCTTGAACTACTCAAAGATAATGATTTGACTATACTATACCACTCAGAGAAGGCATATAAGGTGGAAGATGCCTTGACTAGAAAGGATCGTGGAGTTTTGATCAAGATGAGAGTTTAAAGGGATCCTATTATCATGGATCTAGTAAAGATGGATATGGTAAAAACCATGGAAGGTGATACATCAATACTTATTCAAATTGTTTCTAAACCATCTTTACTAGAAAGGATAAAAAGTTCATAGAATAATTATGAGGAGTTTGAAAGGAAGATTAAAGCTGTAAATGATGTGAGATTGAGTTACTTCATATATGAAGATGGAATTGTGATATTTTGGACGAGACACAGTGTTACTTATATACCGGATATAAAAAGGAAATTGTTCAATGATTCTCATAGATCCAATTTCTCTATACACCCTGGTATCACCATGATGTATAGAGATTTGAAGGAACATTTTTTGTTGAACAACATAAAGAGGGATATTACTAATTTTGTGTCAAGATGTATGCTTTATCAACAACTGAAAGTTGTAAGCCAATATCCTAGAGGATTCGTTCAAAATCCTCCCATACCTGAGAGTAAATGGGATAAAATTATGATAGAAATTGTCATGGGGATACCAAAGAATCTTAGAAAAAACAATGCAATAGGGGACATTGTTGATCGTCTTACCAATTAAGCACATTTTCATACCATAAGAGATGATTTACCACTTGAACATCTAGAAAGACTATATATTAATGAATTTGTAAGACTTCATGGAGTACACTTCTCGATTGTTTCTAATCGTGATCCCTGTTTTACATCATGATTCTGGAAGAGTCTTCAGAAAGCCTTGGATACTAAACTTCGTTTGAGAACTCCCTTCCACCATCAAACTGATGGACTATTCAAACGTTAGACGTCATGTTGAGATCTTGGTCACATGACTTTCAGGGTATGTGGGATCAGTATTTACCTCTGGAAGAATTTTCCTATAGCAATAGTTTCTATTCATATATTCAGATGGCACCATGTGAAGCTTTATATGGAAGGATGTGTCACACAACAACTTTTTGGGATGATGTTGGTGAAAGAAATCTTTTTGGCCCAAAACATATTGAGAAAACAATGGAAAATGTGAAGGAACTCAAAACCCAGATCAAAGAAGCTCAAAGTAGGGAGAAGAGCTATAATGATAACTGAAGGAAGGATTAGGAATTTTCGGTATGAGATCATGTTTTCTTGAAGGTATCTCCATGGAAGGGTGTTATACAATTCAGTGAGAATGTTAAATTATGTCTCAGGTACATCAGACTTCTCAAAATTCTAGAATGAATTTGGGATGTAGCTAACTATTTGGAAATGCTGCCAAGTCCCTCCAAAGTTCATAATGTGTTCTATATATCACTATTGAGAAATTACAACCCTGACCCAACACATGTACTCACATATAAGAAAATTGAACTGGAACATGATCTATCTTATTGTGAAGATCCTATCAAGATTCTTGATACCAGGAAACAAGTGTTGAAAAACCAAATGACTCATCTTGTAAAAGTTCTATGGAGAAACCATAAGATGGAAGAGGCAATGTGGGAACCCAAGGAACTTATGATGAAGAACCACTAAAATCGTATTATATGGTAGTGTTCTTGAAATTTTTAGGAAGAAATTATTTGAAGGAGGGAAGAATGTAACACCCCAAACTTCAGTGACACGTTTCCCATTGAATAATGCAATAACTTGCATTATACGCAACTTTAAGATTCTAACACACCATGACCAAAAAAACTAGCCGTTATGAATAGTACTACCAACTTTTTGAAATTTAATAAATTTTATTTTTCAAAATGTACTTCATTTCTGAATTTGGAATATCGAAATTATCTTAGGTTAAATTTTTGGTACTTTTCTGAAAACATTCACTAATTTATGAATAGTGTAAAATACTAAATTTTAATTACAAACATCATTTTTAATCAAAATAATTTATAGTGTTAAATAATAAATTTGAGTGGTTTTAAAGTATCATTAGATTTTATTTATTATCATTTAATATAATTTAGTTAATTGTATGTAATTTTACATTTAAACTGGACATAAACTAGTGTCAATCTTTTGATAGTTGTTATTTTTTTAAACCCTCTTTTTCTTTTGACAGTGGAAATCAATTTTAAATTAATTTCTTCTACTTCGGTGTTTTGAATATGAAAGAATGGATTCCATATTTGGAATCAAAAGTTCAAAAAAATTTAAATAGTTAACTCTAATTTTTAGAAATTATGAATAATTACTTCGGTTAATATTTTATTTACTATGGTGAAAGGGTAAATCTAGTAAATAAGGGTAATCAAATAATATTATAATAATATTAAATTACCCCAAAATGTGTTCTATTCTTATTATATGATACATATACGACCATGGTTATCCTTGGGTAAATTTTGGGACCCCATGGAGCCACATGAGAGTGATAATGACTCATTATATTAATTAATTTTAAGTAAATACGAAAATGACATCAACATATATCTTTTAGTAAAATAATTTTTAATTTGGATATATAAGTTATAAATTCTACTATAAATACTCATTATAATTATAATAATATTTACTACATAATAATATTTTATTTATAATTTTTAGACATTAAATAATTAAATTTATATATTACACAATGATGTTGCAGTAATTACCTAATTAATGAAAAAATCAAATAAATGGTAATATATATTAAAATAAGTATAATTTCAAAAAATTTAGGACATCCAAGAATTTTATAGTAGAATATGAAATGTTAGGATTTATTCAATGTATTTGTATTGAAGTAATATAGTAGTCATGACTTTCACAAAAAACAAATACTAAATAGTGTCAAAATTTACAAAAATGAGTTTTTAAAACAAATATTATATTATTATATTATATAATAGCCCTAAATATATAACTTCATGAACAATAATTTATATAATAATAGGTATATCATTAATTATCCACTTTAAGTTCCCTTTTAATTTAATATTAAGCTTATTAACCTATTATTATAATAATATAAGAACACATGGTAAAAGTAAAAATATTTAACTAAGAGTTAAATCTAAAAGATAAGGTTAATATAGAGACCCAAAACATTCTAAAACTTATTTTTGAGAGTTTCTAGACCTAACACCACCTTATCCTCGTAATAAATCATTTTTGAGCAAGTATAAACTGAAAATTATTATTTTATAATATAATATATTAATTTTTTCCAAAGGTTCCACTCACCTTTCTTATAAAAGGAATCTTCCCCATCTATCAATATCACACCTCCATAGCAATTTGGCTGAGCCAAAACCTACCCAAATATACTCCCAATTTCCCTCACATAAATCTAGAGGCCTTATTATTTTCATAAATCCAACCTATGGAGACCTATTTATCAAATTAAAAGGAAGAACTTGAAGAAGTAAATATTTCATCACCTCTTTCAAGTTCTTTTTCTTCATCCACTTCCACTTTCATTGTTATTTCCCTTATAAACTAATAACTCCAGTATATTATATATTATTTTATGTTATTATAAAAAATTTACAACCTTATTCATTATTCTATCCATCATATGAATGACAATGTCACCATATGTGCATAGGTAAGGCTTACCGTCTCCATGTCGTGGTGTAGTTGTTATTCAATAAATTATTTTTTTGGATGGATATAATAATAATGTATAATTGATGTAAATGATAAATATAACATGTAAATTATAGGTTATATATGATATTCCATCTTTTAATATACTATTTTAATATCAAAATAATGATATTTTCACTCATGCGTACATACTGATTACTGTCTCCACGAACGCGATGAGATTTATTTCCCCAGTGTAACCATTCAAGAATAAGTGTCATTTAATGATTTAAAATAATTTTTAAGAACATAATATCATTCTAGATATGAATAAAATATATGTTATCCATAACATACATTACTTACGTAACAAAACATATAAAGTAAAATGAACCACTTAACACCCGAAATGTTGATAATACTAAAATATTATTAATAAACAATATTAGAAGATCATATATGATATAAAATTTATATATGTGGTTATTTTATAATTTAATTACAATTATTTAACTATTATACAAGAGTTTCACGTACCCTCAACCAGGGAAATGTACAAGTTAAGGGTTAATTTTACAATCTCTTCAATATCCGAGGTTGTTTTTAAATAAGTATCTACTAAGACCTATTTATCATCTACATCCATGTTTTCTTAACAATATATTTAAAATTATTTTTAATATTTACTAGACTATGGTTTAAAGTCATTTATACCTTTATTTGACCTTATATGTTTTGATTGAAATCATTCTGTTGTTTTTCAAACACGGTACTTTATGAACTTTTCGACTAATTTAAGGTAAGGATGTTTTTTAACTTATACGGCATGTGCGGCTATTTTCTGCCATTATAACATCTTAAAATCTTCCATTACAACCTTATAATAATATTATCAAAATTAATTTGTTCTTTTATAATTATTTGAGTCTTAAATTATTTAAAAATATAAAGAGATATTTCTCTCAAAAAGTATCGATTTCATCTATGTCAACACCTATGATAAAATTTACACTTGTTTAAAGTTGATTTACTATGATACAAATATTCCATAATGTATTTAAGGTTTTACGATATGTTCAACTGTGGATTTTTTAATTCTATACAATTAACTGTATATGGTTAATGTATTGACATTTCTTATTATAGTTTTAATACGAATGATTATGTAATGTATCAAAATTTTCATATGAGGAATCTATTAGACTTAGTATGTGATGGGTGGAGCCTGCTATATCACATCTGTGCATAGGTAGGTCTCATGAGGCAATTAGAAATGGAATTGTCCGGGGACATTCCCAACATGATATATTTTTTTGGCCCATGCCTAAATCATTTTTAGATGTCTTGGATGAGGCATAAACTATATGTTTCAGAAAGTCCAACATTATACATTCCCTCACTATGAAAATAATAATGATATTTCACGTGGTTATTCGACTAGTAGAATAGCCATGACTATGTTTTATTATGCCATTATTCACTCATCTCATATTCCATCCATAAAGTGTTCATGTTTATGATTTATAAAGGCATGTGTTTTCAATTATTCAACATGCCTAATGTTTATGTGATCTTATGATGTACTTCTTACTCTTAATGAGCATTTGAGGTCACCCCTTTCTTATGTTTTATTTTTCCAAGAAATGAAGAAGTTAGTTATTAGTGACTGGCATGCATAATCTAGGATGCTTGGATATTTCTAATGGAATAAATGTGTGTTGTATTTCTTCTCAAGTTGTAATATTAAACTTATGTATGTATCTTGTTACAATAATACTAAACCATTCGGTTTTTCCAGACATGATTCTTTGTATTATCCCAATGTTATATAATAAATTTCCGACTATGGGTAACTGGGTTTGGGGCATTACAGTTTAAAAATGTATATATAATGAATTAATTTCTGACAAATTAATTAGAAATGAAAAACCAATTGAAAATATAGAATGTGATTTAAAAAAATATTGTTTCAAAAAAAATTATCTTAAAAAATTTAATTAATTCTAATTAGTGAAAAATATTAATGAATTTTATATATTATAAATTCAATAAAATGTTTTAAAATTTGTCTTATATGTTTTATGGGCTTAAAATAATAAGTAATACTTTTTTAATCATTATTAGTGGTATTTCTATCAAAGGGAATTTTCCACCATTAAATGTTATACTTGTTTTAAAAATAAATTTTGACACATTTATAAATTTTAGTTTAAAAAATATTATTATTTTTTAAAAAATGAATTTAAATTTTTAATTTGGGTTAATTTTTTGTATTTTTCATAGAATTCCAATTTTTTTAAATAGTACAAAAACTGAATTTTAGTTAATAACTTCATTTTCATATAATTAATTTATATAGTTAAATTATATATTATATTTGTTTATTTTTTTAATTATTTAAATTATAAATAAGTATATATAATTTTGGTTATTTAATCAATTTCACATCGCAATTTTTTATAAAATTATTTCAAAAATAAAACATTTATCTTTAAAACCCCGGAGTTTCATCCCATTTGTAGGATCAATTTTAAATTTAATTCCCCCACTTTTGTGGTTGGAGTATAGTAAAATTAATTCTATATTTAGAATAAAATTTATTTATAATTACTATCATGGTAATTATATTATTTCAAAAATATTATTTGTTAATTAAATGAAAATTAATTATAGTGACCATGGTAAAAAACAAGTTTTCTTATTGGTTAAACATTAGTCATAAGTGTCCAAATGAACTATTAACATGTATAAAACACATTTTTTTTGGAAAATATATAAAATCATATGACCATATTCAAGATTTAGATGAGTTATTATAAATTTTGTTCAATGACAGTGACCCATATAATTAGTAAAGAAAAGAAATTCTCATAAAATGTACCTCTCTTGCATTTATTTTCCATAAAACTTTAGGGTTAGGGAAAAACTATATTTGTTAGGTTATAAATATTATTTTTTAATATAAATTATTTTTTTATAATAATAATTTATACTCAATTTTTAGAGATGTTATAAATATATTAATAGTTTATGAAATGTAAACCCATGTATTAATTAGTTAATAATTACATAAAATAAATGGTAACTAAAATACTAAAAGTATGGTAAATAGAATTATTTTTTTGTATTAATTTTTTTAGATAAATATATAATGATACATATATTTTAATGTAATATAATATAATTTCATTATTTTATTGGTAATTTTTCAAATGTTAATTGATTTTATAATTGAAAAAATTGTCATTAAAGTCTTTTTATAATAAATGATATTATAATAAATGATTAATAATTACTATGAATAATATCTTATATAATGTTATTTTTAAATGTTAATATATATAAAATATGGTCCATTAATGTACCAATTGTTCTTTTATAATGATCATATTGAATTCTAAATTAAAAACCATTATTAGCAGGGTTTTGGTTATATTTGTAAGTTTACGTGTCACATGCCCTTCTATTAAATTTCATTTCCAAAACACATGGAATTTTTATTAAATTATTTGGTTTTAAAAGTTAAAATTATATGTTCTAAATTTTATAAAAAGTATCTCTTTAATTTTTTATTTAGATATTAATTATATTTGTTAGAAAAATAGTTACCATAACGAAAAACTAAAATGGAATAAATAAGGGAACATAGGAGTTAAGTTGTAAACTATTTAAAGAATGTATTTTTTGTGAGTTTATATTGAACTTAATTACGATAAAATCCATTATTTTTAATTTTCTAAGAACATTATGTTAGTGAGACCTAGAAATATTTATTACCTTTGTGTATTTAGATGAATTCCACACATCCCCAACAATAAAACGAGATTCACTCTCAGCCATTATTCAAAACTATCATGCATTTTGGATCATAAATAAAATTATAATTAATATACCAAAATCCTTCCTCTCATTATAAATCCCCACTTTGTGAAAAATGGAATCCATGTATGTCCTTTTGTGAAAATCAAATTGATTTACTTGAATAAGAGGCAATGTTCATCAACGATATATTTTGATTTATTAAATTTTCCTAAAAATAAATTATTTTTACTTATTGATTATATAATAAACAAAATATAATAAATATACAAGTATTTTGATATTTTAATGGTTATAACTAAACATGGACACACATCCATCAAATGGGTAACAGAAATAACGTTCATGTGTACGACAAACTATTTCCTCACAAAACGCCGTTGTTCGTTATTCCTTTTCCTTCTCTCACGGTTAAGAATTATGATTGAAATAATGTTTTTAGATGATAAATATTAAATTAATGATGTATTTATGTTTCTATAATTGTTATATTACAATACATTCATGCACCCCATTATTTGGGAATAAGACAACATCATTTGTGGACATGTGGACTACAACCTACTTGAAGTGATGGGATTCATTAAGGCTTTACGTGGATTGTATTAATAATTGTTTTAATAAAGATATATGATATAATGTAAATTTTTGGATATTATTGAAATAAATATCTATCCTTACATATAATATATCTCATTATCCATTCTAATCTACCCATTGAAAAAGTGATAACGTTGTTCGTGGACATTGGGATTATTTCCTCCTTGAAGCGATGCAATTATTCATTTTTTATCACCACATAATATTAATTATACATATAATAATATGTTATTAATTAATATGTTATTTATTAAATAATGTTAATTATACAATGATAAACTTTACTGACATTCATTCCATGATCATCACTTAGAAAGGGGAATGTTACTCATGCGTATGTATGATCTATCATCTGCATGAGCGTAACGTTGGCTAATTTTTCTTTACCATATTTAATTAATAATTTTATAAAAATAGTTTATGTAAAAATAAGATAATTATATCATGATAATTATTATGGATATATTTAAATAATGTCCATATGGACCATAGTAAACCTACCCAAGTCATTTATGACACATCAACTGAATATGGTAAAAACATCTGACTTAAACATTTTTGATTAATTTATTTCATTTAACTTGTTTATAAGTTGAATAAAAGTAATAATAAACATATAAAATGTTATTATCCAATTAAATAATTAAATTAAGTTTATAATTCTATATGATAGAGTATAATAATGACAAATTGGACATAAGGAAAGGGGTTTTCATATCATTTTTTACATATATGAAATAAATTTAATATTCACCACTTGTTTAAATTATGTGGTTTATATACTACACTAAGAAATGTTATATATTTAATTTATTTTAATATCCCATTATTTTATTTTTTTAATATTTTTTCATTTATTTTGTTTATTATAAAAATATTTTAATGTGGTATGGGTCACTTTGACTATTGAAATATTAATTTCCTCTAGAATGTTTTTACTTATATTTGAAGGGAATTTCCACTCAACAATACCTAAAAACATTTTTGTTACTTATCCTATTATAGGGATATTTTTCATTCATACCATATTTATTTATTCTTTGTATGGATTATTATTCTTTCAAATACATTGACAAGGAACACGTTTCATTTCCTATGGTTATTCTTGTTTAAAATATGTTTTTTTGTACCCATTTAATTTCCATTGGAAACTCATGTATCAATAAGATTTTTATGGAAATCCTTGCTTTTTCGATTTGTTAATAATTTTTCAATTTGATTTTCATCAAACCCATTTTCAACTTATCTGTTAACTGTTTTCCCTAGATATTGACATTAAACCCATTTCTTTTCTAGGGGTTTATAAGGTTATAAATGATCAATGATTATGTCTATGAGTTTTTCAGATGAATGTGGCTCATTCATGATATAGTATATGAAAATTAAATGATAGAGGTAAGTTCTATACATCTTATACAAATTATTGATCCCCATTATAGCTCACAGGTGAGTCAATATAGCTTATTGAATTGGTTGAGCCCCATTATAGCTCATGGAAAATGGATGAGCCTGATATATCTTATACAATGGGTGATCCTCATTATAGATTTTAAATGGATTGGGTAATGATATAGTTGGATTTTTCCATATATGTTTTCATATTAAATTTTCTGGAAAGGGTTTTATGAAATTTTTACTCCATGTTACCCAAAGATTTTTAATTTATTGTTATGAGTTTATAGTGTTTATAATGATTAAAATTTAATGTGGATTTTGATTCTCTAATTTGATGATTGTTTCCTTTTCCATGTTTTCAAATTTTATGATCCAGGTTTTGATGGGAAATATTTATTTATTTTATTTTTTAGGCACTTTGATTATTTAATCACATCCTTATGCAATCCTATGCACATTGATGAGATTAATTAGATAATTATTACTTTTTCCCTTACTTGTCAATTGAGATCACTCTTATTATTTTTCCTTTTCCCATAGATTTAAATAATTATGTTGAATTATTTTTGTAAATAATTTATTTTAAAAGGATGATGTTGATGACCTATAGGGATGGAATAAAATATGTATAAAATGGGATAAATGTTATTTTAATGTCTTCTGAATTGTTTATGTATGAGGATTTCATAATTATTTATAAATATATTACTAATTGGTCCTCATGAATATAATGTTCTATGTTTTTATGTTAAAAATTGGGGAACCATTATTAGCATTAAATAATGAAATGTAATATAAGGCCCGAGCCTTAAACCTTACTTAATCTTGAGTTATTACAAGATTACACATTGAGGATCTTTTAGGGTTTAGAGTTTTAGAGAATTAGATCATAGAACTTTCATTACATTCCACATATAAACAAAGTGGTTACATAAAGTTAGTATTCTTCTTTCCCATAAATAGAAACATATTTAAAATAAAACATGGATTCTTTCTTGACACTTCCTTGACACTATCATCATATCATATACCTTTCCCTTGACCTGTGAAAAACATTTCAATAAAACTTGGGATGAGCATAAAAAGCTCAGTAAGGGATACAAAAATATGGAAAGGAAACATGAGTACATATATACATAAGAATGAGATCATACTTTACACATAAAACATATGCACATTAACATACCTCATCAAATCATGAGTAAGTCATAGAAATCATAAGACATAAAGGTAACATGAGGCATTCATAACATTCTTACGTAGGGAGTAACCCTCTTGGTTACGTTTGGAATACCCATCACAGTATATTCCCTAGATCTATTCAGAGAAACCTTAACATTTCACTCCTTCGTGTTACCCAATGTATTGGAGAGCTATATCGGGCTCACCCACCCTTAGTTTATCACGGAACCACCCGTCTTCATAATAATGCCCAAGAACCTCAACATAATCGTATCACATAAAACATGCATAAAGGAAAAATAACATTTCCACATTTCAATCACACGATATCAATACAACACATTGATATAAAAACATTATAAAAACCATTTTCAATACCGAAATAAAAGAAAAGTAAAACATGGTATTTATTTTTCTATTAAAAATAAGGTATGGCTTGTAGAGGAAGCCGAAACTGAAATAATGGTCACAGCAGCGGAGAAGTCGTTGTCGCCGCATACATACGAAAAAAAAATTCCCTTTTGTCATTTTGTAAAACGCT
Source organism: Viscum album (assembly GCA_963277665.1). Classification (NCBI taxonomy): domain Eukaryota; kingdom Viridiplantae; phylum Streptophyta; class Magnoliopsida; order Santalales; family Viscaceae; genus Viscum; species Viscum album. The sequence goes on from OY728156.1 coordinate 1,344,340,365, forward strand.
TCGTATAAAAAAGATTTCTTTTTGGATAAATGTAAAAGTCAAAGGGGGTTATACACCGTATAAAAGAAAGTTGTGTATAAAATAAAATATGCCTCAATGAAAGGAGATTGAGACGAAGTCCCATACCTCAGGTCCTAATTGACTCGATCGTTCTTTAATGTCCTGAATAATAAACTTGAGTTAATTTATACTTTCTTAAGAACCTGTTTTTTAAGTTCATTATTCCTTTTATATCACTTATTTCCATGTCAATAACACTATGTAATTATTTAAGTTAATAACGGTCGTCTTAACGATCATTGGTACTTGAGTCAAAAATAAACCCTTTATAATTACAATGTATCCATTATATCCAGAATTATAATCATGATGTATATTTCATATATATCCAGTATATACATGCATTTATAATATTACATAATCATTTAGAGATAAGAAATGAAATGCACCGTTCATGGAGACGGTAAGCCGTACGTACGCATGAACGCTACTTTCATTTCTATTTCGTATTTTATAGAATGTAATCATAATGATATAAAGGTATATTATAATTCCAGTATCATATCATATATAATATCATAGTTCCATCCTTTATACGTCCCACATATGGTATTTAACGAATCAAATCACTTTCAGGGGGCGGTAGTCAGCACTTCCTTAAATGAAGATATCGCGTTTACCCATAATGGAAACCATAAAAGTATGCCCAAAATGAAAAATACAGAAGCTTAAGGAAAACATAAACATATTATATATCATATATAAATATAGTGACATCTTAATGGCCACCTTTGAAGGTGTTAAAAGAATGTTGAACAATCATCATTTCGGGAGGCATCAATTCACCATCCACGGAAACAGTATGTCCTTTAACCATTAGATGTAGGTGTGTGTAAGTGTAGCTCGAATCCTTCTTATAAAAAAATCCTAGTATATTGAAGATACTGGAGTTTCTACAAAAGAAATGAATAAAAAGTGTTTAGGGGGTTGGAGAAGAAAAATAAAACAAAAGGACTCAAGTGAAGACATTACCTTAAAACCGGGTAACTCTCTTTGGTTTGAGCTCAAAGGCTTACTTGGGATGACTTATGCCGAAAGTGAGTCCTCAAGGAGTAAGATAGGGAAGTTGAGAGACAAAATGGGCAGGGGTTGTCTGAGCCAAAGGCTTTGGGAGTGTGGGTAAGGAGGTAGAGGTGGGGGGCTTTTATAAGAGGAGAGGAGGGGAACTCTTGGAAAGTAAAGAAATATTACTTTATTTTGAAATGGTATTCGGATTTAAGAGGTCCCACATTGATGTGTTTCGAGGATAAGGTGATAAGGGTTCGAAATCCACCAATACAATAGGTTTTTTCCATGTTGAGGTCTTATATTTTACATTATTATTCTATTTTATTTAAATCGTTAAATAATGAGGTCATCGCTGCATCATCATGATGTCATAAATAATTTAATTTATGTAAAGTCTAAAAATTATAAAAAAATACTATGATGTAGTAAATCTTTCTATATTTCCAATGAATATTTATAATAAAAAATCTAACTTGTATAACCCCATTTAAAAATTTATTTCTTAAAACATATTATGTTTGTGTCATTTTTACCTTTTCATTAAATAAAAAGTTATTTATGTCATTTCCCAACCAAAGTGGCTCCATGGGGTCCCCATGTTGACCCATGGATTTTCTTGGTCAGACATGACACATCCAATGAGGGTAGACATGTTTCAAGCTCATCTCATACTATTAAAACATTATTTTACCTTAAACTACACTAATTACCACTAATCGCGATTAAAAACTTAATAAGTTACTATTCACAAAAAAATTGTTTTAATCTCATTGAACCAAATTTTACTTCTTAATGACAACCATGTATTTTGGATTTTTTAAAATCAAATCACAGAGGTGGTAAAATTTCATTTAAACGAAAAATCAGTTTCTTTAACTACCACTTAGTGGTTTCACTATTCATCAAAAATTAAAGTTTTTCAGAAAGATACCAAAACTTCACCCTAAGCTATAATTGATATTCTGAATTTAAAAATGATTTATATTTTACAAAATTCAAATCATATGAGTTACATTAATTAATTTGATAATTAATTCCCGCTGTCATGACAAATAGCGTGTTTTTATGAAACAATAAGTATCAAAAGATTGACACCAGTTTAAGTCCAATTTCAAAGTGAAATTGATTCCAATGAACACCATTGGATTAAATGGTAAAAATATATTCTAATTTCACTTCAAAACCAATTCAAAAGATAATCTAACCATATAATTAAATTAAATGAAAAAGCAGTTTTGATGTAAAATGCAGTATTTTCACTATTCATAAAAAAATGAACATTGTCAGAAAAATACCAAAAATTTATCCAATGTAAATTTCAATGTCCCAATCATAATGAATATGTTTATTTTGACAAATATAGATTATAAAATTTTCAAAACTTAGATTCAAAAATGGTTTGCCATCAAAAGGCAGTAAAACAATCTTTTAAAAATATTAGTGTATTCCATGCTTAAGATTGGATTTATTTTTATTTTAAGCCTCTAAAACACTATCTAATTAATTAATAGACATAGATAAAAATATCTATTATTCATTACTTACTTGGGATGTTACATCCTTCCCCACTTTTGAAAATTGCGTCCCCGCAATTTATTTACTTATCGAATAAATGGGGGTACTTATCCCTCATTGCATTTTCAGGTTCCCATGTCGCCTCTTCCATCATGTGATTTTTCTACAAAACCTTTACCTGATTAATCACCTTATTCTTTAACACTTGCTCCCTGTGGTAAAGAATCTGGACCGGTTGTTCCTCATAAGATAGGTTCTCTTCCAGCTGAACTACCTCTGGACTCAAAACATGAGATGGATCTCGCATATACTTTCTCAACATCGAAACATGAAAAACATTGTGTACCTGAGATAAACTCAGAGGTAAATCCACTCGGTAAGCAACTGATCCAACTCTCTCCAGAATTTCTTATGGTCCAATGAACCTTGGACTCAGCTTTCCTTTCTTACCAAATCGCATCACACTTTTCCATGGTGATACTTTGAGAAAAACATGATCACCTACCTCAAAAGATAGATCCTTCCTTCGGTTATCTGCATAACTCTTCTGCCTGCTCTGAGCTGTTCTCATGTGTTTCTGAATCAACTGAACTTTTTCTACCATCTCTTCTACCAATTCTGGTCCCATCAGCTTCCTTTCACCCACTTCATCCCAAAATGCTGGAGTTCGACACCGATTCCCATATAACGCCTCAAATGGTGCCATCTGTATACTGGAATGAAAACCATTATTATATGAAAATTCAACCAAAGAAATATGTTGTTCCCAACTTCCTTGATAATCCATTGAAAAATCTCGTAGCATATCCTCCAAGGTCTGAATTTTTCATTCTGACTGCCCATCTGATTGAGGATGAAATGCTGTACTAAAATTTAATTCAGTACCCAATGACTTCTGAAGCCCTTTCCAAAAGTTAGAAGTGAACCTGGGATCACGATCAGATAAAATGGAGAGGGGAACTCCATGTAACCTGACTATCTCTTTAAGATACAAACGGGAAAGTTGATCTAGAGAAAAAGTATCTCGTATAGCAATGAAATGAGTAGATTTAGTCAAGTGATCAACAATAACCCAAATTTAATTATTACCTCGAGATGTATTCGGTAATAGCACAACAAAGTCCATGGATATATTCTCCCATTTCCACTCTAGCACTGGTAGAGGCTGAAGCATCCCTTTCGATAACAACCTCTCTGCTTTAACCTGCTGACAAGTCAAACACTTCACAGTAAAATCGGCAATATCTCTTTTCATTCCATCCCACCATTAATACTCCCGCATATCTCTATACATCTTAGTACTGCCAGGATGAACTGAAAACGAAGAACTATGATCCTTACATAACAACTCATTCTTCTACTGTGAATCACATGGCACACATAATCTCTTCCCAAACCTCAAAACACAATCACTATCAATGTTGAATTCAGGCAACTTACCTTTCTAAACTAGCTTTACCTTTTCCTGCAACTCACTATCTTGCTTCTGTGCTTGCTTGATTCTATCTGATAGGGAAGATCTCACTGATACCTGAAACAAAACAGAAGGACATCCTGCACCAACAAATTCTATTCCAAAGTTCATCAAATCAAAAACCAAAGGATCTCGTTCCAAACGTAGCATGGTTAATGAAGCATTACTTTTTTTAGTCAAAGCATCAGCCACTTTATTTGCTTTTCCTGGATGGTAGTGAATTGTACAATCATAATACTTGATTAATTCTAACCATCTCCTCTGTCTCATGTTCAATTCTTTCTGAGTGAATATATACTTTAAACTTTTGTGATCGGTATATATTTCACACTTTACTCCATAAAAACGATGCCTCCAAATTTTTAAAGCAAAAACAACAGCTGCTAATTCCAAATCATGAGTAGGGTAATTTACCTCATGAGTTTTCAACTGTCGTGAAGCATAAGCAATTACCTGATCATTCTGCATTAGGACACAACCAAGTCCTTTCAATGAAGCATCACTGTAGATAACAAAATCCCCATTCCTGGAAGGTAGTTCCAAAACTGGAGCATTCACCAATCTTCTTTTCAATTCCTGAAAACAATCATCACATTCTTGTGTCCAGATAAACTTAACACCCTTCCGAGTTAGCTTAGTCATTGGACTAGATAACCGTGAAAAATTTCTAACAAACCATCGGTAATATCCTGCCAAACCAAGGAAGCTACGAATCTCAGTTACATTTGTGGGTATTGGCCAGTCTTCCACAACTTTTGTTTTTGCAGGATCAACCATTATTCCATCTTTAGAAACAATATGACCAATGAAAGAAATTTGTTGCAACCAAAAATCACAGTTGCTGAATTTTCCATACAGTTTCTTTTATTTTAGGGTTTTCAAGATAACACTTAAATGTCTTTCATGCTCTTCTTTACTTTTAGAAAACACCAAAATATCATCAATGAAAACCACCACAAACTTATCCAACAACTCATGGAAAATTCTATTCATTAAGTCCATGAATATAGCAGGTGAATTGGTTAGCCCAAAAGGCATTACTAAAAATTCATAATGTCCATATCTTGTACAGAACGCAGTCTTCAGAATATCTGCCTCCTTTACCTTTAGCTGATGGTACCCCGATCTCAGGTCAATCTTTGAAAAAAACTGAGCTCCCTGGATCTGATCAAACAAATCATCGATATGAGGCAAAGGATATTTGTTCCTAACAGTGATGTTATTCAAGGCTCTATAATCAATGAGAAGTCTCATAGAACTATATTTCTTTTTAACAAATAAAACAGGAGCACCCCATGGTGATGTGCTAGGTCGAATGAAACCTTTCTCTAATAAATCTTACAATTGCTCCTTCAACTCTAAAAGTTCAATTTGAGCCATTCGATAAGGGGGTTTTGAAATTGTCTTAGCCTTAGGAACTAAGTGAACAGTAAACTCAACTTCCTGATCTGGTATTATTCCAGGAAACTCATCAGGAAAAACATCAGGATACTCATTTACCACTGGCACAACATTAATCTGAACAGTTCCTTTTTTTTCAACGATGTGTGCAAGGTAACATTCATTTCCATCTTTTACAAGTTTCTTGGCCTCTTGATAAGTTATCAACAGTAAGGGTTCATTCTTGTACACAAACTGAAAGTCTTTCTGAAAAGAAGCTTCATTACCTCTACAGTCAATATTAGAATGGTAAATAGAGAGCCAATCCATACCTAGGATAACATCAAATTATACTAGAGGTAAAACAATAAGGTTTGTAAGTAGGTTCTTTCCACAGATAAGGATAGGAAGATTCTTATAAATTCTTTTTGCCTCAAAATTTCCCCCAGGTGTTTTTACCACAAGTTCAAGAGTCATTTATTGAGATGGTATTCCTATTTTACTAGAAAAGGTTTCAGAGATGAAAGAATGTGTAGACCCTGAATCAAACAACACACTGGCATAATCTGAAAAAACAAACAAAGTACCTGATACAACTTCATTTTATGGCCTGACATCTACTGAAGTAGTTGAAAAGGATTTCACCACCCCTTTCTTCTTGTAGTCTAACTGCTTCCCATCACTCAAGCTCTTTGTCGAACACTCGTTTGCATAGTGACCTATCTCATTGCTCTTATAACATTTCACTAACTGTAAATCAAATTTGGTCTTACCATCACCCTGATCTTTTTCAGTGCAATCACGAGCCTTATGTCCCATCTTACCACATAGGTAGAACTTTCCAGAATTCATAAGACATTCCCCCGCATGCCTTTTGCCACATTTATCACAAACTGGAAACTTAGTTTTCTTACCATCAGACTTTTTTGAAGAATTCTTACCTTTCTCCTGCCACCTCTGTCTCTTCTTCTGTTGGTTGTTATAGAACACTTGATCATCGACAAACTCCATTTCCACCTTATCAACACATCGAACAAGATTTTCATAACTTTTAAACTCATGATAATCTAATGCCCTTCGATATTTTTGCTTTAATTTTGAGTAAAAATGATTAATTTTACTATCAAGGTCTCGGATAAAATTTTGAGAATACCTTGCCAATCGAGTGAACCTTTCTTCATAGGCAGCCACTGAGTCTTCCTCTTGCCTCAATTCCAAGAATTATTTTTCTATCCTAAGTCAAATAGCCTTAGGAAAATACTTTTCAAGAAACATACCTTTGAATTCATCCCAGTCAAGAGCATCAATCTCATTAGCGTCCCTGATATTTTTAACCATCGACCACCACTGATCTGCTTCACCCTCCAAATGGTAAATAACAAGACTAACCTTTTGATTTTCTGAACACCCCATGACATCGAAAATATTCTCCAGTGCTTTAATCCACCCTTCAACTAGCACAGGGTCAGATGATCCTCTGAATGATGGGGGATGTTGCCTCATGAAATGTTCCACCACTGACATGTTCCTCTGCGGTTGATCTGGCTGATCTCATGCATGGATACCACCGCCATTTATCGCTTGAGTCAACTGCTCCATTACTGCGACAAACTGTTCAATTCCAATTCCGACCATCTCAGGATGCTGATTCGAAAGGTTATTTCCTTCTGTATGCCTTCCTAGCACTGCTTCCCTATTTCCTCTACGGAAACCCATTCTGAACAAACATGTCTTAGATGAAGCAACATGGTAATCTTCAAATGCTATATCATTTCAAAAAAAAATATTTTTGGATAATCATTTAACAGAATTATAACTCCTAATGTAATCTAAACCGACCTATGATACCAACTATAAGGCCACAGCCTTAAACCTTACTTAATCTTGAGTTATTACAAGATTACACATTGAGGATCTTTTCGGGTTTAGAGTTTTAGAGAATTAGATCATAGAACTTGCATTACATTCCACATATAAACAAAGTGGTTACATAAAGTTAGTATTATTATTTCCCATCAATGGAAACATATTTAAAATAAAACATGGATTCTTTCTTGACACTTCCTTGACACTATCATCATATCATGTACCTTTCCCTTGACCTGTGAAAAACATTTCAAAAAAACATGGGATGAGCATAAAAAGGTCAGTAAGGGATATAAAAATATGGAAAGGAAACATGGGTACATATATACATAAGAATGAGATCATACTTTACACATAAAACATAAGCACTTTAACATACCTCATCAAATCATGAGTAAGTCATAGAAATCATAAGACATAAAGTTTACTTGAGGCATTCATAACATTCTTACGTAGGGAGTAACCCTCTTGGTTACGTTTGGAATACCCATCACAGTATATTCCCTAGATGTATTCGGAGAAACCTTAACGTTTCACTCCTTCACGTTACCCAATGCATTGGAGAGCTATATCGGGCTCACCCAACCTTAGTTTATCACGGAACCACCCGTCTTCATAATAATGCCCAAGAACCTCAACATAATCGTATCACATAAAACATGCATAAAGGAAACATAACATTTCCACCTTTCAATCACAAGATATCAATACAAAACATTGATATAAAAACATTATAAAAACCATTTTCAATACCAAAATAAAAGAAAAGTAAAACATTGTATTTATTTTTCTTCTAAAAATATGGTATGGTTTGTAGAGGAAGCTGAAACTCAAATAATGGTCACGGTGGCGGAGAAGTCATTGTCGCCGCATACGTACGACAAAAACATTCCCTTTTGTCGTTTTGTAAAACGCTTCATATAAAAAAGATTCCTTTTGGATAAACGTAAAAGTCAAAGGGGTTTATACACCGTATAAAAGAAAGTTGTGTATAAAATAAAATATGCCTCAATGGAAGGAGATTGAGATGAAGTCCCATACCTCAGGTCCGAATTGACATGATGGTTCTTTAATATCCTGAATAATAAACTTGAGTTAATTTATTCTTTCTTAAGAACCTTTTTTTAATTTCATTATTCCTTTTATATCACTTATTTCCATGTCATGAACTCTTTGTAATTATTTAAGTTAATAAAGGTCGTTTTAATGATCATTGGTACTTGAGTCAAAAATAAACCCTTTATAATTACAATGTATCCATTATATACAAGATTATAATCATGATGTATAGATCATATATATCCAGTATATACATGCATTTATAATATTACATAATCATTTATAGGTATGAAATGAAATGCACCGTTCATGGAGACGGTAAGCCGTACGTACGCATGAACACTACTTTCATTTCTATTTCGTATTTTATAGAATGGAATCATAATGACATAAAGGTATATTATAATTCCAGTATAATATCATATATAATATCATATTTCCATCCTTTATACGTCCCACATATGGTATTTAACGAATCAAATCACTTTGAGGGGCGGTAGTCTGCACTTCCTTAAATGAAGATATCGCGTTTACCCATAATGGAAACCATAAAGGTATTCCCAAAATGAAAAATACAGAAGCTTAAGGAAAACATAAACATATTATATATTATATATAAATATAGTGACATCTTAATGACCACCTTTGAAGGTGTTAAAATAATGTTGAACAATCATCATTTCGGGAGGCATAAATTCACCATCCACGGAAACTGTATGTCCTTTAACCATTAGATGTAGGTGTGTGTAAGTGTATCTAGAATCCTTCTTATAAAAAAATCCTAGTATATTGAAGATACTGGATTTTTTACAAAATAAATGAATAAAAAGAGTTTAGGGGGTTGGAGAATCAAAATAAAACAAAAGGACTCAAGTGAAGACATTACCTTAAAATCGGGTAACTCCCTTTGGTTTGAGCTCAAAGGCTTCCTTGGGAAGACTTCTGCCCAAAGTGAGGCTTCAAGCAGTAAGAGAGGGAAGTGGAGAGACAAAATGGGAAGGGTTTGGCCGAGCCAAAGGCTTTGGGAGTGTGGGTAAGGAGGTAGAGGTGGGGGGCTTTTATAAGAGGAGAGTAGGGCACTCTTGGAATGTAAAGAAATATTACTTTATTTTAAAATGGTATTCGGATATTAGAGGTCCCACATTGATGTGTTTCGAGGATAAGGTGATAAGGGTTCTAAATCCACCCATACAATAGGTTTTGGCCATGTGTAGGTCTTAGATTTTACATTATCATTCCATTTTATTTAAATCGTTAAATAATGAGGTCATCGCTGCATCATCATGATGTCATAAATACATTAATTTATTTAAAGTCTAAAAAATATAAAAAAAATACTATGATGTAGGAAATATTTTTAGATTTACAATGAATATTTATAGTCAAACATATGACTTTTATAACCCCATTTAGTTTTTTTTTCGTAAAATATATAATGTTTGTGTCATTTTTACTTTTTCATTAAATAAAAAGTTATTTATGTCATTTCCCAACCAAAGTGGCTCCATGGGGTCCCAAAGTTGTCCCATGGATTTTCTTGGTCTTCCATGACACATACAATGATGGTAGGACATGTTTCAAGATCTTCTCATACTATGAAAACATTATTTTACCTTAAACTACACTAATTACCACTAATCGCGGTTAAAAACATAATAAGTTACTATTCACCAAAAAATTATTTTAATCTCATTGAATCACATTTTACTTCTTAATGAAAACCATGTATGTCGAATATTTTCAATCAAATCACAGAGGTGGGAAAATTTCATTTAAACGAAAAATCAGTTTCTTTAACTACCACTTAATGGTTTCAATATTCATCAAAAATTGAAGTTTTTCAGAAAGATACCAAAACTTCACCCTAAGATATATTTGATATTCTGAATTCAGAAATGATTTCTATTTTACAAAATTAAAATCATATAAGTTACATTAATTAATTTAATGATTAATTCATACTTTCATGACAAATAGCGTGTTTTTATGAATCAATAAGTATCAAAAGATTGGCACCCGTTTATGTCCAATTTCAAAGTGAAATTGATTCCAATGACCACCATTGGATTAAATGGTAAAAATATATTCTAATTTAACTTCAAAAACAATTCAAAAGATAATATAAATATATAATTAAATTAAATGAAAATGTATTTTTGATGTAAAATGCAGTATTTTTCACTATTCATAAAAAAATGAACATTGTCTGAAAAATACAAAAAATTTATCCAATGTAAATTTAAATGTCCCAATCATAATGAATATGTTTATTTTGACAAATATAGATTATAAAATTGTCAAAAGTTAGATTCAAAAATGGTTTGCCATCAAAAGGCAGTAAAACAATCTTTTAAAAATATTAGTGTATTCCATGCTTAATATTGGATTTATTTTTATTTTAAGCCTCTAAACCACTATCTAATTCATTAATAGTCATAGATAAAAATATCTATTATTAATTACTTACTTGGGATGTTACATGTAAATTAATGGATTTCAACATAGGATCCGAGAGTGTGGGTTAAGGGCTATTATAGTTATATCAAATATTAGTATAGATATCATTGGGGATTAGGAATTTTTCATGATAGGTTAACTTAATAGATATGGAAACCATCATTGGTATATAATATTAAGGGTGATTATATGTTCAAAGTCATAGACTCGTCCTTTAAGGGTTTTATGTAGTGAAAATTTTTAAGGTTATCAATAAAACTTTTGGATTCAATTTTAGTAGAGATATTTATAACCCCTTGTATCAACATGATGTGTTTTTAAGGAGCAATTATTTTTTTTTTGATTTTATAAAAAATGGGAAAACTAATATTTTCAGTGATAACCTATCATATCATGTTTAGTGGTCGGTCTCTATCCCATGATAGATGATCAATAATAGTTTTATGCACTACCACTAGCCTACAAGATGTCCTAGTTTTCATGTAATATTTTCAATAGGTTATGATAATGTTTATAATTGAAAATTATGGTATTTTATTTGATTAATTATTTTTGATTTATCTTGTAATAATATATAATCAAATCTATCTAATCTTAGGGTTTCTAACTTAGTTTGTAAATGTTGGAATAATTTTAAGGATAGTAATTAATGGAATTTTTGGGATTTAATTTTTTTTTACTTTGAATATTGAATATTGACTTATCATAATAATGTTCAATAATTTTTTTAATTATCTTTCTATGTTTTTAATTTTTTTTATATATGTATAAATACAAGTAGAATAACTTTATTATCTATTTTTTGATAATTTGATAATCAATAGTTGATTTTATTGATATGGGTATTAAAATTTCATCTCGAATACTCATCATTAGGAGAAAAAGATTAGATTTATATATAATTTTAATAAATAATGAAATTGTACCCATATTTTAAGTATATGTATATATTCACTTTTTCTAGATGGTAAGATAATACTATAACTCTAAGAAAATAAACATCACACAAAATTATTATCCTAGTACCTTCAATATTGATGAACCGATGGCCTTTTTGATCATAAAATATTCTTGTTTTCTAGGCCCTTAACTTTAAATATTTCATTCAATTTTTTTTCAATAAACTATATCACTATTAATAATTAATTAAAATTTTCTTATAATATCAAAAAATGTTCTCTCTATGTGGATTCCTAGTTATGTGTTACTTTTTAGTGACCTTTAGGATTCCCTCATTCCCTTTTTATTGGATGTTTACTTTATTCAATTTATATTATGTGGGTTTTAATAAATGTATTCTAAAAATGATATTCTATTTATAACCAAGATGAAATTACACAGTGAAACTCATTTTATGGTGGGTAGGATGTAACAAACTGAAATTTTATGAAATATCCTCTTTCAAATTAATTTAAATTCATTGATAGATTATGTTAAACCTAATTAATAACTAAGAATACATTATACTTAGAATAAATTTTATCTGGAATTTCACATAACCTTTAGTTTCATCTACAATTTTTGTTAAAAATAAGGCTTAGTCTTGCTGAAAAATAATATACTATTTTTATTAATATTCAATATACAAGATAACACATAGCCACTCAAATGAAAATAATGAATAAAATTAACTAAAAATTGAAAATATGGTTTACAGATTTATATATAATGAACTTTGTTGGTTAAAAATTAAATTGAAATGAAAAATTGAATACCATGTAAAGGATTTTTTTAAATAAAAACTAATTGTTTGCCAAAAATGTGATTTATCATAATAAATTAAAATAATTTCAATTTTATAACAATCATAATGAAATTAGAATTTTATATATTCAATAATTTTTTTATAATTCATAAAATATGTTTTATAGGAATATAATGAGAGTAAATTCAATTTTAAATATAAGAATCTGTATTTCCCAAAAAAATATTTTTTTCGCCTTTTAATGGAAGAATTTTTTTAAAAAATTAAAATATTTATAAATTTAATTTTACAAAATTAAATTATTTCATGAAATTCAAATATAAAATTTTAATTTGGATGGATTTTTGGTATTTTTCTAGGAAGCAACATTTTTTTGATGAATAGTGCAAAACAGTGAATTTTAATTGAAAATTGTATTTTCATCTAAGTTACCTATATAGTTAAATTATATTTATAATTTATTTTAAGCTATCATAAGTTCAATTATACATCATGATATAAATTATAGGTCATTGTAATTAATTACACATTGAAATTTTATATAAAAACATTTTAATCTTTTGTACTTTTTACATTAAAAATATATTGTTTCATCTCATCTTTGGGATCAATTTTAATTTAAATTCTGTCACTTCTGTTATTGGAATTTGTAAAAAATGATTTCATATAAAGAATCCTAATAATTTATAATATATATAAAGGTATACATATTTTTAAACAAAAAATATTTATAAATGCTGTTAAAATTAATTATAGTGTTTAAGTAATAGTTGAGTATAATTATTGCTTTATCTTTAATATTAATAGTCCAAATAGAATATATAAATGTATAAAAACCTTATAATTTAAATATATAATCCTATATGACCATATTAAAGATTTATATGAGTTATTGGGAATAATATTCATTGCAAATGTCACATATAATATGTTAAGAAAATGAAAAGACAAAAAATGGACATTTACGGTTTTTTATTTTCTATAATGATTTTGGGTTAGGAAAAAAATATATAGGTTTGGATGTAATTTTTTTTAAATATGAATGATTTTTTAAAAATTAATTTATATTTTATTTTTACGTATCATATAACAAAATTAAATGTTTTGGAAATACCAATGCGTGAATTTATTAGTTCACAAATAAATTAAATAAATGATAACAAAAATATTAAAAGTAAGGTAAATAGAATGATTTTTTGTATTAGATTATTTTTATTTGATTATATCAGTATAAACATATTTTACCATAATATATTTTAATTTTATTATTTTCTTCATTTTTTTTGAAATTTAATCAAATTTATAATGTCAAAATTGACATTATTATTGTTCTATAAAAGATATAAATTTATTAATAGAATAAAAAATATTGTAAAATATTATATTATAAAATTTGATTATTAAATTTTAATAAATATCAAATATGATCCATTAATAGACCAATTAATCTTTTATAATGAATATATTGACCGCTAAATAATAAAAACAGCATCAGAATTGTTAGGGTTAAAGCACTGTTTTGGCGTGTTACATATGCTTTTGATAAATTTAATTCTCAACACACTTGGGATTTTTATTTATTAAAATAGTTTTAATATTTAAAATAATTTTTTATAAATTTTTTAATAAGTCTTAGTTTAATTTAGTCTCAATGGATTAATTAAATTGGTTATAAAACACGTTACCATAATAAAAAACTAAAATGAAAACAATAAAAAACATAAGAGTTACTGAAAAAAATGTCTTAAAAAGAATTTATTTCATGTGAGGTTCCTTTTTGGAAAATACCTCACATCCACTCTATTATCTATAATTTTTGTAGAACATTTCATAAGGAAGACCTCCCAAAAGTGATTAATGTTTTATATTTACAAGAATCCCACTCCTTCTCCACGATAAAAAGAAATTCACACTCCCCCATTCTTCACACCACTCAATTCATTTTCCACAGAAAAAACCCTACCCAAATAAGATAAGAAATCAAAACTATAATACTAGAATCCTTGCATTGAGAAGAAATAAATTCAAGGAAGTCCTTTGGGGAAAACTAAAATGAGATACCGAAAAAGGGGGCTTATTATTCAATATGAACTTTTGTTTTATTTCTTCTTCCACCTTTTTAATTATTATTATTCCATGATTTTATAGAAAATAATAATCCAAAAAATTTAAATATTTTTTATGTTAAGGGTTTAACCTCCCCCGACATAAGATTCCCTAAAATGGGTAATGAAATTATAGATCTTGTGTACGAAGGACTACTACCTCACAAAACGATGTAATTCATTTTTATCTGTCCACCTCTCATGGTAAGGAATGAGGTCGGCATAATTTTTTGTATTTTATAAATATTATATTTATTTTTTATTTATAATTATATAATTATTATATAACACATACCTTTATGATTCCCATTATTTTGGAATATGATAACATCATTCATGGACGTGTGGACTACTACCTCTTCAAGGCGGTGTGGTTCGTTCTCACTTTCCGTGGAATATAATAAGGATCGTTTTAATAGAAATATATTTTATAAGATACATAATTATGATAATATTGACATAATTATATATATGTCCATATAAAATATCATTTTCTCCTTTAAATTTCAAGCTTTGAAAAAGTGATAAAGTCGTTTGTGGATGTGTGGACAACCACATCCTCGAAGTGATGTGATTCTCCCCATTTTATTATCACATCACGTGAATTATATACATGAGTATATATAACAAAATAATATGTTATTTGTGATATAATGGTAATTATGGAATGATAAACATTTCATTCCTCTTTTCCATAATGATCACTGACAAATGGAAACATTACTCCTTTGTACTGATGGCCTACCATATCCATGATCGTAACGTTGGTTCATCATTAAGAACCATCATTTATTATTGATTGTGAATGTATAATTGATGTAAAAATGTGATAATTA
Source organism: Viscum album (assembly GCA_963277665.1). Taxonomy (NCBI): domain Eukaryota; kingdom Viridiplantae; phylum Streptophyta; class Magnoliopsida; order Santalales; family Viscaceae; genus Viscum; species Viscum album. The sequence continues at coordinate 1,344,355,830 of OY728156.1, forward strand.
TTTAATGGTTATTATTGAGTATATATTCGAATAATGAATTCATTATCTATAGTCGACCTCTCAATGTGAGAGTAATTGTATATAAGTTGTTTATTAGAGAAATAACACAAATAATCATCATTAAAAATGCTCTGAATCACGTAAATAATTAATAATTTTATAATTTATGATGGTAGGGGATGTGTATTAAAACACAGACACAATGTAATGTATTTTCAACCCAATTTTTATATCCTTTAGATAAATGTCTTATTCACCACATATTTCTTTTATGTGGTTTATATACTGCCAAATGACATGTTATATATTGAATTTAAATTATTCTCCTGTCATTTAATGTTTTGATATATGTAAATATTTCATATGGTTTATGCTTCAAACATTTAAATGTGGTATGGGAATTTTTGAATGTTTAATGCTAATTTACATCAACAAATTTTTTAACGATCATTTATTGGAATCTCCATTCATAAACTGCAACAACCCTTGTTTTTACATATCCAGTACTGGAAATATTTTTTTTGATACCATCATAGGTATTTACTTGGATAGATTATTATTGATTCAATAATATTCTTATTAAACCCATTTCTTTTCCATGTGTTAAATTTGTTTCAAAGATATTTTATGGAACCCATTTCCTTTCTATGGGTTAATCATGTCTCAATGAGATTATAGTGGAACCCATTTCATTTTCCATGGGTTAATCATTTTTCAACATTATTGAAAAGAAATTTGTTTCTTTTCCACGGTTTAGTTTTTTTTCAAACATATTAACATTAAAACCCCTTCTTTTCTATGTTTTTAGCAGATTATAAATGAATAATGATTCTTTATATGACTTTTATATTGAATTTTTCTATTTATTATACGATACATGAGAATTATATGAAACAATTGAGCATGATATAGCTTATATAATGGGATGACCCCAATTGTATTTCACCGGTGAGATCAATATAGCTTATAAGATGGGTGATCTCCAATATAGATCTTCAATAAATTAGGTAACTAAAATCTTAGAAGTTGGATGTATTTTTATTCTAATTATAAGGGTTCGAAATGGTTTTATAAAAGTCATGTTATATGTTACCAAAAATAATTTTAATTGGTTATTATGATTTTATAATTTTTCTAATGATTTTGATTGATTTCATATTGCTTATGATTTTTTATTTTTATGCATCATAAATTTTACATATTTTTAATATTCTATTATCCAATTATTATTGGGTTTCATTTATTTTATGATTCACTCATTCACTTTCATTATGTTATTATACCCTTATGAAATTGTTTTCTCATTGATGACATCTAAATGTTAATTCTTACATTTTTCTTTAATTAGTGTTTGAGCTAACCATTCTAATGTATCATTTTACCCATGTTATAAAGAATGATGTTGAAAAATATAAGTGTATATAGGGGTTCTTATGGTTGATGTTGATAATATAATATAAAATAAGAAAATATGGGTCAAATGGGAGAAATTTTAATTTGACGACTTGTAAATTTTTTCTGTTGGATTTTTTTCTTATTCTATAATACCTTTAAACTAAAAGGTCCTCCTGAATACAACTTAATGTAGTTTTATTAATTATTTATTATGGTTTAAAGTAATAAATATTTTTCATAATTATCTGCATCAAGGATGTAATTTTAAATTATGTTTACCCATAGGATCTGGGACTGTGGGTTATGGGTTGTTATATTTTTTCCTATGTGCATACTAAATCATACACAAAAAGTGAATGTGAATTATCTTATAATATTATGTGTGATTATATATCATCTAAATGAAACTAAAATGCCAACTTATATACACATTACATACATATTTCTTAGGGTATACACCATTTCTAATGGGAAACACACATTCTCACCTCAACATGATCCTGGGTTTTTTATATGATCATTTCTTCTCCTGTCAATGAGCTCGACTTGATGAGACCTTGGTGGTGCCATTTTTTATTCCTAGAGATTACTCAACACATTTATTTATTATTTAATTCCATTAAAATAATTTAAATCAATAAAATTAAATGTAATTTTTTTTCAATAAATTCAAAAATGATTTTATCATTTGAAAAGATCATTTTAATCCATTTTAAGAAAAAATTTCTAATATAATTTTATATAATTTTTATTATCAAAATGAATTAGTTATTAATTATTGAAATTCAATAATTTTTCTGTTAAATTTACATATTATTGGAACCTAATATAAACACACAATAAATGAACTAAATTTAAACATATAAACAAATAAATTAGGATATACAAGTTATTTTTTAGTTATTCCTTCAATGCTTGTTATTTTAATTTTATATGATTACATTTTGAGTTTTATCTTCCCTAAAATTTCCTCATTTTATAGAATTGTTGGAAATTATAATAATCATTTCATCCAAAAATTCAATATTATATATGATTATTAATGGTTTTAGGGTCAAAATAATGCACCGAACATGTGTCGGTTTTAGTTTTTTATCAATACCAACTGTTAATATTTTAATAAAATGGTAAAAACACCTATAACATCACATTGGTGATAATTCAAATTCAATTTATAATTAATTTAAATCTATAATCACTTTTATCATAATAATCCCCTTGATAAATTTATATTAATTCCCATATCAGAATGGGATGTCGTTCTATAAGAGAATCCAATAAAGGATTCATCTAGTTGTATCCACACATATTTCCTGAATCTATGTGTTTTTTTCATGGTAATTATAGTGCTAGGGTAGAGGAAACAAATTCTTCATTATTTTCTTTTTTTATTATAATAGTTGATTCTATTATTATATATATGTTTATTGAGAGGGAGGATAAGAGGATTACTTTTCCAAGACTCTAGATAATTTTATAAGGGATTTCATTATACAAATCAAGACACATTATATATTCAAATAATATATCATTTAATTTATTCTTATGCTTAAAAATTGATAATTGGATAGTAAACCTTTATCAACATATTTATCCAATGTAATCACCATTTCAAATAATAATACTACTAATTTTTTTTTTTCATGAAGTGTGTTTATTTAAAAATAATTTCTTTAAAATATATTGTTATATAAATTATAATTTTATTAAATAAAATATATTTTTACCATTTGTCAAAAAATCCATCTCATTATTCGACATTGGATTTTATTATACTATGAATAATAAAAAATTGTTCAAATAAATATTATTTTTCAAAGATAAATAAATAATTAAGATATTTACTAAAAAGTATTTTTTTAATAATAATAAAACTACAAAAATATTTATATTAATATATTCAATAGACTGGTGAATAAATATATCATTAAGTTTTACCTTAAAAATACTTATCAATAAGTATAATTTATCTCCCATAGTCTTAACATGAATATTATATGGTGAGATTTATGAGATCAACATTACTTAAATAATTATTGTTCTACAAAATGATAATAATATTTATTATTAATAATAAATTCATTTGAATTTAATCAGAATCCAGATACACTTAGTGTGTGACCCTCTGTGTCTCTTTCTCAATGAAATTACGTGAACATGACTAAATTCTAAGATCAACATCTATGAACACATCAAGCCACCCAAAAAAAGAAGTTAATGTGGGAAAAACATAAAATAAATTTTAAATAAATTTTAAATTTCATTTTAATAACTTTTTCTACACATATCTCATCAATAATAATTTATACTAGTGTTTTCACCCTATATGATTGATTTATCTTTCAATTGAATTATAATGAAAAATCATTTATAAACTATCATAGTGATGAATTTAATCAGATTTTTATTTTTCATTGTAAGTATTAGAGGTATCTTCCTCCACTATTATAGAAAGGAAAAAAATTCATAAATTATTTCATTAATTTCACAAATCCAATGTTACACAGAATATATGTTACCTCATCTTGACAATATATCATCATTCTTTCATATATATGTAATATTAATTGATTAATGATATTCATTAATAGCAATTTCATTTATATGGAATAATTAAAAAAATTACTAATATGAATATCCAGAGAAACTCAAAATAATATGGAATTCCTATTAGAGGGTCTGCCCTCATGGCATCCCCTCTTGGAGATCACCAAATGTGAAATTCTTGAGACGAAGTGTGACACCCCTCTATAGTCCAATACCTCTAACTAGTGACAGAGTCATGAGTGTTTCATAGAATCAGGAACACCATATAATTTTCTAGAGGCTATGAAATGGCATTTGGGGTTTATGGTGTTACCACATGGAGGTTGTAAATTCATATTAGAGAGAAAAAAACCCCAAATAAGAAAACAACATCGATAATAAATAATAAATGTATAGAATACTAGGTAAAAATTTTATGTTATATCAAATGAATATGTAGTCATATAATCATGCATATGAATTTATTTCCCATTGGGATGGCCACATGGGAAAAATATGAAAAATGGAGCACATTTACATGGAGTATATACTACAATCATCGATCCTCACTACATCCTGGTATCCAAGTCATCATCAAGATGCATTATCCCAATCAAGAAACACAAGCATTTTCCCTTCCAAAACCTTCAAAAATGATGTACTCTCAAGTACAAATGTTCATAGGTAACATAAAAACGTTTTGAGTAAATCTCCTTCACCTAAAACAATGTTTTCCCTAACATAACTAGTAATTAATTATATATATAATGTGATATGAACAAAATAATTAATAAAAATAGAATAAAATTCATTATTTATCCTTGAGATCTAAGGAAACACTAGAGATAGACCATACCTACATGTACTAGTGGAAAAGTGTCTATGAACATGTCATTATTCATAGAGGGATACCTTTTCTACCAAAAAATAAATCTATGTATATATATATAAATATTTATAATCAATTAGTGATTCATATTTCCCAGATCAGCTAATATATAAAACACTCAGGGGAAATGATGCACATCCAATCTATCTTATATTATAGTTTGGGGTCCATCTTCCATGCCACACCCTCTAATAAAATTATAAGTGGGTGAATCTTTTATCATATCATATCTAATATAATAACCTAAGGTCTAACATATACCTTGTTATATCTCAAATTAAAATCATGCGGTAACTATTCCCTTATAGTATATCATAACCCAATCGAGGGGCCAACATGCATATATTTATATATCATATATTAATGGAGGTCTAGTTTCCACCCCATTATATATCATATATTTCCAAGGGGACGAGAATCCACCTCATAATATTTCATATAATGATCATAGGAATATTCCACTTGATAATATCTCATAAAATGAATATGGGGAATCACAAAACCTATAATATCTCATATACTAATAGATGAGGTAGTTTCCACTCTATAATATTTCATATTTTTATCAGGTGATTGAATCAACCTTATAATATCAATATGATGATTAAGGGGCCAACGTCTAGCTTGTAATATCCCATATAAATATCAGAGGGGTCTATGTGTGTGTTTGTGTGTGGGGGGGGGCATTAGTGCCCACCACATAATACATTATATAATCATTTGGGGGTAGCACCCACACATTAATTTCTTATGTAATTATTTAATGGGTAGAATCCACCACATAATAAATCATATATTTATTAGTGGCATAATTCCCATATCATAATATCACATATGAACATCAACATGACAAAACCCACCCCATAATATCTCATATAATAACCATGGTTCTATCATCCCCCCCAATAATGCCTCATATAATGAATGAGAGTCCATCATAAACTATTCAACATCTATTAATATAGTCCTCAAATGGGTTGGATAAATCCCCATGCATATTACATAATTCCTAGGATGACCTCTCATATGCACAAAATGTTCTCAGTGTTGTATGCCTAATTTTTTTCGTCTTTCTAGCCTCTCAACAGTAACACTAATTTGGATCATCATAATCCTAAGGCACATACCGAGGTCCCCAAGGGCACATTGCATCCTGAGAACCCTATAGAGGCTCATTTATCACATCCTCGACTATAGGGACCTTACAGACCACTCAGAAGGCATAATGTCCTTCAACGACACCGTGATCATATTTTGACCTCTTCACCCTCATCTGAAATATTTTAGTAAAATCAATCTATAGATATATCATAATTATTATCTCTGTTCTAATTTCATCCTAGTTATGTCCTATAATTACACATACTCTTTGATTAACCCCATGGTAAAACCACTCAAGTACACACATACTAGTAAGAGAACATGCACTATAACACCCTGAGATTTTGTGAAAAGTGTTTCAATTAAATTTAATCTTTTATATACTTTTCATTAAATAGAACACTTATTTAATCTTGTCTTTCATTAGACACGAATTTTATATTTCATTACACACAATGTTGAATTTAAATGTAACATGACCTATTATTAAAATAATATCAATCAATATGATATTAGTCACCTTGTCATATGATTAGAGGGTATGAATAGGATTAAATACTTATGAAAATACATGGTTTACACTTGTTTATTTAATTATTTCTTTAGAAAAATTTTATTCAAAAATGAAAATAAAACCACTTCCAAAATAATGGAAATATTTTTATGAATACTATTTTTATGAAAACAAACACATTTTTCCATAAAAAAATTAGACAAAAAACTATTTAAGAATAATTTTTATAAAATTTATATATTATATATTTAATCAAATATTTTACATTCATATTATGTGTTTTCTATAAAACATATTAGAGTAACCCCAATTTTAAACATGAAAACAACACTTTTCTTAAAATCACTTTTGTTTCTTTATTTCCAAACTTATCCGAAAACTAATTTTGGGAACTATTAGAAGAAATATTTTAAAAAATAAATTTTATTTTTAAAATAATCATAACATATTTATCATTGGAATAATTTTTCTAGATTTTCTAACATATAATTTTATTATAAGTAATAAAAAATACGGAGTTTTAATTAAAAACGTCAATTCCATTTAAATTATTTATAAAGATAAATTATAATATATTATGGTTTTAAAGTAAAATTATTTCAATTATATGTATATTAAATCAATTTATTACATTTTTTTAATGGTATTGTACCAACAAACCTATAGTTGGTGGTTACAGTATCTAATTTCTTCTAAGATAAACAAAATCACATTTGGAAGGAATAATTAGTTTATTAGCATTCCAAAACTATATTTCAGGTCTATATCGATAAACCTATATCCAGGATAATTATGGACCATGTATATAGCTAATTTACTTCCATGAAAACTTCATCTATCATTGTTGTATCCCACTCCCCCTCCACAATTTACCCTAACCCTCACACCCCTAATCACGACCGTCTTCTCCTAATGTTGTCATCATCCTAATCCTACAAACACTACATATCATCCTCAATAACCTATTCCCAAGAAATTTTTGAAATCCTATTCCTCTACAATACCCTTATCCTCATCAAACACCTCCTCTAATGTGGCCATGCCACCCCTCCACCAACGTTGCTCTTACTCAAACTCCTCACCTACTCCTCTGACATGACTCTAACATTGCTTTGATGCAGACACCCCACGTCACCCATCAATGTGCATCTGATGTGGCCACACCACTTCACATGGATCCATTTTCTCCAATGTATATCTTACATGGATCAGAGAAAGCCACCACACCTTTGACCATTTTTTTACTTCAATCAAAAAATAATTTACATCATATTTCCCATTATCCCGGATGAGAGACATTTATCATTGGAATTATACCCCTCATGGAATCAAGTTGAATTTCATTAAATAACATGTGGGATAAATCTTTCTTCTTCATTTTATTATCTATTATTTTTTAACCATTAATATTCTAATTAAAAATAAAGAATAAAATATATAACAAACTCTATCACAATATTTATCATGAAGAGTTCATTTCTACTAAGGAATTTAATGCAATAATAACACAAAATCATGGAGAATATAAATTATAATTTGTAGATCTGTAAATTTTATTATACATTGAACTTAAATGAATTTTCAGTACAGAAATGTTTTTTTCAATAATTTATATTGTTTTATAGTACCAAACATGTTCTTGGATATTTTATATGTACATTGTGTTTGTTCTTCTACAAAGTGAACAATTTGAAAACATAAAAAATGATTGATTAGAATACGAGTAACCTAAATAAAGATACTGTTTGTTATGGTTATGTGTGTGTTAAATGGATTTCAATTGATGTTTTTTACCCATATATGACCCAAGATTTAAGATGGATTGGATTTTGATGAATGGGGCTATTTAAGATAAATTGTAGGGTGGGATTATAATTCAATGATCAAACATTTTTTTTTGTTTTTTTATTATGATATATTTTTAAATAGTTATTATCTTCATTATCTAGTTCTAAAATATAAGAAGGGTTATATTTTTATGGGTTTGGTAAAGTAAGCTGAATTGTTGGATAGTCATTAAGTTCCTAAATCGATATTTTGATATATTAGTCATTTATTTTGAAAAATCATAAACTAAATAATTATATTATTGGTTGGTACTATATCTTTATTAAATATAGCTACCATTATAGCATTATATTTTGTTTGGAAATATTTTTATTATTTTATTTATCAATAATAATATTCAGTCAATCGGTGAGTTGTTTTTCAAGAAATCCTAAAATTTTACATTTTTAGAACATTTATTAAATTTTAGATGATTAATTATAAATTAATATATGAAATTATATATACTTTAAAAAAATAATTAAATAAAGTGGTGTTTTGGAAGAAAAAATTCATTCAGTAGTAAATTTTTTTCTGTGATAAATGATATAATCTCACATCAATTTTTTTTACAATATCATATTTTAGTAGAAATTCAAATTATTTCAAGAGAAACATTATGGTAAGGATTTATCTTATCATAAAATTCAATGTTATGGTAGGACTAAAAATTTCATCATGTTATGAATTATCATAGTGATATATTTTTATATGCTGGAATATTATTCTTGGTCATTTGATATTCATTTTTTAGAGTTATTACAAGATTGAGTTTGTTGTTCAATGGTTTATTTTTTGTTATAATCAACCCTTAATTTTTTCAGTTTTAATTATATTCTTATAGGGTTTTCATATATATTTATTCTCACCTTCAATATATAATCAATTTTGGTGTGTCCATGAGTTTTATTCCATATTTTTTTTTTAATTTGACTCTACATGCAGTCAAATTGGTGGGGGATATTTTAACATCACTACTACGTAATTTTCTGAACATAAATAATCTGTATTCATCAACCTTGTTTTAAGAGTCCTACTACTGTCGAACACAATTTCTAATTAGAATTATCATTTTTTTATTCTTAGTATCAAATTAATTTCTTGTTTCTAATTATATATATTCTCATATCCATTAAATGTTTTTTTATTTTCAATATATTTGATCATCATGTTGGGAGGATTCATTCCAAATTAAAGTGTACAAATATTTTTAAGTTACACAATATTAGTAAATATACATTAAATAGATAATAAACAAATTATAAAAATATGACATAATTTGTCACATTAAATGATCTTATAGATGATATTTTTTTAATGATATATTGAATGATCTCTATCCTATAATTCCCTAGATATTCTTTTCAAAAAAAATATTCTTTACACACTATCCATTTATTTGTATTTTTATGTCTATCATGTAAAAAATTTCTCATAAGGTCATCAGATGCTTCATTTTATAGACATTTAGTATTGATTTTATCTATCTATTATCTCATGGGAGCATATGTTGTGTCGATGATTCCTTTTTCCAAAATTCCCTTGAGAAGTATATATCTACCAAAAATTGTTTGTTTCTTTCTTGAGGAATTATGATTTTTGAGATACTTATTATGGAATTATTATCTCACTTTAATGTGATTTGATTGAAATCATCTAAGATTATTTGAAAAAAAATATTCACATATTCATAGTGTAGTTGTTGCAAATTTAACATTGGCAATACATATTATGTTAACTCAAATGAATGTATGATATCATATAATAAAAATTTATATACTTTTTTATATTTTCATATCTTCATCAGTATAATATTTTATTTTTCAATTGAAACACTTTTGAAAAAATATCCCCTATCCAAGAGATACTTTGAAATATATAAGAATATTAAATAGTCTCTAAATGATCCTCTTTGAGATTATTTATAGGATGATTAAACATGTTAAGAATTCAGGGGGTTTCAACTAATGAGTTCATTTGTTAATAAACATTGTGGTAGTTTTTTATAATAGGGTTGAGGATTTTTTGTTCAATGTTGAGAAGATGGTTAGGAGTTGTTGTTGTAATACTGAGGGAGGGTAGTAGCTATGAGATTGCAGATGTATTTGTTTGGATTGTAGTGGAAGATGTTGGAGGGTTAGTCCATGGACCAAAGAATTTTAATTCCCCAAAATCATTGTTATATCATATCTTTAATTGGAAACTGTAATGGCCCGGGGTTTTGGGGTCCATTACATGGTGAAAACCTGATGTTTGGGGTATTCTAGGTGGTCTGGAAGGACATCCTAGCTTCCTGGTGAAGCTTAAGACTCTTACCGGTAGCCTCGGCCTACCGGTAGCCTCGACCAACCGGTATCTTGGTCTACCTATAGACATGGACAATCAATGATCGTGGGTTTTTCAGTAGCGCCTCTTGTTTGCACAATTTGGATTGTAAACCATGTTTTGATAGACTATTTTAATGCTCATTAATGGTTTTTAATTAAATGATTGGTGAGGAACCCTCCTTAAATGGAAAACCATGTGTTTTGGTTGTTCCTTTAATCATGTTTTCAGGAACGCCTCTACCACATCCTGTGAGGAGTCCATGGTGTGCATCGGTTTTAACCGCCCCGAAGGGCGGGGACATTTTAAGTTGGACATGTGGGGTGGCCCAACCGTGTGGTCAACCCACGATTCTTCTTCTTCCACAGTTTCATGTTTTTCTCCATATCTTAACCGTCCAGGGAACATTGTATCTCAGACTTTATAAACTAAAGGCTTCACTTCTCCATACGTATCTTTTTCTCTGTCACCCTGCACTCGGAATACCCTTCCTACAGCCGAGTTATACCCCCGTGAAGTTTTCCTGGACCGCGTTCTGTGGAGTTCATGCTACTCCTGTTTTCCAGTTTCTATGCGAGGACTTAACATCGATCCTAGATCAATCAGGTAGAGATTTGTTTCTCATTCGTCTCTTCTTTTTGTGTATAATGTGGGGCAGGCATGATTTTTTCTCTGTGTAAATTGATGGAACCGAACTTAATGAAGATAATGAATGAATCTTTAAATAAAAAGAGGGGGGTGTGATAGATGTTTTGATGTACTCTTTTATATTGAAATGTGTTGTGAATTGTACGGGCCTATGATCCCTAGAAATCATGGTCGTTGGTGGTCTTTCTCTATGAATTAATGAACCTCAGTTCTCATAGATGTTTAAATAACCATAATGTGGAATTGGTTATTTACGAATACTCGGTTAAATAAACTAAAAGCACTAGGATCAACCATTTTCTATGATAACCCCGGTTAAAGAACAGTGGAATTGAAACCATGGAGTGTGTTAAATCTTTTAAATCTGAAAATACCTGCATGAGCCTGCCTTGTCTTGGTGGTAGTGGTTTGGTTGTTCTCTTTCACGGGCCGATTGCGGGTGACATTATGGTTTTCTTGGATGGGGGATTAGATTGTTGGGTGATATGGGTGGGGGATGGGATCCCCTGTTGTTATACTTTCACTGGTTGTGAATATGAGGTTGTGTGGTTACTCTGCTTATATTAGGGGTGTCCATGGGTCGGGTTGGGTCGGGTTGGGGGGGTTTTTGGACCCGACCCAAGCACAAGGGGTTGGGTCGGGTTGGGTTGGGTCGAAGATATTTTTTAATTCGGACCCGACCCGACCCAACCCGTCCAATATCGGGTTGGGTCGGGTCGGGTTGATCGGGTTACAGAAAAAAAAATGTTCAGTGCTTAATATTTAGGATCTCACCCCGTGGGTTGATCAGGTTAGGGATTCTGCAGCATACCTTCTTCGCCATGCCATGGAATTCCCACAGCCACTACACTGCGATGAATCGACCCCAAAAAGCATCGGTTGGTGGTGTGATCAACTCGTCAGCCTGCAGGTAGTCATTGACGTCTGAGGAGGTTGAAGGCAAGTCTAGCAGGGTGACGAGGATGCGGTATTGTCTGACACAGGCAGATATCTGGGGCCACAATCGTGGTAGAGATGGAGGTGGTGGAAGAGTCACAGGTGGTAGATGTGGTGTGGTACGGTGGAGACGTTGGAGGAAGAAGACACCGACAAGGGGGTGAGGTCGATGTGGAATGATTGTTTTCTTGGCTGATCCTCCACTATCCGATCTTCAAATCTTTAATCTACCATCAGTCTTCTTGGATTTTTTTTGCTTGATATTTAGTTATCCTCGTAGTAGAATCAAATGAAATTTAGTTATCTTTTTTATGTTTGTTGATCTAGAAATGGAATTGTTGTTTTCTGATTTCACATGTCTCGATTCTTTTAAATTTGTTTTATGCTTGGCTAAGAAAAGCCATGGAAGATGGAAGTTTCAATCATCTTCACAATTAATTCAGTATTCAAGTAATGGTGGGTGATGGCATGGAATCCATGGACAACGTAGGTGAGGATGATATCATCATGGGTGAGGGTGAGGGCATCGGGTCGAGAGGTGGGAGGGAGAGGCGACAGTAGGCAGCGAAGTCTGAAGGGAGGTGGATGACTCACAACAGTCGGGTTGGTTGGGTCGGGTTGGGTTAATTTTTTACAAACCCGTGACCCGACCCAACCCGACCACATTACAATCCAACCCGAACCAACCCGTGGTATATATTTTTTAACCCGACCCAACCCGACCCCACCCGGTCGGGTCGAGTCGGGTTGGTCGGGATGGGTCGGGTCTGGACACCCCTAGCTTATATCACAAATTGGGGTGGAATCCTCTGTTGTTGAGAAACCATTGGCTCCTGGATTTTTGGGACATGGGGCAGTGTATTGGTGTTTGTTTTGTTTCCAGTACTTCGAGGGATCTCCCTTGATCTCTAGTTGTTGTGACTTCACAACCAAACCATGTGTTAATGATTAAATTATCCGATGGTTTTCCTTTCTGCCTTATGGTTGTTTCATCTGTGAATGTGTAAAGACCCGAAGCTTGACGTACATGGACATTACATTACATTTGCGGAATACTTAGTACATAACAAAAACACACACACAAGGATCGTAATAGTTTAGTGTCTTTGGAAACTCGGAACGTAATCTTCTAATCGTGGTGAAAGATCTTCAATATCTCCCATAAAGATCTTCTCTTTTTTTACCTAAAACCTTTCTTTATATCCTGGTGAAAATAAAACATAAAAGGGTGAGCTCAAATGCTCAGTAAGGGTAAAAAAAGAAAAATCAATCACATCATATTCGTAAGAACATAACTTTTGGAAATATTATCCTGCAAAAGAGAGCATAATTTCATAACATGGGATAAATCATAGTAGTGAAATGAAATCCCAATAATCATAACTTAAAACATGAAACTTTGTGGAATACACACATAATCATAGAGAATAATTTCTTGTTAGTCAAGACTCATTTCCAAGACTATCTTAGTGGACAAAGTCCCTTTCTGAATCGAGTAACCCTCATTTCAGTCCTGTTTCACTGAACCGGTATAACCTACCATTTCAGCCATGTCTATCTCATGAGATATAAAATCTTTACCCAATGCATTGGAGGGAGATATAGGTCCCACCCATCTCATAATGATACCATTCTTATGTGTGCCACAAAATCATAAACCATACATCATTTCATAACCCATGTAATAAAAATGCGATTCTTAAACATCATGACATCATAAAACAATTCATATAAGATAAAGGAATTCATAAAAATAATTCCATCACAACATAACCAAATCAATGTAATAATAGGGATAGAAACATAACCCTATGTTATCTTAGATGGAAAATAATTTTGATAAAACACTTGAACTCCATTCTTGAGGAAAATATCCTTTCTTCTTCAAAAATAGTTTTCCTTTCTTAACATGTCATACAATTCTAAACTAAAAGAAGTTGATTAAAAATAAACTTGAAAACTTGTAAAGGAAGCTTCTTGGAAATAATGTTTTAAAAATCCATTCATGCCGTATAAGTTAAAAAAACATTCTTCGTACTTTTGTCGAAAAAGTCAAAAAGTACCTCGTACGAAAAACGACAAAAGATTCCTTTCATATCTTTTACTAAAAACTCACAAAAGGGTAAAATTGGATTTAAAAAATTTTAGTTGGATGGAAATTACATTACATATTGAGGAAACATGGACGTGGATGATAAAATACACCCCAGTAAATACCAAAGTATAAACAATCTCGGATAAAAATGAGATTGTGATATTTCCCTTACCTTAGGTCCGACAAACTTTGTAAGTGTCCGAACCTCCTGTATAATGATTTAAATCATGTTATTGACATATTCCATAATAATATTCATTGTTATTATATCATATATGGTCCACTTATGACTTTATATTACTCGTTCTTTTGTAAATTCATGTTAAAGTAGCGTTTTGGGTAAAATCATCTCATTTGTCGTTCGTGTTTTTAACTTGTAATTATTCATATGATTACTTAGATCATGATTACTTAATTATATAATATAAAACATGATTTATATATATACATTCATAATACACATATATAATAAATCAGTAAATGGAAAGAAATACACCGTTCATGGAGACGGTAGTCCGTACGTACGCATGAACGCTGTTTTCGTTACCTTATTGAATTGAATGGAATTAAGTAGATGACATACATATAAATATAAATAATTCCAGTATCATTATTAGGTCATATATTTCATTAGTAAATATTATATATACTTTATAATCATTCATGAATGGTTAATCATTGAGAATGAATCTCATCGCATCGTGGAGACGGTAGTCCGTACGTACGCACGAGCGATGATATCGTTCCCATGGTCGTGGAATTATGATGAAGTGTATGTATACTATTTTAGTATCAATATCACTTTATAATAATCATATATAGTTACTCATTACACCTTTATACCCATCCAATTAAGGTGGTGGCGGAAAATAGATCACATCACGGCGTGGAGACGGTATTCCGTACGTACGCACGCGCGGTGATTTCCTTTTTCCGTAGGATGGATAGAAGGTTAATTAGAGTTGTTTCATATTTAAAATAACATATTAGTATATAAGAAATACTGATGTTATTACTTTATCATGAAACAACTAAAGAAGAAGAAGTTGAAGAAGAACGAAATTGAAAAGGATCGGTAATGGGTATTACCTCTTCTTTGAAGTGCTTCTTTGAGACCTCCTTTTAGGGCACTAAAATTGGTCTTTTAAGATGACCAGGACCTCTAGGATGATACTAGGGAAGTGGAGAAGTGATTTTGGCAGGGGTTGTCCGAGCTTGAAGGCTCAAAGTTGTGTGAGGAAGAGAGGGAGGAGGTGCCCTTTTATAAGGGAGGAGAGGGGCACCTTAGGAATATCTCAAAATATTATTTTATATTAAAGTCAAAATCGGTTTATAATGGTTCCAAAGGGTCTTATTTTGAAGCTAAACTGGGAATGGGTCGAAATACTATCAACCAATAGGATTTAGACAAGTTTAGGTTATTATTTTAACCTTATCAATTAGATTTAACTTTAAGTTAAATAATTTAACTTTTACCGTGTCTTTTTGTTTTCTTACACTATATGGTTAATACACTTACTATAACACGCCAAAAGAACCCCAAATTGTTTATTATTAATATATATATTCTTATCTAAGTAATTTGGCCGAACCATAAATTTTTAGGAGTAAAATAACAATTAATAATATAATATTGGATTTAAAAACTATTTTGTGTCAATTTTGACACTATTTGATATATGATTTTTGTGAAAGTCATAACAGAATTATATGTTCGAACGAAGTTTATTAAATCAACACTAATATATCATAGTAACCTAGAAAATTAGTGGAATTCATAAAAAGTCTCAAATTACATTTATTTTGGTGTTTATAACATCAATTATGTCAATATTTCATTAATAAGATAATTACTGCATCATCATTGTGTCATAAATAAATTAAATTATATAATGTATAAAAATTAAAAATAAATTAACATTATATAGGAAAAATTTTTAGCTTTCTAATGAATATTTATAGTCGAATTTATCTTATGTATAACCCCATATTAAAAATGATTTACTTATTAAACTTTGATTTTAACTATTTTAACTATTCATTAAATAAAATAATATTAAATGTCATAATCTAATCCAAGTGGACCTAAATGGTCATATTATATTCATAAGGTTGTTTTTGGTCGAATTACACTTATCCAATAGAATTAGGACATGTGTTAGGGTAATAGTAATATCATATTTACCCTTAGTTACCCTATTTACTAATAACCGCGGTAAAAAAAGTAAAAAGTTACTATTCACCAAAAATTATTTTCATCTCATTGAACCACATTTTACTTACTGACATCAACCGTGTCTCTCGGATTTTTGAAATTCCATTCACAGAAGCGGTAAAATTAAGTTTTATGAAAAATTCAGTTTTTTAACTACCACTTAGTAGTTTCACTATTCATCAAAAATTGATGTTTTTCAGAACAATGCCAAAATTTCATCCTAAGATATATTTCATATTCTGAATTCAAAAATGAAGTCTATTTTACCAAATTCATAACATAGAAGTTTAATTAATTAATTTTATAATTAAATCCCGCTGTTAAAACAAATAGCCTGTTTTTAAGAAACAATATCTATCAAAAGATTGACACTTGATTATGTCTGGTTTAAATGTGAAATTACAACCAATGACCAACATTGTATTAAATTGTAAAAATATATTCTAAATATACTTTAAAACCACTCAAATTAATAATTTATCACTATTAATTATTTCGATTAAAAAAGTTGTTTTTAATTATAATTTAGTAATTTTCACTATTCATCAGAATATGAAAGTTATCCGAAAAGTACCAAAATTTCACCTTAGGCTAAATTTGATACTCCGAATCTAAAAATGAGTTCCATTTTGAAAAATAAAATTTACAAAATTTCAAAAAGTGGTTATTACTATTCATAACGGCTAGTTTTAATAATATTTTAATAGCATATCGTTGTTTCGTGAAACTCAGTATTGCGTACTACACACGCTATCGAGAAAGGTTGTGATTGCATGTAATGCAAGGAAATTCAAGGATACGTGTTGTGCAAGCTCCTTTTGGTGTAGCGTACAACACAAGACATTAGTGAAATTAAAAAGAATATTTTTCATAAAATCTCAGGGTGTTACATTCTACCCCCCTTAAAATGAATTTCGCCCTCGAAATTCGTTGGGGTTATAAATGGTTTACTAATAGAAAGTTTATTTAATAGAAACCCACATCGTAAAAAGGAATACCAAAACCAATCTTTAAAAACAAAAGTATGAAACGTAATGGTTACCCAAATAAACTAATCACTGGGTTTCCACATAAGTGAAAATATGGATATGGAAGAAAAATCTAACCATCATGTTCTGATGGAGAGTGGTAGAGAACATGGATATGGAAAAGACAACAATCACAAATCCATAAATTTGTGATGATCTAAGGTACCATCTTATTAATCAGATATAAGAGCACTAGGACAACATTTTTGGTTTTCAAGATCATTTCCCTAATGATGAAGAATTTGAATTAGAATAAATACTTACTTTATTTAGGTACAATCTCACTGTTGTTCGTGCCTTGAACAATTTCCACTTCATCTCTTAAATAAATGAAGTTGAATTTTTTATTCGTGAAGTGTTAGCAGATCATGTGATAGAATGACGGGTCATTCCATCAAAAGGTTAGCAAAAGTTATTAAATATACATAAGTCATTCTATAGTGAGATTAATCATATATGGTACCTAAAATGGTCTTACACTTCATATATCATACTGCTTAATATAATAAAACTAGTTTCTACTAAATAGGGACTTCCTGTAGGCCAGTGGTAGGCGATAAAGGCCAGTCGCACTTCGGTTGTGGGTTCGATTCCCACAGCCTTGTCCGACGCGATGGGCTGTCGCCCGTCCTGCAGGTTTTCCTTTTTCTAAAACTATAACATCCCATCAATAATATCGAAAAAACTTCTATCCTTAAACAATACTAACTTATGTCCTACATAATTCATTTCAATATTTAGGCTTATCCATAATACTGCAGTCCACTCTCATAACATAGTGAAAACGATTTCCAGAGATTTAATACCACCATTGATCCCCATATATCATAAGATATGTCTTGTTGGTCACATTCTAAACACTCAAAGGCCTTAATCATGTATTCTCTTGGATACCCATTAAACCTTATTGAAAACATAAATGCAGTTAAACGTTAACACTTTCCACACACCAAAATCCTAAAAATTCTATATACTCAAACCATGACATCACTTAGTCCTTATATAAATCATGAGCTCATGAATACTGTCAAGCATTTCATTTTCTCTTTATCACTTCATTATGCGCATATCATCCACTTTCCAAAAAAATATCTGAATAACCATTCATTGTTACTCATACCATTCATCATAAACTTTCAAAACATAAGGAAAGAAAACAGTGTAACAATCCTTAGATGTCTTTTTATTCTATAGTACAACATTACACTTGATAAACATGTAATCAATCCACTACCTTCTTAAACCATTGACCGAGCTTCAACAATTCTTTCATCTCACATATCATTTGTAGTCTCTTCATCATCATCAACAAAAATACTACCCAAACGACCATACCGATTCTCTTCATGATACATTCCCTTAGGGCATTGGTTTTCATAATGCTCGTACATTCCACATTTAAAACATTTAACCATTGTTGATGTCATAGCAATACCATTAACCTCATCCATGGTGTTAACTGAAACTTTTCCATTGCACTTACTGGCTTTGTGTCCTTCTTTTCCACACCCAAATCATCTTCCAGTTCCTCTGAAACATTCTCTTTGATTCCTCTTCCCACATGATTTACATAGGGGAAATTGAACTTTCTTTCCTCTATGATCATCATGAAACTCCATCTTTCTCTTATTAGCCGAGTCAGGTTACTTAACAAATTTTACTTTATTGATCATATTATGAGATTGCTGATTCGGCATAATAATGATGTTTGGACTTCCAAATCCCATTTCATTTGATTGCTTATGAAGAATATCATTCCATTGTTCATCATATCCTCCATTATCGTAAATCATCTTGTTTCCAACCATTTTCTAAAACCCAAAAAGAATAGTGTTAGATGCAAAAATCATCATAAAGGGGGAGTAACTTCAATATCTAACATCTTAGGTTAAATTCTAAAATCATTACCATAGTGCTAGGACTATATCCTATATGTATACTTATCCTTAGGGACATCCCTAGACATACCTTAGAAATATCTCTAGGGATCTCACTAACGTTTTCGCATCCTAGTTTCCAAAGGTTGACTAAACCTTTCCTCTGATACCAACTATAAAGACTCGAAGCTTGACGTACATGGACATTACATTACATTTGCAGAATACTTAGTACATAACAAAAACACACACACAAGGATCGTAATAGTTTAGTGTCTTTGGAAACTCGGAACGTAATCTTCTAATCGTGGTGAAAGATCTTCAATATCTCCCACAAAGATCTTCCCTTTTTTTACCTAAAACCTTTCTTTATATCCTGGGGAAAAGAAAAACATAAAATGGTGAGCTCAAATGCTCAGTAAAGGTAAACAAAAGAAAAATCAATCACATCATATTCATAAGAACATAACTTTTGGAAATCTTATCCTGTAAAAGAGAGCATAATTTCATAACATGGGATAAATCATAGTAGTGAAATGAAATCCCAATAATCATAACTTAAAACATGAAACTTTGTGGCATACACACATAATCATAGAGAATCATTTCTTGTTAGTCAAGACTCATTTCCAAGACTATCTTAGTGGACAATGTCCCTTTCTGAATCGAGTAACCCTCGTTTCAGTCCTGTTTCACTGAACCGGTATAACCTACCATTTCAGCCATGTCTATCTCATGAGATATAAAATATTTACCCAATGCATTGGATAGATATATAGGTCCCACCCATCTCATAATGATACCATTCTTATGTGTTCCACAAAATCATGAACCATACATCATTTCATAACCCATGTAATAAAAATGGGATTCTTAAACATCATGACATCATAAAACAATTCATATAAGATAAAGGAATTCATAAAAATAATTCCATCACAACATAACCAAATCAATGTAATAATAGGGATATAAACATAACCCTATGTTATCTTAGATGGAAAATAATTTTGATAAAACACTTGAACTCCATTCTTGAGGAAAATATCCTTTCTTCTTCAAAAATAGTTTTCCTTTCTTAACATGTCATACAATTCTAAACTAAAAGAAGTTTATTAAAAATAAACTTGAAAACTTGTAAAGGAAGCTTCTTGGAAATAATGTTTTAAAAATCCATTCATGTCGTATAAGTTAAAAAAACATTCTTCGTACTTTTGTCGAAAAAGTCAAAAAGTACCTCGTACGAAAAACGACAAAAGATTCCTTTCATATCTTTTACTAAAAACTCAACAAAGGGTAACATTGGATTTAAAAAATTGTAGTTGGATGGAAATAACATTACATATTGAGGAAACATGGACGTGGATGATAAAATACACCCCAGTAAATACCAAAGTATAAACAATCTCGGATAAAAATGAGATTGTGATATTTCCCTTACCTTAGGTCCGACTTGCTTTGTAAGTGTCCGAACCTCCTGTATAATGATTTCAATCATGTTCTTGACTTATTCCAAGATCATATTTATTGTTATTATATCATATATGGTCCACTTATGAGTTTATATTACCCGTTCTTTTGTAAATTCATGTTAAAGTAGCGTTTTGGGTAAAATCGTCTCATTTGTCGTTCGTGTTTTTAACTTGTAATTATTCATATGATTACTTAGATCATGAATACTTAATTCCATAATATAAAACATGATTTATATATATACATTAATAATAAAAATATATAATAAATCAGTAAATGGAAAGAAATACACCGTTCATGGAGACGGTAGTCCGTACATACGCATGAATGCTGTTTTCGTTTCCTTATTGAATTGAATGGAATTAAGTAGATGACATACATATAAATATAAATAATTCCAGTATCATTATTAGGTCATATATTTCATTAGTACTTATTATATATACTTTATAATCATTCATGAATGGTTAATCATTGAGAATGAATCTCATCGCGTCGTGGAGACGGTAGTCCGTACGTACGCACGAGCTATGATATCGTTCCCATGGTCGTGGAATTGTGTTGAAGTGTATGTATACTATTTCAGTATCAATATCACTTTATAATAATCATATATAGTTACTCATTACACCTTTATACCCATCCAATTAAGGTGGTGGCGGAAAATAGATTACACCACGGCGTGGAGACGATATTCCGTACGTACGCACGCGTGGTGATTTCCTTTTTCCGTAGGATGGATAGAAGGTTAATTAGAGTTGTTTCATATTTATAATAACATATCATTATATAAGAAATACTTATGTTATTACTTTATCATGAAACAACTAAAGAAGAAGAAGTTGAAGAAGAAAGAAATTGAAAAGGATCGGTAATGGGTATTACCTCTTCTTTGAAGTGCTTCTTTGAGACCTCCTTTTAGGGCACTAAAATTGGTCTTTTAAGAATACAAGGACCTCTAGGATGATACTAGGGAAGTGGAGAAGTGATTTTGGCAGTGGTTGGCCGAGCTTGAAGGCTCAAAGTTGTGTGAGGAAGAGAGGGAGGAGGTGCCCTTTTATAAGGGAGGAGAGGGGCACCTTAGGAATATCTCAAAATATTATTTTATATTAAAGTCAAAATCGGTTTATAATAGTTCCCAAGGGTCTTATTTCTAAGCTAAATAGGGGATGGGTCGAAATCCTATCAACCAATAGGATTTAGACAAGTTTAGGTTATTATTTTAACCTTATCAATTATATTTAACTTTAAGTTAAATAATTTAACTTTTATCGTGTCTTTTTGTTTTCTTACACTATATGGTTAATACACTTACTATAACATGTCAAACGAACCCCAAATTGTTTATTATTAATATCTATATTCTTATCTAAGTCATTTTTCAAATCCTTAGATTTTTAGGAATAAAATAACAATTAATAATATAATATTTGATTTAAAAACTATTTTGTGTCAATTTTGACACTATTTGATATATGATTTTTTTGAAAGTCATAACAGAATTATATGTTCGAACCAAGTTTATTAAATCAACACTAATATATCATAGTAACCTATAAAAT
The DNA here is from genome assembly GCA_963277665.1 of Viscum album. Taxonomy (NCBI): domain Eukaryota; kingdom Viridiplantae; phylum Streptophyta; class Magnoliopsida; order Santalales; family Viscaceae; genus Viscum; species Viscum album. The sequence goes on from OY728156.1 coordinate 1,344,378,241, forward strand.
TAGTGTAATTCATAAAAAGTCTCAAATTACATTTATTTTGGTGTTTATAACATCAATTATGTAAATATTTCATTAATAAGATAATTATTGCATCATCATTGTGTCATAAATAAATTAAATTATATAATGTCTAAAAATTAAAAATAAAATACCATTATATAGGAAATCTTTTTATCTTTCTAATGAATATTTATAGTCGAATTTATCTTAGGTATAACCCCATATTGAAAATGATTTACTTATTAAACTTTGATTTTAACTATTTTAACTATTCATTAAATAAAATAATATTAAATGTCATAATCTAATCCAAGTGGACCTAAATGGTCATATTATATTCATAAGGTTGTTTTTGGTCTAATTACACTTATCCAATGGAATTAGGACATGTGTTAGGGTAATATTAATATCATATTTACCCTTAGTTACCCTATTTACTATTAACCGCGAAAAAAAAAGTAAAAAGTTACTATTCACCAAAAATTATTTTCATCTCATTGAACCACATTTTACTTACTGACATCAACCGTGTCTCTCGGATTTTTGAAATTCCATTCACAGAAGCGGTAAAATTAAGTTTTATGAAAAATTCAGTTTTTTAACTACCACTTAGTAGTTTCACTATTCATCAAAAATTGATGTTTTTCAGAACAATGCCAAAATTTCATCCTAAGCTATATTTCATATTCCGAATTCAAAAACGAAGTCTATTTTACCAAATTCATAACATAGAAGTTTCATTAATTAATTTTATAATTAAATCACGCTGTTAACACAAATAGCGTGTTTTTAAGAAACAATATCTATCAAAAGATTGACATTTGATTATGTCTGGTTTAAATGTGAAATTACAACCAATGACCAACATTGTATTAAATTGTAAAAATATATTCTAAATATACTTTAAAACCACTCAAATTAATAATTTATCACTATTAATTATTTCGATTAAAAAAGTTGTTTTTAATTATAATTTAGTAATTTTCACTATTCATCGGAATATGAAAGTTATCCGAAAAGTACCAAAATTTCACCTTAGGATAAATTCGATACTCCAAATCTAAAAATGAATTCCATTTTGAAAAATAAAATTTACAAAATTTCAAAAAGTGGTTATTACTATTCATAACGGCTAGTTTTAATAATATTTTAATAGCATATCGTTGTTTCGTGAAACTCAGTATTGCGTACTACACACGCTATCGAGGAAGGTTGCGATTGCGTGTAATGCAAGGCAAGTCAAGGATGCGTGTTGTGCAAGCTCCTTTTGGTGTAGCGTACAACACAAGACATTAGTGAAATTAAAAAGAATATTTTTCATAAAATCTCGGGGTGTTACAGAATATGCCTATTAGTTTCCCAGTAGTGAAGGGATTAACTCATACTGAACTGATAGGAAATGATAACTTGAATAGGGGGAACTGGGAGCTGTTTGTTGTGTGCCTATTTTCTAAGGCAGTAGTGCTTGGGAATCTTCTTTTATCGGTTGGGGAGCCATAGGTTGGGATGTGTGTTGGAATATATGTGTAATTGTATGTTTTATGTCTAGTCGCACACCACCCGCATTGAGAACTTAGTGTCGGACACCCCATTCCATGGGGAAGGGTGTTTTCCCCTAGTTAATCTCCTTCATGCTCCCTCTTCTCTTGGTTATGATGGCTGGTGGAGACCTTACACCCAAGATTCTTCAGGTAGGTTTGGATCGGTGTGTTGTTAGCCGAGGACTCTTCGGGAAGGTTTTTTTCCCAATAATCTTCGGGATGAGGCCCAGGTGTGTGCGTACAGGGTTGGATGGTTGTGAGGCCCAGGTGTGTTCGGGAAGGGATGTGTGGGTTTGAGGCCCATGTGTGTGCGGGAAGGAAGAGCATGGTAGCATCAGGATGTTTGCTGTTAAGGATGAGCAGCTAGCTAGTGGGGGAAATGGTGGTGCGGGGTACCCAAATGTTTTGTTCTTACTATTACCTTACCTATTGTGTTATTTGGTGAGTGTGGCTGGTGAGGTGGGATGGATAGATTCCTTGATAGATGTTGGTTCTTCTGCTTCTCATGGGACTTTAGGACGTCTCCCCACTTGTGCACGAGAGCTATAGGTTTTTCCAACTGAGTATACTTTGTATGCTCACCCTACATCTACTTTCAGGTTTCCAGGAGGACTTTGGAGGCCGTGCAGGACCTTACTAGTCTAGACATTGTAGTTTCTGTGGGTTTCTATTGTTTTCTGCTTTGCCTTCTTCTTTTTCGGTTGGTTTTTACTTTGGAGTTCTTGTACTTTGTTGAGTTTTATTATCAAAACATGCATGTAGTTTGGTTTTTTACCTTGAGTTTTCAATATTTGGTGGTGTTTGGTGTGGACTCAATCTTTCTCCCAATATTGGTTAACTAAAAAGGGTAATGCCTCCCATATCGTGAAAATGTTATACCCTTGGTGCTAGTCGCCACTCTGGGGCCTACTGGAGGCGGGACTCGGGGGTCATTTTCTCTCCTTCAATTTAAATAAGGAAGGGCTTATCAACCTGTTGTCCCTTCCCTCTTTTTGGTGAAGTCGGGTCGTGAAATAATGGTATCAGAGGTGTGGGGGTTGAGGGATAGGATGGATTCTAGAGTTAGGTACAGTGATGATTACATGGTATGGTAGGGAAACAATGTTAGGTGATCATAGTTCATGAAATAGGCCAGGGAGTACTGGCTAGAACACGGGATTTTCGGGCCCCCTGGGATCCGATGCAGGGACTCTGAGCCTATCAAACGACCAAGTGAGACTACATTTATTGTAGGGTAGAGACCCTAGGGAATGTACATACATCATACTGTTTGTGTTTTTAATTGATTTGGGGCACCTTTTGGAGAAAATTTTAATAATAATAATAATAATAATTCTCCTGCTACTCAGGATTAGGCATTCTTTGTTTACCTTGAAGCTATGAAACCCGGACATTATCCACGAGAAACTCGGGAAGTTGAGGCCCAACGGATCAAGGAATTTTACCAGCAGAGGGTTGACCGAGATGAGGATGACAACTCGTGGTAGAGGACTCTGCGCTCCTTCCAGAGACAAACCCTCGAGAAGTACGAGGGCAGCATTTCGGACTCAGTAACCAAGGGATGGCTTGATGAGATAGCCATAAACATCTCTTTAATCCGTGCTCTGAGAGAGTAATGGGTTTCGTTGTCCGTCCGTCAGCTTAGAAGAGCAGCGCATCAGTGGTGGACACTTTTATTTGGAGAGAAGATAGAGGCAAAGGTTTCATGGACCAGTTACGAGAGGGAATTTTGTGAGGAGTTCGTCTCCTCTACGGTGAAGGCTGAAAAGAGATAGTAGTTAATATCCCTTTATAAGGGAAGCATGTCAGTGAGGGATTTAGGGATCAAGTTCAAAGATCTCTGGTGCTTTTCCCCAGATCTCTTTCCAGATGAGGAGTCTCGGGAATAACGATTAGAGGAGGCACTCTGTCCTTCTCTTTAGTACGTTGTCACTCCCTTCACTCTTCTGACGTACCTAGTAGTATAAAAGAAGGACGAGATAGTAGAGAGGATGCAATCGAAGGGAGGCACACCACGAGAAGGGAACCAGCTGAGTTCATCAAAGGGGAAGGAGATTAGCAACAGGTCTTCAGCGACATGGCCTTCTAGGTTTCGACAAGAAGTAATTAGGCCTCATCAGTTCCAGTTCCGAGCTTCTGGCCCTCGCCCCTTTTCCATAGGGCTAGGACCGAAGTGTTTCTCTTGCGGAGGTTTCGGGCACGTCCAGAGAGGGTGTCTGACTCGAGCTCCACATGGTGGAGGTGGGAAGATTCAGCACCCACCTCTACAGCATCTGTTGCTGGAAAGGCCTTTCCAGCAGCAGCAGCAGCAGGCCCTTGGCCCTCCGAGGGACGACCTTGCGGAAGGAGATCGACACCAAGGTTCTCCTCGGGGTCCTCGACCAGGGTGTGGTCGGGGAGGTGGTCGAAAATAGCGAGGTAGAGGAGTTGGGCGTGGAAAGTTGCACGCCGCAGAGTTAGTAGCTTCGGCGGGACCAGAGGTCATTCGAGGTATGATCATTTTATTCCGCACACTTGTTTCTGCCTTGTTTGATTCGGGAGCTTCGCACTCCTTCGTTACACCCGAATTATCCCATGCTCTTGGTCTGGATGCTAAGAGACTTTTTGTGCCCCTAGTTTTGAGAACACCAATTGGGGGTCAGACCAGCATATCTTACTTTTTTCGGGGATGTAGACTGATGTTGGGGCCGCATCAGTCCAGTGGAGACCTTCTTTAATTGTAGATGCATCAATATGATGTCATTCTAGGCATCGACTTGTTATTCTTTGTGCATGTCATCATCGACTGCTATCGGAGAAGGTTTGAATTCTCCAACGAGGATGGACGGCGTGTGGATTTTTTTGGGTTGCAGAGTTATCAGGAGGGGAGTCGACATATGGAGCCACTCCTTTCTATGCTGGATGGGATGTTTTTGGAGTCGGTGGATGTAAGAATGATGGATGTCCCAGAGTTCATAATAGAATTCCTAGATGTCTTTCTCGATGAGGTTGTGACTCTAACCCCTCAACGTGACGTTGAGTTTGGGATAGACTTATAGCCTGTTGTCCACCCGATCTCGATGACTCGTTATCGGATGGCACCTTCTGAGTTGCGGGATTTGTGGATTCAAATTGACTATCTGATGGAGAAGGGCTTTGTTTGACCCAGCGTGTCGTCGTGGGGTGATCCAGTTTTGTTCGTAAAGAAGGCATATGTTAGTCTATGACTGTTCATATAATACCGAAGGTTGAATCAGGTGATGATCAAGAATCATTACCCCCTCCCAAGGATATACGATCTTTTCGACCAGCTGAGGGGAGTATGTTGGTTCTCTAATATCGATCTACGGTCTGGATACCACCAGTTGAGAGTGAAGGAAGTTGACATCTCGAAGACGACTTTCTAGTTCAGATATGGCCACTTTGAGTTCGTGGTCATGCCGTTTGGCATTACAAATGCACTAGAAATGTTCATGAACCTCATGAACTCTGTCTTCTAAGAGTTTCTAGACCAGTTCATTGTGGTGTTCATTGACGACATCCTCATCTACTCAAGATCAGAGGAAGAGCATGTTGAGCATCTTAGGGCAGTTTTGGGAGTCCTTCGACACCACCATATTTATGGGAAACTATCTATGTTCAAGTTCTTAACACAAGAGGTACATTTCCTTAGACATGTAGTGTCTCAGAAGGGAATAGTAGTAGACTTGTCGAAGGTTGATACAGTCATTTCATGGGCAGCACCCAAGAATGTGGTGGAAGTTCATAGTTTCTTGGGTTTGGCAGGCTATTACCAGAGGTTTGTGCCTGACTTATCTTGATTCGCAGCTCCATTGACAGCTTTGAATAGGAAGGACCAGGCCTTCATGTTGAGTGACCAGTTCCAGACAGCTTTTAGATACCTAAATGAGAAGCTGGTTAGTGCTCCAATGCTCAGATTACTAGAGGAAGGGGTGTCGTTTGAAGTGTTATGTGATGCTTCTAGCCTTGGGTTGAGATGTGTGTTGATTCAGTAGTGAGGAGTGAACTCTTATGGGTCTAGGTAGTTACATTCTCATGAACGTATCTATTCCACCCACGATCTGGAACTTGAGACCGTGGTGTTCGCATTGAAGTTGCGGCAGCATTATCTCATCGGAGAGTGCTTTGTGCTCTTCTCAGATCACAAGAGCTTGTGTTTTGTCTTTTCCTAGCAAGATCTGAACTTGCAGTAGCGGAGATGGCTTGAGTTCCTCCAAGATTACGACTTCGAGATTTCTTATACTGAGGGGAAGGGAAATGTTTTGGCAGATTCCTTAAGCATGAAATCACAAAAGGAAGTAGTTCGGGAATTTGCAGATGCTTGTAGAGTGATGGAAGAGTTAGCCGCCTTGCATTTGGATGTAAGGGTGGAAGGTGGAAGATGATATCTGTTTCAGATGACTATAGTTTCCTCATTAGTGGTGCAGGTGGAAGAGTCTTAGTGGGGGAACTCAGAGGTGGAAGTGATGCAAGATCGTGTTTATCATGGAAATGCTCCTAAGGGATGGTCGGAGGATGGTCAGCATCAGATGATTTTCTATGGAAGGCTTTTTGTTCCAGATGTGATGCATAAGGGTGTTCTCTGTGAGTTCGATGGATCATCTTTAGCGGTACATCCTGGGGTCTCAAAGATGTACCAAGGATTGAGGGGACAATTTTGGGGGCTCGGGGTAAAGCAAGCGGTGGCAGAGTTTGTGGCTAAGTGCCTGGTGTGTCAGCAAGTGATGGCTGAACACCATTTTCCGGGAGGGTTTTTATAGATGTTAGATGTTACCGAGTGGAAGTGGGATGCAATATCGATGGAATTCATCACAGGACTAACCAGGGTGTAGGGTGGCTATGATTCCATCTGGGTATTGGTGGATTGGTTGACAAAATTAGCACACTTCTGGGAGATTAAGGAGTCGATCTCGGTGAGCACCTTAGCCCGGATGTATGTCGATGAGGTGGTGCAGTTTTATGGGATTCCAAGATCTATTGTCTCCGATCGAGACACGCGGTTTACCTCACGAGTTTGGAGGGGATTGCAGCTTGCCTTTGGCACCCAGCTAAGCCATTGCACTGCTTTCCACCCTCATACAAGTGGGCAAACAGAATGAATGATCTAGATGTTGGAAGACATGCTGCGGGCATGTGTTCTGGATTTTGGGGGATCATGGGAATGGTACTTGCCTCTGGAAGAGTTTTCTTATAAAAATAGATTCCACTCCACTATTGGTATGACACTGTTTGAGGCCTTGTATGGAAGGCCATTTCGTTCACCCGTTTGCTGGATAGAGATTGGGGAAGCAGCTATTCTTGGGCCAAAAGTGGTGCAGGGCACCACTGAGAAGGTTCAGTTCATGCGTGAGAGGATGAAGGTAGCCCAGGACTGGCAGAAGTCTTATGTCCATCATAGGAGGATCCCCTTGGAGTTTTTGGTTGGAAATAATGTGTTTTTTAATGTTTCTCCTTAACGTGGGCATCAAAGGTTTGGGAAGGGGAGTATGCTCTCCCCTAGGTTCATTGGACCTTTGGAGGTGTTGGGACGATTTGGTGAGGTGGCGTATCATCTTGTGTTTCCACCTCAGTTGGAGAAATTTCACAACGTCTTTCACGTCTCCCAGCTTCATCAATATCTAAACAATGAATCCCATGTCAATTATTGGGGAGATTTAGATGTCGAAGATGATGCAACCTTCATAGAACGACCAATCAAGATCGAGGATCATAAAGAGAATGTGGTTCATGGATGAATCGTACCCTTGGTTCGTGTGTTGTGGAGGCATGGTGGCCTAGAGGAGAGCCCTTGGGAGAGGGAGGCCTAGTTACGCATTCAGTACCTAGAGCTATTTTGACTTCCTTGTTGTTGTTGTTTTTCTGAGTTTTGTTGAGATGTTTCACCTTGTGCTTTAATATAAGAAATGCTTATTCTTCTTGTTTTGACACTGAATGTGTGATGATGGGAAAACATGACTACTAATCAAGGAGCATTAATGTGGATGCGATTAATCCTGTGCGGGCAAGTCAGTGCCACCCAAAGAGAATAATCTCCCGATGTGTAGGAAGGGACTCCATTACTCAGGTGTTGGACAATGTGATCCTTGTTATTTTTGTAAATTTTTTTGGTTGATAACTCTTGGGGGAGTATTTATGGATGTAGGGGGTTCTGTTCCATTATTGGAACAACTCAGGGGTTTCCCACTGAGAATTATCTTTAGAGAATGGTTGTTTGGACCCCACTTTTCTCCTTTCTGGTTTGTCCTTATATTCTCGGGGATGAGAATAGTTTGAGATGTATCTGATGTAATGGAAAAGGGTTTTTTGGTCCATTACATGGTGAAAATTTGATATTTGGGGTGTTCTGGGTGTTCTGGAAGGCCATCCCAGCTTCTCGGTGAAGCTTAAGACTCTTACCAGTAGCCCCGGCCTACCGGTAGCCTCGGCCAACCGGTAGCTTGGTCTACCGGTAGACCTGGCCTATTGGTGACGATGGGTTTTCCAGTGGCACCTCCTGTTTGCACGATTTGGGTTGTAAATCATGTTTTGAAAGCATTTTTTAAATCCCATTAATGGTTTTTAATTAAATGATTTGTGAGGTACCCTCCTTAAATGTAAAACCATGTGTTTTGGTCATGCCATTAACTGTGTTTTCAGGAATGCCTCTACCACATCCTTTGATGAGTCCTTGGTGTGCGTCGGTTTTAACCACCATGAAGAGAGGGGACCATTTAAGTTGGACGTGTGGGGTGGCCCAGCCGCGTGGTCAATCCATGATTCCTCTTCTTCCACGGTTTCGAGTTTTTCTCCATATCTGAACCATCCAGGGGGCACTGTATCTCATCCTTTATAACCTAAAGGCTTCTCTTCTCCCTACGTCTCTTTTTCACTATAACCCTACACTCAGAATACCCTTCCTCTGGACGAGTTGTCACCCCACAAAGTTTTCCTTGATCACATTTCGTGGAGTTCCTGCTACTCCTGTTTTCCAGTTTCCATGCGAGGACTTAACATCGATCCATGATCAATTAGGTAGGGATTTGTTTCTCCTTTGTATCTCCTTTCTATGTATCATGTACGGCGGGCATGTTTTTTTCTCTATGGAAATTGATGAAACCGAACTTAATGAAGATAATGAACAGTCCTTTAAAGAAAAAAGGGGGTGATCGATGTTTTGATGTACACCATTATGTTGATATGTGTTGTGAATTTTACGAGCCTATGCTCACTTTAAATCATGGTCATTGGTGGCCTTTCTCTACGCACTAATGAGCCTTAGTGCTCTTGCATGTTTAAATAACCGTAACGTGGAATTGGTTAATTTCTTATACTCGGTTAAATATATTTAAAGCACTAGGATCAACCCTTTTCTGTGATAACCCTGGTTAAAGCACAGTGAAATTGAAACCATGATGTGTGTTAAATCATTTAAATATGAAAATACATGCATGGGACTACCTTGTCTTGGTGGTAATAGTTTGTTTGTTCTCTTTCACGGGCCAATTGCAGGTGAAATTATGGTTTTCTTGGATGGGGGCTTAGATTTATGGGTGATATGGGTGGGTGATGGGATCCCCTATTGTTATACATTCACTAGTTATGAATCTGAGGATGTGTGGTTACTCTGCTTCTAACACGAATTGGGGTGGAATCATCTTTTGTTGAGAAACCGTTGGCTCCTGGATTTTAGGGAAATGGGGTTGTGTCTTGGTGTTTGTTTGTTTTTCTAGTACTTCAAGGGATCTCCCTTCATCCCTAGTTGTTGTGACTTCACATGAGAAACAGGTGTTAATGATTAAATTACCCGATGGTTTTCCATTCTTCCTTATGGTTGTTTCATCTGTGAATGTGCCTATTAATATCTCGATACTGAAGGGATTAACTCATACAGAACTTTCATGAAATGATAACTTGAATAGGAGAAATAGAGAACTATTTTTTGTGTGCCTGTTTTCTGATGCAGCAGTTCTTGGGAACTTTCTTGTATCGTTTGGGGAGCCATAAGTTGGGATGTGTGTTGGCATATATGTGTAATTGTATGTTTTGTGTTTAGTCGCACCCCACCTGTGTTGGGAACTTTGTGTCGGACACCCCATTTCATGGGGATGGGTGTTTCCCCTAGTTACCATCCTTCCCGCTCCCTCTTCCCTCGACTATGATTGATGGAGGCACCCTTACACCCAAGATTCTTTGGGTAGGTTTCGATTGGTGTGTTGTTAGCCGAGGACTCTTCAGGCAGGTTTTTTTCCCATTAATCTTTGGGATGAGGCCCCGGTGTGTGCGGGCAGGGATGGATTGTTGTGAGGCCCAGGTGTGTGCAAGAAGGGATGTGTGGTTGTGAAGCCTAGGTGTGTGCGGGCAGGAAGAGCGTGGTAGTGTCAGGACGTTTTCCATTAGGGATGAGTAGCTAGCTAGTGGGGGAAAGGGTGGTGCGGGGTACCAAAATGTTTTGTTTTTTTTATTACCTTATTTCTTGTGTTATTTGGTGAGTGTGGGCAGTGAGGTGGGATGGATTGATTCCTTGATAGATGTTGGTTCTTTTGTTTATAATGGCACTTTAGGCCATCTCCCCACTTGTGCACGAGAGCTATAGGTTTTTCTTACAGAGTCTACTTTGTATGCTCACCCTACATTTACTTTCATGTTTCCAGGAGGACTTCGGAGGCCGTGCGGAACCAACTAGTCTGGTTGTTGGAGTTTTTTTGGGTTGATGTTGTTTTCTGGTTAGACTTTTTCTTTTCCTATTGGTTTGTACTTTGGATTTCTTGTACTTTGTTGAGTTTTATTATTAAAACATGCATATCGTTTGGTTTTTACCTTGAGTTTTCTATATTTGGTGGTGTTTGGTGTTGACTCATTCTTTTTCCCAATCTTGGTTAACTAAAAAGGGTAATGCCTCCCATATCGTGAAAATGTTATACCTTGGTGCTAGTCGCCACTCTAGGGCCTACTAGAGGCGGGATTCGGTGGTAATTATCTCTCCTCCAACTTAAATAAGGAAGGGCTTGGAAACCTGCCGTCCCTTCCCTCTTTTTGGTGAAGGCAGGTTGTGACAGAATCCCTATTTATTTAGATGACAACATGTTTAATATTTTAGGATTCTATATGAAAATATGTTTTCAAAAATGTATTATGTTTTTCTCTCTATTGAAAAATCAATTTTTCTTTTGATACTAAATTTTTATTTGATTATTGTTTTTAAATTTTACCAATGTATCTAATAATGAATTTTTTATTTCTAATGTTGTTTATGATATATAAACTCAATATTTCCAAATATGTTTGTAGTTATTGTGTTATAAAATTTTTATATCTTATATATTTTTATCATATCATTCATTTAGTTCATTAATGTTTTTCATACATATATCATATCGAGATATTCCTCTCATTTTATTCCAAAAATATGTCTACACATTATGTGTAATCATAACTAAATACACCCATTTACAAGAATATGCATAAGCTCTTTGATGATTACTTAAAATAAAATTATTATTCTATATGACATCATTCCTCACAAATTTTTTAATATCTTCATTATAGAGAGGACTATAATATTTCTTTATAAAGAGTTTATTTCATAAATATATGATGAAATTTTATATTTCAAACTTGAAACATCAAAAACAATGTGAGACTTAGAAATAGTTCACATAATAAAACACAAGAAAAAAAATTATAAATGTATTTGTGAATATTCTTTAAATATTCATAATTTTCCCTATCCAATTATTTCCCACTTATTGGTAAATTCGTCAATTAACATAAACATGATATATTTATTTAATTATGATGTTGGAATTATAATTGTGTTATTTTTATAACTAGTTATATTATTTTCCTTACAAATATTTTTTATTTTCTGTTTAAGTAAGTTTAATTAAATTAAATCACATAAGATGTGATTTAGACTTTTGAATGAAAATTAAACATGTGATATGTCATATTGAATTTATCTAGAATATTCTAATACATTTTAATATCATAATACAAACCTTTTAATATCTAAATATCTAGATTAGCAGCCAATGGAGTTTGGTATCTTGAGACCTCTCTACATGTTTGGTTTACTTAGTTCAATCTTACCCAGTTCAATTTTACAGGTTTCATGAAATTCATTTTGTGTTCACTAAATTATAATTTTTTAGGTTATAGTTCTCTATAATTTTTTTTGAAATGACAATTCTATGAAATTTTAGTTCTTACAAGGTAATACAATCCAACTATCATGTCTTGTAACATTCTTTACACTTCCCTTATTTTTTAGGCATGCTAATACTATGCATTATTCTTTTATTGTTTTTCCCATTAACATTCTTGCTATTCAAAATCATAATTAATTTTGAATATGGTGTAGAAGGTATAAATAAAGTAGATCATAAAATCATTTTTCTCACTATTTTTAATTTTTTTTTCCGTATAAGAAGTTTTTACAGATGAAAATCACAGGTTAACTGACATCATTAACATTGTATTTTTTCTATTTAAATATATTATTCTCCTTAATAAACCAATTTATTTTTTTAATTTAGAAATTTCAATGAAATTAAGGCTCTTTATAGGACCTTAAAACATTTTAATTAAAATTATATATGTGATATGTCATATTAAATTTATGATAAAAATTCTGATCCATTTTTATATCTTAATACCACACTTATAATATCTAAATATCTTTCTTGGTGACTAATGGATATGGGTATTTTGAGACCACTCTATAGGTTTGGATTAAATTCTTCGATCTCAGCCCATTTTTTTCAATATGAATTAAATTCATTATGTTTTGAGGAAAATCATGTTTTTTTGTTAGAGTGATCCATGAAAACATTAAAAATTGACAATGATGTGAATTTTTTGTTCTTACTAGGGATGTCTATACCACATTCATTTCATATCAATTTCATTCGATATACCTTTTTTTTAGGTTTCCTAATATGAGTGAATTACTATTTTATTTATGTTTCAATTATTATTCTTATTGTTAATAATTTAAATTAATTTTTCAAATTAAGTAGAAGTTATACATGAAATATTTTAGAAAATCATGTTTTCTCATTATTTTCTCTTTGCTTCCATATATGATGTTTTTTCAGATAAAAATTATAGTTTAAGTGAATTAATTAATATATCATTGTTTTTAGTATATTCAATGTTGTAGTCTATGATCTCTATTACATTAGTAACCTTTATATTATATACACAATTTTGGATATAAACTTTAATATTTATTCATTTAAATATTTTTTACCGATATATCTTCACTACCTTTTTATATTCCTTTACTTTATAAAATAGTAAGAATTTATTAAATTATATATATCTCTCATGGCTCTCATAGATTCATTCTAAGTGAAATTAGAATATTCATACATTTTATGTTGTATGTGCATAGGTTTATTCAATATACATTTGGTATGCATAAGTTATTTTTAAATTACATTAAACTATATGCATACATTGTTTCAAAGTACACACAACTATTCATATATAGTATATTGAATGAAATATGAAATTAAATACTCCCATTCATATACAATAATCATATTATATGTAATTATTGTATTCAAACATTATTTATAATGTTTTTTAGTCATCTTATGCCTCTTACATATTATTAAATTACATAATATATGCATATAGAATACATATATTATATGAAATTACTCTACTGTATTCAAAAAATTCATAATTATTTTGAATTTACGTACTCTTATAAACATACATTCACATTTTTTAAAAAAAATCTCTGATGTATACACCTGTATCCGTGCATTATATATAGATTTACAATGATTAAAAAATTTTATGTGTACATGTACACATAGTTATCTTTACTTATGGTTATATAGGTTTGTTCATAAAGGAGTTTAATTTACCAATAGCTATAAAAATACATGAACATATAGTTTTCAAAAAATATGGTCATATTCCCTGATATTACATGCTTTTAATGAACTACCATATCATTTATTTAAATTATGGTATGTGAGAATTCATCAAAAAAACTATGAAAATAATGAAATAGTTGTTACATATTGATTTCATTTTGGAAATATTGACCCCCTTATAACATAAAATAAAAAGACTTCATAGTACAATGATAAAAAAATTTACATATGTGATTGTCTGTAGAATGATGATAGTGACTCATTTGGCCATTTTTAATGATTCACTAACTATTGGTACATCTATTGGTTTTGTTTTTTTATGTTGATATCAATTACTCTTATGCACAGGATAATTTTAATATATCATAATTTTATGATAATTTACTTCATATTATGTTTATAGAGTTTAGGAAAAACTTATTTAATGCTTGAAATAAATGCTGGTCCTACTCGTTATTTGATATATCGGGGAAAAAATATTTTTTGGGATGATATAAAATCCCAAAAACATATATTTAAAGATGTACAATGTTATATATATAGAATAATCATGGAGGATAGGGTTGAACATGTATGGTCATATGGTGGTTTCTGGGTGCAACTTATTATTTCATATTGACTAGCTCAGTGAAGCATTCTGCTCAATTTATTTGGTTTATTCTGAGAACAATTGGATGTTATATGGGTTTGTGTTGAATGTAAAACCTGATATCAATTTTTCTTATTTTAATCATGGATATAATGATTAAATTTTCTTATGTGTAATTCTAATTGGAATTAGGAAATATGTTGAGTTCTTGTTTTCTTCATGTTCATGTTCCTGAGGTGGAATGTGTTGGTTAGTTCTGTGATGACTAGTCCTACACTAACGAATGTTAGATGCTATTGCTACTCAAAAATTACACTAATATATTTGGATCATTTTGCTGATGTACTAATTAAATTGGTTGGGTATTCTATCGTGTAGTTGTTTTATGTTCAACACTATAAATTGGATCTAGGACACCTATAGTTTGGTGTTCTAAATGAGTTTTATCAGGGTGAAAACATGATGTTTTTTCTTTCTGGAAACTGGAAGATGTACCCATGGTTCTAAACTATGGCTGTAGACCAGGTATTTCCTTTTTGTAGAATCTAGAAGTTGTATCCATTATATTAAACCATATCTTTAGACCTACTTCCACCATTCAAACCATATCGAAAGACCTATATCCATGGTTCCAAACTATGTCCATATGTCAACATGACATAAGTTATTGATCTAAAACTCCAACTCTTTTTTACACATTAATACATAATGTATTGCATAAAATTACAAATAAAAACACAAAAGATCTATATGTCTAGTTTCATTGGTAATTTGGAACAAAACATGTAATCTTGAACATGGGATACAATAATATTACATAAACATCGATAACATGATTTTATTAAAAACCTCTTTAACATTCTCAAAATACCCCATTGAACATAAAACTGCATGGGATAACCTGAGGAGATACATATGAATGGTGTGTGATATAAATCCTAGTAAGGTAATAAATATGGAATAAGGGATACATGTTTGAACATAAAAATATCATAGCGGAATAAATGGAACATCAATAATAAGGAATGATATATAATGATAATCATAACATGGTAAATGTTTCAACAACTTAAAACATTGATTCATAAACAAAGGTCACGAATAAACATCCACAAAATCCGGTTGGAAAAATACCTATAATGTAATTAGGTACACCCGTATCCCAACATGACTTACCATGATACTAAACATTACCCAATTCATTAGAGCACTATTTGGGTGCACCAATCATAATCATTTCATTCTCATGTTTTAATGTTCCCCCTAGATCATACTACAAGGATGCATTCATCATAATAATTTATTTAATGATCATGGAATGTAGAATACATAAATATAAGTCTCGTATCAATATATACATATTCATAATGGTGAATTCCCATGATAGTTGGGTATGGTATCTGCTACACAATTCTTTCCAATGGAAACCGTAGTGAAATTTAAGTAGTATAAAAGAATTACATATAAATTAATAAAAAAAATTAATGAGAGAGAAATGGGTATATCATTATTTTTACATCAAATGAAAATTATTTGGGACATGGAATAGCAAATACAAACATTATAAAATGTATATGTTAATGAAGAAATATGAATAGAGAGAATAATATTTATGAAATTTTGGCATGGTAACATGTTTATATAAAGGATCATGGGATGCATAATGAGAGTGAAAGGAAGAAGTACAAATTTCTCACTCAAATGGATAGTAAGGGGAATATTTATCATCATATCCCATCATAAGTAAATGAAAAGTAAAACACATAACATAGAAGGAGTTCTTGATAAAAGAGTCGAGTGGAAGATCCCTTACTTGAGTTTGTGACTCAAATGGCTTGGAAGGGGATTATTGAAAGCCTGGGGTGCTTATAGAGGACTCTAGGGAGTGTAGGTCAGAGTGTGGTCAAGCTTTAAATGGTTTTAGTGATGCAAAATGGGAGCTTGTGTGGGCTTATATATGAATTTAGGGGGGTGTCTTTTTTTATTTTGGGTTTGAACTGTACATAAAAAATACCCAAAACCACAAACCATCCCATGGTTTTTCCAATTATTTTTCAAAATGAGAATATTTTATTATTATTTTTTCATATCAATGGAAGAACATATTAAAATATTTCCCTCGGTGATGTGGAGGTAAGTCACCCTATTAATGAAAGGATTTAGAATTCATAAAATATACTATATGCCTTAGAGGATTCATAATGAATTTAAAATAAATCAAATAGACTTAAAATAACATTGTTTTAAAGGAAAAAATATATTTTTATGTGGATACAATTTATATTACTTGGTACATAACTTTCTTTTCATTGTGATGTCACAAATCACAAAGTATATTAATACGGTATTGAATTTTTTACCCAAAAATTTATTTGACTAAGAACATTATGAAAAAATTAAACCTTGGATAAATTTTTTGTCTTTATTCCAAACATAATATTCTTTTTTTCTAAATAATTTTATGAATATGTAAAATTTCATTTTTAAAATATAAACTGCAATTTATTTAAAATGGCAGGGTTTTCACAGCAACAATTTTTTGAACCCCAATTAAATTTTTCTTAAATTCGTACAAATTATAAAATCATTAATATTTAATAAAAGTTGATTAATAATAATATTTAATTAAAATATATATATTAAAAAATACATTAATTCATTACAATATATATCTTCGTTGAATTTGAATATTAAGCAAAAAAATTCTATTTCGTAAAAGAAAAATAAATATCATTTATATATTTTAAATAATATGATATAAGTAAATTCATTATTATATAAAAAATAATATACACTAGTATATTGATTGGGTATTGTAAGATATCCCTTTAATACCCCCCATCAAACTCTTTATTGGTAAGGTGTGCAATGGTTGTACATTCATGGGGCAGTTTGGAGAACATTGTTTAGGTAATGATCTCAATGAGATTAAACATCTCTTATAAATTTTTCACTCATTCCAGATTTATTGGATCTCAACTTGGTCTGGTTCAAGGGTAAATCCCGTAAATTTTCTCTCCCTCAGAATCTGGGATAAATGATATTTGTAGTGTACTAGTTGAGGCAATCAATTATTTTATTTGTGATAATTGTATTTGTTAAAACCCTATATTTATATTAATCATGTGATCCCTATTTAATGGATATATTATCAATGGTAATGATTCATTGATTTCAATTAAATCCAATGGACATAATCTGACAAAATAAGTGCATGTGTTTTCTATTACCATATTATATAAAAACGCTTTAATATAAATGGAAGCAGAATTTTATTTTTAATGGTTTGGGTAATTACATTGATCTCATTATACCAAGAAATTATCTTTTTTGACACAATAAAATGAGATAACTATTCTCCATCACTTCCTTCAGTTCCCACAATACTTCTTCAAACATGTAGATTTGTCACAATACTTTGTCTAGGGGTATCTTCTTATTTTGTATAACATCTTCTCTATGATCTAATGCACCCACAAGCTCCTCTTTAAAGGAAAGCAATATCTCTAGTATTATCACATTTGTTTTGAGTACATGTGAGGGTCTGGTATGAACATTATCCAGTGGGATACATGTAATACATCATGTACTTGAGGAAGGTTTGGTGGGAGTGATAGTTGATAATCCACCACTCTGATGTGATCAAGGATCTTAAAAAGGGCCGATGTAACTTCAACTAAGCATTAATTTCTTCCAAAATATCATCAATTCCTTTTATAGAGATTTATAGAGGAAAAAAATCCCTTCAACTTCGAACTCTGGGTCTTATAAAAAATTCCCAACAAAGCTCCTCAATAGACTCTAAACAGCTTTGATATTGTGCTAAATGGTTTTATCCTTCTCCACCATATCCTCAACCATTTTACAACTTAATAGTGTACTTACCCCAACATTATCCCAACACGAATATGTTCATTACCTCTTCCCATAATTGGATTCATAGGATGTTTTTTGGATACTTGAGTGGTAAATATTTTTGTAATAGTACTTGGCTAGAGGGAGATTTTAGTCTGACCCTACATTGAAGTGAATTTAGCATGCTCTCAACATGTACTCAAGTGTTTGGATAGTTCAGTTAGATTTTTCATCAGTTTGAGTGTGATAAGACATACTGATGTTCATATAACTATTTAGATCATACTGAATACTTTTCCAAAACATAGTGGTGAATTTTGGATCTCGATTGGGCAAAATTGATAGTGGTACTTCATATAGACTCACCAGTTCACTGATGTATATCCATGACATATAATCCACTTTAAAGTCATCTTGATTCACAATGGAGTGAGCAGTAATTTTATGTTGATCCAAAATAATACAGATATCATTGTTTCTTTTGGATGTATTAGGATGTTTGATGAAAAATTAAACATTGATCTTCTACCAAGTCCCTGATTGTATGGGTAATTATTGCATCATCTAATTAGACTTATACTTTTTATAAATCACAGGACATTATAGTAGGTAGTTTGATTCTTCATGTTGTCTCACAAATAATGCTCTGACATATATGAATACATCTATGTGTTTCCTAGGTTAATAGAGAATGTCAAAATATATGCATAATATAATAGATCCTTTTCTATCTTAGAATTCGATAGACGACATAGTCTTGACACAACTCCAAAAATTAATTCTTTATTAACATTTTAAATCAATCGATTTTTATTTTCCTTTTAGTTTCTACTTTCTTTTGAATTACCACATCGTGTTTTTGAGCATCATTTAACCTCTCATGAAGATATGGTTGAGAAATAATTTGTGAATGATTTATTTATGGTCCAACCTTTATGATTCCCATGTCTATACTCTTAAATTATAAGAATATTGGATCATTTATTCTTAAAAAAGATGCTAGTTTTTTTCTTTCCAAGGATGTTAGAGAATTGAATAGTCACAGTCCATGATAACACTAACCATAATCATTTGATCATATTAATAACTTTATATATAAATACATATTTGACAGTTTTTTTCTGGATATATTTCACAATTCTCCCCAAAAAGAAAATTCCACTAGATTTCCAAAGTGAATATCACTGTTAGCAACACCAGATCATGTGTGGGATAGGGTTTCTCTTGAATTTTAGACTCTCTTGGGGCATAGATAGTGACTCTATCATTCTACATTAATATAAAACCGAATCCCTTCTTAAAAGAAACACTGAATACAATGAAATGTTTTCCACTTATGGTTAGTGTGAGAAAAGGGTAAGTGATAGGAATCATTTTAACTCCTTGATTATTTTATCACATTCAAAATTATAAGAAAATATGACTCCCTTCTAAGTCATCTTGGTATGAGGTTTCAAAAATCGTGTGAAATTTGTCACAAATCGACGAAAATACCCAGGTAACAAAAGGAAACTACATATATCTGTCATATATGTTGGGATCATCCATCTTTAAATTTATTTTATCATTAAAGGTTATATAGATATCCTATTTCTTATGATGATATTCCCCATGAATGAGACTTCATTCAACCAAAACCCACAGTTGTAGTACATGGAAAAATTTTTCTCATTTTGTAATGTATTTTAGACAATCTTTAAATAATCCTTATGATCCTCCATTAATTAGGGTTATAAAAGTACATCATCTATATAGGCTACCATAAATGTGTCAAGGTAATCTCTAAAGACTTTATTCATCAAATCCATGAATATTTCTAGAGAATTAGTTAGTGATAATTTAATTACTATGAACTCATAGTGTGTGTACCTTGAACAAAAAGTGTTCATGGTGATATCTACCTTCTTAAGCCTTTCATCATAATATCCCAACCAATGATTCACCATGAAGATGTATTTGTGCTCTATATAGTGGATGGGACATTTTATCAGTATATGGAAGTGGATACTTGTTCTTTATCTTGATCTGGTTAATCTCATGACAATCAATGTAATGACACATTGACCCATAACTTTTCTTGATGAATATGACAAGTGCACCCCATGGTGAAGAACATGGTTTTATGAACCCTTTATCTAGATTCTCTTATAGTTGTTTCTTCTAATCCTCAAGTGCCACAAAAGAAATCCTATAAAGAGTCTTCGATATTGGTAATATACCATGTATGAGATCAATATAAAATTCAACCTCCATACTAAGAGGAATACAAGATAATTCCTTAGAAAACACATCTTTGTATTCCCTCACAATATCATTTCCTCAAGATTACCATTTCAAGACGATAAATCATTTGAGCTGAATAATCATTCTCATAATGAAATAAGTTCTATTCTTGAGATGATGGTGTAAAATAAGTGGCATCCTCATCTATGCACTTGTACCAAATCAGGGGTCGGTTATTCATATAGAGAGTGATTTCCTTCTCATAGTAATTTTCTTGGATATATATAGGGAAATTCAACCCATCACCATAATTACATCTAATCTCACCAAAGGGATTATTAAAAGGCCCGTTAGAAATTTCCTCCCACATATTATGATAGGGGAGGAGTTATATATAATGGGATGAAATGATTTACCCATTTTCTATTTTCACTGACATTTCTACTTCCATGATTTGTGGTGGTGTTTGAATAGTTATACTAAACATTCAACATATAAAGGAATGTGTAGTAAAAGAATGAAAAATTACATTCATTATTATTGAATGAATGACTAGGTTACCTATCACTACTTTATTTTTGGGATTCAAATCAGTGGTGGTGATAGAAAAATATCACCCTTTTTCCCTTGGAGGTTATTAGTTTCCTCCAAAAACCCATGGTATAGGGAATTATTTTGAAAATATATATGGTTCATTCTTGAAGTAGAAATGAAAAATTCAATAAGGTTTGACTGTTGAATTCATTTCCTCCATCACATTAGTGTCCTCATCCTATCAGAAATTATTATCTATATGTCATTACTTTCCATAACTGAAGAATTTCCTCATCCCCCTTATCAAATTTCTAAGGTACATCTTTCCACTCCATTGACATGTGGGATTATGAAATTTATATGAACCATTTGATCTCTCTATCAGAAAACAATAATTAGTCTCCACATTCCACTTATTATTCCCATGATACCCTTCAGATTCTCATATCTCTATTTCAAATTTTAGGGCACATTGAAAAATTTCATCATAGTTAACAAAGTCATAGATCACTAGGTATTTTTTTAAACATAGTTTCTTCCCACCAAAGAAGTGGAAAAACTTAAAATTAGGGGTAACGATAAAAATGGAGTTGTATTGGTCAAGTCTTGTGAATTTTTCGTCATCTTCCCCAATATATAAATCTTCTATTTTCACAAGTTCAAAGAAATACTTTTCCATTTTAAGATAGAGAGTGCGAGGAATGTATTTATAGAAATTTCTTATTTCGCAATTCCTTCAAATCCATTTATCAGATCTATTCCTCATGCATCATATTCTAAATCAATATCCACTAATTATTAGCTTCTCTTTCCATATGACATAAAACTATAAAAACATATCTTTCTAAAAACATTGTAGGATGGAGTGTATATCATCAATGTATTTTCTCTATTGTTTTTTGATTAAGGGATCATATGATTCATTCAATTTTGGGGTATTTTATTTCATGAAGCTCTTGATTATGGCTTGTTCTCTCTTATGTGGGTTTCTAGACTTATCTCAGTGTTGGTTTATATTAAAAATATTATTCAACTAAGTGAGTATGGTGACAATATTGGTGACTCCTTCTTCAATCGTATAGGGTATCTCGATAGGGAAGTCATCACATTTCCTATCACATTGATTATTGACCCTATTTCAACTATTTTCATCCTTTGGATAGAATAAATGGAAAATTTGGGATGAGTATTTTTGACAATTAAACACATAAAGAGGGATATAATGAAATTATTGGGATAACATAAAAATTATATGTATCTCTTTAACATATGAGTTTCTAGGATTCAATCAATGATATCCATGATCTATTTTCTAGAATATATTCTTATAGGTATTTTTTTATTCTGCTAACAATTTTTCATAAAGAGTTGAGGAATTTTCCAAATAATATCCTTTAGGAGTGTCAAACCAAGTGTACAATATGGCTCATTGGTGTGTACCAGGTAACACCGAGTTGGACTTGAAACACCTTGTCAGACATTTAACTCTTATGTTTGTCAATGCCTGTACAAATTCAATTTTAGTATCCTGATGGGGATGTACTTTCTTTATAAAACACATACACAATACTTACAAAAAATTTAGGTAATTTTTCTTATATTTAGTCTTATACATAATTATTTCCATAAATTTCTCTAGTCCCAATCCTAATAATAACTAAACTCTTTATCTAATACCAACTATAAAAACTCTTCTCTTTATTGTACATCAATACATGATTTATTAATTAAAATTTCACTTAATAAAAACCAAAAAGATTAATAATTATAGTGTTTTTGGGAGATATTTTCAAAATAAAACATATTGAACATGGGATAAAACCACATTATTATAATATTCATTAACATACTTTTATTTGAAACTTATTTAACATTCTCAAAATAACCCTTCGAACTTAAAACTGTATGGGATAACCTGGAGACATAGAATAGAAACAGGTGAGCTATAAATAATAGAATGAAAATAATCATGGAATAATTAAGACCTATTATATAATAGGCATGACAATGAGTAATAAATGTTATGTTAATAAGAAGGCTTGATATAACATAATAATCATAACATGGGAAATTTTTAAAAAACATAAAACACTAAACAATAAACATATTTCAAGGTTAAACACCCAATACTTCATGGTGTAAAAATTTCCCTATTTTAATTAGTTACACCCTATCCTAAAATGATGTTTATTGATACTAAACATTACCCAATACATTGGACCTCTATCTTGGTGGACCCATCATAATCATATCATTCCCATGGTTATGTGTGCCACATGGACAATATGACATGGATTCATTCATCATCATAATTTATTCAATGATTAGGGAATGTTAAATACATTAATTTAAGGCCCCAATTAATATGTATATGTAAAGAAAAATAAATACCCTGGATAGAATAATGATTATGGTATCCAGTACAGAATGTTTTTATCATAAAATGTTGCAGTGAAATTTCCATAGCATGACGACGTTACATAAAAATTCATGAAAGTAGTTTATGAGGGAGAATAAGGTCCCTCATTATTTTGAAATCAATTTTTATGTATAAGGAACATGGAAAATCCTATCCCAAAATGAGAAAATATCATATAGAAGGCATAAGTGAAAGAAGAAACATGAATATAGAGAAGAATCCTTATAATATTTTGACATAGTAACATGTGTACATAAATGATCATGAGAGGATTTGTTAAAGTTAAAGAAAGATATAATAAATTATCAATCAAATATAATTTAATAAGAAATGGAATATTATATCCAGTCATAAATAAATTAAAATTAAAATATATAACATAAAAGAAGTGATTGCTAAATGAGGAGAGTGGAAGGTCTCTTACTTGAGTGTGTGATTCCAAAGGCTAGAGAAGGGATTTTGGAAAGCATAGGGAAACTTGGGAGGATTATATAGTGTAAATTGTATAATTTGGATGTGATACAAGGAGTTTTATTGAAGATAAATGGTAGATTTGTAGGGTTTATATAGGAAATTAGTGATATTTCTTTATTATTTGGGTTTTGGAGTTTACATAATAATATAAGAATAACCACAAACTATCCCCTAGTTTTTGACAATGTTTCATACCAAATAAGGAATGTTTTTATAATTTTACGAGGTCATGTGATGAACAAATTAATATATTTTCATTTGTGATGTGGAGGCGAGTCACACTCGTAATGAAATTTTTTTAGAATATTAAAATTTATTATATGGCTTAGAGGATTCATAATGGATTTACGAAATAATAAAAATAAACCTAAAATAAATTTAGTTTTAAGGGAAAACAAATATTTGGTCATTTTTCAAATTTATATTAATTGTTACATCACTTTTGGGTCATTATGTTGTCAAAAAACACAATGTATATTTATATTGTATTTAATTTTTACCTTAAAATTCGACTGTCTTAGAAAATAATAAAAAACTCACCATTGGATAATTTCTATATCATGATTCAAAAAATAATTTTTATTTTATCTTAATAATTTTATAAATATTTCAATTTTTACTATAAAAATAAAAAACTAATATTTATTGGAAATAAAGGGGTTTTGGACAATAACATTTTAACTCCTATAAAAATTACATTTGAATTTATTAAATTATACAAACATATATATTTAATAAACATTACCTAATTAAAATATTTAATTAAAATATTATTTATTTCAACAGTTCCTTTATTCATTAGAATTTATATCTTAATTAAATTTAAATATTATTAAAAAAATAAAATTTCTATTTTATTGAATCAAAATAAAATACATTTATAAAGTAACAATAATAGGATGGAAATATATTCATTATTTTATAAATAATAATATACATAATAATATTTCTAGGGTCTTATTACATATCCCTTTCATACACAAGAATGATTCCTAATGGTATGGTGTGTAACGTTGGGACATTCATGGTGCGGTTTAGTATAAATGGTTTGGGTTGCAATCTCGATGATCATGAAATTCTCCCATAAATATTTTCTTTCATGGTTAAGTTCTTAGATTCAGCTTTGTCTTGGTCAACTAAAAATCCCAAATATTATATATCCCTCATAATCTCAGATAAATGGGCTATATATTGTATGCTCTTACAAGTTGAGGACATCACTTTTTCTATGTCAATTGGATTTGATAAAACTTTATATTTATATTAATCATTTGATCACTATTAAAAGGATATATAAACAATTTTAATGACTATTAATGGTCAATTAAATCCAATGGGAATAATAAAAAAAATTAGTGCAACTATTTTCTATAACCATATTATATAATTAAACATTAAATAAAATTGAAAGGGGGGGGGTTACTTCCTCCTCCAATGGCCCGAAGGCCTTCATTTTTTATTGATTGATAATACACCTTTCAAAGGATGAGGTGGAACCCTATTACATTCCTATAGGACATATAGGAACCAATGCCCGTAGGCACAAACATACCATACAACCCAGACTAACAACTTGGAACTGCTCCTCCCCAGCATCTTCATCTTTGAAATCAGCTCTTCACCTCTGCATGGTTGTCCGGCTAGGCATTCCCGTGCATGCACAGGCTTGTCCCGATGGCAGGTGACATACCCTCTCATTCATGCAATCCGTTTAGGGGATATATTTATAATACCATGGTAGAAACCACAACTATTTCCATATAGTGACAGTTTTCACCTTATCTAGAGTCGTGACCCTATTTCCATGGTAATAGGATCAATGGTTCACCAAATCATGAATATTACTTATAGACATGATTTCATGACCTATAACTATTGTTTAAAACCACGGAAATAGATTGAATTTTTCGTAGTTTTTGAAAAGAATATTTATTCATGAAATTAACATTACATTCCCAACATAAATTACAAAAAGTGTATTCTTTTAGAGTTCCATAAATTCAGTTATTGCATCCTTGCATATAAATCACAAAACATTTCCTTATATCCGGGAAAAAACATAAGAAAGGGGTGGTCTCAAATGCTCAATACGGGTAATCATAAAACATAATCAAATAATAAACATCGAATAAACTTTATTTAATGGTAAATAATTGGAACACATTCCATTTAATCAATAATTTTTTCATAATATGATAGGAATAAAAGATGATCCAATAATGCCATATAAATAATCCCATGAGTTATAAAACATATCCAAGGATGTTATATTAATTGAATAATAATAATGAAATCAATAAATAATATTATAATGTGGTTATTAAATATTCCAGATATCATAAAAATATTTTAAAGGATTCAACCTAGACACCGTACATAAATAGGCAAGATGTAATCAAATACCCAAACTAGTTTGCATCATAATAAACACCAATTCATTGAGGGGCTACAACCAGCCCTGAACATCATATTCTATGTCCAATTAAATCAAAATATGAGTGAGGAGAATCAAAATAAACATGTACATTATTATTAAATATATTATATTAAATGTAAATAACTTTCCCTAATCAATAAACATAATCCAAAACCATCCAGAGTATTATGGTGAATGGTATCTATATGTTACATTATCATTGAAACTAATCATAAAAAATTATGTAAAATAGGGAATATGATGTCATATTATGTTAACCTCTATTATGGAAAATATCCAAAAATGGAGGATGATGTAGATTAAAATTCTTTAGTAATATCATTTAATATTCATGAGAAAAATACACTTTTCCAATTTGAAAATCACTTATTTTTATAATGATTCACTGTTATAAAAGAAAAACAATTTCTTTGAGAATAAAAAGGTTATATTTTATGGTAATATTTAAATCATATATGAGTTATGACTTTAGGGAAAAAATTCTCACTTCATATATGTTTAACAAAACATTTCATCTGTATTTGTTTTGGAGAAGACTCAAATAATAATTATTATAAATTAAAAAAAAATACATTTCAAACAATTTTTTAAATAGTAAAACATGAGTTTAATTAATCTAACAAATAATAGTATCAAATTAAA
Organism: Viscum album; assembly: GCA_963277665.1. Classification (NCBI taxonomy): domain Eukaryota; kingdom Viridiplantae; phylum Streptophyta; class Magnoliopsida; order Santalales; family Viscaceae; genus Viscum; species Viscum album. The sequence goes on from OY728156.1 coordinate 1,344,404,825, forward strand.
AAAGATTGGAAAAATATATATAAAACAAGGACATGGATGAAAAAGTTAGTTTTACAAAAAAAAATTAAAAAACACAATTTTTAAGTGAAAGTCTCTAAAAATAGCATATCATTGAAATGGGTGTTAATAGAATGATCAGATTATTTTTATTAGTTTTAAATACACATAAAAAAGATAAAATGTAACATTAAAAAATAAAAAAAATTACACATAATCTTATAATTAAATAGTCAATAAAGTATATGTTTTACATAATGAATGTACATTGAGTTAAGAAATCCTTTATAACTTGTAATAAGTAAAATCATAAGCCCCATAAATGTAATAATTATAAAATAAAACATTTAATAACATTAATATAACAAGAATAATGATATGATATTTCAAATGGATGTATATACACCACACAAAATAAATAATTGGAAAATAATTCATATATCTCACATAATTAAATGTGAGACGAGAAACCCTCACCTCACACATCCTTTAGTTTTTTATAGATTATGTTCATGTATAAAGGTTTAATTGCTTTTATTATTTTATTCAAGAAATATATTCATATTTATTATACCTTATATTAATATTTTAAAACTTTATACCACTCATTAATTAATTCTATTTCTTAATTTTCATTATTTCGGGTGCGATCATTCCATGGTCGCATGGTCGGTTCACTTGTGTATAACTATGTATGTTTTATCAAATGGAATTAAAACTAGATAAGTGAAATGAAAATGATTTAATTAATATATATATATATATATATATCTGTATATGTATAAATTGTATCTCACATCATTTTTCTTTCTTACATGAGGATGATTCGTTGGATAAAAGTTCATTGTAAATGATTAATTTATTATAGTGGTTTTTCCAACCATCACAAACTATTTTAGTTTTATTCAATATTTAGCATATATATTAGTTAAATAAAATAAAATATGATTTAATATAAATTTTAAAAGTTATTAAACCATAACAATTCTTTTATGACCATCCTTGAGGGTGGTAATGGAAAATGAGAAATCAATATCCATGTAGATAGTTAACCTTTATAATTTGTATAATGGTTTAATTTTTTTGAATAAGGGGATATGAGAAAAGTTGTGTATATAATATAATACATTATGAAGATAATATTTCTAGTATATATATGAAGTAGGATTAATTATTATTTTATTGATGAATGAGGTAAGGAGATATAAGAATATGGAAGGAAATTAAGAGAGCTAGTTTGAGAAAGATACATCATTAATTTGACTTCTATAAGGGAACCCATAAGGAATGTGGAATATGTCATTGGGTAAGGACAAAAGAATATGGACATGGAGATAGTAAGTATGATAGGGTTTGGTAGATATTTTAAGAGCTTCAATGTTTGTTTGTAGAAAGGGGGTGGTGAGGGGTGGTATTTACACTTAAGGAGGGGTGGTTTTTAGTTATTAAATCATCATTATTTTATATATAATGACAAGAAAAATTCATTGGAATTAATTTCAACGAATTTAGTTGATAATTAATGTTGTAAAGGATTTTTATGGTTGAGATAAACATCAAACAATTAATGTTGTAGAATTATGTACTTTAAGAATTTACCTTTTAACATTAACCCACTATGTTATTTTACATATATTGTGATATTTTTTTACCATGGTAACATTTTTATTAATAAAAATGAAAATTACTTAATTAAATAATTTAGAACATGGATTTGTAAATATAGAATCCGTATTACTTTATTCAATTTATAAAAGTGATGAAAATAAATTCTAAATATGTTATGTGTATAACTTATAAAAAGAAATTTTTACGGTTAAAATCGAAATGTGAAACCATATTTATCTTATTATTAATTAAATAAATTTCAATCAATAATAAGGTATAACATATTTGGAATCGTGATCGTATAATAATAATTTCATAAGTTTCATGGTATTTCCAAAAAATAATATTTTCACTTTTTATCCCAAAAATTATGTTCTTAAGAAAAGTCCCTAAAAATTACATAAATGGAATATTAGTGTTCTAAGTAAAAAGTAAATTTTATTTTTTAAAATAATTGGTCTAAAATATTAAAATAATTAATTATATTTATTTTATCAAATAAATTAATAAAAATTTCATTTGAATAAAACATAAATTTGATGAATGAGATGAAATTACTGAAAATATTATGTTCATTTTCTAGTAATATTTATATTTTTATATAATACGTACTTCATATTTCATTATTAGTGTAGTTAATGTTATTCACACCCCCAAAATAATTGATATTTAATAAAAGTTCTATTATAATAATGATATCATGGAGTTCGTCTAAGAATAGTGTTTTGTGTAATGTAAGCTGTCGAATACATGGATCTTTTAAAATCCTACGGCCAAATAATCTTCGCTCCTTAAATAAATTATTTCTTCAAAATTTAATCTTTCCATTAAAAGTCATGATATTGATATTTCAAAATACCCTTATGAAAATCAAAAATTGTAAAAATGGTTAATAAAACAACCTTTTAGAAATGAGTAATAGAAAATTAAATTGCCGCAAAAAAACTAGGTTTTCATATATGGTAAAATTAATTATATGTGAAAACATGTACAAGAAAATAAATATAACTATCATGTTTTTATGGTGAATGATATAGAACATGGTCATTATAATGTTTACCATTAAAAACCCAAAAATATGTGATGGGATAAAAATAACTTGATTTCTCAGAAAGAAAATTAAATGATTCAATTTTTTTTTAAATTATTTTCCTAGAGTTGAATAATACTTTCACATTCTAATGTAATAATATAACGAAACAAAATTAATTGATATGTAGAGATTAATCCTTTAAACAATTTCCACCACAAACTCTTCATGCTCTTCAAAATAATATTCTACGATTATTCATCAAATGAAATTCTAAAATTTTTTATTTATCTTAATCATATAAGGTTTCCAAAATGAGAATACACTTTATCTATAATACATTTTAAACAAAGAAAACAAATTTATACTGACCATCACATCACGTAGGCTAGTGGAAGTTGATTCACCCTTACCACCCTTCATTTGTGGTTTCAAAGAGTGGTGACCTTTCCAGAAGCGATGAGTTATTTTTTAAAATGTTGGTTTTTCATTTCATATTAGACCAGTCAAAATAATTCAAAAATTAACCTTAATATATTCATCATTTAAAAACAAATTTATCCATAAAACATATCTCAATAATTACATTTTTCATTCTGAAAAAATATAATAACTCATATTTCAACATTCTTTCGTAGAGTCTTTTGTAATACAATGAAAATGTCCATATTAATGTCATCCATTACTCTAAAAAATGAATATCCAAAAATAATTTTTTAGGCCTCAACCACAAAAATTTATTTTGAATAGATCGTAAGATCCCTACAGAGTGACAACACATTCAATTTGTCTTAAATTATTTTCCGAAAACAGTATGGTTTAAAAAAGTTGTCCAATATATGAAAACACACTAATCATTAAAACATTGTAAAAATTTCAACTTAAAACAATTCATAAATGATTTGATATATAACCTTCAAAAAGATCAAATTATTAAAAATTATAAACAAGGTTTTTATATTTTTAAAATTATTTTACCATTAATCTCTCAAACAACATGAAGTATATCTCTATAATGACATATATAACATGTAAATACCTTGATCATGTGTTCCTTAATAATTGGAAATAAAAATAATTACAATAAAAAATTATTTAATTCATGCATATTTTTTAATTCCATAATAGAAACAAAGATTCTTGGATATTTCTTTAAATCGAAAAATGTTGTCATTTCTATTAGTGGTACAATAAACAACATTTCCAAAAAAATAATTAATCAACCCCAAGTTTGTTAGTACTATCAAATTTAAATTATCTATATTAATCATATCACAATCCAAATATCATTATATCAACATCAGAAATGTATGAAGTGTCATCTTTCCTTCAGAAACGTGTTTTCACAAACAAAAATCAATCTTATATTCAGTCAACTTTCTTAGTCATTAATATTATTAAAAATATTGTATCAAATACTTAAAAAAGGTGAAATCCATATGTTTTTTATAATTATTTTAACAAAAGTTTCATAAAAATGATTTTTTGTGTCTAAAAATAGAAGAAAAATAATCATTCCATATCAACTATATTAATAACCTAATATTGAGCATTATCCCTTAGATTCATTTGAGGTATATTACATTGATGCTTGGGAAATTTATTTTCTGAGTATCCCATCTCCCTGTATTTCAGGACTTTCACATTTTGAATTCATTTCTATCCATTAATATCATGTGAATGATGTCCTTTTTCTTCACACTTTAATCAAACTCTTTTTCCTTTTTTGGATGTACATAGGGGTTTTGTTTCACAATTAAAACACATTCAAAAATACATCTATCTCTTAATCAATTTATCTATCCTTTACCATGCCATCGAATTCATTTCTTTTTACCATTTGAAGAAACAATACATATAATATTACCTATATATATTGTTAACACGTGATATATTTTTCTCATATGATGCTAGTTTTTCTTAAAATTGTCACCATCGAATGGTAGGATTAAGAACATCTAAGAAGCAATCAATATTACACATTGAATCACATTAATGAACTTGGTTTTCATTCTTACTCTTAGGCACCATTTCTAAATGATGGAATACACTATATTATGAATAATAATATAATTTATAATCGCAAAATTACATATTGTAAATTGAAAATTTATTTATAACTAATCTCAAATTAATAATTTTGTTTTCTTTGTGATTACATCCAAATTATATTATAGGGGGTTTATTGTCTTATCCATGTTTTCCTAAATATCTTTCCTATGGTTTTAGTAAATGTGATCTGATAAAAACTATAAAGACAATACCCCAAAAGTCTAAATATAGTGGTTACATTTTTATATTATCATAAGATACAAGGATTTGTATCTAGAAGGCTGAAATAGATTAGTTGTCATGGTAGACAACATACATTATTGATGTTCACATTACATTTAAAATATTAAATCTTAAATGAATATGATTTGATAATTCTATAATTACCCTTAGTGTATCTCTTCATGTCAATCCCAAAACACTTCCTCATATCCTTGGTATAGTAAAACATAATAAAGGGTTATCTAGAATGCTTAGTAAGGGTAAGAGTACAATAGAATATATTAATACAACAGGAATAAACATTATGTAAAGGTAAATAATAGAAACACATGCAATTTAATCAATAATTTGAGGCAAATGTGAATGGAATTAAAGATAGTCAATTAATTCCTTATAAATAATCCCTTGATTTAGAAAAATTAACCATAGATATTAACAAATCTAATATTAAAAAGGAAATAAATTACTTATCTCATAATTATGGAATTCATAATTGAGGAAATCATAAAGATGCCTTTATTTATTCTTCCAGGACAACATATATAAACGATAAATACATAATCCGATAAACAAACTAGTTTATCTAATGAGACAAACAGATTCATCAATGGTCTATAAGTGTCCCCACCCATTATAAAATAAGTACAATTAACTATAAATATTAATGAGACTAAAAATATTCAACGTATAAATTTTTACATAAAATATAATATGAAATTTAAGTAACTTTCCAAAATTAGTAAACATAATAACAATGAATACAGAGTAACTTAGAAAAGAGTATATAAATATTACATTCCTAGTCATATTGATCATAATTTTTTTAGAAAAATATGGTATATAATATCATTATATATTAAACACATTGAATCATAAGATTCAAAAAAGTAATATCATATAAATGAAAATACATTTTTACAGTCATAGAAAAACACTTGAGGAAAATACCCTTTCCACATTGAAAATCTCTTATTTTTAGAATGATATGAAATTATTACGAAAAATATTTTATTTGAAAATATACATGAAAAATTTTAATAGAATATTTAAATCATTAACTTGTTATAAAAATATGAGAAGATTCTCATGCTTTATAAATTTAAAGACATCATTTCTTTTGTATTTTTGTTGGAAAAGTATTAATGAATAATGATTAAAAAATAATGAGATGAACATTTCAAAACATTTTTTGTATATTAAAATAGGATTAAAAATTTATATAAGCAATTAAAATAGAGGATTTATTTTTTTTCGAAAAAATGGTCATGGATGAAAAATAGATTTTTAAGGAAAATGATATAATGATATGTTTTTCAAAGAAAGTCTCATTAAATTATCATATCATAAAAGTGATCATTAATAAAATGATTCAATTATATGTATAAAAATAAAATCTTTATAAACAAGTGGAAATGAAACATAATATATTAAAAATAACTTTCACATATAATCTTTTCATGAAATAACTAAAAGTAAAATTTTAGCCAAATGAATGGAAATTGAGTTAAGAAATCCTTTACCACTTGTAATCAGTCGAATCATACACCCCATAAGACAAATAATTATAAAATGAAAGATTTAATACAATTAATATAATGAGATTCAAGATATTCTAAATAAATGGTTAGTATAAAAAACCACACAAAAAAATTATGTACTAAATTAGGAATATGTATCATGGAAGTAAAAGTGAGACGAGAACCCCTTACACCACACATACCTTTAGTTTTGAGTATTTTTGGCACCTGTATAATGGTTTAAATAAATTTATTAACTTACTATATAAATATATAAATATTTATAAAACTTTAAATGATACTTTTATAAAATATTACAACCTGTTCAATAATAATATTTCTTCATTTTTATTGTTTCAGGTGTGTTCATTTCATTGAATCATGGTTGATTAACTTGTGTATAAGGTTGTTCTTTTAAAATAAGAATTAAACACCTAAATTGAAATTAAATGGTATCATTTAAAATAAAAAAATTAAATAGTTCAATATATCATTATTATTTATTACATGAGGATGATTCATTCAAAAATAGTTAATGATAAATGTTTAGTTTATTTTGGCAGTTTTTCTGACCATCACAAAGTAATTTCATTTTATATAATATTAATTTTATATATTAGATAGATAAAATGAAATAATTTATAATTTACCAATTAAAATATTATATAACTATAATAATACTTTTATGACCATTAATGAAGGCAGTAGTGAAAAAAAATCATTCTTGATGGACCTAGATAACCGCCATACACTGGACAATGGTGTCATTTCTTTCAATAATCAGAGACAAGAAAAGAAATGTATATATGATAATCTAGTATAAATTTAACATTTAAGTATAAAAATTCTAATAGTGTAATTGTTATCTTATGAATGATGATGTGAGGGAAAGGTAGAAGAATAAGTAGAATTAAGAGAGGTGGATTCAGATTGTTATATCTTAAATATGACCTCCTTGATAGACACCTTATGTAACATTGAATTGTAATTGGGGTGACTCCATCAATACATAAAATTGGGTTGTGTTTATAGTGTTGGTTTTTGTAGATATTCTATGATATTAAATTATTTTGAGGAGAATGGGGATGGTGAGTTGTTGTATTTTTACTTTACTAGGGGTGAGTTTAATCGATTAAATAATGATTATTTTATATTTAAATCCAACCACCATTTGGTGGCACTAATTTAAAATCATTTTTCTGATAATTAATGTTTTAAAATATTTTTAAGGTATAAAAACACATCATCCATCCATTTAATTTTGTAGTTATTATGTATTTTAATCTTTTACATTTTAACTTTACCCAACAACATTATTTTACCTATACTTTAGTAAATCTTTTTTTATTATAGTATATTTTTTATGCCTAAGAAAATGACCATATAAATAAATTTAGACCTAATAATTACAAATATTTAATCCCTTTTAATGTATTATATATATATAATTGTGAAAAATCAATTTTAAATATTTTATGTGTATCACTCATAAATATATGTTTTATGGTTAAAATCATTATTTTCAAAATTTCTAAGCATGTGCTTCTAATTCCAACACGATATGTATTATTTTGTTCATCAAATACATTTTCATTAGGATTAATGGTTAATAAATTTTAATTCACTATTATATAATAATTTTTTTATAAGAGTTATAGAATTTCATAAAAACTGTATTTTCACATTTGAACCCAAAAATAATGTTCTTTAAAAATTCATACAAAATTACTTTAATCTAACTTTGATATACTGAGTCAAAAGTTATGGTCATTTTGTAAAATATATTTTATAATAATTTCATTAATTATTTATATATAGTTTCTAATATAATGAAATTAAAATATATTTTAGAAGAAAATATATATTTAAATAATAAATTGACTTTACTAAAAATAATATATTCATTTCAAAAGAAAAATTAAAATTTTATTTAATATGAACATTATATTTATTTCATAATATATTTAATATTATTCACACATTCCATCTTTATAGTTTTTTATAAAGATCATGTTAAAATAATGATATTTTGGAGTTCTGTTAAGATGAATGTTCTGTGAAAAATTTTCTATAGAAAATAGTACTATCTTAAAATATCAGTGTATGAAAATTGTTATCCATTTGATATTTAAATTTGATATAAAAATAATTTATGTTTTTTAACATTTTCTCTTTGAAAACTACCTTTCTTATCGCGTTTGTGGGATTAATTTAAAATTAAAATTTTACACATTTATTAATTGAATATTTAAAAATGGAATCCAAATTTTGAATCAGAGTAATTTATATTATCTTACATGTTTAACATTATTCTTGAACAAATTGAATTGTGAAAATAGTAAAAATTAATTACAAAAGTTTAGGTAAAAATAGGATTATTGGGGGTTAAACTAAAATGAAAACTTTTGAAATTACCTAAAAACTTGTATAAAATATATTTTATATAAATATATCATAATAATAGTGTAAAAATATCTATACTAATCCATTTTTATTCTTTTTTACATTAGAAAAACAACATGACACTATTTTTTGTGACGGCATTAAAATTGTTCCACTCACCTCACTTATACAAGTTCAACCCATCTATTCTTTTATTGACACCATAAAAAATGTTTTCAGACATTAAAATTTATAATTATATTCAATATTTACCTTATATTATTTTATAAGCCTTATTTTGGGAATAATTTCAATCTAGTAAGGGGTTTTCTACAAATATATGGAGGTTACCCAAAGAAAATGTAAAATTTTTGAATGATGATTTTTTATTTTATATTCCTCCACATATTTATTTTCTTATTAAATGAATATTATTTAGTAACCACAATATCATCCATATAATGATATTTTTTAATGTTACATTTATTCCATAGTACCATCTATACATCCATCAAATTGGTTATGAAATCATCAATCATATGTACGGCAGACTACCACGCTGCGAACCGATGTTAATCATTTTTCCAATACGACCTCTTATGAATGGTTATATTGATGTAAATAAAGTATATATATGATATTTATAATATAATTAATTTTCAAGAGTATTTATATCATATATATCGTTTTTACATTCTATTACATTGGGGATATGATAATGTCGCTTGTTTGTGTGATAGAATACTACCTCGTGAAGCACTGTGATTTGTTTTCAATAATTATTTACATGGAAGATAATATGGATAAATATATGTTTTATAAATGATATAATCATTTTATTAATTAAACATTTATTATTATTAAAATTTAATATACCATTGTCTTTTTAACAATTCAATCAATGAATGATGATAGTATCGTTCATGTACATGTGGACTACCAACTTCACAATGAGATGTGATAATATTTTCACCACCACAACACATAGATGATATGTAAAAATATATGTAAGAAATAATATGATATTTATGATATTAATATATTTATATAAAAAAATTACCACCTTTTGAAAATGATCACCGAGAAATGGAATTGTTACTCAGGGGTAAATATGACCTACAATCTAACTTACATCATTTCTAAAAAACATCCTTCATGAATTGTTTTAAAAGAAAAATTTATTTGTTAAGGTGATTATTATTACACAATAAATATTTTGGAAATAATGGAACAATGATCAATGTAATAGTAAGAAAATAACAAATCAAAACACATATATAAAACAAAGCAGTTATTACCCAAAACATCATAGAGACATGGAATTGATAATAAATATAGAATAAAAGGACATAAATTAATCAAATATGGTAAGATATTTATAATTATGTTTATATAATATATTTATAATAAATTTATAATTATTATACATGAGGTTTGAACATGTATAATGGAAGTAATGTGTTACAGTTAGCAATTTCTAGTCTCTCTTTGATTTCAGGGGGATGAATTAAAATTCATCACTAATTTTCTATTGTGAAGTGTATATATAAAAAATTTGTAATGTAATATCATTAATATAGTTATTTTTATTATATTAAATTAATAATTTGATTTTATTCATGGTTTGGGTTTATAATAAAAAATATTACAAAAATGGTGCTGAATTTATGTGTTACTTTTATTTTCACTGGGACATAAGAATATTTAGAACTTGTTTCATATATGTGGTTTATATATATTTCATTAATATATTTTATGGTTTTATCCATTAAATAATATAGATTTACATATTCATTTAAGGGTCCCTTTGTCACATGTTTTGAAATTCAAAAGATACCAATGTAGTAATGTATTATTCATTCAAATTTACTTATTTGAGACATATGTTATGTTATGCACCTATATTCTTTTTTAGGTTCATATAAAGTAAAATTGACATGTAATAACTTAAAATTATTATTATGATATTTTAAGTGTAATTAATGTTATTCTTTCCTGGGTAATATGATTCATTATTACTAATTTGGTAATGGTTTAACAGTATAATCTCATCATTTATCAAGATTGTTTAGGCTTATGTTTCAAATGATGAGATAGTATGATCTAAAGCACATTAAACAATTTAGTATTTTTCTACTATGATTATATTATGATAATAAATTTTCATCCCACTATTTTACTCTCTTTATTTATTTATGAGTTAAAAAATATGTTCTCTATGGAAAATTCGATTTTCCATCAAAAATCCTTTTACAACCAAAACCACGTTTTCAAAAACAATCATGTGTTTTTAACATAATAAAATGAATTATTAAAGTAATTTTATTCATATTTAAATTTTTTTAAATTTTTTTGAATGTAATATTCATATATTTTTCCAAAAAATGCTTGATTGACATTCACTAAAACTGTGAAATGAATATCAATTTGACGATGTTGACCTGAATAGATTTTCCCAATGTAATTAATGTTATTTATTTTTAGGATTCCATTATAAATTTTCATGGTAATTTTCAAAAAATTGGATTATAAAAATGTTTTAAGTTTTAGAATGTTTTTTTAATATTGAATAATTTATTTTTGCTTAATTAAATGTTCAAAGTGATCCTTCAAAACACTTATAAAAATAAAATGACAACAAATGATGTTAGAGCTTACTAGGATTTTTATTTTAAAGACACCATTATTAGTATTTTTACAAATGGTATATATTTATTAGAGAATATTTTTTATTAAACTCATTTCTTTAACACAGCTTCTTCCACGATGAAATGCTTTTGAATCCCACTCTTTTCACAAGTAATTCTATAATTAATTGAAGGAATTATTGTGAAACAAGTACCTTTTCCAAAGGATAAGATATGATGAAATGTTTATGAAAATCATATTCATTTAATGAGCTATGAAATTATAAATGTTTTATTATATTCTATTACACATATGTGTGATTATAATTATTTAATATGTGGGACATATATATCCCTCAAATTCGTTGTGTAATAATTAATGATAGACAAGCACAAAGTGTACACATGAGGTTATACCAAGCCCAAAAAAGGGTACAATGGAGGTCATACCATACCTGATGTAGGCACACAGGTGGTGATCCCAATCCCAACATGTTGAATTTTTTTTGGGTATCATCAAAATTTAGTTTTATATCATAATGTGTATTCACCAATTCTATTTCGTATGATTATGTTATGCTCTTTCATATCTTGTTCAATGATTTCCATATGATGCTTGTCTTATGAAATTACTATATTTTTACCATTACTCATGATTATGATCATTGATATATAAGGAATTTTTCTCCTATGTTAATATCATACCATTTGGATCATCTTATGTTTATATATTTCCATTATTTACCCTTACAGAGCATTTGAGATATCCCTTTCTAATGCTTACTTTCATCATGTTATGAAGACATGTTTTATATTGGGTATTTTTATGAATAGTTCATATTTAAAATGATTTGTATTAAGTAAATTTATATCATTCATGAAATTAGAATATGGTTTACCAAATATCCAATATAACTAATATATTATGGTCCACAAGTGTGTTTTTATTTAATTTAATTAATACTCATCTATCGAGATGTAATATCAATGTATTATAATATTGGTTCACTAAAGACCACATCAAAGGAAAGGTTTATTTGATAGTTACAAACTCCGATGAGTAAAAATTAGCTAGATCCCTAGGAACTTTTCTACAGATATGTTTAGGTATAAGTATAATGATAATTCTATGGATGAATCAATGTAAAATAAAATATCCTAGAATTTTGGATAAGGATATAATGAGCGGATTCCTTGAAATTAAATCCATGTATAGCTACTACAAGTATATGTGGATTGAATCATAGGTACCTTAGGGTAATAAAATTGAAATGGATGCATTGAGTTGGACTCGATCATCGCCTAGTGCATGATAAGGGGCGTTGCTGCATACTAGGTTTCACACTCCCAGGGAATATGACTTTGAAATTCACAAATTCTTTACAAAACAAATTGAATAGTTTAAATATATAGTGGCCATGAATTACCAATATTAACCCTAAGGTGATATATATTGAAAATAAAGTTTCATGATATGGACACCATATATCTGATTTTTCTGTATTTTTTGGTTCACCTCAATGATTAGTATTATCCACACTATGATTTTGGTTTTAATCAATTATGATACCTGAAGGAACCATTTTACTGATGAGTGTGATAGAAAATTCTTTGATTTTCCTCCGAAATAACAAAACATTATGGAGGAATGAATTCAAAATATTTTTTTTATACTCAGAAAAATTTCTCAAGACATGAATCATACTTGACATCCAAATGAGAAAATGAGAGAAAATATTCTATTAAGTATTTCCTGTCACAATTAAAACCTTATTTTAGTGGGTCTTCTCATCCAATTGTTTTTAACCAATGGATAAACACCACAAAATAAATATTTTCTATCTGTATGTATTCAGATCATGAGAATCACATTTTAAATGTATTCTTTTTGGAAGGTGAGGCAGATCAATGGTGGAATGTTGTTATAAAAATAATGTAATAAGATGAAATTCACTCCATGGATTCGGTTGAGTTTATAAACATATATTTAAATAAATAACATCATTGAAACAATAATATGAAGATAGAAAAGGTGTTATTTAAGGAAAATAAAAACAATGATAGGTCTTTTAGAACCTATGATGATCCTATTACAAGGCATGTGAGGTATACTTCTAGTACTATCATCCAACATAAAGTTAAGGATGCTTGATTCTTCATTGGCTTAAAATAAATTCACTTAAAGGGAATTAGCCATAAAATAATTTAGAATCAATGATGTTATTTTTTTTATTTTATATCATGGTGGAAATTGATTTTTTAGTTTTGTATAAATATCAGGGTTTTGATGATTAGAAACAAATTTATTTCAAAGTGATGTTTAAAAACTATATAGATAAGAAGATGATATTTTCTTTATTCTAAATGTGCATAAAGAAACATGAAGTGAAGTTTTTTAAGGGAATATTTAAATTTTTTAATTATTTAAGGGATGTGAATTTGGAAATTTATTATTTATGTGATGGGAAGAAGCTATCTAATGATGAAAATGGGGAGAAATGAATATAGAATGCACCACCCACACTTCAGTGTTTCAAATTCAAGGAGTATGAGAATTATGTGAATCAATTCCCATTCCAAGGTATATGAGGAAAATAAGACAAAACTCCCTCAAAATACAATTGAAAAAGGGAATACTTATGAAATCATGATGGTTTGAGTAAATGATGATAATTTGGGAACACTAATCTTCCCCAACTTAGTTGGTAATTTCATGTTTAATTTTCATTGAATTATCCCTATGAAAGTCTTATTGTTCTTCCTTTTGTGAAATTTCATGTCATTATCTCCCTCTACATGAATTTTGGAATAAAAACATCACATTTGAAATTTTATTATAAAAATGAGAACCCAAGCTTCTAATAGAATTTTTTTATGTAAGATAATACCTTTTTAAGGTAAAAAGGGATAATTATCTTATGGAAACATTTATATGTCCATGTAATATTAACATAATAGTTAGGGATACTATTATTGGTTAAAGACATTAGGGATGTTCACTAGTTCAATGTCATTGACACCCATTTTGAGGTTTTATGTGATCGAATATTGTCAAGGTTAATTATATTTTAAGGTAAATTTATGGGAATGAAACCATTTTGTTTTTTATACAGTGACAATGATATCTAAAGTTGAACTAATTTAAAATTTTTGGATATATGATTAAATCGACTATTAACCATTAGTGTTTATCTAATATTTTATGTTAAGATAATTATTGATTATAGTTTACCACCTTACAGTGTCAGCGCAAATTATTACTATAATAGAATATTTTTCTTTGGATCTTCTTTTTGGAATATAAATTAAAAAAAGATATAAGGATCCTTGTATCACCACATTAAATTGTATCTTACCTAGATATGACATTTACCTTGATGTTTTGGTCAGGTCTTCAAAAATTATCTTGATGTGGGGTTGAGTTTTAGCACTGTGAGAGCAAGTAAAACCCTAGAGTATGTGAGAATATCTTGTTCAGTGTATTTCAAATGGGGTTGGGATCACACCTTACTCTAATTTAATTTTATTACAACAATATCTGTCACAGTATCATTTATATAGATCCTTATGATTCCATTTATATATACTAGAACGAAATTATAGAAAGAAATATATTTTGAACTGATCTTGATGGTGAGATATCAGATAAGGATAGAGCCACTCTACAAAATTTAAGGACTATAAAATGTCGAGATAAATGTTATAATATTAATAATTTAAACATTATATAATTTTATGTTGGTGATATGGACTTTCTTCTAATTTCTTCATAGCTGAAAGAAGGGAAAACTAAGCACTAGATATATTGGTCCCATTAAAATACTTTATCTTATTTGGAAAATAGGTTATAATTGAGAAATTCCCTCAATCCTCTCACATGTTCATGATGTGATCAATGTATCACTTCTAAGGAAGTACATACCTGATCTATTACATGTACTAAACTTTATGGTCATGTCATTGGAACATGATAAATCTTTTGAGAAACAACAGATATAGAATCTCGATCGAATAGATAATATTATATGAAATAAGATAACTCACCTAGTAAGAGTATTATGGTGAATCCACTAGCATGAGTAATCTAGGATGGAACCTAAGGATGTGATGAAGAAGAAGTATCCTCAGTTGTTGGTACCAAAAACAAAAATTTGAGATAAAATTTCATTTTATGGGGTGTAGAATGTTACACAACTAGATTTTCTAAATTTTTCAATAAAATTTAATATTTTAAATATTTTTTAATTACATGAAAAATAAAGATTTTATCTTTCATGACACTAAAAATGTATTTTATCATGTCTTATATGAAACACTGTGTTTAAATGAAACATGAATTATTATTAAACTTTTATTGTCTACTAAGATTGTGATCACATTGGTATTGGAATAATTGGTATGAATTGGATTAGATAAATTTAATAAATACATGGTTTACATGTGTATATAGATGGAATTCATTGATCCCAAATTAATTAAATTTAAAATCCAAACAATTTGAAAATAAAGGAAAAACATTTTTAAAAAACTATTTCTTTTCAAACAAACACATTTTACCTCAATAAATTAAATAAATCATATTGGTTAATGATTTGATTAATATTGATATATTATATTTTAAATATACTATTGTACATTCATGTTATAAATTTTATAGAAAATAGATAAAAATTATTCATATACTATGCTTAAAACACAATTTTTTCTCAAATATGTCATGTCAACTTTTTTCCACACTTATATTAAAAATATTTTTTTTAACTTTTTTAAATTTTTTTTCAGAAAATAAAATTTTATTTGAATTTTTTATATAAAATTTATCTTAGGTTTAATTTTTGATAATTTTCTAAAATGATTTTTTTTATAAATAGTTAAAATATATAACTTATTTTAAAATTAACATTTTGTTTAAATTATTTATAAATTTAAATAATATTTTAATTTGTTTTTAATATAATATTCATTAAATTATATGTATATATATATATGAATCCACTTTATAACATGGGAATAAATTTTTTAATTAAAACATGACATGAAAATGTTGTAAGGTTTTGAACATTTTACCATTGAAGACTCACTTTCCCATCACGTCTGCATGATTAAGTTGAAGACCCATTTATCCCCTTATTTGAATTTAATTTGGAAGAATGTATTCAACATATTTAATCGAAATATTTTTTAATAAATAATATTGTTAACACTTTGTTTAAAAAAAACTAAAATTTGAAATAGTAATAATTAATTATTGATGTTACGGTAAAAAAGGGTCTATCAAGGTTTAAATTAAACTTATAAGGGTTAAAATGATATTATAATGAGTCTAATATATTTTTTTACATCCATATAAATAAAATTTAATGAATTATTATATAGAATACTCCATCTGGGAACCATTTCTCAGAAGAAACTTGTAGTTAAACATTTTATTTTCAAAAAATACAAGTGTGACACTCACCTCACTTAAAAAAGACACCCCTCTACTATATTCATCACACATTAAAAACGATTTCTTGGATATGAACTACCAAAATAACTTCTATAAATCCCTCTTATCATAATATGTTGTTTATTTTGTAAATAAATTCAACCAAGGATGTATTTTGGGGAAACCTACTGAGGTTACCTGAACAAAAGGAAAAGTTCTTTAGTTAGGGTTTTTATTATATTTCTTCCTCTAAATAATTAAATAATTTTTAAAAAATTATTTCATAATAAAATCAGTATATTATAAATTCATAAAAGTTTTTATGTTAATTTAATTACATATAAAAATATATACTTCCATCAAATAGGTTACAAAATTATTGCTCGTGTGTACGGTGGACTACCGCCTCACAAATGGATATCATTAATTTTTCCATTAACACCTCTAATGATTGGGAATGATGATGTAAAAAATTATATATAACATATTCAAATAATTATTATACCCCTTGTGGCATTATATAAAAATTTTATTTTTAACATTCCATTCCATTGGGGATGAGATTATTATGATCGTGTGTACGACAGATTACTGCCTCATGTAGCAATGTGATTAATGTTCACTATATCATTACATAAAAGATAAAAATGATAAATATAGTTGATATACATTAAATATTAATGATTTTAAATAAATAATACAATTTTTTATGATAATATATCTTTTTATTTTTTACATTTTCACTCACCTAAAGACTAAAATTTCACCCGTGTACGTGTGCACTTCTACCTTCATGATGTGATATGGCTTATTTTATTCACAAAACCAAAAAGTTGATATTTATTATATATATATATATATATGAATGATATTTTATTTATTATTTTATTGTAATTATTTAAATATATTATATATTACTTAACAAATTCTCATACTGATTGTTGAAAAATGGAAATGTTACTCATGCTTTTGTACGTCCGACCATCTCATGATCGTACCACCCATAATTTCTCAAAAAAATATTTCCGGATAGGTATTTGAAGTATAATTGATATAAAAATATTTTAATTATTTCATAATTATTATACTTTTGATAATGGAACCATTATCAAAGTATGTGGACTATAAATAACGAATCAAAACATATACAAATAATAAGGGAGTTATTAACCAAAATGTGACTTTACCATGTAATTTTTAATAAATAGGAAATAAAATGAAATATATAAATCATATTTTTTATATAAAATTATAGTTCTTTAATAGATTTATATTATATATATATATATTATGCACAAGGTTCGAACGTTTATAAATGAAATTGAGAGATAAGGTAATGATTTTCTAGTCTCTCTTTTATTTCTAAGAGACATGAAAATTTACAACTTGTTTCTTTTGTGTGGTTTATATAATACCATTTTTTAATGTTATATAATGAATATACTTATTTTAATTATATATAATTCTTCATTTTATTTTATTCTTTATTTTTTTGTCTGGTCCAAATTATTACTAAATTGATAAGGGATTTTATGTCACATTTATTCCCTGTGATAAACAATCCATATTAAACATAGTTTTCTTTTATATGATGTATATAATTCCCATGAATGTATTTTGTATTATCCTTAGTATTATGGGCATTTACATTTTAATTTTACTATAACAGTTTCACGAGTTTTACAATACAATAGATACCATAGTGGTAAGAGAGTTCGGTCTCAATTTTCTTTCATTGAGGCATATGATATATTCAGCACCACTATTATTTTATGAGGAGTATATACATAAACATTTACATGTAATGTCATAAATTTATTTTTTCTCTAGATTTTTTATGTTTCATTTATTTTTATTGTTTTATGGGGCTTATGGATAAATTTTACCTAGGTTGTAATGGAATTTCAGACAATCTAAAATTTTATTGGTATTGATTATGTTAATTAGTTAGATGATGAGATATTATAGTTTTTCTCTAATTAAAAAAATGAATTATATTATCCTTGATCTATTTAAAGAGAATAAATTATTTCCCTTCATTTTAATCTCTTTATGTACTAAATATTTTAATATGAATTTTGTTAAGAAAAATTTAATTTTTCATAAAAACAACCCTATTTTTACAAACCAATATATTATAAAAATGTTTTCAAAAATGATTTTAGGGTACTACATGTGATTTATTAATAACATTTTTAACCATTTTTTATTTTCATCATAATTTTTTGAATTGAATTTTCATTTAAATCTCCCAAAGAAAAGAATTCTTCACTTTTACAAAAAAAATTGAGCTGAATTATTATTTTGAATTATGCATCCTGAACCTAATTTACTAACATTATGACCATGGTTTACTATAAATATTCCATTATAAATATTAAATATTATTTTCAAAGAAAATTATTTTCATAATGTGTTCTGTATTAATTTTTTTAAAAGTTAAAATGTTATTTTTACTCAAATAAATGTTCCATGTGATCTTTCAGAATATTTTTCCATCAAATATGACATCCTTTGATATTACTTATAAAATAATGGATTTATGATCAAGGGATAGCATTATTATTATATCTATGAATGTCCTATTTTTATGATGATCAATTTTTTATGAAACCCACTTCTCTTCCATTGGATTATCAAGGATGAAAATATTATGAACCCCAATTCCTTTAATGGTGTATTATTTGATGAAATAATGAAATGATTTTGAAACAAATCTCTTTTTCATAGGTTAAGTTATGATGAACTATTTATTAAACCCATTTTATTTCGTGGGTTATGATATGATTTTTTATAATGATTTTATGGCACACATTAATTTGATTTTTATTTTGTAATGGGTGGGACCTATATCTATATTCAATTAATTGGCTAATGACTAAGGTTAGATGAACTTAATTAGTACATGGGTGGTTGTGATATAAAATTTCCAATGCTTATGTGTATACCAAAATTCTATATCTTGTTTCAATGTTATGACCTCATGGGTCATTTTAATTAATTTCATTATGATTCTTGACCGATAAACTGTAAATATGTCTTCCAGGAAAGAAGATTCTGATCATTGATATGTAGGGTATCATTTTCATATATTATTCTCATGTCCTTATACTTATGTTAGGTTTATTTATTTCCCATAGTTTCCCTTACTGAACATCTAAGGTGAGCATTTATTATGTTTTATTTCCACATCAAATGATGAATGGCTTTAACTACAGTTTTTTTATGAAAAGTTCATAATGGAGATATCATTATTGGATATATTTATGATCATTCATGAAATATGATGATAGGGTTCCTAGTCTCTAAATACATTAATCTGTTGTGGTTATCATGAATTTGTTTTTGTAATTTAATGAATATTCATCTAAAAAAAGTAATATATCTGTATGAATATAATAGATCACAAAAAATTTCAACACAATCATATCAAATACAATAGAGGCTATAATGAACCCCAATTGTTCAACTTGTACTATAATTGGGACAACCATTGCAAAACATCCTTTTCCACTACTCATAGGGGACAAGGGAAACCTTTCTTAAGGACCCTTGAACTTTTTCATTGAAGTTAAAAACCTCATGGGCTCTTGTATCACATGAAACAAAAATATAATTAACTATTGATGATCATTTATAACAAAATATTTCATAAAATATCCCTTATATATATCATCATACTTAAAATGTTACCAATAACAGCTCGAATGTCCATGACATACCCTTAACACCATACCATGAAAAATATAAAACATTTAGGACTATATTAATAGTCAATTTTTCATATTTCCTAAAACACAATAGAAAATTTTCTTAGGAAACATACTTATAACAAAATATAAATTTATTACATGTGTTCGTACTCTTAGGAAGTCATCTAGAACATATATCAAAAATTCAAATCATCAAAAATAATGTTCACCATGCTATATTTGGGGTCATCATCCAAACCTTGGACTAAGTAAAGTTAAAACGGATAGATAAATAAGAAAATGAAATTGTGGGGAGAATATGAGGATTATATCTAAAATTACCTTAACAGCACTATATAAATCATCCATTTACATGAGAAATAATAGGGGATGAGAGGGAGGAGAGACCATCTAAATAGAAACTCCCAAGCTCTTCTCAGAACCAAAAATTAAAAGGGTTCTGAATGTAAAATGGCTTGTTTTACACTGTTTAATAAAACATAATGTGTAATCAATTTCATTGTGACCCATATCATTTTGGATATATCCTCCCTAAGAAAATGGTCTAGACATGCTGAATGAATTAATCAAGAAAAAACCCGATTGTGTTGAGGCATGATTTTCCCAAGCAATGGGCTCAGCCTTCTACCAACCATCATCATGGTCTGGCCTGCCATGGCCAATGTAGGATATACCCTTGATAGAGGATCAATCAATCTATGTATAACCATTATAAAAACCCCACTATGGGACTTAGAGAAATTTTTTCATCAATGAGTGGACTAGGAATCCTAGGTGGGACCTCCCTCTTTCATTGTACAACTCCTCATTCCACCATCCATGAATCATTCTTATTGTAGGATTTCATGGTGTAAATGTCACACATCTCAGCATAACTGGCCACTTAATGAAGAAATTTCCATGGGGTCCTCCAGTCCCAATATGATATTCACCTTAGAACCTAAAACCACACATGGGTATCACTATATACAGCAAAAACTTTCATAGAGATGTTTTAATAATCAAAATTTTGATCTGAATCCTATTTTATAAAACATCCCATACAAAAGGAAATTATATTTAAAATTCAATAAAAATTTCACAACACATAAAGATGTAGGTATTTACATACTCTCTATCATAATACATCTCATTATAGATATGACTTTATTGAATTTATCCATCAATACCATCCCACGCCATTTAATAATTGATGATCATATTTTCAGGTTCTAACGTGAAACACTAAATGAGCCTTGATTTCACAACTCCAAAACCAAATTGAACTAATTATTAAAAAAAATTACTACCCACTCATCACATTTTTTAATTTTAACATGTCTATCAATAGAACCTGTCTATCTTGTGACACCCATGTGTCATCATCCGATTTATCCTCCGACCCATTGTGTTCCCCACCATAAGACTAATCTCATAATGGCTTATTTTGGGCTAAGGTGCACCCCTTAAAAGTAACATCTAACCCAAAATCAATTATTATTGGTCCATTGACACACATAGTGTATATTCTAACTCAGTAATCTCAATATCATGCAATAAAAATTATTGGTACTCCTCTAGTAGAAATTTCATGAAAACTACTAACACACTCACCTTTATACTATTACATCACATGATCATAGTTCCTTAGTCCCAATAGAATCCTGTGATAATACAAATACCCACACCAGTGTTTAAACATGAAACTTGGTGTAATTTCATAGTCATGTTTTAATCCTACCACACCAACTGACATACACTTTCCATGATCACCTATACTCCTACAATTGGACTCACATTCAAATCAGACCAATTCTATAAGAATCCCAATGTTAACACATAGACCTTATATATCAATATATCTAAGACCCTACCAATAATAAGTTATAATATTTTTGAAAAATGTGATTATTAAATCCAAATAAGTATCAGTATCATTACTCTCGTAACAAAAAATTTAAAATCCACGTCACATGATACATCCATTATAACATGTAATAGCTAGATGTGTCCATCCTAACTATACTCGATTTAAATATATTTATAAAATTTATAACCACTATTAGACCACAAGGAATGAAAATAACAATTTATTTTTACATTCCATATATAAATATGTTGAAAAACATTGATAAACAATGGTTCTCTCCCCACCATTTAAAATCCTTTTCACCACTCCTTGAGCACTAACCACTATATGTCTCATCTCTATACATGTTTTCCCCATTCTGATCCATGCTCACCCCAACATGAAAAAAAATGACAATAAACCAGATTTGATCAACTATATCATACTAGCTTGATAAATCCCTTATATCACCAACCATTTCAATGACAATGCCTCCCATTTTCAAAGAAACACATAGAATCCCTGCCCATAACATTCCATCGAACCCAACGGTACTGGACCACTCACAATCAGTAACCATTAAATTAACCAAATGTGTATCTCTTGAAACTAGTATATCCTCACCCTCATTCATTAATGATTTTTCTAATAATCTATTTTAAAATTCAATATCATCGTCATTTGTAGAGTGAGCCTAGAACAACCTCCCTCACAGGTCCGTATAAACTATTTATCATGATCTCACCAAACCCTATAGGTATACACTCTCTTACTAACAAATCACTAAATCTGAATTATGCTATAAGAAGTCATTTTTCATCTAACCGAGGCTCACAAACATAATAATTCATATGGAAATTCCCCCACTAATGATAATATCATATACTAAGAAACACCAATATACATTATTTTCAATAAAATGAGGCATTTCACTCATTCCATGGACAATTACATATTCACCCAAATACCTAGGTGTTGTCTAAAAACTAAAACATTCTCCAAATTCTATACTCATCCTAGGTATAACCAAAAATGATTATAACCCACTGTCTATTCCGGAAGCACTCAAAATCATCATGTCATGTAATACCACTAACATTACCTAAAAACCTAACCATGACACCAAGTTATTTCAAATTTATTTACATCATGAAATCCCATTGTATCATATATTTATAGGATAAAAACACTATAGGGATACCCCCTTATATCACATATCATTTTATGAATAGTAAGAAATCATCATGAAACTCAATTGTAACATTAATCTCTAAATATCCCAAACTATATCTCAAAATTCAGTAGAATCTCCCACCTAGACCATAATATAATCCCAAATTTTCCACCAAGTATAAGGAAGCATCTTTGATCCCTTCTCTAAAATCATAAGTAATATCATCCACACACACACACCCACCCATGGTTACTATGTACATATATAAGGAAACATACGTCAAATAAAATAACCAATATTAGGGACCCATCTTAATCGGGAATCCTCATATCAAACAATATCCTAGAAGAACATGTCATGTCTATGAAAATATAATGACATCGTCCTATTATGATTCATATCTAGTAAATCCATGATCATGTGGTTCAAGTAAATAGAATCCCCCTATAATAATAAGTGGAAAACATAAGTAATTGAACCCAAATCATTGTGAAATGGTGATTATTATTCACGATCATGGGGAAGTATTTGTGTTAGGGTTGGAATGATCTTTGTGACATTCTTTGAGTCATACTGGCACTAGTCGATGTTGGTATGGTTGGAATTTATTATGATCCAACTATCACCACACAATCCAACTTGAATTATTTATATAATTGTGTGATATTATTTTGGTAATATTTTGTTTTAAGTATTCTATTGAATAACATTATTTATTTACATTTAAGACCACTAAATTTTTAGGGCATTCTATGTTATGTATAGGACGACATGTTTATCTGTTTTTGGATTAACATTTCTCTATTTAGGTGATTTATAAATTTTGGAGAGACCCTGGATTTGATTCTATTTTTTCTTAGAGGTGCAACAATTTTCCATCATTATTTCTTTTTATTTTTTGATTTCTAATGGTAGAAATATTTAAAGTTAGGAGATCATAAGACCCATCATGATACTGATGAATTATTTTATATTATTTTATATTATTTTTTAGTAATTATGATTTTGGGAAATCATGGTCTATATGTCTTGGAAAATCAATAATTAAATAATATTATATAATTATTTTAATTATAAGACATTAATATAAGTAATCATAAAATGAATTAGATAATTTTTTTAATATTAATTAATATAAAAAGAAATAAAATGAGAACAGGTTTCTCTGCCACTATAAAACTTTGTCGCACTACCCATCCCGAGAGACCTCCTCCCCATCACAATCTCCCACCCCTAGCCAAGATTTTTATGAACCAACCCACTTGGGATTGAATATATATTATTATTTTGAATGATTTACATCACGATTTTTTAAAAAATGTTTTTTAATATATTAAAAATATTTATTGTCATACAGTACACGATACAGTGTGTTAAGCATGATTTAAATGTAACACCATATTAATCTTTCACTATAAACTAACTAGATTTTATCTTCTGTTGCATGAAACACTATTTTTTTATTACACACAATACTAATTTTTTATATATTACATGATACACCAATATAATCTTTCATTACACCCAACACAGAGTTTAAACAAAAAGTTTCATATTATTAAAATATTTTTAAAGTTATCACCTAGCCATTGGAATAGATGATATGAAAATAATTAACAAAAAAATGAAAAAAAAATTAATTATAATTGTTATATTATATCTTTTAAAACCAATTAATCATAAATGAATGTATTGTCTGTTTTCAAATAAAGGATTTCCTTTTCTGAAAAAATGATTTTTCAATTAAGATATATTTTTTGTCACAATAAATTATACAAAATAATTTTTTTTAAATTATTTTAATAAAAATTATATATTATTTCAACTGTTTAACATTCATATTATAGTTTTTAATAATAATATATAATAATACTTCCAATTTTAGGCATAAAAAGATTTGTTTTTCTAAAAGGTAGTTTTACCATATTTTAATGGCGTACTTAATTTAAAAATAACATTTGACACATTTGTAATTATTTTTGAAAAAAATGAACTTCTAATCTAAAAATATTATTTAAAAATTTTCATAGGATTATTTTTTTGGATTTTTTTGGGAAGGATTCATGTTTGGATGAAATGTGAAAAACTATGAATTTCAATTGAAAACTACCTTTTTTATGATAAAAATATTTATATATTGAAATTATGTTTTACTTTTTTAAGGTATATTTAGTTAAATTACATATAATACTAAAATTTAGTTAATTTGAATCAATTTTACTTAGAAATTTAAATTAAAAATATTTCAATCTTTTAAACATTTTTGCATTATAAACATGTTATCACATACTGTCTACACGATTAATTTTTAAATTGATTTCGTGCACTTTTGGAATTTGAATTTGAAAAAATGGATTCAATATATTTAATCATAATAATTTATATTTTATAATACGGTCAACTTAATATTTGACCAAATTTATTAGTTAAAAAGTTATAATTAATTACAGAGATTATGTGAAAAATGAGTTCACTAAGGGACTAAACAACATACTTAAGTGTGGTAATTGAACAAAAATGTTGTCTAAAACCCATTTTAGAGAAATATTTAAACCATACCAATTCATTTATTTAATATTGAAAATTGTTAAATCCTTTTTATAGGTAAAAAATAGGGTACACCTATATTTATTTTAAAAAATAACAAGTGTGTGCTCTCCCCCACTTAAAAAAATCCACCAACTCTCCCTCTCTCTTAAAACCTTCCAAAATAGTTAGTTTGAAAAATAAAATCCAAAATCACTTATAAATTTCAATCAATTAATCATATAATTATTCATTTGGGATGGAATCTAACCAATTAATTTTTTTGTTGCAACCCAAGTAGATATACTTATAGAAGAGGCAAAGTTCATCAAAAAATGTTTTTGGTTTATTACCCATAAAAACATTTAATTAATTTTTATATCAATATTATATAATAAAATATGATTATTTAATATATTTAAATTCTTTTATGATAGGTTTCTATCCCAAAACGTCACACACTTTCATCAAATGTGATACACATTCATCGTTTATGTGTATGGAAGACTACCGCCTCTCGAACTGGTGTAATTCATTATTACATTTCCAGACTTCATGTTTGGGAATAATTATGGATTTATAGTTTATATAATATATTTAAAACTTTTATGATTATATTATGATTCTATAATTTATAATACAAATACATTCATTCTTTCTATTTTGCATTAATACGATAACGTCATTTATGTGTATGGGGGACTACCGCCTTGCGTAGCAATGTGATTTGTTTAAGAATTACATATAATTTATTAATAATGGATTTAATAAAATTATGTAGTATATATTAAGTAAATTTTATTTATAAATTATAATATATCATATAATATATTTCATTTTATCCAACAAGAAAATGAAAATAGTGTTCATGTGTATTTACGGACAGATGTCTCCTTGTACATTGTATCTCATTTCCCATTTCAATCATTATATATTATTATAAATATAAATATTTTGAATAAATATGATATTTATATCATGGTTACAATTATATAAATTATGAAATCATGATTAAAATAATTGGTCAATAAATATAAAAAATTAAAATA
This sequence comes from Viscum album, assembly GCA_963277665.1. Classification (NCBI taxonomy): domain Eukaryota; kingdom Viridiplantae; phylum Streptophyta; class Magnoliopsida; order Santalales; family Viscaceae; genus Viscum; species Viscum album. The sequence goes on from OY728156.1 coordinate 1,344,431,978, forward strand.
TTTAGGAAAAACCAAGATGTTATTACTTGAAACGTAACATAAACATGGAATTGTTAATAAAAAAGTAGTGTAAATCCAATAGTAAATAATATATGGTATTATATATATACGAAAAATTTTCTATTATAAATTTATAATATTCTTATATTTATCACATAGATGTTTTGAATAAATATGATGAGATTTAAGACTTATGGTAAAGGGATTTTAGGTCTCCCTTTTATACAGTGCATATAATTCCATATGAAATTATATATCATGAATTTAAATAATTTCATGATATTAAATGTTTCAATTGATTTATTCTTTCATGGGTGTCATGATTCTGAATTAACTCATTTGATATGGGATTTCTATCTCAATATTTACATTAATGATACATGTGCTATATTCACCACCTCTTTATTTTATGTCGTATATAAATTAACCATGGATTTATTTTAGAATTTTTCCTTTTATTTATTTCTAATAACATATCCATTTTAGGATCATTATTTTATGGAGTTTATGGTTCTAATTTTACCAAATCGGTAAAAGATTTTTTTCTCAATTTTCCTTTTTTGGGACACATGTTATGTTATGCACCTATATTCTTTTATGGGGGGTATATACTTCCCATTTGGAATGTTATATCATTATCATATATGTTTTAAGGATACTTAATGTTTAATTAATTTATATTATTTCATGGGGACCATTATTCAATGTTTCCAAAGCAGTGCGAATTTATTGCAATAAGCTCAAAATTTGTTGGGATTGTCTATGATTATGGTTCCATTATTGAAATATTATGATCCATATCTCAATAATTATCATGAATTTTATTATACACTTGTCATGAATTATATATTCATGTAATGGTATCATTTTTCAAATCCTTTTCACTTAAGATAATTTATGATGTGTTTTTATGAAAGGATGACTTTATTTCTCTTTTTGGTCAGAAACTTGTTTTATTTAAAAAACAATATTTTCTATAAATGTTTTAAAAAATATTTTCATATATTATTTTATGTTAATTTTCAATTAATGGGTTTTTAAAAATATTTTATGTTTTAAATTTTTTTTAAAACTATTTCTAAAGCTTCATCAATATGTTCTCAATGGTTATTGGTGATGAAAATACTTTCAATGATTTCAAAGCTTCTATCAGATGTTTAAAATTTTATTTTCAATGAAAAAGTTTTTTAAAAGGATTTATGTTTTAAAAAGATATTTTCAAAGTAGAAATTTTATTTTCCTTAAGAAATTTTTGATATGAACTTTCATTATCCTTTTCCATGTAATATGACATCTTTTGAAATATTATATGCTTTGTTAAACATATGATACATGGAAACCATTATTATAATTCCTTTTAATGTTTTATGTTTTAGATGAAAGGTTGTTTGTCAAACCTATATATCTTATATTGGCTACACCAGGACAAACAAATTTAGAAACCCTTATCCTTTTAAGGGTTATTCATTGCAAAAATGATTATGAAACATGAATCTTTTCTGTAAGTTATGGTATAATGAATGTTTTTTATACCTATTTAATTTCATGGGTTATGATGTTATGTTTATGAAACCCATATATGTGATTAAGGTTTTATTATCTTATTGAACACATATGTATGATTTCATTATGTGATTGGTGAGACTAATATACACATCCCATATATTAGGCATTAAAGAATTTTCTATGAGCTCAATGGATACACAGGTGGTCAACCCATGATGGAAAAAAGAAGGTACATGAGAGGTCATCCCAATCCCATAATAAGAGTTCATAAGAGGCTATCCCCTTCCTACAATAAGAACGTACAAGATTCCATCCCATGCATGAAAAAATAGTTTTCATGGGAGGTCATGCCAATCACCTAACAATAGGTTATATAGGAGGTCATCAAAACCCTAAAACAAGATGTTACATGGGAGTCCCTCCCAAGCCTACAACCATAGTGTACATGGGAGGTCATCCTAATCCCAAAATAAGAGGGTTCACTTGATTTCATCCCAATCATAAACCAGGTACATGGTTGATTATCCCGAGCCAAATATGTTTTTAATTCTTTGTTAGGTATGATCGATATAATATTTTCTAAAAATATGTGTATGGTAGAAATTCTCTCTCTTATTTCATTTTTACACTCACAAATCGTGTTATTTGTTCACCTTCTAATCCATGTTTTATTTAGTACCAATCACAATTCCACTATTCAATCTTGTGAACTTTTTATTTATTTTATGATTTTAAAATGATACAATCGTGTTTTCATACCCTTATTCTCATGTTATGCTTATGAATATCCCTTCATTACACTTACTGGGATTCTTAGCTCACCCTTTCTTATGTTTTGTTTCCCGAGTTTATGAATAATGGGTTTTATGATGGAGTACCCAATGGGATAATCATTAAGCTGTATTTTTAACATCTTTGACCGAATTAGAATAATGTGTTCCATGATTCCAATGTCACTAAACTGTTATGGTCCTCAAAAATGGGTTTATCTAATGTAATGAATATTATTCTAAATATATTTAATATTCATGGGTGTTGAAACCTGGGTCATTATAGTTTCTATTAGAATAATGTTTTATCCAGCTTTTGGATTCTAGAATGAGATAACGTTAGTGAGATCCCTAAAGACATCTCTATGGATATGTATAAGGATGATTAAAATTTTAGGAAAATTATCTAGAATTTTTTTAAAGGATAGAGAAAATCGTTTCCTGTAAATATATCCCAATCTATATACTAAAAGTGGATGTGGTTCAAGAATATATGTACATAGAGTTTACAACCATGAAAACATTGTATTGAGATAGACTTGGTCAGGAATTAGTGAACGACAATGGGCCTTACTGGGAACATCATTTGGAACACATATGGGATATACTATGGAAATTAATATACTATTTATGAACCAATATTAAGGATTTAAGTAGATGGTAATTATGAATAAACTACGACAAACCTAAGGTTTACAAGATTAATGAATAAGGGTTCATTATATAGCAATCATATAAGTGATTTTTCATTATTATTTGGTTTCCTACTATGATTTGTGTTTCTCATACTATGATTTGCTATTATTTGATGGATTAAACCAGAAATATTCATGTAAAAATTTAATATGTTGGAAAATTTAGTGATTATGAGAAACTAAATAAGATGATGACTAGAGATAATGATATCTTCTTTATTCCTTATTAGTGAATATGATATATCACTATGAACATGAACTTCAGTGAGATTCTAGATGAATATAAAAAGCAGAATATAGATCTTTATGAAGGTTCATGTGGTAATGAACACATAGGAAAGAATACTCGAATTTCAACATGTCAATAATGCGGGAAGAAAAAACATACAGAATATCTCAAATGGATGTGAAGATGCTAACTGGGTGGAAAATGTTTCGTATAGTGAAAAATTGATGAGGATATCAATGTATTATCTTTTTAGAACATGGTAATTACCCAAATAAATTACCTAACACATGAATTAACTTCATTACTAAGGAAGTAAATATTACATTGGAATCATTAAGGTTGAAGAATTATTGTATTTATGTATTTTCAATCATGAATTTTTATTTTTGAAATATATTGTGATTGATCAGTGTATTTTTTCATTATGTATATGAATGAATATATTGACTTATACTAATGAAATAGTATTGTGTTTTAATGAAAAGATTATATTTTATGATAAGAAACATGATTAAGGGATGTTATCCCTTAATACATTCATGATGTTAAGAAAATGGTGCTTAGTTTGGGAATATATATGTTCGATAAGAATTGTATATTATTTGTAACCTCATAACTAATGATTAATTTGATTGAATTTTTTTTATGATATTGTTGATAAACTTTATTGAATTTATAAATTAAGTAAATCTATACAATAATATTTGGAATTGGGAGGTATGCATATTTTCAAAAAGTATTAATTGTAATTCAGGTTATTACTATGATTTAATAGAATACAGGATGGAGTTATTCACATGTTTTGTATGTGACAAACAAGTGATCATTTATGATATTTTGGGGATAAATTTTAATATGATTTTGAGAAATTTTGTTTCATTTTTTCTAATAATATTTATTTTCATTTTTCTAAATGGTTACTAGATTAAACACTTATAAAATTGGTTATGATGTTATTTGAATAAGGTTTTAGAGATTGAAGTATAATCTATCCATATAATGATCAATGATTATTAGATAACATAGTTTATCCGTTTTTATGATGATAACTATATATATATGAAATGAATTATCATCCTTACTGTGGATATAATGATATGTTAGTGATTCATTCTTAAACAATCCCCTTGATTTTTTGGAGAAAGAGATGAAGTTAAAATTAGTCAAGTCAGAACCTGAGGTAGAGGTTGTGCTTATGAAATATAATTAAATTATGTATGTATACATTATTGTGAAAATTGATGAATTTTAGGGAAAGTATCTTGAGATTAATTTCCTCCATATTATCAACATTTCTGATAATATGAATGACCTCATTCATGCCTATTTGGTTTAGGATTTTCTAAATTTTAACAATTTTTTGATTACTCACCTTATTTTGATTAGTGATCTTTATCATTCCCTTTTAATATTTATGAATTTCTTTAATATAAAAATATTCACTTATGTTATCATAGGTGGAAAACAATTTAGGAGTGACTTTCGTTAACCATTATGTTTCAATCCCTCCATTTTTAATGGATGTTTTATAATTAATTTTTTCGATGTGGGTTCCTATGAATGTAACTTTTATGTATTAAAAATATTATGATCCTGACGAATTTTGAGGGAGAAATTCATTTTATGTGTGGTTGAATGTAACTTCTCATGTTTTTATGAATTATTATTTTTTCTCTAAAACAATAAAATTATTTGATGGATTGCATTTCATGATACACCATGTTAAGAATTATTTGTATGCAACACCTAGTTAAGAATCTACTACATGAAAAAATGAGTTTATTATTCAGTATATGAAATACAAAATATCATTTATGTTATATGCAATACCATGTTTATATTTTTTTAGACACAACACTGTTCTTATCTTGAATTTCACTGAACATTGAATTTAAGTGAAACATGTCATATTATTTAAATATTAACATAGTAATAACATGTCCATTTTAATGGAAGGTATGCGTATGGTTAAATAAATTATGAAATTTTTATTCTATTTATAAAATGAATTATTTTGAAACAAATTAATGTGAATCAAAAGTAAGAACTATTTGGAAATAATGAAATTCCATTTCTAAATAAAACTATTTTTCGATGAACAAAGACATTTTATCTAAATAAATTAACCAACCCACTTTTAATGAATTATTTTAATGAAAATTATATATTATATCAACTTTATGACATTAATCTTATGTTTTTTCAAAAAAAAATAGATAAGAATAAATCTAATTTTTTGCATAAATGATAAATTTTTCTAAAAGGAATTTTTACTACATTTTAATGGAGATCTTTTTTTAAAACTAAATTATATAATTTTTATAAATTATATCTGAAAAAACAAAATATATATTTGGAATTTTAATTTCCATATTATTTTATGGTGATTTTTTTGTATTTTTTTGGAAAGTGTCATTTTCTCATGATTAGTAAAAAATATTGAATTTAAATAAAATACATTATTTTTGTTTGATTTATTTTTATATTTTAATTATGTTTTAATTGAGGTTAAATGTATATTTAAGTTACTTATATATATTAATCAAATTTAGGTCATTTAAATGATTTTTACATCGAAATTTGAAACAAAAACATTTCAATCTTCTGAATATTTTTATTTAAAAATCCCATTGCCTCATCATATGTACAAGATTAAAATTTAAATTAATTTCTTATAAATCTATTTTTATAATTTGGAAAAAATATATACTATATTTCTTATCATAACAATTTTAAATTTCTATTATGTTCAACAAAGTTTTTTACCAAAATTTTTAGAGAAATTAGTTAAAATTAATCACGATGATTAAGGGAAAAATGAGTTTACGTGGGAACTAGTCCTCATTAATATGGGGAAACATGACCTAATTTTTTTTAAAACCACATTTTAAATAATATTTTGACTATAATCCTTCATGGGTTTAATTTTGAGCATTATTGAAGCCTTTTATTAGGTAAAAATATGGTTACACATAATATTATTTTCAAAAAATCCATGTATGTCCCATCACCCACTTATTAAAGGCCACCACCTCTTCTCCTCTTTTTGCAGCATAAAAACCCATTTTTTTATACTAAATTACCATATCACTTCCCCAATTCTCTAAAATCATCATATAATCCTTACATTGTGTAAAAATCCATCCATGTAAGCCCTTTGGGGAAATAAAAAAAAGATACGCAAAGAAGAAGTAACATTCATCAAAAAACCGTTTTATTTTCATTATTCTTCAAGACTATTAAAATATTTTTTAATAAAAATTATATAATAACATAAATATATTTAATTTTATTACAATTTATAATTATAATTATAGTACCTTTAACTTCAAACAATGTCATCAAATGGGATATGCAAGCTTCATTCCTGCCTGCGGTGGACTACCGCCGCCCAAACAAATGTCATTTGTTCTTCCATTACCACAGTTTAATATTTTGAATAATTATGTGTATATAGTTTATATATAATATTTATTTATTTTATTATTTTATTATTATTTTTTAATTGTTATATCACATATACTATAATGATTTCCATTTTATGGGAATATAATAACATCATTTTTATGTATGGTGGACTACCAACTCGTGATGTGATGTGATTCGTTCATGATTTAAATGGAATGAATTAGGGATTGTGGAATAAAAATATGTTATATATATGAAATAAAATTAAATCTGGGTTAAAAATATATCATATAATTTTCTTTCTTTTAATTCGACAAGTAAATGAAAATAATTTCCGTGCGTACGTACGACCTACTGTCTCCATGAACAGTGTATCTTATTTCATAATTATATCTTTTATATATAGTTATAAATACATATATACTGAACATCTGTTATATTTTTATAGTTTTTATCGTTGTTTACATGATTATATGATGAATAAACATAGAGGATTAAAAATATAACAACTCAAAACATATACAAACAACAAAGTGGTTATTACCCGAAATGTAATATTAAAACTGAATTGTTAATAAACGAGTAATATAAAGTCATAAGTAATAATATATTTTATTATATATATAAAAATGGATATATTTTATATTCATGATAAAATTATATTTATTACACATTGTTTTTAATGACTATGATGAGATTCAATACTTAATATAAGGGAATTTGTAGTCTTACATTTATATCTGTGAGACTTATGCATATTTACCCCTCATTAATTTGTATGGTGTATATAATGACATTTTAAATTTTATATAACTATTTTATATTATTTAATGATATTAAATGTTTCAATTGATGTTATTCTTCCATTAGGATCACAATTCAAAAGATACTCATGTTGTAAGAGATTTTGGTCTCACTTTTTAGTTTTGTGAATCTCATGTCATATTTACCACCCATTTATCCTAAGAGGAGTATATATCAAAAAATGAATTTATTTTATGATTTTCTAACTAAAATTTATATCTAATAACATATCAATTTGATTTTATTTCATTCATTTAATTTATAGTTTAGATGTTTCCAAATCAGTAACGGATTTTTTGCCTCAATTTTTCTTCTTTGAGACATATGTTATTTTAAGAACCAATATTCTATTATGATGTGTATATACTGACCATCAACATGTTATATAATAAATATAAATATTTTACATATAAATTAATATTAATTTAGTATTATTAATTCCTTGATATAATGACTCAATGTAACCAATGTGGTAAGAGTATATATCAATAATCTCATCATTTATTGGGATTGTCTATGATTATGCTTCCATTGTGGAAATATTATGATCCATGTCTCATGAAATATCATGGATTTTACTTTACATTGGTAAATAATGATATATTCAAGTAATTTTTCCATTTTATTACTCTTGTGAACTTAATATATTTAATATGGTTTGTAAAAGATAATATGACCTTAGATATCTCTTCGAATAGAAATTTATTTTATTTAATAAAGAAAGATTTATAAAAAGGACAAAGTTTTTTAAAAAAATTATCATTCAACTAAATTTTAAAGTAAATATTTCAAAATATATATTTTATTTTTAAAAAATTGGTTAAATTTTTCATCAAATCATTGTTTTTAGGTTTTCAAAGTTTTTTTTGAAGAAAATTATTTTAATGACCTCAAAGGTTCCTTTATAAGTATTCAAATATTTTTTTAAAGAAAATATTTTTTAAAATATGATATGTTTTAAAAAGTATTTTTCAAAATGGAAATTTTATTTTCATTAATAAATGAAACATTTTATCTTTCATAAGACTTACTTATCTACAGTGTCAACCATTATTATAGTTTATGCTTTACTGGGAACATGATCCAAGGAGACCATTATTATCCTTCGTTTTAATGGTTTTTATTTAAGATGAGATAATTTTTTAACAACTCATATATCCTTTTTTGGTTATACAGTGATAAAATACTCAGGAAACACACTTTATTTCTTGGATAATTCTATGAATAAATAATTGTGAAACCTATCTCTTTCCCATTGGTTTTTATATTATGAAATGTTTTGTATTACCTTTTCATTTCATGGGTTATGATATGATGTTTACGGAAACCATATCTAGTTAAGGGTCATGACATGATTAATGTTTTATTTTCCAATGGAACATGTATATATGATTTCATTATGTGGTAGTTGAGACCTATAACTCCATCCAATGAATTAGGTTATGATTAATGTTATATGAGTTAAAAGGGTACAAGAGTGGTCAGACCAAACCCATACTAAGAGGGTACATGAGTGGTCATCCCAAGACCACATCAAGAGGTTACACAAGTTGTCATCCCAATATCACAACAAGAGGGTTCACAGGAGGAAATTATGAGCTTCTAATAAGAGTTCAGATATGAGGTCATCCCAAACCCACAATAAGAGGGTTTAATATATGGGTCACACCATGACACCTACAAGGGGGTGCATCTAAGTTCATCCCAATCCTGTAATAAAAGAGTACATAGAGGTCATCCTAATCATGAATCTAATGGGTGCACAATAGATCATCCTAAGCCTAATATAGGTACGTAAATGATTATCCCAAGCCTAAAATGTTATGAATTACTTAGTATGTATCCTTGAAAAAATATTTTTTCAATATTATGTGTCTTCCAAAAATTCCATAAATAATGACATTTTTATACCCATATGTATCTTGTTTGTTGATTATCTGTTATGACACAAAATCTTATTATTAAAATTACCATTTGGATTAAATTAATTGCCTTATTATGTAATATAGTTAGAGAAAACACATGCACATCTGTTATTTTATATCGAATTATATTTAAAAACCCCTTAAGTATCATTACCATTGATAATATAATCATTGAAATATTATCAAATGATTGTTATAAATATAGGGTTTTTACAAATCCTATTAATTTTCACAAAGGAAGTGATGACCTAAAATAGGGGACCATACTCAATGAAACCCATGTACTGGAGCTTCCAAGGAGGATATAATCACAGAGATTTTAACTTCAAAAATCCCAAGATGATATATAATAACTCTAGCATGAGCAGATGTTTTTACAGTAGAAGTTCAAGCTCATCCGGATCACAACCCAAACCATATTCTATGAAACATACCATCAAAATATCAGAGTCACACACTTTAATATTAGAGAGTTTTCAAGTATATTTTTAGTATATATATCAAGAACCTAGAATTATTAGCATGTAAATTTTTTTTATTTAATAATGAATATTTTTTTCATCCCATTATCGTTACTTTATAAATGATATAGATTTTGATACAATAAAAAAATATTTCATGGTTATTTTAAAATTCAATTAAATAATTTATTTTGAGTAATTAATTTATTTTCCAAATTCAAAATATTTGAAATAAATAATTTTATTATTTTTTTAAATATAAATGATTTTATAATATTTATGATGTCAAATGTAATTTTTTAATGGTTCAAAAACTTTTATTCCCTAAAAAATCCCTATAGTTCTCAATAAATGTTGATTAAGATTTTAAAAGTGAAATTAACATATTTTAAAAATTGTTTAGATAAAATGAATATTATTTTCTAATTATAATTATGAAATTATCCAATGGTTATTTTTTCATAATTTTTTGATACAATCAAATTTTAATGTTAAAATTAATTATTATATATATATATACTTTATGTATTATGACCTCATAATATCAAAAATGTTATGTAATAGATATTATAAATGGTATCCACGACAAAATATATGTTTTAATTTCTAAATAATGTGATTTTATGTATGTTTGATTAATTTTATAAATCCCTTATGAATTCTCCAAAACCATTAATGTGTTTAATGGTTCTAAAACCATTAATGTGTTTAATGGTTCTAAAACCATTCCTTTAAGAGTATGACACACCTACAAATAAGAAAGGGTAAAATTTTATTATTATTGGCCATTTTACTTATAAAATATTTCTAACCACTACTATTTTTCATAATCCATGGAAAAAAACCCAGGATATGGTTTTTCATTTTGGTTATTTTATTATGTATAGGTCAAAACATAAATAATAAAAAATCCACCTCATTTTCTATATAAAACAACCCAATGACACATTTATATTTTCTCAAACATCTTGTAGAACATCTATAATATTCCCTACACACCCAAGATTCATCCCAAGGTTCCCCAAAGCTCTTAAGAATCTCCTCCCATGCATATTGAGTCATACACTGATGTAAGAGATCATTTTCATCCTCCACTTTATTAAAGTATCTTCTTTACCTTATGTCTTTCATCTTCATTTCCATATTATGGGATAATTTATGAAATATCCCAAATAATATAAAAGTTATTTACAAATAATGACATACCACATTCCCTCTTAATCATCCAATTTTGTTAATTTATATTCGATGTCGCTATGCTGTCAAACTTTTACCGCGATGTTCCATTCCAAAACAATTGTGTGGTGAATATCATACGCATTTCTTATCAAGATTATTCACCTACATACACTTTTAAAAATTTTGAATGGTACTTAAATTTATTTATTCAATAATCCTTGATCTTATAATAAAATATTATGATTAATTAATCCATGTTTAGTTATCTATGTGGAACACCTAATCATGATAATGAAATAAATGTGATGGGTGCGCTCAGAATTATATAGTGATTCAATGGATTTGGTAATGATTAGTATATTGAGATATTATGTCAAGACATGGTGTGAAACTAATTCATCTATGGGTATTTTTCCATGATGATATACATGTATTTATCCTTGAGTTATGATTATGATGCAATTTTTTAAGTTGTTTCAACATTTCTCATGTTATGATTTTCGTGATATATCATGTCTCACTGTTCATGTATATTATTCACACAATTGTTTTCCCAATTTATATTTATTTTGTCTAACATGTATTAAATTATTCTATATCTATTCCCTTACTAGGCATTATAACTCACCTTTTTCTTATATTTTTCCACAGGTTATGAGGTGTAGTTTTAAAAGCCATGGAATTTTAGATTAATTTTAAGGAAGTTTTCTATAATGTTGTTTTTTCCCATGTTCAATATATTATTCTATGTAAACAATTACTAAATACCATAAATTTCTCAATATATTAGGTCTCATTATGTGCACTACTATGTAATAATTCATGAACTAATCTGTAATAAAGAATAAGGTCGTTATTGTTGTTAATAAAAGAAAAGATAATTTATTTTTGGGATTATGATAAGAAAAAAATCTAGAAAAATCTTTAGTAACAAGACTGTATATAATAAAAAAACCATAATTTTTTTATGTATAAATTAACTGTTCTATAAAAATTAAATCCTTATATGGATACTAAAAGTGGACATGGTTGTGGCAGTAATGTACCTTAGTGTATCAACTCTAACATGGTGTGTCAGGAATGGATCGTTGTAACATGGAATATGAAAACATAACTTACTATACACTTGGATGGACACTCCCAAAGGAAAATGCTTTTTTAAATTTATAGTATCATTATATACCATTTTTATGGCACAATAAACACCCATAAGGGAATATATTTAGAAATAAATTAGGGATAACATTGATTGAAGCCTAAAAAATCAAAGGTTATAAAATAAATGTAATTTATTTTTTATCCCTTTTTATTATTGGAATAAATTTTATGTATTTTTTTGTTTAAAAATACTCATCCAATATTTTTCATTTATAATATTAAATGGCTAAAAATCAGAGTAATAAGGTTTATAAAAAATGAAATGTAAAATTTAATGATTGTACCAACGAGATGTCCAACCTAGTGGGAAAAGTAATCACAAACAGTTAGAAGATATTCTCTCAGCTATCTCAGGTTCTAAATAGGAACCTGTATCCTAAGGAGCATCCAATTCCCCCTAAGAGATAACAGGCTTTGATCGAATCCTTTATACAATGAAGGATTCTAACATTCAATGGATCAAATGATCTATTAATAATAGAACTATGGATAATATCCATTGATAAGATCTTCTCTTTATCCTTATATATTCTAAACTATAGAAGGATTTTTTGGTTTTTTATCATATGGACGTATAATATGTTCAGTGGTAGATGTTGATAAGAAATATAAAACCTCATAAACAGATCAATGTAATGGGGTTGAAGGAATTTCCTAAAAAAAATTCTGATAAAAAATTTCCTCAAACACTCCATCTTAAAATTGTAAGGGATTTCCATTCCCTAAAGAAAAAATACAACAAATATATTGTTTCATATGATGAAAAAATCAATAGACATGGAAGAAACACCTTTGGCTTAGTCATTACCCCCAAAACCAATGTTGAATTGTCAGGAACCAGCTTGGGTCGACCCTAAACTGTTCACCTGAGCCGGTCTGCAACATGGCCTAAGAGGCATTCCCGATCCTCTCGAGATAGAGACAAGTGCAAGGTCATTAATAGATGACCATTTAGAATGATTTCTCCTAGTTAAAATAAATAAAGAAGCGCAAAAGTGGAATAACACTAAGTAAATAAACAACATGAAAAAGAAAGAACAACCAACAATAACCCACTTACCTGACCACAACCAAAAAATCCTCATGGCCCCGACTGTCACTCTCCTAACCAAAACCAAGTTTCACCCACAGTTGACATGCTTGAGTCAAACATGCAGCAAAACTGAAAAAATAGGAAAAACACTATAGGTGTGAGTATTAAAACTCAGTAGGCGTTCCCAAAAAACTATTCCCAATGCACTACCTTTAAATAAAGAATTCACTAATATCATGTTTGAACTAATGTATAAAAAATATGGGTTTCCACACACACTATCATTTCCATAACCAGTAATATTCCATTTCCCTTTTTAAATTTAAAACAAGTTTAATGTTTGAAAGGAATGGGTGCATTGCATATTATTCATTTTTTTAAACAATTTATAAATCCAACTTTTCATATTTAGTAAAAAGGAAAACCACACACCACACACAACACACACTAAGGGAAATAGAAAATGTGGCACACATTGGCTAGCAACTAAACTAGACCTATAAATCATCCTCCACATACTAATAAACACTAAATAAAACAAGGATCGAACCAAGGATCTAGTGAACAATCTAGAACGTACTATACATGTGACTCGTCCCGAAGGCATGCCTACTCTTGATGACGTCATAATTCCCTGATGCCCGATTATCTCCTTATCAGGCCTTGCTGAGGGGGCCAATCCCATAGCAATAATAACAAAACACCACACTGTTATGGGCTACTAGCCAGTTCATAATCTAAACTAATGCAGAAATCATTCTCAAAACATTCACTCACTATGCCAGGATCCCATGTCAACACGTATAATAAAAATGAAATGGGTGAGTCAACAATGTAAATCATGTAACTAATCCTGACGTGCAAACATCACACACAACTCACACAATCGAGGTACACAATTATACCACCCATATGTCACCCCCAAATAGAGTTTTCAAAATATCTCATTTTTTATAGTGCCAAATGGGCCATAACTAACCACTCTACACCAACCTATTTTTAGAATAACCAACCCAAGAAAACTCATTTCCAAAGAATCAAAGGAACACCACTTTCAATCCCAAAACCATTTGAAACCACATTTAAGAAATCCATTTAAGAAATATAGACACATTTTCAACTCATGTATTTCTTTAAAAGAACAAAATTTACATATAAAGGACAACCAGCCATTTTATCAACACTAATAATGAACTTTTAAAAGAAAACACTTTTAGGTAATTCAGAAAAAGAGAGAACCACTATCATTCACAATGAAAATTTATTCTAAAACTAATTATTTAATATTATATACCATTAATGTAAAATTTAATGAAATACCAAGAAATTAATAAATTTTAAATATAAAGGTATGTGCAGTGGGGACCTACCTCAACTCGCAACATGAACACGACAATGCGACACACCTCACATAGGCACCCAAACACGCACAAACCGATGATCACGGTAACGTGTGGTTACCCCTCCAACGCGCTACAATAGATGCCAAACCTCAAAGTTACATAAACAAGGACTTAAAATAATAAAAATGAAGAACTAGAACATATGAACCCCCTTGACATGTTTTCAATACCAAAATCACACCATCAACACTATTTACTAAACCCCTTTAAAATCCACAAATTGTTTACAAAAACCACTCAATGCCAAAATAACTCACTAATCACTTTAAAGAGCCAAAATACCATTTTAAGAAAACACATAGATTGAACTAATTGACCAAATAACATGTCATGATGAGATAAACATTTATAAACACATGAAACTAGCATCATTTTCAAAACCAGGCTCATAGAACCAATATTTTTTAATAAATCATTTAAAAAAATTATAATTTTTTTTCAAAGAAAACTGCGGCTTTAAACACATGAAACCAACTCATGCATCATTTAATTATTTATAAAAACTCTAAAATATGAGAAAGGGATAGCAGGACTAATTAATCCTTAGTATGCAAAACCCATCAAATCTATACCACAAGTATAAACAAAATAATTTTTCACACAACATCAATTCACATAAACAAGGTGAAAAATATCAAACGCAACTAAATTATTTTAAAAACTCAAGTCGCACAAATTTACATAAACAAAGAACTCGCTAAATCAATTATTTAATACTCAAGAAAGTACAGTGCAAAGGAAACATACCAAAACTCTAAAGAAGAATGAAAACACATGCTCGAGATCGGTGCACAATCTCTTTCGCACTTCAACCACAGGATTCAGAAGCTTAAAGAAACCCTACGAAGATAATATTAAACCCTAATTGAAGGGTAAATTCAAGAAAATGAACCCCAACACCTAAGGTATTGTTAAAAAAATTCTCCCTCAATTATGATAAAACCCACAAACCCTTTACTAAAGGAAACCCCATGGTCGGGAGGTGTGTTGTTGTTCGAGCGGGTGGTGGTCCATGAAACTAGAGGGAGGTCTGGTGGGTGGAGCCTACATTCGGGGCATTTCCCCACTATTGGCTAGCCAAACCAGGTAAGGAGGAGGGGTCTATCTCCACTGGTTGGACAAAGCTGGGAATGGGGGACATGAAAGTGCCAGCTGAAGGCGCGTTGCAGGTTGCCGCGACGGGAGTCGAAGGAAGGGGAGCAGCGGTGTGTGGAGAGTGCGGAGGATGGTCAAAGGAAAATAGTAGGCTAGATAGTCGGTTCATGTTAGGGGAGAGATGACATCGATGGAGGAAAATAACAGGGTGCGGAGGCCTGTGGGATTGGCCACGAGTGGCCAGATCAGCGGCCTGCTTCTGCATGAGGGCAAGAGGC
The DNA here is from genome assembly GCA_963277665.1 of Viscum album. Classification (NCBI taxonomy): domain Eukaryota; kingdom Viridiplantae; phylum Streptophyta; class Magnoliopsida; order Santalales; family Viscaceae; genus Viscum; species Viscum album. Next base: position 1,344,447,922 of record OY728156.1, read on the forward strand.
ACTGTGGGAGGATCGGGCAGCCCGTGGAAATCAAGGCAGGGGTTGGTGGTGCGCCGAAAGGAGGAAGGGGGAAGCGATGGTGGGGCGCTGCGAGGAAAGGTCTATAGGGGGTTTGGCACAGGGGGCTATGGAAAAAAGGCGACTTAGGGTTAGGGGAGAAAGAAAGAAAAATAATGAAATGAAATGAAATGAAAAAAATAAATAAATAAATGAAAACAAAAATAAGGATAATAAGGAAAGAATAATAATAATAATTATTATTATTATTATAATAATAACATTAACCTCAAATAAAAATATTAATATTAACATCACAAACAATAGGAATCATAATACACATAATAATAAAAAACCCCTTTAAAAATAATGTAGAATGATAAAAATAATAATTTTAAAAATAACAATAATGATGATAATAATCTTAATAATGATAATGATAACAATAATAATAATAATTCCATAATTATAATAATAATAATAAACATAACTACTCATTAATAATAACACTAATATGAGAAATAATAATCATACTAATAAGTATATAAATAATATAAATACTCATTTTGTTTTAATAATAATAATTAAAATTATTAGTAACCATTAAAATTATAAAAACACAATAAATTACAATTTTTATTCATTTTAAATTTTCTAAAGATATGAGGGTGGTGGAGAAGCATGTGTGGAGCTGCGCTGGGATTTCAAAATGCACTCCACTCTTGCGCCCTGCGACGTGAACTCAAAAATGTGCTTTTTTCATAACTCAAAAAAGATTTTCGCTATTTAACCTGCACCTCCGCAAAAATTTTAAAATATAAATAAAATAATAATAATAAATAATGGAAAGTTCTGGGTGTTAAAATTCTCCCCACAATAACTCTTTCCTCCCCCGAAAAGTCAGGACAAGATCAAGACCCAATGATGAAACTCATTAAGTGTCACTCACCCATAGAAGTTTCATCTCCTCTGTTGGGCGGAGAAGTGAAGAAGTGATGGCAAGAGGGGGGTGAATTGCCTTTTAAAAATAAATTAACAATTTAAAATCAAAGTTAAAAGTGCAGCGGAAATAAATAAGGCAAGACACAAAACTTGATAACGGAGTTCGGCTTAAACCCAAGCCTACGTCTCCGCTCCCAACTCAACCGTTGAGAGATTTACTACCGCTTTCTTTTTAATGGTTTTAGCAAGAAACCGACTAGACTTTAAGGTTAGTCTAGAACCTATTACAGCTTGCTTTTAATGGTTATGCAAGAACCCACTTGCTTTCAATGGTTGAGCAAGAACCCACTAGCCTTCTTACAGGTGAAGGCTAGCTCACCTATGACTCAAGCCTTTTAAAGGGAAGGCTTGACTAACCTCTTCACACCTTGAAGGTGGTGTGAGAACCCGAATGAAAGGGAGATGAGAGAAAGAGGGGTTTGTAGGCACAAACCCAAAATGATGCTCAAAATGATAAAACAATAAAAACCGTAATGGGAGAAGTCTTGGGCGCCAATGGATTGATGGAGTTGATGAATTGCGCTCCCAAGCTTCTATGGTGATGCTCCTTGGATGTGGAAGTGAGTTGGAGCAAGTGAGGGTTCCTTGAGGAAATGCGCCGGAGGTTCGCCAAATGATCAAAATGTGTCCCGTGGGCTTCCGTACGTTACCGGGGCTTCCTAGTCCTTTATTTATAGAGGGGGAAGCCTCAAATGGCCTTTGGGGGGCTTCGGAGCCGTCGGAGAGGCCTTCGGAGCCGTTGGGAGGCAAGTGGACAAGTCTGGTCAAAGGCCCAACGACTAGTTTGACTGGCTCCACCGGCTGACCGGTGCTTGGCCACCGGTTGGCCGGTGCTTTGGAAAAGGGAGAGGGCTCGGGCTCAGGCACCACCGGCTGGCCGGTGAGGAGGCCACCGGTTGGCCGGTGCTGAGGCAGTGGCTGACACTATTCTGTCTGGGTGCCACCGGCTGGCCCGTGGTGGGACACCGGTTGGCCGGTGGTCTGGACAGAAGGATGCCTTCTGTCCAGGCTCTATCGGCTGGCCAGTGGTCATCCACCGGTTGGCTGGTGGACTGAAAATCACTCCACTTTGGCTTTTCTTGGCCCAATTCCTTGGCAACCTTTTGCCTATCAACAAAAATACTTAAAACAAGATTAGATAAATAAGAGAGTGATTGTGATCATGAAAATTAAACCACGAGGGGTACGAGAGGTACAAAAATCTCCCCCTATTTTTATGATCACAATCACCAAAACAAACAATGTAAAAGATTGAAAAGAGAGGCATGCTTTAAAGGATAAATTGAAAAGTAAAGCAAAGCATGAGAGAAAGATTTCTCCCCCAATCAACCAAGAATTTCTCCCCCTTTGTGATTATCAAAATAGCACGGGGCATAAAACTTGATTGAGGGAAAAGGTTTGAAAAACAAGATAGAGATTTTAAACAAATTGAAATTTTTGAAATTTGAATTGAATGTTTTGAATCGAAAATTTGAATTGAAAGTTTTGAATTGAAAATTTTGAATTGAGACTTTTGAATTGAAAGTTTTGAATCGAAAAACGTAAAAAGGCTTAAACGATCCTAACTCCCCCTAAATAAAAACAACAAATTACCGGGGAGAGGATTTTGAAACCGAGACAAATTTTGGTCCGGTGAGACTCACTAAAAGGGATTTTTCAATCCATACTTTTCTAGTGGCGGGTCTTCTACTATAAAATTCATCATTAAAGAAAATAGTTTTGGGCCTACCATACCAGGCATTTTTGCAATTGCACTCATAAATTAAGTGCCTGGGATTTTTGCAATAATTACAAAATTTAAATTAGGACCTCCCCCTTACAAAAATAGTTGGAGCATGGGAAGAGGAAGCTTTCTTGGAATATCCAAGCCCTTGGGTGGTTCTAGATATGAATTGGGAACCTAGCAATTTGGTCAAATTTTGTTCACCTTGGGTGAACTTGGCAAGAGATTCCCTTAAATCTTTGATTGTTGATTCCATAGAATCAACATCGGGAATGTTTTGGACTTTGAGGGACAACTCCTCCTTTTCTTTGAGAAGTTGTTTCTTTTTGGAAGAAAGTTTTTTGAAATTATTTTTTAAAGCAACAAATTTGGAAGAAAGTTCATGAAAACCTTCCTCCAATTGATCTCTATCATGTTGGAGATCCTCGTAAGATAAATGATTAAAAGAATTGGAAGAACTAGAGGATGAGGAGTCAGAAGAGGATACCTCATGAAATGCCATTAGGCATTTTTTACCATTGTCACTTGAGGAGGAGGAGGATGTGGAGCTATCACTCCATGTGGCCTTGAAAGCCTTCTTCTTTTCCTTTTGCTTGGCCTTTTTCTTGTTGAGTGGACAATCGGGCTTGTAATGGCCTTTCTTGCCACACCCGTAACATGTTACCTCGAGCTCGGATTTTTCGTTGGATTGAGCCTTGCGGGATTTCTTCTTCTTGTGCTTCTTCATGAATTTGTGCATCTTGCGGGCAAGGTTCTCCATTTCTGAATCGCCGCTTGAAGAGGAAGACGATGAGGAGGAGGAGCTTTCTTCTTTTTGAACCTTGAAGGCGATGTTCTTTGGAACTTTGATCGGTTTTCCTTCCTTTTCAGCTTGCCTCCTCATGGTGATCTCATAGGTCATGAGGGATCCGATGAGCTCTTCGACCGGCATATTCTTGATGTCTTTTGCTTCTTGGATTGCCGTGACTTTCGGTGCCCATGAGCTTGGTAAGATTCAAAGGATCTTCTTGACCATCGTTTCTGTAGAAACATCATCACCAAGGGACTTTCTCCCATTGCAAACGTCAGTAAAGCGAGTAAAAATTTCAGTTATATTTTCATGTGGGTGCATAGTGAAAGACTCAAAATCTTGACGGAACATATCCAATCGAGTATCCTTGACATTGTTGGTCCCCTCATGGGTAACCCCCAAAAGTTTCCAGATTTCATGTGATGAGGTGCATGTGGAAACTCGATTGAACTCATTACGATCAAGGCCGCAATGTAGAGCATTCATGGCTTTGCCATCAAGCTCGAAATTTTTAATATCGACTTGAGTCCATTTGGATTCATCGGGAGAAGAGAGAGTGTAACCATGCATGACAATTTTATAAATAGGATAACCTATACTTCTAAGAAAAGTGGTCATGCGGGTTTTCCAATAAGTATAGTCGGTTCCATCAAAAAATGGAGCCCAACCCAAAGAATAGCCTTCGGGGGCGAAAGAGGTTGAAGCCATCACAAAAGGATCTTGAATTTGAAACTGGTGAAGGTATTACTCAAATTTTCCCTCTGATACCAATTGTTGGGCGGAGAAGTGAAGAAGTGATGGCAAGAGGGGGGGTGAATTGCCTTTTAAAAATAAATTAACAATTTAAAATCAAAGTTAAAAGTGAAGCGGAAATAAATAAGGCAAGACACAAAACTTGATAACGGAGTTCGGCTTAAACCCAAGCCTACGTCTCCGCTCCCAACTCAACCGTTGAGAGATTTACTACCGCTTTCTTTTTAATGGTTTTATCAAGAAACCCACCAGACTTTAAGGTTTGTCTAGAACCTATTACAGCTTGCTTTTAATGGTTATGCAAGAACCCACTTGCTTTCAATGGTTGAGCAAGAACCCACTAGCCTTCTTACAGGTGGAGGCTAGCTCACCTATGACTCAAGCCTTTTAAAGGGAAGGCTTGACTAACCTCTTCACACCTTGAAGGTGGTGTGAGAACCCAAATGAAAGGGAGATGAGAGAAAGTGGGGTTTGTAGGCACAAACCCAAAATGATGCTCAAAATGATAAAACAATAAAATCATAATGGGAGAAGTCTTGGGCGCCAATGGATTGATGGAGTTGATGAAGAGCGCTCCCAAGCTTCTATGGTGATGCTCCTTGGATGTGGAAGTGAGTTGGAGCAAGTGAGGGTTCCTTGAAGAAATGCACCGGAGGTTCGCCAAATGATCAAAATGTGTCCCGTGGGCTTCCGTACGTTATCGGGGCTTCTTAGTCCTTTATTTATAGAGGGGGAACCCTCAAATGGCCTTTGGGGGGCTTCGGGGCCGTTGGAGAGGCCTTCGGAGCCGTTGGGAGGCAAGTGGACAAGTCTGGTCAAAGGCCCAATGGCTAGTTTGATTGGCTCCACCGGCTGACCGGTGCTTGGCCACCGGTTGGCCGGTGCTTTGGAAAAGGGAGAGGGCTCGGGCTCAGGCACCACCGGCTGGCCGGTGAGGAGGCCACCGGTTGGCCGGTGCTGAGGCAGTGGCTGACACTATTCTGTCTGGGTGCCACCGGCTGGCCGGTGGTGGGACACCGGTTGGCCGGTGGTCTGGACAGAAGGATGCCTTCTGTCCAGGCTCCATCGGCTGGCCGGTGGTCTTCCACCGGTTGGCCGGTGGACTGAAAATCTGTCCACTTTGGCTTTTCTTTGCCCAATTCCTTGGCAACCTTTTGCCTATCAACAAAAACACTTAAAACAAGATTAGATAAATAAGAGAGTGATTGTGATCATGAAAATTAAACCACGAGGGGTACGAGAGGTACAACATCCTCTAGTTGATTGATCCAAATGAACACCGAACTCCCATAACATGCAAATTACCATCAAAACAAGAAAACTTTAAACACTAAAAAATAGAAACCAAATCATCCATTTCAACCTAGGAACGAATGTGCTTAAACTAACTTCAATACATATCCATATAATCTTAGTCCAATGGAACCATTTTGTGTACTTCAATCCCAACGTTTACTCAAGAGGAAGAACCTAAAGTTAGATGGTTTCACATGAGACCACCTTCCACCAAACGATACTTGAAAAGAAAATCTGATACTGACACAGGGAGGCTCAAATGAACTCCTCACCATAAGGATCAAGATAAAACTAAACTACATTGGGCGTATCCCTGCAAGACCCACTATGGGTCTCCCCACCAAAATAACTGACAAGATTAACCGAACTTGAAAACATTCCACACGGACCAAAAAACCCCACCATAAGGGGGGTAAAGGGAAGGGACCAACAGATAGAGCATCAAAACTACCATCATCATCATAGCAACAGTGTCACACCCTCGGAAGAACATAAACTATGTCACATTAAGGACAAAGGTTAAATCAAGGACCTTTTTCACCATTGGGGTTATCCTGACTATGCGCCAAATTCACTCCGAGACCTATGGATGGAGCCCTGATTATTGAAGCATGTCCTACCTTGTAGTAAGGATTTAAAAATTAAGAAACATAACAAACAACCCAGAATATCACAAAACACACTTCAATTAAAACAACAGTTTCCAATAGTTTCAACATAAAAAACTCTTTCAACTGAAGGAAAAAAACCCCAAAAAATGATACAAAAGGCAATTACAAAATCCATGAAACACTACAAAGGTAAAATCTCAAACTGATCCCCAAACATCTCCATAATCCTGTTGTAGGGATTAGGTGACCTTCAACAAGCAATGTATAGCTTCACCGCGCTTTTTGGAAACACAATGGCAAAATCGCCGCAAGTGACCCAAATGTACATAGGTGTTGCAGGGTCTCGGAGAACATCGACATGTCGTCCTCTTGTGACCCTGCCAACCAAAATGGTGACAGATCATGGCATTGTGCTGTGAAGAAAAAGACAGAAGGTTTAAAGGCTTCTTGATTCCCCTAGTAGACCCACCAACATCAGGGCGCTTCCCATTCTTCCTCTCACCATCCTCTGCACTGCTTCCCATGGCCGAGGACAGTTCACAACCTCATATCTCCATGCCAACTCAGCTTCATCAAGAAAAGATTACCCTACTCAAGACAAAAAACACCATCATCATAATCAGATTTTTCAACTCAGATAAGTATTTTTGGATGAACTAAGACCTGAAGAATTCCCAAGTGAGATCTTCTCGAGCTTTTCTTTGAGACACGGACTTCGACTATTTTCTGGTTTGACCTTCAAGCATAAAGGTAGCCAACATCACCTTAAATGACTTAGGAAACCAACGAAATAGATTTTCATCTAAATCTTCCGCAACCACTGCCCTGACTCAAGAGGCTCTTGTTTTCAATAAAAGAGAGGAGGGTTCAATTTTTGAAACTCGAGGACCTAATCTATGGGCTGATCAACTGGAGGATTTTCTAAGGATGCACCACCCAAAGCTGCACCTTCGGCATCCATCGATCCTTTGTGGGGTCACAGACTAAGGAACAAGAAAACAAGGAATGAGATCAAAAACATGGTCATTCCATTTGAAATTAAAATTTTCACAATTTCCAAAATAAAACATTGCAAAACAATTATTAGAAATAAAGAAGACCCCAAATGAACCACAAAGAGAAAATAGTGTCAATGGGTGACACTGACATATGGTTGGAGGTCATACGATAGTAATGCCACCATCACAAGGATCACTCTAGGGTAATGTCTCCAGCTCGACATGGCTTGCCAGACCATGCGATCTCCCAAAGGTCACTTTCCTGGATTCCATTTCATTTCCCAACAAAAAACAATTCAAAACAATCAATGGACACCAACATGCCCATACATCCCATGGTAACCCGAGGATCAGAATGACCATGGGTCCATGAAGTCCTTCTCATTCATATTCCTCAAGTCCCAACAATCCTATTCCTTCTACCCTAAAAATCCCAAATAATGATGGGCGCTCTAAAAAACAAGGTCTTCTCAAGAGCCAGCCTCCTATGATACCATTTGGTCATGAACCAACCCAGGTCAACCCTGAATTGGACACCCGAGCTGATTCACGACATAGCCCGAGAGGCATTCCCAATCCTCCCGAGATGGTGACAAGCACCAAGGAATCAATAGATGACAATTGAGAATGATTTCTCCCAGTGAAAAAAATAATGAAGCTGAAAAAGTGGAATAAGAATAATCAACATGAAAAAGAAAGAATCACCAACCACAACACACTAACCTGACTACAAACAAAAAATCCTCATGACATCGACTGTCCCTCACCAAACCACAACCAAGTCTCACCCATAGCGAACAAGATCGAGTCAAACCTAGGACAAAATCAAAAAAATAGGGAAAACACTATATGTGTGAGTATTAAGACTTAGTAGGAATTCTCAACCAAAAATTCTCAATGCACTACCTTTAAATAACAAAATCACCAATTTCATGTTTGAACTGAAGTATATAAAATATGGGTTTCCACACCCATTTTCGTTTTCAAAATAAGTAACATCCCATTGCCCTTTTTAATTTAAAAATAGTTTTAATGTTTGAAAGAAACAGGAACATTTCATTTTAAAACATTTTTTTGAACAATTTAGAAATCCAAATTTTAGTTATTAATAAAAAGGAAAACCACACACAACACACAACACACACTAAGGTCAATGGAAAAAGTGGCACACAGGGGCTGACAACCGAACTGGACCTCTCAATCATCCGCAACTTATAAATAAACACTAAGGAAAACATGGGTTGTACCTAAGAGATCATGAACAATCCATAACATATTATACATGTGACTCATCCCAAAGGAATTCCTAGTCTTGATGATGTCATAACGCCTTAACACCCGACTATCTCCCTACCTGTCCTGGTCGAGGGGCCCAATACCATAACAAAAATATAAAAACTCCTCTCTATTGTGGGCCACTAGCTAGTGCATAATATAAACTAGTGCAACAATCAATCTCAAAAGATTCTCTCACAATGAAAGGTTCCCATGTCAACATGTATAATAAAATTTAAAGTGGTGAGTCAACAATGTAAAACAAGTAAGAAGTCACGATGCAAAAAACATCACATGAAAATCATGCAATTGAGGTAAACAATAAGACCACCCCTGAGTCTCCCCAAAGAGAGATTTAAAAAAATATCATTTCTTTAGAGTGCCGAACGGGCCTTAACTAACCACTCAACACCAAAATACTTTCAGAAGAACCAACACATGCCAACTCATTACCATATAATCAATGGAACAACACTTTCAATCCCAAAACAATTTCAAACCTCAATTATGAAATCCTTTTTTGAAAGTTGAACGCATTTTCAACCCAAGATGTTATTTAAAAGAGACACAATTTATATATAATGGCCAACCGAGCATTTTATCCACCCTAATGATGAGCATTTAAATGAAAACACTTTCAAGTAATTCAAAATAAGAGAGAACCACTATCCATCACAGTGAAAATTTATTCGATAACTAATTATTTAATATTATTTACCATTAACAAGAAATTTAATGAAATAACAAAAAATTAATACATTCTTAATATAAAGGAATATACAGTGGGGACCAACCTCAACGTTTTCCTTGATCAAGATAATGTTACATGCCTTGCACAGGCACACAAGCACGCATAAACCGATGATCTTGGTAACGTGGGGTTACCCCGCCAACGCGCTACAATAATCGCACAACCCTAATGATACATAAAAAAGGACATAAAACAATCCAAACAAACAACCACCATAAAAGAATCACCTAGACATGTTTATAAAACACAACTCACACCATCAACACTATTTACTAAACCCCTTTAAAATCCACAAAGTGTCTACAAAAACCAAAGAACACAAAAATAACTCACTAATCAATTAAAAGAGCCGAAATACCAATTTAAGAAAACAATTAGAGTGAACAACCTGAAAAAAGTGCATGACATGATGATAACAACATTTAAATATTGGTGCAGCTCCACACATTTTCAAAACCTGGCTCGCAAAACTAGTATTATTTATTAAATCAATTAAAAAATTTATAAAACAATTTTGAAATGTATACCATGGAATTAAACACATGAAACCAATTCAAGAATGATTTAATTAAATCTAAAATCATTAATCTATGATCAAGGGATAACGGGACTAATTAGGCCTTTGCATGCAAAACACGTCAAATTCACACTACATGTTTGAACAAAATAATTGTGCACACAACATCAATTCACATAAACTGGGTTCAAAATATCAAACGCAACTAAATTATTTTAAAAACACAAGTCACACCAATTTAATTAAACAAATCACTCTCTAAATCAATTATCTAATAATCATGAAAGTATAGTGAAAAGGGACCATACCAAAACTCCAATGAAGAATGAAAATGCACACCTGAGATCGATGAGAAGTTTCATTCTCACTTCAACCATAGGCTTCAAAAGCATAAATAAACCCTACACGAACAAGATTAAACCCAAATAGAAGGGTAAATTCAAGAAAAAAAACCCAAAAACATAGGAAATTACTAAAAACAAACTACCTCAATGAAGCTAAAACCCACAAACCCTTACAAAAAGGAAAACCCATGGGCAGAAGGGGGGTTTTGGTTTGAGCGAGTGGCGGTCTGTGCAACCAAAGGGAGGTCCAGTGGGTGGAACCTATGGTCATGGTGATGCACCACTATCGGAATGAAGGAGCAAGGAAGGGGAAGGGTCCTTCACCGCTGGTTAGACGAAGCAAGGAATGGGGGAGGTTACAGTGGTGGCTGAAGGAATGTTGTAGGTTTCCATGACAGGAGACAGAGGAAGGGGGAGCGACGACCTGCAGAGAGTGCAGAGTCTGGTCAAAGGTGGGTGGCAGGATGGACACTCGGTGTAAGTAAGGGGGAGAGCCGACGTCGAGGGAGGTAGAGGACTAGGTATGGCAGCCTACTGGATTGGCAGCGAGAGACCGGATAGGTGGCCAACTGGTTCATGAGGGCGAGAGGTGCTGCAGTAGTGTGGGTCGGCCAGTGGGAAGCAAGGGGTTGGTTGTTCCCTGACATAAGGAAGGGTAAGTACTTGTGGGGTGCTGTGGGGAATGGGAAATAGGGGGATCCACAAAGGGCAACAGAAAAAATAGAGTTTTTGTTAGGGGAGAAAGAAAGGAAAATATAGAAATGAAATGAAATAAAAAAAAGAAATAAATAAATAAAAACAAAAATAAAGATAATATGGAAAGAATAATACTAATAATAATAATAATTATTATTATTATTATAACCACTAATAATAATAAGAATCATAATATACCTATTAATAAATAAAACCCCTTTAGCAATAATTTAGAATGATAAAAATAAAATTTTTAATAATAACAATAATTATTATTATTATTATATTATTGATAATAATAATAATAATAATAATAACTTAATTAAAATGATAATAATAATAATAAATACTCATTAATAATAACACTAATAAGAGAAATAATAATCATAGTGATAAAAATATAAATAATATAAGTACTCATTTTTTTATATAATAATAATTAAAATTATTATTATCAGTGAAAATTCTAACTAACGCAATAAATTACAATGTTTATTCATTTTAAATTTTCTAAAGATAAGAGGGTCTTAGAGAATAATGGGTGGATCCACATGGGGTTTTTAAAAACCACTCCTCCAATGCATCTAGCGACGTCAACACAAAAAATGCACGTTTTTTTGACAAAACCCAAAAATCTCTTTATTGATTTAACATGCACCTTTGCAAAAATTTTAAAATGCGATGAAAATAATAAAATAAAATATTAGATAGGTCGCAGTGTGACATGACTAATTCTTTAGTGGTTTAAAATCCAGTCTATGAAAATCTATATTGATCCATGACTTTGTTAAAATATGATGAAATTGTCTAATGTTCTCTCAAAGTAAAAATGGAGATCAACAAATCACAATAGTTACATGGGTATAAGAATCAGAAAGGGGGGTTTAATTCAAGTTGTATGTCTGAGAAACATAACTATGAAAAAAAATTTCAACATCCCACTATTCAATGATGTGGAAAGAAGCACCCTGTAAATTATATATGTGGTGAGAGGATATGTTGTAGGTGTATGAAGGAAGCGCATCTAGCTAGAAATTGTCAACTAGATAAACCCACTAATGCAGGGGCTGAAGGGAATTCTCTAATCAACCCCTGTGTATTTTTCATTTCTTAAACAATAGGGAACTGGTGAACATTAATAATAATTGCATTAAGCCAAGGGTTCTCAGAGATAACCAAGAAACTATAAGGCATCAAGAGTGAGGTTTTTCCATCACAACCGCTAAGGTGGAACCTAAAAATAAATCGGTGATAATTACTCTATTTATTCATTTATTAATAAAGAACATAATTTTTTATTTTAATTATAATCATTTCATCATATTAATAAATTTTAGTACAACTATTAAAAGTCCACAAAAAATCATGGTGGTAGAGTAATCAGTGAAAACGAAAAATGGGTAAATTATAGCATCCCAAGTATATAACACCTCTTCTGTGAAATGTTTTTGGCTGAATATCTGAGAGAACATTTTTATACTCCCATTGGTGTAATTTGATTTAATATTTGGCATGGATTGAATTTATCTATATAGAGAAAACATAAATTTCCATGTGAAGGAAATAACTCTTTATTTTGTGAATCCGCCCATGATTCGTTACTAGTGATATGAGGGGGATATATCTTCTTTAACACAAAAAGCACCCAGACAGATATTATTTCCTTACAATATTATGTAATAAGATAAAATTATTGAGTCTAAGTAAATAACCATCCTTGGTGAAATTCCTTTTGTGATGGAATTCATTGATGTGTTTCTCAAGGAATTTATTTTCGTTCCTCACAGTCGAGAGGTTAAATATTTAATTAATATTATACATAGGATGTTTCCATTATCCAAGACCCCATATTGATTGGTTTTTGATGAAAAGTAGGAGTTGAAGAAAAAAAATATAGAATGATTTGGATAAAGAATTCATATGAAAAAGTGCTTCAAAATTGGCTACTGCAATCAACTTCATTAAGAAAGAAAATTCGGTCAATGCACCTTTTTGTTGATTATCATGACCTTCAAAAGATAATGATAAATAAAACATATCCTATAACATATATTGATGAATTGTTTAATTAGATATGTGCAGCATAATATATCTTCAAGGAGGATTTTTAGTCATGATATTACCTATTTATAGTGAAGGAGTATATCCCCAAGTATGATTTTCATATAAGGTATGGGCACTATGCGTTCATAGTAATTCCATTTGGACTAACTAATGATACAAAAAATAATCATGTAATAAATGAATAGAGTCTTTATAAATTACATTACAAAAATTATTCTTTATAGATAATATTATAATATACTCCAAATGCAATGAGGATCATGAGATGCATGAAAGCACTATGCTAAAGGCCATATGAAAGATAAGTTCTAGGCCAAGTACAATAAAATTTGAGTTATGGTTGAAGGAAGTATCATTTCTGGGATATATCATCACAATAAATGGGATATCATTCAACCCTATAAAATAGAAGCAATTAAAGGATGGTTGAGGTCAAAATCTATGATAGATATCTATTTTTTATTTGATTATTTCGGTATTATAAAAGATTTATTAGAAATGTTTCACATTTTTCAAGCCCTTTAACCACGATTACTTGGAAGGGAGTCTAGTTTTTATTGAATAATTAATGTGAAGAAATATTCCAGGTGATGATAAAGGAGGCTTGTTACTACCTCAATGCCCACACTATGAACAAGTGGAAAAAATTTATTATGTTCAGTGATTCATTGAAGAAGGGATTTAGTTGTTTGAAAATGAAGATTGAAAAAGTCACAGACTATTCTTCAAGTATTTTAAAATTTCTCAAACAAAAATACCCAATTAATTATTTGGGGATGGATACAGTGATATTTTCTTTAAAAATGTCGTTGTGTTATCTCTTTGGGGAGAAGTGTAGAAGATAAATAGATCACAAAAGTCTCAAATACATATTCACAAAAAAAAGAGATGAATATTCACCAATAAATATGTTTAAAGATGATCAAGTACTATGAATATTAAATCCACTACCATCATAAGAATGTGAATAATGTGGTGGACACACTATGTGGAAAGGTCCCATAAATTCTATCATTGATGGGAATTGAGAGGAAACTGATCTTGTTTGATTTGTAATGTATGGATGTGAGAATCATATAGGAAGGAACAAAATCCATCCTACCAAAAATGACAACTCAACCATCTCTTCTAGAGAGGATATAGGATACCCAAATAGATAATAAAGTAATACTTAAGAAAATATAAACTATATGTAAAGGGAAATACTTATAGATAATTATTAATGAATATGGTGTTCTATGATTTGGTTCTATACTATGTGTACCATGATATACTAAATTAAATTTGGAGTTTTTTGATATTATAGATAACATAAAATTCCATATCCATAATAAAAATAAGAATATGTAATGAGATATCCATGAACACTTTTGGTGGGAAAATACAAAGAAGGAGATCATAGAATAAAATCAATAATTCCTTTATGTTAGCAAGTGATGGTGAAAGGGAAAAAAATATAATTGGATGATGCAACCATTACCCATACCAACATGGAAATGGAATCAAAATAACCAATGGATTTTTCATCGGACATCAGGAGACATCTAGAGGAAACAAATTCTATCTGGGTTATGGTTGACCATCTATTATATATTGATCACATCATTGTGATTTTATATAGTTTCTAACTGGATAAAAATTCATGGATATACATCAGAGATCTAGTAAGGAAGCATGTAATAACACTATCTATTGTATTAGATATAATTCCTAGATTCACATACATGTTCTATAAAAGAATACAAAATTCTCTAAAAACTGAGCTAAGATATAGTACAGGATATCATCCTCAAACATATCTACAATATGGGTTGATTATTTAGACACATGAATACATCTTTAGAGTATATTATATGGAATTCAAAGTTGTATGGGACAAACATCTATCCCTGGTCCAATTATCATACTACAATAGTTTCCACTGAAGCATCCAAATGGACCACTATAAATCCCTTTATAGGAAGAGGATAAGAACACCTACATTTTGAGTTGAAGTTGGAGAAAAAAACATATAGTTCATGGAATTTTAAAAGAAATTGTTGAAAATGATAAGACCATTAATCAGCCATCAAGGATTCATATATTTTAAATAAGATCTATACTTATAGTTTTTAATGAGACTCACTGTTTGATGTTAGAGAAATTGTATTCCACCACATATCTCTATGGAATAAATTGATTAGATTTGGAAAGAATGGAAGAACTATTAAATGATAAATCATCCCTTTTGAGATATTTGATATAATTAGATTGGTTTCTTACTAACTTGAAATCCCACCAAACTAATCAAAAGTACATGATGTTTTCCTTGTATCCCTCTAGAGAAATTCCATACTAAACCCCTAAAATGTACTCAATCCCGTGGTTGTACCATTGTTGAATGATCTATGATAAGAGGAGTGGCTGGGAAAGATCTAATATTGTAGAGACAAAGTTCTATGAAGATAGACAACGCACCTGGTCAAATTGCACTTGATAAAACACAAGTTTGAATAAGCGTCATTAAAACTAGAGTCAATGATGAAGAAAAGTTACCCTCATCTATTTTAGTGTGGTAAATGAAATGTTTTAGGGTAGAATTTCTAAAAGGGGTATGATTGTAATGATTAGAACTATTACAAATAAAATTCCTGGTTTAATTTAACTAAAATCATATTATGTAATGTGGTTATAGAAAACACATATATGTATTTTGATTTATTATTTAAAATATGATAAAAATGTCTATTATATATCCTTACCATTGATAATATAGTTGTTGAATTGTGATAACATGAATAATATAAATATAGTGTTTTAACATATCCAATTGTCACAAACAAAGGAAGTGATGACCTCAACCACTATGGTATTACCTTATGAAGCCTATTTATTGAATCTTATGAGGGAGATTGAATAATTGTTAATTTCTATTCACCAATACCATAATGATATCCAACAACTTATGCATGAGTGAATGTTTTTTCAGGAGAAGTTCAAGCTCATCCATATCCCAACCAACACCATGTTCATCGAACCACACTATGATAATCTCACTATTACGCACCTTAATCATAGTGTGTTTTATTGTGTGTTAAAGAGATATATATCAAGACCCTAAAAAATTAGTATGTACATTTTTTATTATAGAATAATGTATATATATTCATAACATTGTTGTTAATTTATAATTGATCATTATTTGGATTCAATAATACAAGAAATGTAAGATTGGGTAATATTGTAATTAAATTATGGAATTTCTTTTGATGAAATAATATATTTTTAATTTAAAAAATATTCTAATAAAATATTATTTTTAGGTGATTTTTTTAAATATAAATGATCACATAATTTTTATGAAGAAAAATGTAGTTGTAATAAGTGTTCAAAAACTGTTATTATCAAAAAAACCCAGTATTTCTCAATAAATATTAATTGGTATTTTATAAGAGAAATTAAAAAAAATTATAAAATTATTTAGATAAAATGAATATAATTTTTTTAATTAGATATTCTAAGTTATCCAGTGGTGAATTTTTCATAATTTTCATATATTGTCATGTTTTCTGGTAAAAATTAAATACCTTATAAATATAATTTATGTGTTATGAAATCAAAATGATTCAAAAATCATGTAATAAATACTATAAAGGGTATCCATGAAATAATATCTTCATACTAATAAAATAATGTAATTTGATGTTTATTTGAAAAATTTTATAAATCCATTATGAATCCTCCAAAAACATTAACATATTTTAAGGTTTAAAACCATTTCCATAAGAGTATGACTCACCTCCACATAAGCAGGGGTATTATTCCATTAATTTTGTAAATTTTCCATTCAAAATAATTATAACCAATCCCATTTGGAAGAAACCATTGAAAATACCATGGGATGGTTTCTATATTTGGTTTATTTTATTATATAGAGTCCAAAACGTAAATAATAATGAAATCCCCCTATTTTCCGATATAAATTCACCCAGGATTCCATTTATCTTAAATAAATCTCTTTAGAGAATGGTAATACTCTACCCTCCACTCTCTAGAGTCCTCCCATGGTGCCCCAATCTCTCAAGAATCCTCTCCCAATCATTTGGATAACACACTCAAGTATGTGATCTTTTATTACCCCCTAATTATTCAAGTATCTTATTTAAATTATGCATTTTATCTTCATTTATGAATGAGGGTATATATTATTCCATATCACTATACTATACAATTGATATCCAACTGAATAGAGACTCCTTTCACTCATCAACCAATTTTATGAATTTTTATGTTATGATGTTATGCTACAGAAATTTGACTGTACTTTTCTATGGAAAAATAATTTTGTAGTGAATACCATAACTTTCTCCTATAAAGGGTATTAACCATTATAAAATTATAACTATTTTATATTGGAATTAAATGTAGGTATCCCACACTACATTATTGTGGAGAAAAATATGATGATGAATGAATCCATGTTTTATAATCTATATGGAACACATAAGCATGAGAATGAAATGAATGTGATGGATTCAAAAATAATTATATAACACTCCAATGCATTGGGTAATGATTATTCTCATGAGACATAAAATTTAGAAAAATATTGAATTATATTCTTTTATTTTAATTTTCCAACCATGATATCTTGGTAGTTATTCTGGACCTATGTTTATGGTGTTGTGTTTTACGTTGTTTACACATTTCCCATGTTATTGTTATCATTCTATATCAGGTATTATTGTTCATGAATATGATTCGTACTCTTATTATGTCCCATTGAGATGCCTCTTTTCAAAATTTTATAACCTTATTCCATGTTTATTCCCTTACTGAGATTTATAGCTCACCCCTTTTTTATGATTTCACCCAGGTTATCCTGTGCAGTTTTAAAATCCATGGAATTAGAGAAGCGTGTTAAGGAAGTTTTCAATAATGTTGTAGTATCCGATGTTAAATATGTTATTCTATATACCTAATTCATAAAGACACTAGAATTATTTACCATTAGGGTTATATTATGTGTACTTTTATGTAATAAATCATGTATTAATGTGCAATAAATAACATATTTCTCATATTATCTTATGATATATGTCTTATGAACTAACCATAATTATTCCATTACTTAATATTATGATCTTATATATGTAGGGTATGATTTTTAAATTTTATTATCATGTTCTCATTTTGTAATTCTCAAGTTATAATAACATATCTCTCTTATTTATTCTTACTGACAAACAGAAATTACCCTTTCTTATGTTTCCTTTCCCACAATTATGAATAATTATTTCCAATTAGGAGAACTATAGTGGAAGATAATTAAGGGAAATGATAAAGATCTCTCAAAAAATTTGAATAATATTCTCCATGTTTCAAAATGAACTAAACTATTATGATCCAGAGTAATGTGTTTTTCTAATGATATGAATATTCATATAAAAATATGTAATATTCATGGATATTAATCCCCAGGTCAATATAGAATGTGACACCCCAATCCATCCTTCAATAGAATAAGGGATAGAGATGAGAACTGGGTATTCATATCACACCCATGAGAGGCCATAACCAAAAGTGCATTTTCTAACACAAATATCTCCACAGCAAAATTTAATTTTTTAAATATAGACAACCCATATTGTAAATTAATTAATAAAAGCTAAAACAAAATCAGAGTATGAAATAGTGTGTTGAAAAGAAATGGTCTGAACACAAGAATTTCATAACTAAAAAAAGTATCTGATATGCTAATTAAAAGGGTACGGAAATCATGATGAAACTCTAGGTACCATATGTGTTCTTTCTAGAAAAAATTGGATCTGCCTACCCCTTATCATTATTGGAATACAATGAATGTTATATAATCTATTTAATACATGACATGTGTGGGAAGTGCATATGTATTGGTGAGTATAATAATAAAAAATAGGTCACCCTAAAATTACAAAAAATAATAAAAAAATGAGAGTGTTATGTAAAAAAATAAACCCAAACAAATTAACATGATAACATTGATATGATTAAAGTAAAACTCAAAGAATAAAGACGAGGCCCTAGTGTCATTTCCAGTCTATCCTTCTGCTTGGTGCTCAAAGGTAACATTCATCTGAGAGATTTTAGTTATCAGATCATGTTATACTAGTGGCACTCATCTAAGAGATCATTCTCATCAATCCTTTCGACGAAGAAGTAAAAATTCACTCAAAATATGCCGATATGCAAGAGAAGCTTTATAAGAATTATGTTGGAGGGAATGATTCTTGTTACTTATTTCTATATATGAGGTGACACTATCTACCATTTAGGACCTAGTCCTTTCTATAACATGATGAATTGATAGTACCACTCTATAGATAGAAGACCTAATCCGTATGTAGTGTGTGTGAGGTACTGACTCTACTTGCATACTATATATGGTGGACCGGTGACTTGTTGAGTCTGTGGAGTAGAAGACACTCCCTCTTTTTACCACCACATTTTAAATTTATGATGCTGAAAAAATGCCACCATTTCATCCTTTGTAAAATACTACTATGATTGGGAAACTTGAGTTCCAAAATCTAAGTATTGGAGAAGGATATTTGAATGGTAAGAGATTATAGATGAGGTACACAGTGTGTCCCCCTGGGGTATAGACATGTCTAAAAATCCATGTCATTACCATATCATTTTGTCTCAAATGTATTGTTACTCTGGATACATGGTGTGCAGTAATAGTACATGGAAGTTATAGATCTGGATAACACTAAAGCGTGTGTCACCTTCCCATGATCATGAACATACCGAAGTACTAGTGTTGTTCGCTAGAACACATGATCTTTGGTGTCACATTGAATTAATGAGACTATTCTCCTGGTACACACTGAGTTGGATTTCTAATGGTAACATGTTAGGTGGGTCCCCTTCATAACATCTAAAATGTATATATTTTAATAAAATAATCAGTGTATAGAGGGGTCTACACCACATGTGTTCTTTCAAACATCATTATTTGTATATGTAATTTTAATATTAAAACCATTTAGTTCCACAGATATCCTAAATCCACTTTTCCCCCTATTTAACCACGATTCATGTACATAACACCTAGAATCACTTTGAAAAATACTCTAAGATTACTAGATTTTGGATTATAGACACCCTTTTCTCAAAAAACTCCTCCTTATCAGTCCCCCAAAATTCCACATTCCGCATATCATGTAGCTTGAAGCCTCTATTCTGTCATCAATATTTGGTCATCATCATAAAAAATTATCTCTTCCAAAAAGACATTTTCTAAATGATGCCATAATGAAATATTATTATCATTAATAACACATCAAATAGTTTTTACATATTAAACAGAATCACAATATAAAATGAATATTGTTAATGGATGATGAAAAATTGTGTAAATCCAAAAAAATAGTAAGAATAAATATTGGTCATTTCTTATTTGAATATCAACCATAGGTACTGAGGAATGGGAAAGTATATATAAAAAATTGACTATAAAAAATATCAAATATTCTTAACTATAGGAAGATAAATAAGAAATGGAAATGATCATAATCTTGATTAATGAATTAATTTATAATGAATTAATTGACATTCATTTTGGAAGAAAGAAAAAATTAATAATCCAACCAAAAACTATCATACATCAAGTTTGGATCAATCATTGTGGAAGAAAAAATGTGAATCAATGTTGTTGATGTGATCCACTCAGATTATTATTGGATCCACAATTTTACATGTTCATTATTTTTTTATGCTTGATACTGATATCACTAGCCAATGTCCTAAACACCAAATCTCTTTATCCATCCTTTAATTAATCTAGATTTATGTGTATAATACTATGAAATTTTACAAAGAGAGTTTTATAAAGAAGACTCATTATAGTTAAATAAATTCAGTATAATTAAATTAATAAAATAAATTAATATATTTAATCTTTCCATGTCTACACTATACTGAAATATCTTATGTTGACAACAAGATTCCATGCCTAGGGTAAAAACCATCTTTCAGATGTAATGGAGGTATCTATATTTCAAACTTAGACACAATTTCAAAGAAACAATTTATTTCTAAAAAACTCTATGTCTGGGATAGAATAAATTAAATATTTTTAATATCATTGAATTTGGGACCCAAATGATTTGGAATCCCAAGATTACTCTACTCCTAAATCCATAAACATTTTTTAAAACACACCAAGGTGTAACATGGATAAAATAGACTCATTGAATTATACCGAGCTCATGAATTTTCTTCTTAAAAACATACAGATCACTCTAAAAGGAAACGATTCCAAGATTCACGGGATTCCATTAAACACATGCCCATTGAATCACATGATCATGAAGAATCACCTCCTAATGATCCTAGATAGTATCTGGGTTATCTAAGAAGGAATATCCATCATCAATGTCTAGATCACCTTAAGTGATAACCTTTTTTAGATACTGCACACAACTTCTTTTATGTGACATATCGCATACATCATGTACCCTGTCAAACTATGGTGTTGTGACTAAGAGGTAAACCACCTCACCATCTTTAAATAGTATCCTGAAATTGATAAATAATATCAGAGATTCCTTTATGCACTGGCTAATAAAATTAAATCCTTTACTATTTGATCCCTTTATCAATACATGGCCTCCCAAATTGATGTACACTGACCTTTTTCATAAACACGCATAAGAATTATAATGTCTTTGGGTATTCATCAAACACTCAAAGATGATCTACAAATTTTATCTCATATCTCTCTCCAACACTAGACCATTATGAGAAGTCTCCACTGACTCTATCTAGCACAATAGGGTTCTTTAGGGTCTCCCATATAAGACATTAAATGTTGATATACCGATGTTGTATTGGTAGATATTTTTATATTTAAACATTGACAAGGGTATATGATTCCAATAAATATAGAAAAAACCCATCATGAAATACTAAAGCATTTCCTATAGAACCTGAATGGTCCCTTCAATATATCCATCCATTTAATAGTGAAATTTAATTACTAAATATAAATGAGTCAAAAAACCTCATGTAATCTTCTACATAATAATTTCATGAAGTGAGAATCAAAATCTGAAATAATCATCAAGTAAATTATTTGAAGATGTATTATCTTATGCACGTATATTCCTTCCATCATCTCTACCGAATTCTTCTCTCTGGTGTATAAGAAGTCGGATGACTTGTTGAGTTAGTCTATAATCACCCAAAGAGAATAATGACCTCTTATTGATATTGAATTAAAAACAAAAAAATCCATTGTTATATTATCTAAATTCTACATTTATCCTCACACCTCTACCTTCACCCATATATAGGTGAGGAATTGAGATATAAAATTTGAAAGACCCCTCTTATTCCTTGGATACCACGACTGATGTCCAAGGTATTAGAACATTTTTTATAATTCTAGATATACTTCTATTTAGGATACATTAAACTCCCTTGAAAACTCTTATTTTAGTGCGATGGGTACCATTTTATTCTAAAAAAATGGATGAAATACTCTCCACCATAAGAAAATACATTGAATGAATGTCCAATGGATATCTTGTTATAAATGATCACAAAAATGTTATCTGAAATATGTGCCTCCATGGAAGGTCAAATAAGTGCATGGGTAATAATAATTAACTGCAACTACAATCCACAATCCTCATCCAAAAATGACACCTAAAATTAGGCCATACACTCTTATCGTTCTCATAACAACAACAAATGTTACTTTCTGTTGGGAGCATCTGTGAATATGTTCCCCTTTTTGGGGTATATACTCTCTCCTAGTCATTTTCTCGTTGTAAATACATCCATCTCCTCTACCTGAGGTTAAGGACTTACTATTAAAATATATAGTTGAGTATTTTATGGTTTGAATAGATGATGAAACACTATCTCACAAGACAATTTCTCTAATACATTATATTGAAAATTTCTGCACCAAAATTCAAAAATAGGGGTCACATAAAACACATTGTGGGGTCCCACCTTCTAGAATTTTAATATGAAACTTTCAAATTTCCCTATATCAAATTTGATCCAATACCGGATCTTGAGGTAACGAGAATTCTACTTAGAAACTTCCTCTTACAGTCACAAGATGGGGAGCACATCAAACACTAACACAAATCCTAAAAATCATCATGAAACGTATATATCCATAAAAAATGTTACCCATTTTGGGTAAATAAATTTTATAGTGTCTCGATACTATGTAAATAAACATGAATCTCTAATAACATCAATCCATCCCATGAAATCCCCACACCTCAGTCAGGCTCTTAAGTAGCTGTCAATCCAGAACTACCTCAGTTTGGACATGTTCCACTATAATAGCATATTCTATGATAAAATGAATTAGAATATGGACCTTTATAAACCATAAATGATACATTGATAGATTCCCATAAAGATGATTCACTTAAATAATTCCAAGAACTATCCTCATATGTCTCGCATGTTCCCCCTCTGATACAGAGTACATATGGATTTCATTGATGAAAACTATTACGAAGTAATCTATGAAGGGATGAAATATTTAGTTCATGTGTCCCATGAAACATTTGAGGGGTTTTTCTCACCACAATAGAATTAGGAAAAGATTAAAGTTACCAAAGAGACATAAAAAATCCACCTCTCAATATATCATCTTCTCAAACTATGAGCTAGTGATAACCCGACTTGAGGTCAAACTACAAGAACAAATTTTTCCCAAACCAATGGTTCTAGTGGTAATCTATTATGAGAAGGGTATAATCATCCTTGTTAAAAATATATGGATTAGGTGATGATAATATATGAATCACATTAATCTCATATTTGTATCCTTAGTGAATAAAATTGGGTTTCCATTGGTAACCCACTCAGTTTAATGAGTCCCTTCATCTAATGTTCCACTACTACAAAACAAGCCTTTAACAGTGTTGGTATTTATAAGTGCCATAAAAAATGCAAATAAATTGAATATTTATTAGCAAGTATTTTTAATCACATATAGAATAAAAAATTTATATGCACTTTATTTTTTGCACTGATAAATGTATTCTTTATCACCGCGTTATTTTTAGCACTGATAAAGGGTATCTATTATCAGTGCATTATTTTTAGAACTGATAAAGGGTATCCTTTATTAGCACTTTAATTTTAGTACTGATACAAGGTATCTTTTTTTTGAACTTTATTTTTAGAATTTATTAATATTTATATAAATAAATTGAAATAATGAAAAAAATAAAAAAAATAAAAAATTTGATTATTAAAAAATATTTCAAATTTTATTAATTAAATAATTATTTATAAAAATGAATAGATTGATTTTACATTATTAATTATTTAACATTATATTAGTTAGATAATTGTGATAATTAATGTTATTAAATTGTATGTATTATATATATATATATTAATGTATATTAATATTTTTTATATATTAAAAAATATTTATAATCATTACATTAAATAGTCATATGTTTATTGAATAATGGTTTATAAATAAAAATTAATATGAATTAAAAATATTGACAATAATTTCATAGTACTTTGCATATAATTGAATGACTTTTGATATGTCAATTTAACATAGATCAAATGTGTTTTTTACTGATTTATATATACATCATTAAACCATTTTTATATACAATTCACAGACCCTAAACATATCAAATTTTTTTCATAAAATTTATTTTTTATAAATTCTTAATTTTTTCAATTTCAATCAATTTTTCATAGATTGATCCACTCAAAAAGATATATTCATTAATAATGTTAAAAAATATTTGTAAAAAATATTAATAAATAAATATATTTATAAACGTACAGTTAATATATTTATAAAATTATATATTTATAATTATAAATAAATAAATATTTTTTAAAATTATTTATATAATTATTAATAAATAATTATGTATATTTAAATAAACAATATATTTTAAAAAAATTAATTAAGGAATATATTTACTATATTTATATTTATGTATATTTATTAAATATATATGTGTTTTTATTATATAAATACATATAATGATATATATTATATTTTTTAAAAATAATTATATAATTAGAAATAAATTATTATAAAATTATAATAAATATGTTTTAAAAGAAATATATTTACTATATTTATATTTATATATTTTTATTAAGTATTTAGAAATTTTTAGAATTGTTCTATTTTGAAATATAATTATAAATCCTTTAACAATGTGTCATTAATAAACACTAATAAAAAAATCAATATCAGCACACAAAAAGCACTAATTAAGAGGAGGATTTATTAGTACTAAATAAAGAATTGATAAAATGAAGATTTATAAGCGCTCTACATTTAGTGCTGATAAATATTGGTTTTATCTATGCTAAAAAGGTGAAGATAAATATTCCTTTTATATGTACTTATGTTATAAGAACTGATAAAAGTCTGCTGATCTATTTTAAAATCCCTCATTATTTGCAAAACTCTTCATGATATCAAGAGATTTCTGCGGAAGACACTCACTACTGATGCTCCTCCTCTATGAATCGAAGCTCAAATTACACAACTCGACTATTTCCAATTCTCCTCCAAGGTGATTTAATGCTCAAATCACACCACTTGAATATTTTCGGCACTCTAGTTGCACAAAAATCTCATCTAAAATCCAGTTTTCAAATGCGGTTGAGATTCAGTAGGGGTTTCACATAAATTTTCGGCAATTTCTATGCTTGAGGTAGGTAGTTCCATGCACTAAAAATTTTATATAATTAATTTTGATCACATGATTTATTATTTCATGCTCTATAGTTTATTTTGGTGGAATGAACATGTTTTCGGATTCCTTTGTCATGTATTTGTATTGAAAATAAATTTTCAAAATAGAAATTATTATGTTTCTATACATCCCTTATTCTGAAAAATTAGTGGAAGTGTTTAGTTAAGTGTTTGTGCAATGTGAAATGTGTTTTTTGGGTGCTTATGGGGAGCATGTGTAGAAAAAATATTTTTCATGGGAAATGAATCATTTTGGGCATGTTAGTCTTATTGAGTGCTTTTGAGAATGAGTTGTGAAGTGTTTAAATAATTATGAATTTGTTTAAGAAATGAAATTTGAGATGTGTAAATGGTTTATTAAATGGTGTGAGTGATGAGAAATGGGTTTCCAAAGGGTTTGGAATTATTTTTTTGGGTTTGGGTTATGTAATGGAAAATGGCTATGTTGTATGTGGGTACTTTATTGTGTTATTCCAAGGAAGGGTTTTATGTGTTGTTTGAAAGTTGAAAATCATTTTTTAAAAGGCACATAAAGGCGGATAGGTTTGGAAGTTTGTTCTTAATGGAAAATGACTTATTTTTCAGTAATGAATATGTTGTTAAATTTTGTTAAGGTGAGTTTTAAACTTTTTTAAAGGATGGAAGACATGTTTTGAAAATGATTTCGAGTTGTGTACAAATTTTAAAAAAGGAATTTCTATAAAATTGGTAGCGAATTTGTGTAAACTCTGGTTTTGGTAAGTAGAAGTGTTTTAAAAAGTAGGAAATGGATTTATAAACTAATATACGTGTTTAAAATTATATTTGATGTGGTTATGTGGTGCTTTTGATTTTAAAAGAATCATTTTCATCCAAAGTTGGCTGTTTTTTTACTTAAAGCCTTGCGGTGCCTCTAGGGGATATTTTAGTAATTATTTTAAAAGAATAATTATCATATATAATAGTTATGAGGCATGTTTGTGATATAAATTTTTGAGCAAATGTTTCAAAATGTGGCTTGGGTATACATGTAGTGTCACAAAATGAGTAATTTGTTTAGAATGACTTCTGTCTGTAAATGTGTTATGTTAAAGAAATGCAAATGAGAAACTTGATTGAAAAATAATAATACGGAATCCAATGTAACTGGGTAGCTTGATTGTACTATATTAGTGAATCATGATGTTTTCACAATAAAATCATTTCCCATAAAATTAATGCATTTTGCCTTTTTTATAATTAATTTATTTTTTAGTATTACCCACATAATAATTGTTTTAATATATAGGTGAACTCTTTTTTCGAATTTGTGGTGCTCTATCCAAATTTCATGCTTTTTCCCCTTAAGATCTTTTCATAGAAGCTGAGTTTCATTTCTGACTTTCCTTTATGTTTCCTCCAATTTCAATGCATGAAGAGAAATGACACTACCTCTACTTAATCACAGAGGTAATCTAGATATTGTAATAGTAAAATCATTTTCCATATAATTAATGTATTCTTTCATATTTATGTTTAAATCATTTCTTTTTAGTATTACGCACATAATAATTTTATTCTTTATAAAAGTGGATTCTCTTGTTTGAGTTTGGGTTCTCTGTCCATCTTTTATGGTCCTTCTCCCTTAAAATATTTTCAACCATGCAATGGTTTGTTTATAACATTCTTTCATGTTACCTCCACTTCCTTTGAAATAAGAGAAACAAAACATCCTCTACTCAATCACAGAAGTGATATTGACGTTTACACTGTAAAATCATTTTCCACATACTTAATTTGTTATTTCATATTTTTTTTAAATTCATTTCATTATATTATTACTCACCTAATATTTGTTTTCTTATAAAAGTGTATTATTTTTTAGAGTTTGGGTGATCTATTTAACATTCATGATTTTTATCTGTTAAAATCTTTTCACACATGTAGTGGTGCATTTATCACTTTATTTCAAGTTACATCCACTTATTTTACATGAAGAGAACTGACACATCATCTACTCAATCAAAGAGGTGATCCTTATGTTTTCATAGTAAACTTTTAGTCAATATAATTAATTTATAGTTTCATATTTATGTTTAATTTATATCTTTATATTATTACTCTCATAATTATTGGTTTCTTATACAGGTAGATTATGTTATTCAAGTTTATGTGGTTTCATCAAAGCTACTCATGCAGTGATGGCAGTTCAAAAAAGAAAGTTAATGGAAATTAGGGTAACATTGATAGTTGGGATTGCTTTTGAATCTATTTAATAATTTTTATTTATATAATCGTATAAAATAATGTTTTAAATTTCTATAATATAATGATTTTTTCTAGTGTTTCAGTTGTAAATTTTAATTCATTTAAATTCTGTATTGGGACTTGTTTTTTGTTGATATATTTGGTGTGATTTTGGTGTTTTGGGTGGTTCTAGGGCTGCAGTGTATTGGTAAAACATAATAAAGTATGTATTTATATCAGTTATTCTACAATGATGATAAAGAAATATTTTAGTTTCACTTTAATAAGCACGGATAATTTTTTTTATCAGTGCATTCTAAAGTGTGGATAAAGGTTATATTTATCACCAATTTTTCGGCACAGTTAATATTCAAGGGCTTTTAATGTCACTCACATCGAGAGCACTTTTCTAGTGCAAAAGAAGGTTATTTATGGCACTGTTAAAGGCATGTTTTGTAGAAGTGTTTTTCCAAATAAATCTTCCACTCTCTTCTCTCTACTAGGGTAATCTATTATTCATGAATCTAATGTGGTGGCATCCATGATTCAATGTCTATATAGACATAAATATATCAATGGGGAGATAATCTTCACACATCCTCTAGAAATATATCCTAACACTCCTCCACAACTAAAGGAAACTGAATGCCCACAATATCCGCTGCTTCAAGGGTCATACTATCCAATAAAAAAATATGTTTTGTCCACTTATAAATGAGTCAATCCTACTCATCCATGGATTTATTACTGATAAACAAGGTGAAAAATACTTAACATAAACTCTGACATAATGTAACACACACTGGTTAGAGTCAAGTAGAGAATTCACCAAAAACAAATAGTTCAAATCAGGAAAATAATTATAGGGCATCGTTAACACCATAAATAAATCCCATGTAATGAATCCCTTACCAAAGTTAAAGAATACAACTATTAGATAAGTATGATAATAAAAACTGCCTCTGTTTGTATAGCATCCCAACCTTTTCTTACATTACTATTACATCATTTTAAAGGTAAACAACATAATGGTATTACACATAGAGTATCCAATGGTTTAGATTCTTGGGAAAACTAGGACCATACATAACAATTACAACATCAAGCATAAACATTTATTTAATTTCTTATTCTCTAGCTTCTTATTGTCACTTGTCCTATACTTATTATATGTAGACACCTAAGGATATACATTGAAAGGGGTGATCTAAAATCCCAGTAAGAGGATAGAAAAGAATAATATAGCATGGGGTGAGCATAATCATGACATAGGTAAAGAAATTGTGAACATGAGAGGAACATAAATAAAAGACTAGAATTGTGGTAATGCATAAAAATGGAACATCATGTTTTAGTGGTTAACTACCACACATACTTGTGAACCAATATAGCATCTTTTTCACACATATATTCACATTTACTCATGAGATTAATCACTTTACCCAATCCATTGAAGAGCTGTCTAATTCTGGGTTCACCCGCCCCTTTGAAACATTTATATTGTTCTATATAATTCCAGGCGCACCCATCACATCATAACATTATCATTATTATGATAGCCACAAAGAACACATATCAAAAGTGAATATAACTAACACATGTAAAGTAATGGGTTTCATCTCATAAGAATACATTCATAAGATTTGGTTTCCCAAAAGAAAGAGGGAACAATATACTTGATACAAGAACCATCAACCATGAATGAGGGGTAAAAGTTGAGTTCTTAAAAGAAGAGTTATTTTGAAAAACATTTGGTTTGACAAAAAGTTCATTAGAGAACATGTATATCCTAGAAAAGTTAAAATAATTATGAATAAATGATTTTTAAGGAGTAACCATATCAAAATGGAGTGAAAGAGGGAGAGCCTGAAGGAAGAAATTTGAGTTCGAGATTTCCCCTTACCTTGTATCTGAATGCTTCTTTCGATTTACGGTCCTATATAATGACATTATATTCATTAATTAGAAATTAAAAAACCTTTTATACATCAATTGGGTTCATTCTAGTCTCATTATGTGATTTCATGTTCTTTTTAATGAGTTATAGAGTATAGAAGCATTATTCGAGAATGTTAGTTTTTATGGTTTTCTTGAGTGGTTCACTTGTTTTCTTAAATTGATGTTTGGGTAGAACATGGGTAAACATCCAAAACTGATATTACATGTTATTAATAATATTACAGGATTTTTTAAGATCTTATAATGAATTATATTATATCCATGTGGATGAATCATTAGATAATAATTAAATGATGATTGTTTGGGTTAATTTGGGCGGTTTTTCGATCACAACAAACTTGTTTTAATTTATCACTTAGTAATATGTTCATAAGTCAGTTCCAGAACTTTAAATATGAGATAATACATATAAAATATTCTGGTTCAACCATAAAAATGGTTTCATGACCAGATCTGAAGGTATAAATGGAAGAAGAAAATGTGTTGTTCTTGAAGGAGATAAATTAACACATTTTGTGTGAATATATACTTTAGGCTCTTGTGGTCGGTGTATATGTCACACTTCTCACCATAAAGGTAGTGCCACCGTATTTTCAAGGCAAAAATCATGGTTTCTAGCTCTAGATCATGCGTCAGGTAGTTCTTCTCATGGATCTTCAACTGTCCTGAGGCATAGGCTATCACATTATCATTTTTCATGAGTACACAACTCAAGCCTTTCTTTGAACCATCAATTTATATCACAAACATTTCTCCAATTTTTGGTAGTGTGAGTACAGGTGCAGTGATTAGCCTTATATTTATCTCCTTGAAGCTTCTGGCACATTCTTCTATCCAGACATACTTTACCCCTTTCCTTGTTAAGTTAGTTAGCGGGCTTGACAATCATGAGATCTTTCTCCAAAAACGTCGGTAGTACCCAGCTAATCCAAGAAAACTATAGATTTCTGTGACACTAGAGGGCCCAGGACATTCTTCAAATACCTTTGTCTTTGAAGGATCCACAAAAATTCCATCACTTGTGATCACATGTCCCACGAACATGAATTGCTTCATCAAAAAGTCACACTTGCTGAACATGGCGTACAACGTCTCCTTTCTCAATATCACCAACATAAGTCTTAGATGTTCTTCATGTTCCTCCTTGCTCTTAGAGTAGTTGATAATATCATCCATATACACTACCACAAATTTTCCAAGGTAATCTCTAAAGACTCTATTCATAAAATCCATGAAGATTGCATGGACATTAGTAAGTCCGAAGGGAATCACCAAAAACTCATAGTTCCCATACCTTGTACGAAAGGTAGTCTTTTGAATATCTTCCTTCTCCACCTTTACCTGATGATATCCAGAAAGAAGATCCACCTTTGAGATGTATTGTGCTCCTCTTAACTGATTGAACAAGCCATCAATCCTTGGAAGAGGATACTTGTTCTTTATGCTGATCTTGTTGAGTTCCCAATAATCGATACATAGCCGCATTTTTTCACCCTTCTTCTTCACAAAGAGCACTGGTGCACCCCAAGTTGATACACTAGGGTGTATAAACCCTTTTTCCAAATGCTCTTGTAGCTTCTTCTTTAACTCCTCCAGTTCTATAGGATCCATCCTATAGGGAAACTTCGAGATAGGAGTAGCTCCAGGTATGAGTTCAATTGAGAACTCTAACTCACGATCCGGGGGAATTTCGGGTAACTCTTCGGGAAATACAACACTTTATTCCCTCATGATGGGAATTTCCTCAAGGTTGGAACTTTACTTTGACTCAAACATTTGTGTAAGGTATGCTTATTCATAGGGAATCAACACCCACACCATTGAAGGATTTTTAAAAGGAGATTCATGATCTTCCTTGCATTTGTAGAAGAGCCTGGGATGGTTTGGAATTTGAAAAGATATTTCTTTTTTCCGAAAATTGATATGTGCTCTATATAACAAGATCCATTAAATTACCATTATAGTGTCGAATTCCACCAAAGGAAGTATTACAAGATTTTCCACAAGAATCTTCCCACATACGCCAACAAGAGAAGAGTAAAACACTTGGGTTGAAATGATTGCACCACATGATGTTTTTATAGATATCTCTACATCAAGGTTTTGGGGATTTGATTCTATAGTTCTAGAAAACATTCAAGATATAAAAGAATATGTAGAACCAGAAAGAAATAATACTTTTTACATTCTTGAGTTAATAGGAAGTGTACCTTGTACGACTTCATTATCATGCTCCATCTCCACAGTAGTGATGTCATAAGCCTTCCCTTGTTCCTTTGGTATTGGTGGTTGCTGATGCTGATTACCCTCAAGAACTCGATGTTTAGTGCACTGGTTTTCATAGTGACCTACCTCCGAATAGTTTTAGAATTTAACCATGAATGGTTCTCTCCATTCGGCGGCTACATTCTCCTTCGTTTTCGTGTCTTTTCGACACTCTTGGGCGTGGTGTCCTTATTTCCCACACTTGAAGCGTTTCCCCATCCCTTTGAGGTAGTTCCCATGGTGAAACTTCCCACATTTTTGGCATGTGGGTCATTTATTTTTCTTCCTAACTTTGTCATTAGATCCACCAGCTTAAAACTCCATCTTTATTTTCTTATCACCATAGCCATAGGAACATTCTCTAAACTCTATCTCCACTTTGAGAGCACATCGAACAACTTATTCATAACTACCAATGTCTCGAATTTAAAGAGCCTTTCAAAGGTTTGGTTTTAATCCACTAAAGAATATATTAATTTTTCTATCATTATTGATAACAAAACTCGAAGCATACCTTGTAAGCATTGTGAAATTTTCTTCACAGGTTGTGACAGATTCTCCTTCTTTTTTCACGAGCTCTATAAATTATCTCTCCATCTTTTTACGAAGAGTTCGTGGGAAATAATTAATAAGAAACATTATCTTAAAGTCATCCCATTCCAGACATTCAATTTCCTCACTTGTCTTGGTGTTATTAATCAAAGCCCACCATTGATCTGCTTCTCTATCTAGACGATAAACAACTAGGGTCACCTTCTCCATCTCAGAATAGTGAAGAACAGAAAAGATCTTCTCCTTGGAGTTAACCCACTATTCCACAACTAGTGGATCAGAAGATACACTAAACGCTGGTGGTCGTTGCCGCATAAAACATTTGATATCCAGTTACTCCCTCTTTGGTGAAGAAGGACGTTACCCATTATTATGGTTATTGTTCATAACCTAAGATAATTCGGTAAGCATCGTTATGAAGTTTTGAACTCCACCTCCCAAATCATTGGGGATGTCGTTCGGGCAATCATTGCATTGGCCCTCACACAATTTGTTGGCCTGATTTCTCCTCGTTCCCACTATTTTCTAAAATAGAAAATTTTATAACAAAACAGATGTAAACAAGTTATGAATAAATTATTCATTTAAACAATTTATACCAAAAACATAACCTATGGGATCCCTATGTAGATTTTATTATGTGCCTACTTGTACTTAGTCTATTGTTAAAGGTTTTCTCTAGGGTTCACTAATCCTAATTCCCAAATTAACCAAACCATTCCTATGATACCAACTATAGAATCCCATCCTTTAAGTACATTACTATTACATCATTTTAAAGGTAGACAACATAATAGTATTACACATAGAGGATCCAACGGTTTAGTGTCTTGGGAAAACTAGGACCATACATAACAATTACAACATCAAGCATAAACATTTATTTAATTTCTTCTTCTCTAGATTCTTATTGTAACTTGTCTTATCCTTAGTATATGTATCCACCTGAGGATATACATTAAAAGTGGTGAGCTAAAATCCCAATAAGAGGATATATAAGAAGAATATAGCAGGGGGTGAGCATAATCGTGACATAGGTAAAGATGTCATCAACATGAGAGGAACATAAAAAAAATGCTTTAAATGTGGAAATGCATAAAAATGAAACATATTGTTTTAGTTGTCAACTAACACACATACTTGTGAACTAAGCTATCCTCTTGTTCACACATCCTTTCACATTTACTCATGAGATTCATCACTTTACCCAATGCATTGGAGTGCTGTATAATTCTGGGTGCACCTGTCACATCATAACTTTATCATTATCATGATTGCCACATAGAACAC
The DNA here is from genome assembly GCA_963277665.1 of Viscum album. NCBI lineage: Eukaryota > Viridiplantae > Streptophyta > Magnoliopsida > Santalales > Viscaceae > Viscum > Viscum album. The sequence goes on from OY728156.1 coordinate 1,344,481,758, forward strand.
ATATCAAAAGTGAACATAAATAACCCATGTAAAGGAATGGGTTTCATCTCATAAGAATACATTCATAAGCTTTGGGTTCCCAAAATAAATAGGGAACAACATACTTGATACAAGATCCATCAACCACCAAGGAGAGGTAAAAGTTGAGTTCTTCAAAGAAGAGTTCTTTTGGAAAGCATTTTGTTTGACATAAACTTCATTAGAAAACATTTATATCCCAGAAAAGGTAAGATCATTATGAATTAATGATCTTTAAGGAGTAACCATATCAAAAATGGAGTGAAATAGGGAGAACCCGAAGGAAGAAAATTGAGTTCGATATTTCCCCTTACCTTGTATCTGAATGCTTTATTCTCTTTAATGTCCTGTATAATTACATTATATTAATTATTTAGAAATTATAGAACCTTTAATACAATAATAGGGTTAATTATGGTTTCATTATGTGATTTAATGTTCCTTTAAATGATTTATAGAGTTTAGAAACAATATTCGGGAATGTATGTTTTTATGGATTTCTTGAGTGGTCCACTTGTATTCTTAAATTGATGTTTGGGTAGAACATGGGTAATCATCCAGAACTAAAATTACATGTTATTAATGATATTACAAGAGTTTTAATTATATTTTAATGAATTATATTAGATCCATGTGGATGAATCATTATATCAGAATTAAATGATGATTGTTTGGGCTAATTTGGGCAGTTCTTCGATCACAACAAACTTGTTTTAATTTATCACTTAGTAATATGTTAATAAGTCAGTTCCAGAACATTAATAAGACATAATACGTATATCATATTCTATTTCAACCAAAAAAATGGTTTCATGACTAGATCTGAAGGTAGAAATGGAAGAAGAAAACATGCCGTTCTTGAAGGTGATAAATTTACACCTCCCGAACAATGTTCTCTTTAATAAAATAAATGAAACATGGAAAGGGAGGATGGATAATATAATATAACATTATCATCATACCCTTTCAATAAATTTATAATACTAGAGTTAAAATTCCATTTGGGTGAAGATAGGTGGGGAGAGATCAAGAAATGAACTTGAACACGAAAGGAAATTAAAGGAGAAGAGGGAGAGAAATTACCTCTTGAATCCTTCTCTTGAGAACCTCCTTAAGGGCCTAATCTTGGTCTTTTGATGAGACCAGCAGCTCTTGAACGTGGGATATGGGATATGGAAGATTTTTGGGCAGAGTTTAGAGATGTCTTGGAGCTTGATAAGTGTGAAGAAATGAGGGTGTGAAGGGTGGTTTTTATAATGGAGGGGAGGGGTAAATGTTGAATATTTAATTCATTATTTTATTATTTCCCTCAAGAAAACCAATAATATTGTTTCACGTTACCCATAATAGTAATAAGTTCATGTGAGTTCAAACCAAGTGGCCTTGCATCAATTGTGATGTCATGAATAGTGTATTTAACTATTAAGTTGTATATACGGTATTTTACGTATTTCATTATTCATCAAAAATTCGAGTTTTTCAAAAAAATACCAAAAATTTACCCTAACCATTTTTCAATGTGTATATTTCAAAAATGAAGTCCATTTTTCAAAATTAATTTTCTAAATATTATTAATTTAATTTTTAAATAGAGTCATAGTTAATTCGAAAATTTGTAATCTTAAAGGTGCACTTAGTTTTATTTCTCCTTGAAAAATTAATTAAGATCCCATTATCTTATTGCGTTAATAAAATAAAATAATATTCTTATTTACTATTAATAAGGGTCATATTACTATTCATTTTACTGTTCATAAGGATATGCTACTATTTACCCAAAAAACAAGTTTGTTCTATTAGACTCCAAAAATTCTCTCAAACATAACCGTGTATGTCGGATTTTTAAAATTCCAAACACAGAAGTGACAAACTTTTGTTTAAAGGTCACTCATCACTTAGTATCTCATTATGTTGTTCATTCATGTGATATTATGGAATAATTTTAAGATTGGAATTTTCATTGAAAAACTTTGGGTTGTTATAGTATGACTATCTATGCATAAGGATTCAGGTAATTTCTCGATTGGAAACTCTATGTATTGAATATCGAATAATGTAAGAAAACAGTATCCCACTCATGTGTTCATAAAAACTAAAATTAATTTATTGAATATATATTTTATACATTATATGTCACTGATATCCTATAGAACATAAACCATCATAGACTGGATCAATCCTTGTCATTGCCTACATGTTCTCTACAACTAGGGTTCTCCCCGACACCTTAGCACATCCTAAATGGCCCCAAACATACAATTAATATCAAAACATCAACCAAAAATCGACACTATCCTATTAAATGGAACTAACTCAACCACATGACATAAAAATAAATCATAAGATATGGTTTCTTGGTTGGTAAGTGTCTCTATTTTTTTAATTATCATGGCCTTATAATGCAATAATATATGGATATACTAACATAATCTGCTATCCTGATGATGGATTATATATAGGAAAACTATCAATAGGGGCCTTAAGTAGTTGGAATAATCATGAAAAATAATCTAGATAGTCCTACACTACCTGGGAGTCATGATCCCCCTAGGACATAGGCAATATCCTTCTTCGAAACATGTAAACCATACTCATCCTACATGAATCATCTATGAATACTTCCATTACAAAATGATAATCTGCTTTACTAGGATAATAATCCTCATCCAATGGTAGTGGGTTTTTATGATTCCTATTAGGTTGTTGTACTACACTCTATCCACCCGGAGTGCTCATCCAATGAATCAAGTACCATCTTTAGGGTTTTATCAGTAGGTCATTCATCATATTTATCCTACTATAGTATCCATCATAGGATGTCTACATGGTGTTGTATTCTGTATATAAATTTTTTTTCGATATCTAAGAGTATATCCGAAGAGATGAATCAAGAAGGATATGGAAATTACAACCCATTCTTATATGATTCACATACTATTTTTTTTCCGAAGAACCAGTTCCTATATGTACTGAATCCACATGAAGGTTATAAATGTCCCTGTTAATGGATTTATTCTCCACAATACTATCACAAAGTTCTCTATTTTAATATTCATACTCAAGAAACATTAAGATTATCACCCTTGATACCAAACTAAATCCTCATTCTAGACTACCTCTATAATCTAATCCTAATATGACCTTCTATAATACCACTCTATCATGACACAACCCACCATGGCATGGCTATCTTGTAGTAGGTTGATTCTTACTCCCCACACCCACATCCAATTATCCAATTTATGTTTACTATCATTTATTATGCATATCACACCCACAGGATGACTTATCCTAAATCACATATTGACACATTAAAATATATGTGGACTACTATAATGTAGTAATGAAAAAAATAATACTCTAAATTATTTTATAAAAACTAATATCATAATAGAGTAGGAAAACGGTTATAGAAAATAAAAAGACTAAATATATGCCCACCATATCTACAAAAAGTGTCCAACCAGATAAAAAAATGTATTACTGACATGATGTAACTTCTAAAACCATCTAAAATTTATTTAATAGAACAAGTATCTACTTTATCCTAGTACCCTTAGGTATCCATAAAATGGTCTTTCATCCGCATAAGATGTGACACATGTGAGAACATCCCATGCAAGGGTGTGTATAAACATATAGAATATGACAACCCAAAATCACCAATCATAAAAACATAAAAAGTCGGAGTTAGAACTATAACAGAAATTTAAGTGGATAAATTAGATAACATAGATATACTCAAAGGAAGACTCAATGTTTGAAGGTGTGGTCACATATTAAATACCATCCTAGGATTCTTCACAACGATCAAAGGAAATATTCATCATAGAGAACACACTCATCAGGTCATTATTTCCTAAAAAAACTCAATTGATATTGCATTCCCATTAATAATTTCCATTAATATTAATGATAATCTCACTGGATGTCTGTACACATGCAAAACCTCCTACTAATTAGGGTAGTGGACCCACTCTTCAGTACTAAAATCCATAGTCGAGGGAGAACTATCTCTAGTGGATGACCCTCTCACACTAGACCTCAATAATAGGGAAGAACCACACCATATAAATAGGACCAACACCCTCTACAGTTTAGTGGTACCAAATCTATATGTATATAGGATATCAAGGACATACTATTTAGTAAGTCAGGGTACTACCGACCACCAAATTACTATGATGGCCAACCATATTAATTTCCATTGGATAAGTACCATTGGATGAAGCATTATTCTTGTATCTCCTCACATAATAAATAATATTTTATGTCAAAGGAATTTATAAAATACTATGGGTAATTTTTCTCAAATTTGGATAATCATGGGACCAAATCTGACTATCAGAGATGAAGATAAACTGGGTTGATGATTTCGTGGTAACTACATGGTATGTCCACTTGGGGAACATGGTGTCTCTCACAAAGTATACTTCTACATGTGTCTATCCATGTCATATGGAATTTTCTTTTATATACAAAACATGTTATTTTATTCTTGGAATGAAGATATCAGGCCAAAATATGGGAATGTGTTTTCTTTCCCATGCCCATACACATTTCAAAGCAAATGAGGTGTGACCCGACACACATGGTGTGTGGGGTCACATGGATTTCTGGGCATATATTACTTTTACATGTTGAATTTTTCTGAACAGTGTCCCACAATGTGTGGGCTCCTACATGAGAATGAGATATTTAACTCATGATGTAATCCCTAGCTTCTCCATAGGGGTGTCTACACTAAATGTGTTCTTCAAAAATATACATCATGTATATTTGGTATTAATATAAATTCTATTTTGTTTCCAGTTTCTCACCTATTCCACCATCACATTCTCTCATTCAATGATCCTCATCCATAACACCATGAATCACATTGATCGAACCCAAATCGTTACCTATGCATGGATTCTTTCAACCATTCTCTTAAGAAACATTGTTATGTCAGTCCACTAATGCTTTTGTGTTTCTTCATCATCATTAAACATAAATTAATTCCAAACTATATTTTTTTATGTCAAAATAATTATTTTTTAATATTGATAATTTAGAATTAAATTAGTTTCCCCAATAAATTTGAATAATCAGTCAAAATAAATAGGGGCAATAAATGAATAATAGAGTGATAAAGACACAAAAAATTTGAAAATGAATGTTGGTTGTTTTATGTTTTACCATCATCAATGAGAACCAAATAAAGATGATGGAATACTAAAACACGAAATAAATAAAACTAAATATAAAATTCTTTCTTATTATATGAGAAATATCCAATTTCAAATCAATAATCATGATCCATGAATTAATATCTATGGAATTAATTCCATTTTGTAAAGGTAAAACCTGAAAAAAAAATTTCCAACTAAAAAATATCACCACCTCATGTTTAGATAAATCATTAGCTTAAAACCAATATGATTCTATGTTATAGAGGATATCCAAAAAATTTATCATTGTATCCTTAATTTTCCTTGTTCATTAATTATTTATCCCTGATCCTAAGATTACCCACCAATGTGTTCATGATGAGATATCATTCTCCATACTCTTATTCTTATAGGGTTATAAGTCTAACCCTAAAATTTTTGACAAATACTGTATTTTAAATAATATATTTTGAGGGTTATAAAACTATATATGAAATAAATTAATAAATTAAATTAATATATTTAATCCACCACCGGTTGTATGATACTGAAACATATGATTCTAAAAAACATATCTTTCATATAAATTAAAATTAATGTTTTTTATTTCATGGAAGTGTTAATTTTCCCATTCAAGATATCATTCGGGAGATAATCAGTTATTTTAAAAAAAAATTGTGCATAGATGATATAAAAAATATAATATCTTTAATATGCCAACTTTGGGGCTCTACGGGCCTCGAAATACCACACCAACTATATTCCAAACTCTAAAATTATTCTATAATAAATCAATGTGTTACATTGAAAAAACATAGTAATTATAGAGCTCTGTCATGAAACCCTTCCATTTCAGTGGCCTCCTACCTCACATAAACCCCCTCTAATAGTAGCCTCCTCCATTTGACATCCCCTCTCTCTCACATGTAAAATGGTTGTCCACACCCCCATGGACATGCCCCCCTCTGGAGTTCCATATTATTATAGTGATTCCATAATGAATTCTTAAGAAACCATGGTCTAACCCCTTAGGTGTGGTCTCTTCACCCTTCTCCCTTCTATTTACTCTCAATTTCATTTTACTTAGGGTTATTTCATTTTCATGAACACTAGAGGATCCATTATTTATCTTTTGGAGGTATTCATGATTTTAGGGCTTAGAGGGTTGTTATTTCTCTTGTTGGATCCTTCTCTATTGATGGGTATGTGTTCTATACCTTGTTTTATTGATTCCAGGTAAGATTACTCATGTCCTATTCTTGGATTTTATAAATATTGATGGCTTGGGACATTAAATTTATATTTTAGACATATTAGAAATAAATTATATATATTTAATTAATTTTTATGTTTGAATTTAGGTTTTATCATAACTTCCATTGGAATTTAATGGTTTTAATATTTTATAGATATATTTAAATGAAAATTTCCATTATTGTGTACACCAGTTATTTGATTAATTTTCTAGTTGGAACTTCACAAAAATTATCAGATGTTGTATTTAGTTTCCATGGTTTTATCATTGGATTTCAAAAGTATTCCATGTAAATTAATGTCGATTTCTTATAATAAAAAAATGATGTTTTATATTCTTAAGAACCATTTGTTTTATAGATTCCCTTATTAAAATTGTATTTTAAATTGTTTACTTTGTTTTCTTTTTTTTTTCTTAAAAGTGGGACACCTAGATAATGAATCCCATTAATTGGAAAATATAAACATACATAAAAAGGTTTATATATTTGTGGATATATACATTCAAAATATAATCTATGAATTTGTGAATATAGTGATGGAATAATATTTACAAGTACGTATATAATTATATTTTCATGGTAATGAAGGTTGTTTGGAAATAAAAATGTTCCACCCATTGAATGAATATTTAATGTTTTTGATGGTTTTATTTTAAATTTTTTAAATTTTTTTATTGGGTCAAAAAGTCTAATCCTGCTAGTGTTTTTTTTGTAATGCCCAATTGAAAAATTAAATGTTTTCAACATTACTTGTGTATGTGAACCCCTCTATAAACCCTTGAATATTTCTTTTATCTAATTTCCAATTCATGAGTTTTACTTTCTTAAAAACTATTGAAAGATATAGACAAGGGGTTTTTAGTAGGAGCATGAATTAATTTTATTCTTTTTTTGGAATTTTATTCCTTATTATGAATTATGTGTAAATTAAGGTTAGGTGTCTGGATAGTACCGGTATGTTTTTAGTATTTTTCACTTGGTAATCGAAGTAGTGGTCTTCTAGAATGCTTTATATTATTAGGTAGCTCAATGGGGATACAGACATAGGATTGGATTTCTGTGTTAAACTATGGAATCATTACATTAGTTATGATTATGTTACACTATCACCTGGTGGATAAACCATTACATTTACCCATTAAAAATATTTCTTTAATGGGGGTTTATATCTAGCATGTGATTATTCATCCCTTTTCTTGTATTGGGTATACCTTGTTCCCTTGATTAATTTTATTGTCTAATTCTTGACCTATTACTTCTATATATTTACATGATAAATCTTGTGTTTTTGGGAAATTTACATTAAAATAGTTTCTAAAGTGGTTTAGGAAACTATTATAAATAAAATATTTCATCCTAAATAATCAATTTGAGGAAAAATAATAATTTTTTGGTTTAAAATTGAATATGATTAGAAAAAAAATTTAATTTTATTATTTCCATTTAAGAAAAAATATCCAATTTTAAAATCATAATTATATGTATAGTTAAATGATTTAAAATTTATGGTATGCCTTTCAGAAAGTCGATTGTTTTCCTACAGATTTATTTTGTGACCACACATATATTATACGTCAGTTATATGTTTCGAATTGGGTTTTGAAATATATTATAGTGCATATTGATTTGGGATTTTAGTTTTGAGTTTTTTATTGAAATCATCCATGTGTAAAAATTACCAGGTTTTGTATAACCATTATTAAATTTATTATAATTAATGACATGTGACTCTTTATTTGGTTACATAATAATTTAATATAATATTATTGGTGTAGTTCACTATTAATGTGATGAATAAGTTATTCTAGATATAAAACATGTTTGGGGAACATGGAGATGAGCAGAAGCACAATGGTTAGGTAATGGAGTATGGAGTTGAGACCATTGATTTACATGTGTTAAGTTGTTATGTTTTTCTTATATCTAATGATTAAATTTTGCTGTGGAAATATGACTAATGGATGGTTCATGGAAATAATATAGAAAAACTCTATTAATCTTAACTCTAATTTATGGTAGGTATCAACACAAATGTATGTATCTAATGCGCTAGTAAATGTGGTCGGAATATACAGATCTGGAATTTCCAAAGGGCCAATGGAACTCCAGTTTGTGTGCTGGTATGAATGCAGTCCGGGGTCGGGTTCATAGAATCCCAATCATCCACAAGGAGTTCATAACTAAGGAATCTAATTATTTTACATACCCACCAAGGGTTGCAACACATCTGATATAAGTAAATTCTATATAGATGTTATCATGAAACATCTCTTCATGAAATCTAAATGAACATTATTATAGAAAATAAACAATGATAAACATGGGAATAATTCCACTAAAAATATATATACTAAATTTCAATATATGTTTTTCATTACCATTTAAATAGTGAACCCTCTATCATCAGTGATATCAATCATATTGAAGCTTAAAAATTTAAAATGAATCTTAAATTTTGAGAATTATGCATATACAGTGGCATCGTACCAATTGGAATGATGATAAAAACATAAATTCCAATCTCAAATATAAGGATCATGATGGAAAAATTTCTCAACTGGATTAGTGAAAACTTATAATAAGAATAATATAACCTTGGTAATATATACATACCATAGAAAAATGTATATATAATGAACTATGTTAAGGATCTTCACAGGATCTAGTACATCCCTATTCCATATCTATCATACCACTAATATATAGAAAAAGGGAAAAATATATTATATAATTTTTTGTAATTAAATTCCATTTTGGATCCATATGAAACTTTTAGGATCTATTGTTTCACAAGGCCAAATGCATGCCTCCTCATATTCCATTGGTATATGACTAGTTGTAGGTGTTGAATCTATTTTATTGGGGATATTATAACCACATATCATACTGAAATATTCTTGGAGATTACCAAACAAAATCCACTTTGAAACATTAGATTAAAAAACAAACAAACCAAATCTTTTTCATATAAAATGAATATACAGTCATAAAATCATCCATCTCAATTAGTATCTTACTAGGATAATCACATATATGAAATAAATAAATACAAATACATGGGGACTCTAATACCATTCCCAAGACTCACCACATCCTATCCTTCAACTACTCATTGAGTTACCCCTCTTTAAAAATATAACCTTATGACCCCACCCCACTTAGACTTATAAAGATGGGGTCTACATAGGTACTGAAGTGCTTGGTCCACCCAATAAAGGAATAAGTAATTCTAATTATCTCACCACTAATGGTGTTTCCAATGTATAAAATAGAAAATTGAGTACATAAAATGATATTCTCCACATAATATATAAGAAATGGAACAAAAAAACTACCATATTCAATCATAAAGTTCAAGAGAGACACATATGAATGAAAACACCAACTTTTACTAGTGTTATAGTGTCTCAGAGAATGCCACATAATTATTACGGGATATTTTCCCTAACATATAATTATATAAACATATATATACACATAATAATAAAATCACTCATGGGTTCCTTCCTTCATATTTTGACTCATAAATACAATGATCAGGGGGGAATAAATACCACCACATATGTCTCTTATAAAATTTGTGGGCCAGTGCCCAGCCTTTGACCTCTATTAAAATGAACATAGAGGTTTTGCATCCATCACTTAATATCACATCTAATAACTAGGGGGATATAATTTTCCCATTGATGTCTCTTATAACATTTTACAGGTAATAATCAACCTATAAATATCTTATAAAATAATTGGGGGAAAATAAAACTCGTAATATATCATGTATTCATTGGGGGCCAACATCATCCATGTTATGACTTATATAATGATAAGGGATGTTTCTACAATTTAATATATCATATAATTATCAAGGGGGAAATATCCACCCTATAATAACACTATAATGATCGAGGGTGGGGGAGAATACAAACCATGATATCTCATATACTCATCGGGTGGACACTGAGCATACAATAATATCTCATATATTGACCAGAAAGCTAGCATGAAACCCTAATATCTCATATACTCATCAAGTGGACACTGGGAAAACAATAATATCTCATATATTGACCATAAAGCTAGCATGAAACCCTAATATCTCATATAATCATCGAGGGGCAAGTGTCCATCCAATAAAACCTTTGATAATAAAAAATGTATACTTTCAATCCTATAATATATAATATATTGATTTCTGTGATAATTTCCAACCCATAACACCTCATATTCGCATTAGGAGAAAATTATTTGCCTTCAATATCACATATAATCATCAAGGGATAGGGATTACCACATAATACCTTATATAATTATTAGAAAATATCACCCCTAAAATATCTCATATAATTATTGGGGCCAAAATCCAACATGTAATATCAATGAATATAGTCCTTACATGAGGTGGACACATGGTCAATCCCATCATTCAATTTATAGTTTAGCCTCTCATGTTCACAACTTATTCTTATCACTTCATTTACACAGGTTTTCTAGATTTTATCCTCTGTACTATATCCATCTATATAGTAATTATATAATCAGGATACTTATTGATTCACCCTCGAACACATTATATCATGGAAACCCTATGTGACCTCATTCATCTCATTATCAACTATAGGACCCTTACCCATCATTTAGTTGGAATATCATTCCTCAATGAAATAATGATCATAGTATGGCCTCATAGGACTTATAGATAATACCACACTAACAAATACACTGGAGAGATTTCATAATTCACATATCACTTCCAAAGTTATCCTAGATTGGTCCTCTCACTAAACCTACACTTTAATCCTTCCCATGGTTCACCCACTCATGTACATGACTAATAGTGGAGAGTGACCCCCTGACAATCATATAAAATTTTTTAGAGGAAATATGTAAAGACTAGTGTTTCACATGGACTACCCCTAGTACAATTCTTCTAATCCATACCTCATCTCTACTCAGAGGGGATTAGGGGAACCTAAGACAACATCCCCATGTTAATTAACTAGATTTCTATCCCTCTATAGTCTATCTATCACATGAAATATATTTATAATTAATCCCCCAACCGTCGATGGTCTAGGGAATCAAGATTGTGTTCAATGGTCCATTATGGCCCTTAACAATTCCATTCTATCCACATGCACTACTCATTAAGGATATATTATATTTAATTAAATTTCAAGAATATAAAAGTGGTGAGAATATATACCACAAAATATATAAAAAAATTCATATACTATACCAATATATTCCAAGACCAGCTACCTCATATTATTTTTTTCATACTTATTGATCTATGATCATTATTGTCCAATCCCTTCATAGATCATATTTCACTAACAAGAAAGATACTATGATGAGATGGGGTAATAAATTTATTTTGATCTTTCTAAAATGTCCCATGACCAATTGTCTTACTCAATAATTGAAAAAACAATATCATTCTTCATAATATATATCTATAATGTAGTAAAAGAGAGGCATATGAATATATATTTTACAATGTTTACCCAATTTTTTTAATTATAAAGAACATGTAATGAAAATGGGAAATTAACATGAGAAACATAGTGTACATGTTTTCAATTAAAATTCTAGGAATCCACATTGTCCTTCTAGGTTTACAACCAATATATAAAAGGATACTTTACAACACTCACACTGTCAAATGGATCACTACTTCATGGGGTATTTTTACCTTGATAATTATGTACAATGAGTGAGTTTATACAAATGTGGGGTATCAATTATGTACTTATTTAATCCATTGATTATTTCTATGAACCTCAAGTTGGAATTAATTACGGGTCCCTTGTTATCTATTAACATATCTATTCAACTACCTTCTATTTTAATTTACTCTCTTTACATGACTCTTCTCTACCCTTTGGATTTTTAAATATATCTATTATATATATAGATAACCAATATGTTTCACTGTAGATTTATAATTAATACAACCCGGATAAGTGGTGAAAATTCATCCCAATACATTCTAAAATTTTGAGTCAATATCCCATTTTAAATCCCTTAAAATTCAATCCAATAAAATATATAAATAAATATTGATATTTAAATACTCGATTTTTCCAAATTGGTATCATCAACAATAAACAATGTTGTATATTAAATTAAAATATCCAAAAAATAAAATCCATAACTCATAATTTATTCTTTATAAAATTATGTTTTGCATCTTCAAATCAATTTTCATCCCAAAATGAGTTGTGTTGCTACCCTTTGCTTCCTGATTCAATCCTAAGATGGAAAAAATCAAAAAAATATTCCAAAATATTTCCAGGGTGAAATATTTATTCTGATGGAGTTTTAACCTATATAATTAAAACATGAGGTTCTATACATTTTTCTCTCACGATTTATTTCTCTCTTCTATGATGAGATATTCAGATGGACTATTCCATTGAAACCCACTAACTCCACTTTATGAAATGGCCAAAACCTTCATTTTTTGAGAAACTCCCCTCCTTGAAATTTGGAAAGGAAAAATTTGCATGCATTAACCCCACATCATGAGAAAAATAACATACTCAATGAACACAATGTGGTTCAATACATCATAATATGAAATTTTCTTCTCATAGAAATTTTAAAAAAAATTTCTACATTCTCTATATACCAATAAAAAACATTGTATGTATCAAGGGTGTTTTATAAATTTTTAATAAAACCTACCATCATTACATGATGAAAAAGTACATGCATCAAACTCAAAATCAACATGAAGCCTAAAAATCATAGGCTCCATTCATAGATCATTCCTCTCGTTCAATCCATCCTCTAAAAATCATATTTACTATAATATCTTGATCATGGTGTGAAAAAAATATGTCATATAATGAAAAATTCCAATGAAATTTGTTGAATTACTCTTATAAAATGACTCTAGTAGAGTGATAATCACCATATTAATCACATTATCATCATAGAATTTCATGTATATTTTTTTAAAAACAAACCTTCCTGGTGGGAGCATTGACATCACAACATTACTTATATTCTACCATCAAAATTTTATTACTTACTTATAAAAAAACATTAATATATTACACTATATTTTTATCCTTTTTAGAGGTCACATGACACACACAATTTTATATAAACATTAACCCAAAATTAAACATGTTATTTTTACAAAAAAATCTCAATCATTTGTTTTTTTGATAACCCTTCCATTATAGAAACCATCCAAAGTAGATACAACACATTCTTATACATGAAATCTAGAATTAGACTTATCCATGAAAAAATTATTCCACAATAAAAAGTTTCATTAATATTTCACTAATAACCAAATCTAATCCCTCCTGATACAAGATCATGGTGGAGAATAAGAGTTATGTGAGAAATTTATTCACCAAAAGTCTTTCAATACTTACATGCACATAGCTACGTCTCCAAGTTATTTCCCCCAAACCAAATAGTCATTCAAGAACTCCCATACATAAAATCATTTTCCATTATCAATAGGAAGAAACAACCCAAGAGAAAATTCTCCCCATGAAATTTATGGACCTATTATCACCATTTTTCAAAGAACCCAAGGATCACTTTGCTAAAAGTTTAGAAAAGAGAGTTATAAATTTAAATACTTTATAAAATATAGTTACCATACCTTAAAAAAATAATTATTTTCAGTTATTTAACAATTTGTTACCTATATAATTGGATATATTTAGTTACAATCCAATATCCAATAAAATAATCTCAAGAATTGAATTTGGTAGTGCCTTTATCTTGATATCCATAATTTGATACTATATCAACACATATTCTAATGAAACTATCTCTTACTTATAAGTCTCATTAAAAATGATATTTTCACATGATTTTATATTTCTTATAATGAATAAAATCTTTTTTTATAAAATTAATATCACATCAGTTATCACATATGCTTATAAAATAAGATTCCATATCCACTAATACATCCTCAAGTAATTTTTTCATCCCCAAAAATTGACTATAGGGTTGAGTACCCACAATATATTATCATTTTCAGAGCAACGTAAGATGTATTATTTCTTATTTCTTATCCAAGAAATAAAAATTCTATATGATAGAAAGATATGCATGAAGATGACTTATAATCATCTTTTAAACCATCCAAAACAAAATTTTAACATATTCATCACTTTATTATGAAAAAACAATCCCTAGACAACCACATTGTTGATAAACCAACGAATCTGCTATACTAAAAGAATTTATATCTCTATGGAAAATCTTTGGTGTCATGTAGATTGGAATTTATAAAATATAATATTAGATCATTTCATTTTTATATGAAATATTTTTTTATAATATATTCTTATATTCGATTATATAAACCTTTTTACCAACATCGTTTTTAAAAAACATATACATGTTACTACCTCAATTATATTGGGAATATAATCTTCTATTCCAAATCATATGAGGATGAATTTGGCATAATTTTATTGGGAAATTATCATATCAAACATTAATTCCGATTACTATAAAATATGTAAACATTTTACCTCTGTAATGATAACTTTCTAAATTTTTCACATCATATAATCTATAATTATGTACCTTTAGGTTTCATATGAGCCTCTAAATGTTTTCTCATCAATATAGATACACACAAACATCCTCTATTCATTTTCATTCATGATGTAAAATGTGTAATTCACTACTCATTGAAACCCATGTTATTCAACTATTAATACTACCTTAGAATACTAAGTTATTGGTAGTTCAGTTATTATAGAATATGATTCAATCAACTGATACATATTTCCATTAACTACATCTACAAGAAAATAATGATGTTCTCTAGGTATAACTACTCCTAAATAAAACTATTGGAAATGATGATTTTGCATAAATTTGGTACACCTTGGATCCCTTTTCACCAATATGTCAAGGAAAAATATAATGTGATATAACTAAGAAATGAGAGAATATTTTTCATCAACATCGATACCATTAATTTTGGAATAACACTTTAACACAAGTTGATCATTTCTTAGGGTGAATTTTTGACCCTTATTGATATTAATCTGGAAAAACTACTTGTTTTGAATGATTTTTTTTAAACTAATAATTCCGCATGTTTTTATTTTATCAATTTGAGAAATCTCTTCATTCATAACCATAACCCAGTTTTCATATGATGTATCATATTTAACACATTTTCTATAACAGTAATAATATTATGGTTTTTTATTGAATATTCATTTGTCATTTTTGCATTTGAGATATATGATCAACGATGATATTATGTTCTCTAATTGCATCCACTCTCTTGAATTTTCATATAGGGATTGATTATGAATTACTTTCCTCGTCATCAGGGTATTATTTTGAATCTCTAATATCTCCATGTTCTCCCCTAGGAAAATCAATTTAGCATCACTCTATTCTATGAGTTCCTCAGTAATATAATAAAAATTATACTAAAAATATTTTAAAATATTCTCTCCTTATATAATCATTTATATTATATTTTATTGATTAACCAAATAATTTTGTTATATTAATTGCCAGCCATTATTTTAGATAAATATCCATGAAAATTAACTTCACACCATTGCGATTCAAACATTTTTTTTTCATTTCCTAATCGAGAATAAATTATTTAATTCTAAAGTCTCAAAAGTTCATCAATGTAGGATTATTCCAACTCAACATCTCATAGGATGTATTTAATTTAATTTGAGATAAAAAAATTCGATTCGAGATGTAAACAGATGTGAACACCAGTTTGATACTATATTTATCTAGTATAATCTTCTCAATAAGTAGTATTTAAGGCATATCATTGAAATTGAAATTACTCATGTGAAAGAATTTGTTTTATTGATGTTTACTCACCACTAACACTTGATTTCTTATCACATAAATCATGATATATTACTCCATATGATTTTCAGTGAATGTTGTACCATTATTCCTATTGAATTTCAAAATAAAATTATATGAATCGCGTTTACCAATCTCTATTAATAGGTAATACACACGAATACTTTGGTCTTCTCAAGATGTAACCAGAAACCTTTCCATTGTGATATATGTAGCAACCTTTATTATTTAACTGGAAGATAATTCCTGGGAATTTAAACTTTTACATTTATTGGATGGGCTATATTTATGAACGGACTTAAAAATATAATTTTGAGTGTTAGAACCTTTAAAATTGATGTTTTTATATTTAATTAATGGAAAAAGAGGATTCTTAGATTTTTTTTAATTGAGTTTCATGAGTGTTGGCCATGGAATTAATGTTTGGATACTTTGAAAGAGGTGTGTAGTTTTTCTGAAACTATGTGGACCTCAGTAGAAAATTGTGTTGCATTTTGTTGGTCAGGAAGAGGAGGTATGCGTGGGTTATACATAGTTTTCCAAACTATGTGCCTAGACCATATATTTGGCTATTTTGGGTAGTACCTATGGACTGGTCATCACAGAGTTGTGGCTTATCATGGATAACAGTTTAACACAAAATGTGTAGTGTATATTTTGTAATGAAACTAATTAAATAAATTAAAATTAAAATGAAATAAATTAAATTAAAATAATTTGTGAATAAAAAATAACGAAATGTTTTAATAATAACATTATAATTATTATTTTTATGATGATAATGATTATGGTGATGATGATGAAAATTATTATTATTAGTCAAGTATTATGAAAAAAAATAAAGGGATCTCCCCAATCCCCATCAAAATCATGTTATAACCCCCCTCTACCTCTCCATGGTGCATGGGACTCTCCTCCATCGCTTCCCCACCGCTCACTGATCTCCACCGATTTATTTTTGATTTATCTTCCAATCATCAAGGTAAGACTCATGGATCTATTATACCTCATTCATGGGATGATTTATCCTCTCCATGTCACCCAATCTCATTTGGGAAAACCTAGGTTTTGGGATAATCTAGTTTTTTAGATTTTATTTCAATCTAAGGGCATGTGATGTATTTCTCGGGACTCTTTCGTACTTGTTTTGATGTTATCCACCAAATGTGACGTGTTTCATGTCATTTCGATTTTCCACCGTCATCTGATGCAAGGTTTTATAACCATTTTTTCATTTGGACCAATTTATTTGGTGTATTTAAGGTGGTTTTGAGTCCCTAGTAATTTAACTATAGTGTGGTAAACTTTACTATGTGGTTTTGAGTGACCGTAGTCAAAGGAAACTTATATCCTATTCATTGGTAAGAATATAAATATATATATTTTCCTCCATTATATATATATATATATATATATTCATTCATGATAGTGAATATATATATATATATGGTGTTGGTTGTTCTTATGTATAATATGAAAAATGCATATGGGAGTATGTGTTAACGGGTGTGTTCATTTGAGCATGTATGTAAGGATCCCCTTACATATATTCAAGTCCATGAAAATGTGTGAATAAGGGCTAGGTTTCCTTATATATATAGGAATGTGCATAAGCTCATAGGTGGGTGGAAGAATCATTGAGTGTTCCCTACTAAAAATTTCAAGAGACAAAGTGTTCAACTTGGCTTGGACTTCACTTTGTGGTAGGATCCCTTTCCTTTCCATTTAAACTTAAGAATTCATTACTCAATTTCTTATTTCACATTCCTTGGATTTTATTTAGTGCATTATGATTTTTAGATTTAATGTATCTTAACTATGAAGTGAGAATGATTCATGAATAAAATGTTTAATATGATAAATGAATTGATCAAAGATCTATATCCGGTATTTGTTATAAAAGCCCTAAATTGGAGGTGTATTATCTTCTAAGATAAAAACTAATTATCAGAAATTAACTCATTCTTGGTTTATTGTACTTTTTTTCTATATGATTTGAGGTTATAAATGATATATTTCATGTTTCGGGTATGACCTCTAATGGTATTAGAAAATAGAGTTTATTTTTTTATGATTTTTAAATTACCAAGGAATCATCTAAGTACTTGGACCATGTTATAAATTGATTTAGCGAGCATGTGTCATAAAATGGGATGCCCATGTGGGAATTTTTACTGTTCACCCATGGTACCTTATATGTACCAATTCAACCTTGATAAGTTAATTTCCTTAATTTGTTTAATTAAACTGATTGAATTGAATTAATGGAAATTATCATGATGGATTTCCCCCATTTAAATTAATCAATTGGAATAATGGAGATGAAAAATGAAGTATGATGATAACATGATTTTTATTTATAACTTGTTATATTCTATTAATGAATTTTATAATGCTTTTAAAAATGATTAAATTGAATTTCATAAGATGCTTTCCTTTATTTATTATGTAATAAATGAATATTCTTCTTAAAATTGTTATCGGTGATGGGATTTTGAGAGACATGTTTCATTTAAGAGTGTTTCCTGGTGGGCTATTCACAAACCTAAGCATAGTAATATGGAACTGTCACTCAATTGGGATGTAGGTCATGTACCCTAACCACCAAAGATACTATATTGGTAATCGTATTTTGTTCTCCATGTTCTGTCTTAGAGTATTTCTTAGTGGCCCACTCATCATCTTGAGTGTAGTTGTTTGGAACTCCCTCTCTAGAGGGATGTAGGGAAAGTATCCTATCCACTATAGATATGGTATGGGAGATGGGATTTGGAGCTCCACATTCCATATTAGAGTGTTTCTATGTTGTCCACACTCCCCATCTTAAGTGAAGTAGTATGGAACTATCACTCTACAAGTATGTATGGAATATACCCTATCATTGGATTTGGGAAATGGTTTAGACCATGTGTGATTCCTCAGATGATGGATGTCTCTGATTAACATCTTTATCCAGCCAACACATTATTTCCAATGGAAGTTGAGATCTTTTCAAAAGAAAAACTGTATGAGCTTCTTTGGTGGGGTAGGGGTTAGAACATGAGTGGTTTCCATAGTGATCAATTTCATTGATCAATTTCTTAGTCCAAACATCTCTACTATCCCATGTATATGACCAATTTAAATTGGTACACACTTGGTTCATATTAGAGGATGATATATATAAATACTATTTATTTTTATATTTATACTATATATATATATATTATCAGACTCTTATTCCAGAAATGATCTAATGTAGGAATAGTCATCTGGTGTCACCAAGGAACCTATATAGGTGGGTTTTAATTTATTCAGTTCTCTTATTACTTCTCTATACCTACACACAGCATAATTTATATTTTACAGTCTGGATTGGGATAGACACTGTGGGTTCTGGCCGACTGAGATTTATGACTCACTCTATGATCGGGCCACCATTACAATGGGTACCCGATTAGACCTTCTTATTTAAAGATCCTTGTAACTTTATTATTACTGTATGATTATTCATAGGGAATTAGGATCACAATACTAATACGGAGTTCAAGACTCTCTTGAAGATTTCCTTTAGATTTTTTTAATTCTTTTTTTTATTGGATTCATGTAGTGTGCTATATTTTAAAGAATGTTTTAGGTTTATTGTTCTTTATTATGTATCATCAATATTCATACATTCATTATTTGTATAACTTTTTGTTTGCCAATTTTATTTATTTATTCTATTATAATATTCATCAACTACCCTTTTATTCATTATTTACTACAACTTCTATTATCTAGGATTTATTATCTATTATAATATTGTGCTAATCTTATTTTGTGGTTATTGTATCCCCACTAAACCACCTTTACAACATCTTATCTAGTTTGTAGAATCTAGCGTATGAGGATTCTCACTTAAAGCCACGGAACCCACCTTTCACGATACTTTATTAGTGGTCAGTAAGCCTGGGAAGTTACAATGTGGTATCAAAGAATTATTTTTCATTATTATTAATATTTTGGGCTGGTAGACAAGTGACTAGGATTGTGTTGGTAGTTGGTAAATGGTCATGATTGGTAATGATTACCCCACTTATGGATAAATGACCATGTGGTAAGGTATGAGAATTATTTTTCTTAATATTTGATAATATAGTTTCTTATTACTTCACCTTGGGTGATTGGTACACATTATACTACTTAATGATTTGTTAGATTTATCCTATTCTTCCTTTTCCTAGATATAGAATTAATGCGACATTATATTCATCATTATAGGAAGATATAAATTTCACATTCCATGCATATGGCATGCCATGTAGTTGAATTTATAGGTTGCCTGATAATTTTAATTGTGTTCCTTGAGTGATATGCCATTATTTTTTTGCATGAATGTTTGTGTAACATGGTCCAGTGTTTATATGAAATGCTTCCTAACTACATAGAATGTTTTTCCTTTATATAATGATTTTCTATTTTTCTGCATGCTTTTGTATGTACTACTTATGATAAAATGGTACGTCTTCCTGATATGTAATTGGTTGAATGGGATGAAAATATATCGGTTGTGAATGAATAGGAACTAGTTTTTGAATGTGAGGTTTATGAGTTCCTTACATGTAGAGACCCAAAGCTTGACGTACATGGACATTACATTAGTTTTTCAGAATATTTAATACATGACAAAAACAAACGCCCAAAGATCGTATTAGTTTAGTGTCTTTGGAAACTCAGAACGTAATCTTCTAATCATGGTGAAAGATATTCAACATCTCCCATAAAGATCTCTCCCTTTAGGTTTTCTTACATAAAACCTTTATTTATATCTTGGGGAAAAGAAAACATAAAAAGGGTGAGCTCAAATGCTCAGTAAGGGTAAACATATAGAAAATAAAACAATCCAAAAACATTTGAATGCAAAAACTTGAACATAATATCTAAACATCAAAATCTTGAGGAAAGACATAAATCTTGGAAGTACGTAAGGAATATATCATAATGGATCATAAATCTTGATAAAATAGCATGGGAATAAAGCATGTAATTTTGGAAACCATTAAGCACATGTTATGATTTCCATAGTATCCAAGGCATTACTTCCATGACCATCTTAGTGGACAAAGTCCCTTTCTGAATCGAGTTCACTCCTCGTTTCAGTCCTATAACACTGAACCGGATTAAATTACAGTTCCAACCATGTCTATCTCATGAGATATAAATCTTTACCCAATTCATTGGAGGGATATATAGTTCCCACCCTTCTCATAATTAAATCATTTTTATGTGTTCCACAAAATAAACATACATCATTCATAATAACCCAACAAATAAAATGGGTTTCATAAATATCATCCAATCATAACATAATCTATATAAAAAATGAATATCATTTCATCATAAGAAAAATTAAACCATGTAAATCATAGAGACGTTATACTTGAATCATACACATATGAAATATTGTCATCTTAGATGGAAATTGGTTTTTATAAAACATTTGAAATGAATTCTTGAGGAAAATATACTTTCTTCTTCAAAAACAATTCTTATCACAAAATGCCATTCAATTTTAAAAGAAAAGGATTTTGTTGAAATAATAATTAAATAATTTAGATTAAGCTTCCTGAAAATAAGGCATTATGAAAGAGTGAAAATCCATTCATGTCGTATAAGTTAAAAAAACATTCTACCAGTAATTTTGTCGAAAAAGTCAAAAAGTACCTCGTATGGTAAACAAAATAAATATTCCTTTAATAACATGTGGTAAAAGTAAAAAAATGGGTAAAAATGAATTTAAACATACATTAAAACCATTTTTAGAAAATAGGGATAGGGATGATAAATATAACCCAAGTATATACTTACCAATAAACAATCTTGGATAAAAACGAGATTGGAAAAGTTATCCCTTACCTTATTTCCGATATGCTTCGTATATATCCGAACCTCCTGTATAATGAATTAAATAATGTCATTGAATTATTAAATAATCATATTCATTGTTATTATTTCATATATAGTTTACTTATGACTTCATATTACCTGTTCTTTTGTAAATTCGATGTAAAAGATGTGATTTGGGTAAAATCGTTTCATTTATTGTACGTGTTTCGACTTTTTGTTCTTGATATTATTACTTATATCCTGATTTAATTAATTCAAAAATGTAAAACATGATTTATATATAATATATATTCAAAATATACATATATATATGATAGATCAATAAATGGAATGTAATACATTGTTCATGGAGAGGGTAGGCCGTACGTACACATGAACATTGTTTTCGTTTCCTTATTGAATTGAATGGAATTAAGTAGATGACATAAATATATATATACATAAATCCAATATCATTATTATGTCATATATTTAATTATGATTCATTATATATACTTTATAATCATTCATGATTGGTTAACATGGAGAATGAATCTCATCGCGTCGTGGAGACGGTAGTCCGTACGTACGCACGAGTGATGATTTCATTATCATGATCGTTGAATTGTATTTTAATGTATGTATAATATTTAAGAATCAATATAACTTTAAAATAATCATATATAGTTATTTATTTTCACCATTATACCCATCCAAGTAAGGTGGTGGTCGAAAACAGATTACACCACGGCGTGGAGATGGTATTTCGTACGTACGCACGCGCGGTGATTTCATTTTCTATAGGATGGATAGAAGGTGAAATAGGGTTGTTTCATATTTATAATGACATATAAGTATATAATTAATACTGATTTTATTATTTTATAATGATACAAATAAATAAGAAGAAGTAGAAGAAGAAAGAAACTTGAGAGAATCGAAAGAAGATATTACCTCTTCTTCGACACACCTCCTTTAAGATTCATCTTAAGGAAGTAGATTTGGACTTTTGAGAAGACCAGAACCTCCAGAATATTTCTAGGGAAGTGGAGAAGAAAAATGGGCATGTTTTGACCTAGCATCAAGGATCAAAAGGGTGTGAAGAGAAGAGGGAAGGGGAGCCCTTTTTATAAGGGAGGAGAGGGGCACCTTTGGAAAAGCTTAAAATATTATTTTATAATAAAGACATATTCGGTTTATAATATCTCAAAAATGATTTATTTTGTAGCTAAAGTAAGTATGGGTCGAAATCCTCTCAACCAATAGGTTTTATACAAGTTTATTTTACTATTTTAACCTTATCTTTTAGATTTAACTCTAAGTTAAATAATTTACCTTTTACCGTGTCTTCTAGTTTTCTTACACTATATGGTTAATAAACTTACTATAACCAGCCAAACGAACTCCAAGTGGTTAATTATTAATATATATAACCTTATATAAGTCAATTGGCCTATCCTTATATTTTTATGAATATAATAACAATTAATAATATAGTATTTGTTTTAAAAACTATTTTATGTCAATTTTGACACTATTTGGTAATTGATTTTTTTGAAAATCAAAACAGCAGGATTATTTCGATCAAAGTTAATTAAATAAATACTAACATGTCATATTAACCTATAAAAGTAGTTAAATTCATAAAAAGTCTCAAATTACATCTATTTGGGTATTTATAATATCAATTATTTTAATATTTCATTATTTATGTAATTAATGCATCACCACTGTGTCATGAATAACATAAATTATTTACTGCTAAAAATTATAAATAAAATACCATTAGGTAGGAAATATTTTTAGATTTATAATGAATATTTATAGTCCAATTTATCTTATTTATAACCCTATATTAAAAATGTTTTTAGTTATTAAACTTTGATTTTAACTATTTTAACGCTTCTTTAAATAAAATAATATTAAAAGTCCTAATCTTAGCCAAGTTGACCTAAATGGTCATATGTTATTCCTAAGGTTTTTTGTGGTCGAATAAAACTTATCCAATAGAATTAGTAAATGTGTTAAGGTAATAATAAAATAATTTTTACCCTTAATTACCCTATTTACTTTTAACCGTGGTAAATAAAAGTAAAAAGTTTCTATTCACCAAAAATTATTTTTATCTTATTGAACCAAATTTTACTCTTTGATATTAACCATTTCTGTTTGATTTTTGAAACTCCATTCATAGAAATGGTAAAATTCAGTTTTATGTAAATTTTTAAATTCTCCTAGGATGTCGGTAAAAGACGGTGAAAAGTTCAATAAAATTTTAATATATCTAAAATTATTATAAAATGAAAAAAATGAATTACATTAAACTTATATAGGTATTATGTATCAATTTTGACCTAAAATGAATTTAAATAAAATAAATAATTATTTAAATAAAAAGTCAGTTTTTAAATAGTAACCCAGTGTTTTCACTATTCATCAAAAAATGAATGTTTTTAGAAAAATACCAAAAATTCACCCTAGGATAATTTCGATATTCCAAATCCAAAAATGAATTCCATTTTGAAAGATAAAATTTATAAAATTTCAAAAATTTGGTATTATTATTCATAACGGTTAGTTAATAATAATATTATAATAATATATCGTTTAGTGAAACTTGGTATTGCGTATAACACATGATATCGTGTAAGGTCATGGTTGCGTGTAATGAAATTCAAGTCAGGGTTGCATGTAGTGCAAGATTTATTTGTTGTTGTGTATAATAAAATCCAACCATATTTCATTTATATATTGAATATATATATATATATACACTCAATGTTGCGTAAAATAACTTCTATCAAACTATCTTGAAATTGTGTGTAACACTATCCAAGATTAGTGTTGTGTATACTCCAAGATAATACAGTGTTGCATATAGAACAACATAATTTTTGTGTTGCGTACAACACAAGATATCAATGAAATTAAAAATAATAATTCTCATAAAATCTCGGGTTGTTACATTCTACCCCCCTTAAAATGAATTTCGCCCACGAAATTTTTCAGGGTTATAAATCGTTTACTACTTGAAATTTTCATTAATAGAAACCAACATTCTAAAAAGGAATACTAAATTTTAATTTTAAAAACTAATGTATGAAACATAATGGTTACCCAAATTAACTTATCCCTGGGTTTCCACATATGAGAACATAGGTGAAAATATGGTTAAGGAAGAGAAATCTAACCGTCAAGTTATGATTGAGAGTGGTAGAGAACATGACTATGAAAAAGCCTACAATAACAAAGTCATAAATTTGTGATGATCTAAGATACCATCTGATTCATCAGATATGAGATCACTAGAACAACATTTTTGGTTTCCAAGATCATTTCCCTAACGTTCATGAACTTTTACATAAGGAGAAATACTTAATTGATTTTAGTGTAATATCATTGTTGGTCATTACATGAACAATTTCCACTTCATCTCTATTTAAATAAATGAATCTAAATTTTTCATTCATGAAGTGTTAGCAGATCATTCGATAGAATGATAAGACATCCCATCTATTTCTATCACAAAAAGGTTAGCATAAGTTATTAAATCTACATAAGTCCATCTATGGTGAGATTAATCATATATGATTCCAACAATGGACTTATACTATATCTATCATACCACATAATAAAATTAAACTAGTTTCTACTGACCAGGGACTTCCTATAGGCCAGTGGTATGCGATAAAGGCCTGTCGCACTTTAGTTGTGGGTTCGATTCCCACAGCCATGTCCCACACGACAGGATGTCTTCTATCCTGCAGGTTGTCCTTATAACATTCCATAAATAATATCGAAAAAAGTTCTATCCTTAAACAATTCTATATGATGTCCAAATTAATACATTTCAACCATTAATCTTATCGAAAATACTTCTATCCAACCTTAGAGTATAAGAAAATGATTACTAGAAATGTCATCAACCAAGCATGTGAATACCATAATTTATCCCCCATAGAAGATATATCTTGTTGGTCACATTCCAAACATGTGAATACCTTAATCATGTATTCTATCGAAAAATGAATACCCATTGAACCTTAGTGAAAACATGAATGCTGTCAAAAGTCAACACGTTCCAAATACAAAAATGCAAAAAAAATTATGTACTCAAACCATGATATCACATTTTCTTTATATCATCCATGAGCTCATCAATACTATAAAACAACTCATTATCTACTGATCCCTTCATTATGCGCATATCATCTACTTTCCAAAAATATATGAATTAACCTTTCATGGTTACCGGTACCATTCAACATATACTTTCAAATACTTTAGGAAAAAAATAGTGTAACAATCCTTAGATGTGTCTTTATTCCATAGTAACATTAAATTACCTATACAACATAACTCTTGATAAACATACAATCATTCAACTACCTTCTCAAACCACTGACTGGGCTTTGCCATTTCTTTCATCTCAAATATCATTTGTAGTCTCTTCATTAACATCAACATAAATACTACCCATATGACCTTTCTGATTCTCTTCATGATATTTTCCCTTAGGGAATTGGTTTTCATAATGCCCATACATTCCACATTTAAAACATTTAACCATTGATTATGTCTTAGAAATACCATTATCCTTGTCCATGGTGTTAACAGAACCTTTTCCTTTACAATTACTGGCATTGTGTCCTTCTTTTCCACACCCAAAGCATCTTCCGGTTCCTTTGAAACATTCTCCCAGATGCCTCTTCCCACATGATTTACTTTAGGGGGATTGAACTTTCTTTCCTCTTTGATCATCATGAAACTCTATCCTTCTCTTATTATCTGAGCCGGGATAAATACCAAAGTTGAGATTATTGATCATATTATGAGATTTCTGATTAGGAATAATAACGATGTTTGGACTTCCAGATCCAATTTCATTTCGTTGCTCATGAATAATATCATTCCATTGTCCATCATATCCTCCATTATTGCGAATCTTCCTATTTCCAGCAATTTTCTAAAACCCAAAAAGAATAGTGTGAGTGGAAAAAATCATGCTAGGAAAACAGCATAATGAAGGGGGGGTACCTTCAATATATAACACCTTAGGTTTAATTATAATATCATTACCGTAATTCTAGGACTATAACCTATACGTATACTTAACTTTATAGACATCCC
The DNA here is from genome assembly GCA_963277665.1 of Viscum album. NCBI lineage: Eukaryota > Viridiplantae > Streptophyta > Magnoliopsida > Santalales > Viscaceae > Viscum > Viscum album. Next base: position 1,344,508,996 of record OY728156.1, read on the forward strand.
TAGACATACCTTATAAATATCTCTAGGGATCTCACTAAAGTTATCGTATCATAGTTTACAAAGTTTAACTAAAACATCGCATTGATACCAACTGTAGAGACCCAAAGCTTGATGTACATGGACATTACATTACTTTTTTGGAATATTTAATACATGACAAAAACAGACGCCCAAAGATCGTATTAGTTTAGTGTCTTTGGAAACTCGGAACGTAATCTTCTAATCATGGAGAAAGAACTTCAACATCTCCCATTAAGATCTTCCCATTTTGGTTTTCTTACCTAAAACGTTTCTTTATATCCTGGGGAAAAGAAAACATAAAAAAAGGGTGATCTCAAATTATCATTAAGGGTAAATATAGAGAACATAAAACAATCCATAAACATTTGAATGCAGAAACTTGAACATAAAATCTAAACATCAAAATATTGAGCAAGGACATAAATCTTGGAAGTGCATAAGGAATATATCATAATGGATCATCAATCATGACAAAATATCATGGGAATAAATCATGTAATTGTGGAAACCATTAATCACATGTTATAATTTCCATAGTAGCCAAGGAATTACTGCCATTACCATCTTAGTGGACAAAGTCCCTTTCTTAATCGAGTTCACTCCTCGTTTCAGTCATGTAACACTGAACTGGATTAACTTACCATTCCAGACATATCTATCTCATGAGATACAAATCTTTACCCAATTCATTGGAGGTAGATATAGGTCCCACCCATCTCATAATGAAATCATTCTCACGTGTGCCACAAAATAAACATAAATCATTCATAATAACCCAAAAAATAAAATGGGTTTCATAAATATCATCCAATCATAACATAATCCATATAAAAATTGGATAACATTTCATCATAAGAAAAATGAAACCATTTAAATCATAGATACATTATACTTGAATCATACACATATGATATATTGTCATCTTAGATGGAAAATGGTTTTTATAAAACATTTGAAATGAATTCTTGAGGAAAATATTCTTTCTTCTTAAAAATCATTTTCTTTTCACAAAATGCCAAGATATTTTAAAAGAAAAGGATTTTTTTGAAAATAATCATGAAATATTGTATATTAGGCTTCATGAAAATAAGGCATTATGAAACCGTAAAAATCCATTCATGCCATATATGTTAGAAAACATTCTACTTGTACTTTTGTCGGAAAAGTCAAAAAGTTCCTCGTATGGTAAAAAAAATATTCCTTTAATAACATGTGCTAAAAGTAAAAAAATAGGTAAAAATGACTTTAAACATACATGAAACCATTTTTAGAAATCATGGACATGAATGATAAATATAACCCTAGTATATACTTACAATTAAACAATCTCGGATAAAAACGAGATTGGAAAAATTATCGCTTACCTTATATCTAATATGCTTCGTATGTATCTGATCCTCCTGTATAATTATTTAAATAATTTAATTTTCTTATTAAAAAATCATATTTATTGTTATGATATCATATATAGTTTACGTATGACTTTATATTACCCGTTATTTTGTAAATTCGATGTAAAAGCAGCGATTTGGGTAAAATCGTTTCATTTATTTTATGTGTTTCAACTTGTTGTTCTTGATATTATTACTTATATCCTGATTTAATTAATTCCATAATGTAAAACATTATTTATATAAAATATATATTCAGCCTATACATATATATATGATAGATCGATAAATGTAATAAAATACATCGTTCATGGACACGGTAGGTCGTACGTACGCATGAACGTTGTTTTCATTTCCTTATTGAATTGAATGGAATTAAGTAGATGACATACATATATATATACATAAATACACTATAATTATTATGTCATATATTTAATTATTATTCATTATATATACATTATAATCATTCATGAATGGTTAACATGGAGAATGAATCTCATCACGTCGTGGAGACGGTAGTCCGTACATACGCACGAGTGATGATATCATTATCATGATTGTGGAATTGTATTTAAGTGTTTGTATAATATTTCATAATAAATATTACTTTACAAGAATAATATATAGTTATTTATTTACACCATTATACCCATCCAAGTAAGTCGGTGGTAGAAAACATATTACACCACGGCGTGGAGACAGTATTCCGTACGTACACACGAGCGGTGATTTCGTTTTCCGTAGGATGGATAGAAGGTGAAATAGGGTTGTTTCATATTTATAATAACATATAAGTGTATAATTAATATTGATGTTATTACTTTATAATGAGACAACTAAAGAAGAAGAAGTAGAAGAAGAAAGAAACTTGAGAGAATCGGAAGTAGAGATTACCTCTTCTTCGACGAACCTCTTTTAAGCTTCCTATTAAGGAAGTAGAGTTAGTCTTTTTAGAAGACAAAAAACTCAAGAATGTTTCTGGTTAAGTGGATAATAGAAATGGTCCGGGTTTGGACGAGATTCAAGGCTCAAAAGGGTCTCAAGAGAAGAGGGATGGGGTGCCCTTTTTATAAGGGAGGAGAGGGGAACCTTTGAAGAAACATAAAATATTATTTTATAATGAAGTCATATTCAGTTTATAATAGCTCCAAATTGATTTATTTTGAAGCTAATGTGAGGCTGGGTCGAAATCCTCTCAACCAATATGTTTTAGACATGTTTAGTTTACTATTTTAACCTTATCTTTTAGATTTAACTCTAAGTTAAATAATTTAACTTTTACCGTGTCTTCTTGTTTTCTTACACTGTATCGTTAATAACCCTACTATAACCAGACAAACTAACCCCAAGTGGTTCATTATTAATATATATAACCTTATCTAAGTCATCTTGTCGATCCTTGTATTTTTAGGAATATAATTTAAATTTATAATATAATATTTCTTTTAAAAACTATTTTATGTCAATTTTGACACTATTTGGTAATTGTTTTTTTCAAAAATCATAACAGCATGATTAGTTCGATAAAAGTTAACTAAATCAATACTAACATGTCATATTAACCTAACAAATTATTTAAATTCATAAAAAGTCTCAAATTACATTTATTTGGGTATTTATAATATCCATTATTTTAATATTTCATTATTTTTGTAATTACTGCATCACCATTGTGTCATAAATAACATTAATTATATAAAGCTAAAAATTATAAATAAAATACCATTAGGTAGTAAATATTTTTATCTTTCGAATGAATATTTATAGTCTAATTTATTTTATTTATTATTCTATATTAAAAATGTTTTAGTTATTATACTTTGATTTTAACTATTTTAACTATTCTTTAAATAAAATAATATTAAATGTCTGAATCTAATCCATGTGGACCTAAATGGTCATATTTTATTCCTAATGTTGTTTTTGGTCGAATTAAACTTATCCAATAGAATTAGTACATGTCTTAGGGTAATAATAATATCATTTTTACCCTTAATTACCCTATTTACTTTTAACCGTGGTAAATAAAATAAAAAAGTTACTATTCATCAAAAATTATTTTTATCTTATTGACCCACATTTTACTCCTTGATATTAACCATGTCTCTCGGATTTTTTAAATTCCATTCACACAAGTGCTAAAATTATGTTTTATGTAAATTTTCAAATTCATCTATGAGGTGGGTAAAAGATAGTGAAAAATTTAATAAAATTTTTATATATGTAAAATTATTATAAAATGACAAAAATGAATTACATTTAACTTATATAAGTATTATGTTTCAATTTTGACCTAAATTTAATTTAAATAAAATAAATAATTATTTAAATAAAAAGTCGGTTTTTAAATAGTAACCCAGTGTTTTCACTATTCATCAAAAAATGAAATTTTTCAGAAAAATTCCAAAAATTGACCCTTGGCTAATTTCGATATTCCAGATCAAAAAATGAAGTCCATTTTGAAAGATAAAATCTATAAAATTTCAAAAAGTGGGTATTACAATTCATAATGGCTTGTTCATATTAATATTATAATAATATCTCATTTAGTGAAACTTGGTATTGTGTATAACACATGCTATCATGGAAGGTCGCGATTGCGTGTAATGAAATCCAAGTCAGTGTTGCGTGTATTGCAAGATTCATTTGTTGTTTCTTATAATATAATCCAACCATATTTCATTTATACATTGAATATATATATATATATACACTCAATGTTGCGTAAAAAACTTCTATCAAACGAACTTGAAATTGTGTGTAACATGATCCAAGATTAGTGTTGTGTATACTGCAAGCTAATACGGTGTGGCGTATAGAACAAGATAATTTTGGTGTCGCGTACAACCCAAGACCTCAATGAAATTAAAAATAATAATTCTCATAAAATATCTGGTTGTTACATTCTACCCCCCTTAAAATGAATTTCGCCCTCGAAATTTGTCAGGGTTATAAATAGTTTACTACTTGAAATTTTCTTTAAAAGAAACCAACATTGTAAAAAGGAATACTAAATATTAATTTTAAAATCTAATTTATGAAACGTAAAGGTTACCCAAATTAACTTATCCCTGGGTTTCCATATAGGAGAACATTGGTGAAAAATCTGATATGGAAGAGAAATCTAACCGTCATGTTCTGATGGATAGTGGTAGAGAACATGGCTATAAAAAAGAGTATAATCACAAAGCCATAAATTTGTGATGATCTAAGATACCATCTGATTCATCACATATGAGAGTACTTGAACAACATTTTTGGTTTCCAATATCATTTCCCTAATGTTGATAAACTTTTACATAAGGAGAAATACTTAGTTGATTTAAGTGTAATATAATTGTTGGTCATTCCATGAACAATTTTCACTTCATCTCTATTTAAAGAAATGAAGCCAATTTTTTTATTCATGATGTGTTAGCAGATCATGCGATAAAATGATAAGTCATCCCATCTGTTTCTATCACAAAAAGGTTAGCATAAGTTATTAAATATACATAAGTCCAACTTTAGTGAGATTAATCGTATATGATTCCAACAATGGAATTATACTTTATCTATCATACCACTGAATAAAATAAATTTAGTTTCTACTAACCAGGGACTTCCTGTAGGCCATTGGTATGTGGTAAAGTCTTTTCGCACTTCAGTTGTGGGTTCGATTCCCACAGCCTTGTCCAACGGGATGGGTTGTCGCCCATCCTGCAGGTTGTCCTTTTTCTAAAACTACATTATTATAACATTCCCTAAATAATATACAAAAAAGTTCTAGCCTTATACAATTCTATCTGATGTCCAACTTAATCCATTCTAACCATTAAGATTATCTAAAGTACTTCTGTCCAACCTTATAGTATAAAGAAAACGATTACTAGAAATTTCATCAACCAAGCATGTGAATACCATCATTTATCCCCCATATAAGATATATCTTGTTGGTCACATTCCAAACATGTGAATACGTTAATCATGTATTCTCTTGAAAAATGAATACCCATTGAACCTTAGTGAAAACAAGAATGCTGTCAAAAGTTAACCCTTTCCAAATACAAAAATCCCAAAAATTTTATGTACTCAAACCATGATATCACATTGTACTTATATCATCCATGAGCTCATCAATACTATTAAACATCTCATTATCTACTAATCCCTTCATTATGCACATATCATCTACTTTCCAAAAATATATGAATTAACCTTTCATGGTTACCGGTACCATTCAACATATACTTTCAAATACTTTTGGAAAAACAATAGTGTAACAATCCTTAGAGGTGTCTTTATTCCACAGTACCATTAAATTACCTATACAACATAACTCTTGATAAACATACAATCATTCAACTACCTTCTTAAACCACTAACCGAGCTTCGTCATTTCTTTCATCTCATATATCATTTGTAGTCTCTTCATCATCATCAACATAAATACTTCCCATATGACCTTGCTGATTCTCTTCATGAGATTTTCCCTTTGGGAATTGGTTTTCATAATGCCCATACATTCCGCATTTAAAACATTTAACCATTGATGATGTCCTAGCAATACCATTATCCTTATCCATGGTGTTAACTGAACCTTTTCCTTTACAATTACTGGCTTTGTGTCCTTTTTTTCCACACCCAAATCATCTTCCAGTTCCTTTGAAACATTCCCCCTGATGCATCTTCCCACATGATTTACATGATGGGAATTGAACTTTCTTTCCTCTATGATCATCATGAAACTCCATCTTTCTTATATTAGCTGAGTCAGGATACTTACCAAAGTTGAGATTATTGATAATATTATGAGATTGATGATTACACTACTACAAATATGGCTTATAATAGCACTAAAAACAGCCTTTAAAAGCGCTAAAAAAGTGTTGTTAATCTCGGCGAAGATAAAGGGGGGTCCCCTTTATCAGCATTATTTTCAGCGCTGATAAATGTATAATATATCAGCGCTATTTTGAGCACTAATAAAAACTACCTTTATCAACACTCAAAATAGCGCTGATATATTATCCATTTATCAGCGCTAAACTAGCGCTGATAATGGCCAATGATCCTATCCAAAACCAGAACCTGCACAGAACCTGCCTAGCACCTGCAAACATTACAGCACCTGCACAGAGTCCAAACAAAACCTGCACACAGCACACACAACACCCACACACAAAGCACATAATAACAAAAATGATACATACATTTACTTGAAATCATGAATACAAAACAACACACTTCTATATACATTTCAAACAATGTTTAATTTGTTTACAATTACATTTATCCAACAAACAGTTAAAAAACAATGATGTTCCATCCTTTTTGCATCCATCTGCTCTAAAAAATTGTCGTCCATGGTGGCAGTATCCGAACAAAGCATTCGAACTGAGGAAAAATATTTCACCTACATAATAAAACAAATATTATATTATTAATAAAATAATGAAATAAAGAACGGGGTTTCTAAAAGTAATTATACTAGTGAGGCACAAAACATAAAATAATCAATAAACGAAATTGGTGCATGGTTAGGGCTAATCATATATAATAATAAAATGGCCCAATATTTAGTAGAACATGGCTATATGCCCCCCCATTACATAAAAAAGAAGCACCCCTACCCCCTTCCCCAGCACACCCCCTACACACTGCCCACCCCCAAGCACACCCCCTACCCCTGCACACTCCCTGCCCCCTGAACACCCCCTGCCCCCTTCCCCAGCACACCCCTACCCACTGCACTTCCCCCCTTCCCATTGCACACCCCCCTTCCCACCCCCTACATATTTCAAAAGAACCCAGCACACCCCTACCCCTTCCCCTACCACTTTCCCCCCTTCCCCCTCCCCCAGAAAACCACCCCTGCTCTCTCACCCTGTCCCCTGCACATCATAAAGAAAATACCTTGTATTGAAATTTTGCTCAATTTTAATTATACACATCATATATATCAACACATTCCCATGTACTCACATTCAATGTAAATACACATATATAGACTCTCTACATATTATAAGAAAACCCTCTATAAAATTCACAAACACATTAAATCCATTTTAAAACACCCATCACACAACTTTCTCATTTCTTCAAACACATTTAAAGGACTTAAGAATGAAAATCCACAAGGAATACAACTGCATTCATTTTAAAAATAACTTTAATGTCTATACACACCCCAAATTCCTTTGATAACACATTTTTAACCACATAAACATTTCATATAGTACACTTAGCAAGAAAATATAGCATAATAAAATCTTCATATAATGTAAAAGCATGGAATCACCTACATAAAGCATGGAATATTCTAAAATATGCTGGAAAACATAAAACCACTCCTCCACAATACCTTAATAAGGACTGATTAAACATTAATATTGAATATATTAATGGAAATCCATATTTAACTTGTGGTATTCCATGAGTTTAACATCCCACAAGGATAGAGGGTTATGATTTAATGTCTTACAGAGATGTAAGACCTGGGTGGATCAAAACACTTATAAAGGTGGATCAGGTGGGTACATCTCTAGGAGGGTGCACCTGGAATGTTTACCTGATAGATGGATCAAAACGCCCAATGAGGTCTGACCCAATTGTGGTGCATCCCATAAAGGTAAGGTTTCTCATTTTGAAGACTTATTTAGATGCCACTAAGGGAAATACAAGAGGTAAAATAAGCGAAGGTGTACCCTAGTGAGGGGGTCACCATGGTTTACCATTGGTTGGGATTTAACCTCATGGAGGCTTCCTACGTACCCTATTTAGAATACAAGGATCAAAACCCATATATTTAAAAGAGGTATGTTGTGGGTATTAACCATGGTTAGCTTCCCTTTACACTAGGAATACTCTTGGTTGGATGAGTATGAGTTTTGTGGGGCTTATGAATTGCAGATTCTCAGGTTCTTCTAAGAGTAGCAATGGGATGAATGGTACATACGTGCTAAGATGGACCATGTGAATGGTGTGATCCTTGTAAAGAGGAACAAGGCACAAAAAACATGTGGAGCTGTCTGTAAACATTATTTATGGTGGCCATGGGGATTATCAGACTCCCCATAACTTCCATAAACACCTCAAAACATCACGAGGACCAGATTCTACATGATGGTGCATCACAAGGTTGATTCTTTTGATGATATACTAGTCGTTTGAGCTTGGATTTCATCTCAACCAGCCTTTACCTTACTTGAATTATCCTGGGACACATATTTTGGTTCCAAAAAATCCCTCAATGATACCGATTATCTCATGCATCTACCTAGAAATAATTGTGCAAGTCAAACAATAACACATGTGCTCAAATACAAGTTCAAACAAACGAGATACAGAAAATGGATTTGGTTGATCCTCGGCGGTTCCCTCATTCACCCCATACGCACTGCACACCATCATTCCTTACATAAATATTTATTTGTTAAAATATAAATAATATGAATACGGGGATAGAAAACATTGAGTAATAAATTAAGATTTCAATACATCCGAGCATTCTCAATTCACCAAAGAAGGTTGGAGGATAATCAATGATCATATATAGATAACATTAGTGGTAGGAATTCACCTTCATCCTATTTGTGGACAGCCATCCATCAGGTATGTTGCCCATTCGTTTCTAAACACATGTATATCATCTTCTGAATATGAGTTTTTGTGACAGTCATAGTAGTACTGAAAAAATATAAATACACAAAGGATTAATAAATATTTTAAATGAACTCATAATTATTTTCAAAAATACCTCATCAGGGATTCTAGTTAGTTGATTAAATACGATCTCTTTCATAAATTTACAAACATAATAACCACAGTCCTTTCCGTTTGTTTGTTTTGGACACTACAGAAACATTGACAACAATAAGTAATTTTTTTATATGTGTTTGGATAGTGAAATGTTATTATATATACCCAGATACTTTTCCAGTTGTAGATCTTGTAGGCGTGCTCATCTGTATGCCTTGTATTCATTCCATGCATTTGACGATATTGATGCACCGCCCTATCATAACAGAATCCACATTAAAAGATAACATAAATTATATAACTAGATGTTTAGTTTTAAAATTTTGGATCTAGTGTATTAAAAATTAACAAACTCCATCATGTGTGCTCGGTTTGTTGGATATCCATGTGTTGAATCCAAAAAATAAATCTTTGTAGTAACCAAATTGACTGCAATTAGCATCCAATGCTCCCTAAAAATACAAAAAGAATAAGTAAAGAAAGAAATGAAAATATAGTTGATATTATTAAATTGTATAGTTTTACCCCTACATAGTTGGTATTAAAAAGAGTATATCATCCGTAATTTTGTTTTCAAATGATTTGAGTAGGGACGACATTATTGCAGCCTCTTTAACAGAATCTATTTCGTCTTTTGAAGATGTGGTGTGGGGACTAACGAGTCCAAATTTTTGTTCATGGGGAAATACCTTCAATTTTTTTTCATATATACGTCTGTGAAAAATATAAAATTTATTTAGTCAAAATTATCAGAGTATATCAGCTTTTGTAAAATAAAATCATGAAAACTTACCTCATGTATACATTTACAACTGAGGCACCTAGCCATTCATACTTGAAGAGTTCATTTACATTTTCAGCACTAATGAAATCTGATATCTCCTCTCCATACATATCTTTTTCTAAAGAAACTATGTGAGTACTACCGTCTTTCAACTTTGTATCCACATGAGCCTGCAATGATATTAACTGTGGATATAGAACGTGCAGGGTGAAGGTGCTCTCAGTAGACCGTTTCAATTGGTTGGTTGATCCTTGAGATTGTTTTGAGCTGATATTTCGTTTCACCCCATAGTCTTTATCATTCTCTAATAACATTCTTCAGTTCAGACCTATTTTCATTAAATGTTAAAGGTCCAGCTTGAAAAATAAATAAGAAATGAATACCTTTTTTCGACATGTTTTTTACAAGAACTGTCGGCCATGCGATGAATGTTCCAACATCTTGTTCAACCATATGAATGTCTTCATCGTCATTTGGAATAGGTAGCTCGGCAAATGGCTCATTAGTTGCGTTAATTGACACTCTAAGATGATCTTTTGGAATCTGTCTGTTGTGTATCATGTTGTTTTGCGTATTGAACACCATAGCCCTCGCTACAAGGCGATAGGTGGGTGTTGATAAATATAAATCACTGTCATTTTCACCCTATGTAATATTAGTACAGGAAAGGTATCAGTGTCTATGTAAATCACATTTCACATAAACAATTTTTAAAACATTGATTACCTCATCTAAGTTAGGTTTTTTAGGGGAATGGCTAGCCTCAATTCTGGTGGGGGTGGGGCGAGATCGTCACACACGGGTTGTTGTTGAGTTGCTTCATCTCTTTGCCTCTCCCCCATCAATTTTTCAATCATCTCTCTCTGGTATTGTAAATATTATTGAAAAAATAGATAATTGTTCTTGCAGCTTTTCCATTTTTTCATTTTGATCCCCCACTTGTTTTTGTTTTTGAAAATATGTTCGGGGTTTCACCCCAAAAACCCGCACCTCTAACACAACCATACTTTTCTTGCTGCTTCAAGGCAGCTGAAAGTATTTCTGCATCTGGTGTGGTTGTTGATGATTCTTGTGACTATTTCAGATAGAAAATATAGAAAAATAAGTATTTATTGTATTGTAATAGTGATTTAAAGCAACTCAAGTTTATATTATGTCATAATTACACATGTTTCCCACACTTTTTGTGTGTTTTCATCTATCAATGTCCCCTCTTTATTTACACGAGCCTCCTTCAATAGCACATGGCGTGAGATGGATATGGCCTTCGATTTTAATTCATTAATCTGCATATAAATAGAGAAACATGGTTATGGTGTTGTTTTATGTCACATACTAGTAGTAGGGTAGATTTAAAAGACTTACCAATTTTTTCTCAAGTTCAGCGTACCCCATCATTGCTTTACGGTAAGGGTACGCTGGTTCTGTTGCGCGTTTTTTATTTTCCGCACTCAGTAGCTGTTTCACAAATAAAAAACTGTCAATCAGAGTGATGAATACAAGAAAACGTCAAACAATGTGTTAGCCCACACAATTTACATTAAAAGTATGCTCCCCACGACGGTTACTAAATGCATCCCATGCTCCTTGGGAAATTAAGTGTGCGTAAAGAGGAGGTGGGTGCGACTTGATTTTCCCTTCTGCATCTTTAAGATGATATTTCATTAAAATTGTGCGGAATTCTCTATGAATCCTTCCTGCAACTCCTAATACATATTCCTTGTGCGAGACATCTACTATAAATGCACTCTGTAATGGATGATGAAGACTAATTCAATGTTTTTGTATTTTATTTTATTTTAATAAATTAAAAAAATGATATCATAATGTTACTGTAATCTATTCCCACATTAGTGTCTTTAGCCCAGTAACAACATGGTTCCACGACTGTACATCAATCGTTAGGCGTTGCCGAGTGCTGATTCCAATGTAGCTACTAAAGATGGCTTTGTTGGGGTTAACATGTTGGCCTCGCTTATTCTATCCCACCTCAAAATTTATGCCTTTTGCTTTTTCCTTAAAGATTTTGGCCAACACTGTCAAACTACGACGCTCTTGTTTTTTTTTTGCGCTTTCAGTGTTTCATTTCCTACCATTTCCTCAGAAGTAGCATCAATATCTTACCCCGGAGCGTTAGCATCGACAATGGGACTAGCAGAAACAAGTTGAGAAACCGGTTGTACCATAGCACTGGGACTAGCAACAATAGGTTGAGAAACCTGTTGTTGCTCTGCACTTGGACCGCCAGCATTTGGTTCAGAAACATGTTGTTTCTCTGCAGTGGAACCACCAGCTTCTGGTTGAGAGACCATTTGTGCCTCGGGATTGGGTGCATCAGCAGGTGCAGAAGTCATTATCTACAGAAGTGGTTTAATATTTAATTTATATTACATAAAAACAGCAGCAAACAATTAATACAATAACGTAACACAATGTATGTTACAATAAACAAATAACATGATTATTGTACACTCTTTTTTTCTTCAAAGGCTGAAGTGATTTGACTCCTCTATCGACTATGTAAATTCCTTCATTGTGGTCTCCTCTGACATACAAAACGTAGTCTACATTTGGACCGCTGTGAAATGATTGTGAAGTCCCTATAAAAGGGTCAACCTCCGTTGAACTTTCATATGACCCTTCAGTTGTTTTGGTCGATAATAGAACAATTGACCAATTTCAGTTTACAGGGTCTGGATCATAAAATACTTGTACTGCCTATGATTCCATTATAAATGGTTTGTCTTTCTTCCCTTCCTTACTGAAATCAACTTTCAGAAATCCTAATTCATCTATTTTAATAGCACTCCTGTTATCAACCCACTTTCACTAAAAAATTGGCACTTTGAATTTCGTATAATCTAACTCCCATATTCATTAAATGATGCCATAGTATGACATATTCGCATAAATTGGACTTTTGTCCTTAGCACCGTAAACATGCATTGCATCAGCCACAAGTGTAACCCCACTATTCTTCATGGTACTTTCTTTATCATGTTCATTAGTATATAATGTATAACTATTAACTGCATAAGCATTTTAACATAATACATACACACTTGCTCCTCCGGCCAGCCATCGAAGTCATTCTGAAATTGAGTCTGTATTTTCATCTAACTGCTTAAAAATATGGTCTCGAAACCATCCTATAAACTATCGATTATGTGTATCTGATATACATTTTTTATCCCTAGAAGGATTCAAATGCCTAAGAATTTCTTTGTGGGTTTGAACATATGGGTCAACGTCGAAACTGTTATGCAAAACGTAAAGGTGGGCCTGCTCTCGATCTGTAATATTGATTGTGACAACCTCTCTTCTAGAAATTCCTTCACCCTCAAGCCACTCAGTGTGATGAGATTTCGGTAGGCCAACGATTTCCACACCAGACAGGTATTCGGTACAAAATTCAACATCTTCCTCAACAATATATTGCTCTATAATACAACCCTATGGCCGACTTCAGTTTTTGACATACCCTTTCAAAATCTTAATATACCGTTCAATGGGGTACATCCATCTATAATGTACAGGACCACATAGTTGAATCTCTCTCACCAAATGAACCATCAAATGAACCATCATATCGAAAAATGTCGGCGCGAAGAACATTTCCAATTCACATAATATGACAGAAATTTCTCTTTCCATAGTTGGAAATTTTTCCAGGTCTATAACATTGCTGCCTAGAGCTTTGAAGAGGAAACAGACCTTCGTTAATGTATGGTGGACATTCTTGGGAAAAATGCAACGTAAAGCTATAGGAATTAGATCTTGCATCAAAACATGGCAGTCATGTGATTTCAGACCCTTTAATTTTAAATCTCCCATTGACACGATGTTCTTGATATTTGATGAATACCCCTCTGTAACCTTTACGTCATTCAACAAGTTGCAAAACTGATATCTCTCCTTCCGGGAAAGAGTGTAAGCAGCAGGAGGAAGAAATGTTTATTTTTCACCCTTCACTAGTGCTAACTCTTCTCGTATTACCATCTGAACCATGTCCAATCTAGCCTTAATTCCATCCTTTGTTTTTTCGGGTGCATTTAGAAACGTGCTGATGACACTATCACATACATTTTTTTCAACATGCATAACATCACGAAAATGTCTGACATACAGACAATTCCAGTTTGGTAATTCAAAAAAAAACTAATCTCTTTTTCCAGCCAGTTTTCGTAAGGTTTTTTGAAAATGGTTTTCCAAAAGTAGTGTCCAAATATTTCACTTTCTCAAAAAAATGATCACCTGTTAGTGGAGATGGTGTTGTACATTCCTCTGAACTTCCGTCGAAGGATGTCGTCCAAGATCAGTACTTATGTCATCGGGTTAGAAATCTGCGATGTCCTAGAAACACGGTTTTCGATGAATGTTTCAACCTAATTGACTGTGTACCATGTTCGCAAATTGGACACCCTTGAGATCCTTTAATTCTATATCCAGAAAAATTTCCATAAGAAGGAAAGCCATTTATCGTCCCGTACAACATGGATTTCAAAGTGAACTGGTCATTTTTGTAAGCATCATACATCGTAACACCTGAATCCCACAATATTTACAAATCCTCGATCAATGGGTCCAAATAAACATCAATATCATTACCCGGTTGTTTTGGTCCTGATATAAGCATAGATAACATGATGTATTTTCGTTTCATGCATAACCACGGTGGTAAATTATAATTTACCAACATAACCGGCCATGTACTGTGACTACTACTTTGAAAACAAAAAGCATTCACCCCATCTGTAGATAACTCCAGACGAAGGTTTCTCGGCTCGTTCCCAAATTCAGGATACTCATGATCAATTCTCTTCCACTGAGGAGAGTCTGCAGGGTGACGTAGTTTCCCATCATTAATTCTTGTATCTGCATGCCATGTCAATTGTCCTGCATTCTCCTCACTTCTATATAGGTGTATAAACCTAGGAATGATTGGAAATTACCATACAACTTTCATAGGACTAGAATCGTCTTTCTTGTATCAGGAAGCACCACACTTTGGGTATTCTTTATGTGATTTGTGTTCCTTGAGAAACAATATACAGTCATTCAGGCAAGCATGTATTCTTTCAGAGATCATACCCATCGATCGTAGCATTCGTTGGGCATCATATGTTCAGCTTGGGAGTTCATTATCTTCTGGGAGCATGTCATTCAAGAGAGAAAGTAGTTCCGTAAAACTGGCGTCACTCCACATGTTTCCTACTTTCAAATTATACAGCTTCAATAGAGTAGAAAATGCAGTATATTTAGTGAAACCAGCATACAATGGAGTTTTTGGACAACTCTTTAACTTCTCAAACAATTTTGGGCAATCACGAAGTTCATCTTCAACTTTCCTTGTCATTTCCTCAATATGATCTTCATCATCATTCACATCTATAATCACACCCTTCATACGATCTTCTTCATTGTTCATGCTTCTAATCATATCAGATGATCTATAAAATGTCGTGTTCTCTGAGTCACTACCTACATTGGTTTTTCCCCGTGTTTATTCCAACATGTATAACTTCGATCTATTCCGTGATAGATCAGGTGTTCTTCCAACTCCTATGGACTAATTTGTCTTGAATAATAACAGTGTAAACACAGACAAAGGATATGAGAAGGGTCACATGCATGATCTTCTGCAAACTTGATAAACTCTTTCACGCCATCTTCATACTCTTTTGTCAACCGATTGGCATTCATCCATTCTTTATTCATATTCATCGTCTTTATGGGTTCGATCTCGAGAACTTTCCTAATATTATGTTTTAATTAATCAGGTAGCATTGTTTGGGTTTTATAAAAACAAATCATGGTACAAATGCCTTTAAACACATGTGAAATCCATAATCATGGTGTGTCCAGTAGGGTGAACATCGTGTATGTATAAGATACCAGATTTAATATGACATATATCAAATTTATTCCAAGTTAGTCTTACAAAGACTGAATGATGCCTTAGAAAACACATGACATGCGAACAAGAGGAAACCAATGAGTAATAGGAGAAAACAGTAATAAATATGATGCTATCTCAATGCACTCAAGGTGATGATAAGATGTTAGTCAAGATCAACTATGGGTTGGGAGTACACTAATATTTAATTGAGAAAAACTACTAAAAACTGATCTAGAAAAGGATGAAATATCCTATTCATCAAGTCCCTTAATAGAACCAATGCATTAGTTAAACCAAAAATCATCACTAAAAAATCATACAGGCCATAACTACTCCTAAAAGCAGTCCATGGTAGGTCCATCGATGTCCAAATCATCTAATGGTATCCTAATGTCAAATCTATCTTGGAGAAGATCATAGAACCTCATAGATGACCAATGTGACTATCAATGTGTGGATGAGGATACATATTCATGACTCTCATCAGGTTCAATCTCCAATAGTCCAACAAAAGAAGAAATACCAATCAACCATCTATTTTAGAGAACTATAAAAAGAATAAATACCAATCAACCATCTATTTTAGAGAACTATAAAACCCTATGGTAAAGTACTATGCCATATGAAACCATTATATTCTCTATCATCAAATTGTAATTCAAACAACTGATGCTCTTTTGGTGTTATTTTAGAAATTGTGATAGAAACTGAATTTTCTCCCAAAACTAACTATATTATAAAGTTTATATCTTTATTAAGAAGTAAATTTTATAACTCATCAGTGAAAACATCCTAAAAATGTACTACCATTGGGGAAAAAGAATCATACAACTTTCTAGAAACATCTACAATATGCCTGACAATTTGAGCCATTAGGGTATAGTAAATATATAATTATAACATTCTATTTAAAATGAAATGTAGAAACAGGAAATCATATAGACTCCCAATAAACCCATAATACAAAACATATCACCTAGTATGTTTGTCACATATACAAAAAAATAAATTAGAAAAAAACATGCTACAAAGCATAAAGGTACCATTAAATACTTACATTGGTCAACATGTTTTAGATTTGGTTTATCTTCATCTGTGCCTTGTACTTGCACCCATGAATTTGAAGGTGAGTATGCGTACATGATAGTTGACCTTCTTAGAGAAGAATTTCTGGAAGAGTATAAGAGACAAGAATCAATGAAGATCATTAAAGTGTGGGAGAAAATGTGGTTTCAGTGTAAATTCATTTTGGAATGATCATTTCTATTCATTATGGCAACCGGCTTGTGCAACGCGGCCTAAGTTACAATACCTGCAAGTTGTAACTTAGGCCGCGTTGCACAAGCCGATTGGAACATTGTTTGTAGCAACCACATTTGCTCCAACAATCTAATGATCTTCATTGATTCATGTCTCTTATACTCTTCCAAAAACTCTTCTCTAAGAAGGTCAACTATCGTGTACGCATACTCACCTTCAAATTCATGGGTGTAAGTACAAGGCACGGATGAAGATAGACAATTTCTAAAACAGGATGACCAATGTAAGTATTTAATGGTACCTTTACGCTTTGTAGCATGTTTTTTTCTAGTTTATTTATTTGTATATGTAACAGACATACTAGGTGATATGTTTTTTATTATGGGTTCATCTTTGTCTAATCATATAACTATGATATTATTCTATGTGATGAAAATTAATATGGATCAATTATAATTTCCATTGGGTTAATCTTTGGGAATCCATATAACCATAAGATTAAAAACTATTTCCTTTGTATCTCATACATAATTATTCAACTCTAAGGGGTAGAACTTACCGCCCATGGTAACTCAAAATAAAAAAAATGCAAACAGGGGTTGGTTATCCACAGAATTCATCACACATAACCTTGGTAGACCTCTCACACATGTGAACCATCATAACTAACCAATTGCCATATACTTCATCTTAGAGTCAAGATATCCCTATGGAACCTATAGGGTATCCAATTCCACAACATTCACAAACAACCCACTTGTGTTGCTAAATATCAATAACATATCTTATTTTTGACACTCATCACTAATTATGAATCACATCCCTAGACATAATCATAATCACATTAAGACCACACTATCTATTATGGAAATCCTTACTGGAATTAGGCTCAAGATATGGTATCATTCTTATCTCACATCTATATTCACTATTTGGTCCTCACACACACAATATATAAATAATATACCAGGGGAATACCATCCATGGAACTCATATCCCACCTTGAGAGCATGAGGAGGTGGAGGAATAGGTGGCGGCGGTCCTCGCAGTGAGGGTGGAGGCTGTGGCGGCGGTAGAGGCGGAGGCGGCAGCGGCGGCAGAGGCGGTCGCGGTCGCGACAGTGAGGGTGGAGGCGGTAGAGGCAGAGGCGGTCGCGGTAGCGGGAGCAGGGGCGGAGGCGGCGGCGGCGGAGAAGGAGGAGGATGAGGAGGACGAGGAGGAGGAAGGAGGTGGAAGGAGGAGGACGAGGAGGACGAGGGCGTGCGACGAGGGACCTGGTTCAGCTTCCGCGAGAGCTTGACCGCGTGCAAGCAAGGATGGCCTGTTATGGTTATTAAATAATAACCGACAGAACCTTTATCAGTGCTCATTAAAAGTGCTGATAAAGGTATATTTTATCAGCGCTAAATTAAAAGTGCTGATAAAACATTCATTTATCAGTGCTTTTTAGTGCTGATAAAGAGATACCTTTATGAGCGCTAAAAATGCGCTGATAAATGTAATATTTATCAGTGCTTTTATATAGCGCTGATAAAGGCATACCCATTTATCAGCGCTTTCTGTTTAGTGCTGATAAAGGGCAGTGCTTCCCTTTCCATGTTTTTTGGTAGTGTTAGGCATAATAATGATGTTTGGACTTACAGATCCAATTTCATTTGGTAGCTCAATAATAATATCAGTCCATTGTCCATCATATCAACCATTATTATGAATCTTCCTGTCTCCAGCCATTTTCTAAAACCCAAAAATAACAGTGTGAGAGGAAAAAAT
Source organism: Viscum album (assembly GCA_963277665.1). Classification (NCBI taxonomy): domain Eukaryota; kingdom Viridiplantae; phylum Streptophyta; class Magnoliopsida; order Santalales; family Viscaceae; genus Viscum; species Viscum album. Next base: position 1,344,527,864 of record OY728156.1, read on the forward strand.
CACACTAGGAAAACATCATAATTAACGGGGAGTACTTTCAATATATAACACCTTAGGTTTAATTCTAATATCATTACCGTAATTCTAGGACTATAACTTATACATATACTTAACCTTAGAGTCATCCCTAGACATACCTTAGAAATATCTCTAGGGATCTCACTAAAGTTCTTGTATCCTAGTTTACAATGGTTAACTAAACCTTCCCTCTGATACCAACTGTAGAGACCCAGAGCTTGTCGTACATGGAAATTACATTACTTTTGCAGAATATTTAATACATGAAAAAAACAGACGCCCAAAGATAGTATTAGTTTAGTGTCTTTGGAAACTCGGAATGTAGTCTTCTAATCATGGAGAAAGATCTTCAACATCTCCCATAAAGATCTTCCCCTTTTTATTTTCTTACCTAAAACCTTTCTTTATATCCTGGGGAAAAGAAAACATAAAAAGGGTGAGCTAAAATGCTCAGTAAGCGTAAACATAGAGAACATAAAATAATCCATAAACATTTGAATGCAAAAACTTGAACATCAAATCTAAACATAAAAATCTTGAGCAAAAACATAAATCTTGGAAGTACGTAAGTCATATATCATAATGGATCATCAATCATGATAAAATAGACAGGGAATAAAGCATGTAATTGTGGAAACCATTAAGCACATGTTATTATTTTCATAGTATCCAAGGCTTTACTACCTTGACCATCTTAGTGGACAAAGTCCCTTTCTAAATCGAGTTCACTCCTCATTTCAGTCCAGTAACACTCAACCGGATTAAATTACCATTAAATCCATGTCTATATCATGAGATATAAATCTTTAACCAATGCATTTGAGGGAGATATAGGTCCCACCCATCTCATAATGAAATCAATCTTATGTGTGCCACAAAATAAATATACATCATTCATAATAACCCAACACATAAAATGTGTTTCATAAATATCATCCAATCATAGCATAATGCATATAAAAAATGGATATCATTTCATCATAAGAAAAATGAAACCATGTAAAACATAGAGACATTATACTTGAATCATACACATATGAAATATTGTCATCTTATATGGAAATTGGTTTTTATAAAACATTTGAAATGAATTCTTGACGAAAATATCCTTTATTCTTCAAAATCATTTTCTTTTCACAAAATGCAACGAAATTTTAAAAGAAAGGTATTTTGTTGAAAATGATCATGAAATATGGTAGAATAATATTCATGAAAATAAGGAATTTTGAAACCGTAAAAATCCATTCATGCCGTATAAGTTAAAAAAACATTCTACTAGTACTTTTGTCGAAAAAGTCCAAAAGTTCCTCGTATGGTATACAAAAGATATATTTTATTCATAACATGTGGTAAAAGTAAAAAAATGGGTAAAAATGACTTTAAACGTACATGAAACCATTTTTAAAAAATAGGGACATGGATGTTAAATATAACCCTAGTATATACTTACAAATAAAAAATCTCGGATAAAAATGAAATTGGAAAAGTTATCCCTTACCTTATGTATGATATGCTTCGTATGTATCTGAACCTCCTGTATAATGATTTAAATAATGTCATTGACTTATTACATAATCATATTCATTGTCATGATATCATATATAGTTCACTTATGAATTTATATTACCTATTATTTTGTAAATTCGATGTAAAAGCAGTGATTTTGGTAAAATCTTTTCATTTATTGTACGTGTTTCGACATGTTGTTCTTGATATTATTACTTATATCCTGATTTACTTAATTCCAGAATGTAAAACATGATTTATATATAATATATATTCAGCAAATACATATATATATGATATATCGATAAATGAAATGAAATACACCGTTCGTGGAGACGGTAGGTCGTACGTACGCATGAACGCTATTTTCGTTTCCTCCTTGAATTGAATGGAATTAAATAGATGACATACATATATATATACATAAATACACTATCATTATTATTTCATATATTTAATTATTATTCATTATATATATTTTATAATCATTCATGAATGGTTAACATGGAGAATGAATCTCATCGCGTCGTGGAGACGGTAGTCCGTACGTACGCACGAGTGATGATATCATTATCATGATCGCGAAATTGCATTTTATGTGTTTTTATAATATTTAAGAATCAAGATAACACTAAAATAATCATATATAGTTTTTTATTTACACCATTATACCTATCCAAGTAAGGTGGTGGTCGAAAACAGATTACACCACAGCGTGGAGACGATATTCCGTACATACGCACGCGCGGTGATTTCGTTTTCCGTAGGATGGATAGAAGGTGAAATAGGGTTAATTTATATTTATAATAACATATCTGTATATAAGTAATACTTATGTTATTACTTTATAATGAGACAACTAATGAATAATAAGTATTAGAAGAAAGAAACTTGAGAGAACTAGAAGAAGAGATTACCTCTTCTTCGACGCACCTCCTTTAAGCTTCCTCTTAAGGAAGTAGAGTTGGTATTTTGAGAAGACCAAAACCTCCAAAATGTTTCTAGGTAAGTTTAGAAGATAAATGGGCATATTTTGGCTGAGCATCAAGGCTCAAAAGGGTGTGAAGAGAAGAGGGAAGGGGTGCCCTTTTTATAAGAGAGGAGAGGGGCACCTTTGGAAAAACTTAAAATATTATTTTATAATAGTCATATTCGGTTTATAATTTCTCCAAATTGATTTATTTCTATGATAATGTGAGTATGGGTCTAAATAATCTCAACCAATAGGTTTTAGACAAGTTTAGTTTACTATTTTAACCATATCTTTTAGATTTAACTCTAAGTTAAATAATTTAACTTTTACTGTGTCTTCTTGTTTTCTTATACTATATGGTTAATAAACTTACTATAACCAGAAAAACGAACCCCAAGTGGTTCTTTATTAATATATATAACCTTATATAAGTCATATGGACGAACATTAGATTTTTAGGAATATAATTACAATAAATAATATAATATTTGTTTTAAAAACAATTTTATGTCAATTTTGACAATATTTGGTAATTGATTTTTGTGAAAAATCACAAAAACATGATTAGTTCGATAAAAGATAATTAAATTAATACTAACATGTCATATTAACCTATAAAAGTATTTAAATCCATAAAAATTCTAAAATTACATTTATTTGGGCATTTATAATATCTATTATTCTAATATTTCATTATTCTGGTAATTACTTCATCACCATTGTGTCATAAATAACATAATTTATATAATGCTAAAAATTATAAATAAAATACCATTAGGTAGTAAATATATTTAGCTTTCTAATAAATATTTATAGTCGAATTTATCTTATTTATAACCCTATATTAAAAATGTTTTATTTATTAAACTTTGATTTTAACTATTTTAACTCTTCTTTAAATAAAATAATATTAAATGTCCTAATCTAATCCAAGTGGACCTAAATGGTCGTATTTTATTCATAAGGTTGTTTTTGGTCAAATTAAACTTATCCAATAGAATTAAGACTTGTGTTAGGGTAATAATAATATCATTTTTACCCTTAATTACCCTATTTACTTTTAACCGTGGTAAATAAAAGTAAAAAGTTACTATTCACCAAAAATTATTTTTATCTTATTGAACCGCATTTGACTCCTTGATATTAACTGTGTCTCTTGGATTTTCCAAATTTCATTCACAGAAGCAGAAAAATTATGTTTTATGTAAATTTTCAAAATCTCCTAGGAGGTGGGTATAAGACGGTGAAAAGTTCAATAAAATTTTAATATATCTAAAATTATTATAAAAAGAAAAAAATGAATTACATTGAACATATAAAGGTATTATGTATCAATTTTGACCAAAAAATAAATTTAAATAAAATAAATAATTTTTTAAATAAAAAGTCGGTTTTTAAATAGTATCCCATTGTTTTCACTATTCATCAAAAATTGAATGTTTTTAGAAAAATACCAAAAATTCACCCTAGGATAATTTCGATATTCCGAATCCAAAAATGAAGTCCATTTTGAAAGATAAAATTTTAAAAATTTAAAAAAGTGGGTATTACTATACATAATGGTTAGTTCATAAGAAAATTATAATAATATCTCGTTTAGTGACACTTGGTATTGCATATAACACATGTTATCGTTGAAGTTCACGGTTGCGTGTAATGAAATCCAAGTCTGGGTTGCCTCTAGTGCAAGATTCATTTGTTGTTGCGTATAATAGAATCCAACCATATTTCATTTATACATTGAATATATATATATATAGAAACACAATGTTGCGTAAAATAATTTCTATCAAACGAACTTGAAATTGTGTGTAACAAGATCCAAGATTAGTTTTGTGTATACTGTAAGCTAATACAGTGTTGTGTATAGAACAGGATAATTTTGGTGTTGCGTACAACACAAGACATCAATGAAATTAAAAATAATAATTCCCATAAAATCTCGGGTTGCTACATTCTACCCCCCTTAAAATGAATTTCGCCCTCGAAATTTGTCTGGGTAATAAACCATTTACTACTTGAAATTTTATTTAATAGAAACCAACATTGTAAAAATGAATACTAAAGCATAATTTTAAAAAATAATTTATGAAATGTAATGGTTACCCAAATTAACATATCCATGGGTTTCCACATAAGAGAACATAGGTGAAAATATTGATATGGAAGATAAATATAACTGTCAAGTTCTGATGAAGAGTGGTAGAGAACATGGCTATGAGAAAGCCAACAATCACAAAGCCATAAATTTGTGATGATCTAAGGTACCATCTGATTCATCAGATATGAGAGTACTAAATAAACATTTTTGGTTTCCAAGATCATTTCCCTAACGTTGATGAACTTTTACATAAGGAGAAATACTTACTTGATTTTAGTGTAATATCATTGTTGGTCATTCCATGATCAATTTCCACCTCATCTCTATTTAAAGAAATGAAGATGAATTTTTCATTCATGAAGTGTTAGCAGTTCATGTGATAGAATGATAAGTCATCCCATCTGTTTCTATCTCAAAAAGGTTAGCATAAGTTATTAAATATACATAAGTCCATCTATGGTGAGATTAATCTAATATGATGCCAACAATGGACTTATACTTTATCTATCATACCGCTTAATAAAATAAAACTTGTTTCTACTAACCAGGGACTTCCTGTAGGCTAGTGGTACGTGATAAAGGCCTGTCACACTTCAGTTGTGGGTTCGATTCCCAAATCCTTGTCCGACGTGATGCGGTGTCGCCCATCGTACAGGTTGTCCTTTTTCTAAAACTAAATTATAATAACATTTCATAAATAATATAAAAAAAAGTTCTAGCCTTAAACAATTCTATCTGATGTCCAACTTAATCCATTCCAACCATTAAGATTATTGAAAATACTTCTGTCCAACCTTATAGTATAAAGAAAATGATTACTAGAAATGTCATCAACCAATCATGTGAATACCATCATTTATCCCCCATATAAGATATATCTTGTTGGTCACATTCTAAACAAGTGAATACATTAATCATGTATTCTCTTGAAAAATGAATACCCATTGAACCTTAGTGAAAACATGAATGCTGTCAAAAGTTAACTCCTTCAGAATACCAAAATTTCAAAAAATTTATGTACTCAAACCATGATATCACATTGTCCTTATATCTTCCATGGGCTCATCAATACTCTAAAACATCTCATTATCTCATAATCCCTTCATTATGCACATATTATCTAATTTCCAAAAATATATGAACTAACCTTTCATGGTTACCAGTACCATTCGACATATACTTTCAAATAATTAAGGAAAAACAATAGTGTAACAATCCTTAAATGTGTCTTTATTCCATAGTACAATTAAATTACCTATACAACATAACTCTTGATAAACATACAATCATTCAACTACCTTCTTAAACCACTGACTGAGCTTCATCATTTATTTTATCTCATATATCATTTGTAGTCTCTTCATCATCATCAACATAAATACTACCCATACGACCTTGCTGATTCTCTTCATGAGATTTTCCTTTAGGTCATTGTTTTTCATAATGCCCATACATTCCACATTTATAAAATTTAACCATTGATTATGTCTTAGCAATACCATTATCCTTGTCCATGGCTTTAACTGAACCTTTTCCTTTACAATTACTGGCTTTGTGTCCTTTTCCACACCCAAAGAATCTTCCAGTTACTTTGAAAAATTCTTCCTGATGCCTCTTCCCACATGATTTACATGAGGAGAATTGAACTTTCTTTCCTCTATGATCATCATGAAACTCCATATTTCTCTTATTAGCTGAGTCAGGATAATTACCAAAGTTGAGATTATTGATCATATTATGAGATTGTTGATAAAACATAATAACGATTTTTGGACTTCCAAATCTAATTTCATTTGGTTTCTCATGAATAATATCATTCCATTGTCCATCTCATCCACCATTATTGTGAATCTTCCTGTTTCCAGCCATTTTCTAAAACCCAAAAAGAATAGTGTGAGTCGAAAAAATCATGCTAGAAAATAGCAGAATGAAGGGGAGTACCTTCAATATATAACACCTTAGGTTTAATTCTAATATCATTACCGTAATTCTAGGACTATAACCTATATGTATACTTAACCTTAGAAACATCCCTCGACATACCTTAGAAATATCTCTAGGGATCTCACTAAAGTTTTTGTATCCTAGTTTACAAAGGTTAACTAATCCCTCACTCTGATACCAACTGTAGAGACCCAAATCTTGACTTATATGGACATTACATTACTTTTTCTGAATATTTAATACATGAAAAAAACAGACGCCCAAAGATAGTATTAGTTTAGTGACTTTAGAAACTCGGAACGTAATCTTCTAATCACGATGAATGATCTTCAACATCGCCCATAAAGATATTCCCCTTTTGGTTTTCTTACCTAAAACCTTTATTTATATCATGGGGAAAAGAAAAAAATAAAAATGGTGAGCTCAAATGCTCAGTAAGGGTAAACACAGAGAACAGAAAACAATCCATAAACATTTGAATTCAAAAACTTGAACATAAAATCTAAACATCAAAATCTTGAGAAAAGACATAAATCTTGGAAGTACGTAAGGAATATATCATAATGGATAATTAATCATGATAAAATAGCACGGGAATGAAGCATGTAATTTTGGAAACCATTAAGAACATGTTATGATTTCCATAGTAGCCAAGGCATTACTGTCGTGACCATCTTAGTGGGAAAGTCCCTTTCTGAATTGAGTTCACTCCTCGTTTCAGTCCTGTAACACTAAACCAGATTAACTTACCATTCCATCCATGTCTATCTCACGAGATATAAATCTTTTCCCAATTAATTAGAGGGAGATATAGGTCCCACCCATCTCATAATGAAATCATTCTTACGTGTGCCACAAAATAAACATACATCATTCATAGTAACCCAACAAATAAAATGGGTTTCATAAATAGCATCCAATCATAACATAATCCATATAAAAAATGGATATAATTTAATCATAAGTAAAATGAAACCATGTAAATCATAGAGACATTATACTTTAATCATACACATATGAAATATTGTCATCTTAGATGGAAAATGGTTTTTATAAAACATTTGAAATGAATTCTTGACGAAAATATCCTTTCTTCTTCAAAATGATTTTATTTTCCCAAAATGCCATGATATTTTAAAATAAAAGGATTTTGTTGAAAATAATCATGAAATATTGTAGATTATTCTTCATGAAAATAAGGAATTATGAAACCGTAAAAATCCATTCATGCCGTATAAGTTAAAAAAACATTCTACTAGTACTTTTGTCAGAAAAGTCAAAAAGTTCCTTGTATGGTAAACAAAAGAAATATTCCTTTCATAACGTGTGATAAAAGTAAAAAAAATGGGTAAAAAATAATTTAAACAAACATGAAACCATTTTTAGAAAATAGGGACATGGATGATAAATATAACCCCAGTATATACTTAAAATAAACAATCTCTGATAAAAACGATATTAGAAAAGTTATCCCTTACCTTATGTCTGATATGCTTCGTATATATCCGAACCTCCTGTATAATGATTTAAATAATTTCATTTACTTATTAAAGAATCATATTCATTGTTATGATTTCATATATAGTTTACTTATGACTTTATATTACCTGTTATTTTGTAAATTCGATGTAAAAGCAACGATTTGGGTAAAATCGTTTCATTTATTGTACGTGTTTCGACTTTTTGTTCTTGATATTATTAATTATATCCTGATTTACATAATTCCAGAATCTAAAACAAGATTTATATATAATATATATTCAGAATATACATATATATATGATAGATCTATAAATGGAATGAAATACACCGTTCATGGAGATGGTAGGCCGTACGTACGCAAGAACGCTGTTTTCATTTCCTTATTATATTTTAATAAAATTAAATGAATGAAATACATATATATATACATAAATACACTATCATTATCATTTCACATATTTAATTATTTTTCATTATATATACTTTATAATCATTCATGAATGGTTAACATGGAGAATGAATCTCATCTTGTCGTGGAGACGATAGTCCGTACGTACGCACGAGTGATGAAATCATTATCATGATCGTGGAATTGTATTTAAATGTTTTTATAATATTTCATAATAAATATAACTTTAAAATAATCATATATGGTAATTTACTTACACCATTATACCCATCCAAGTAAGGTGGTGGTCGAAAACAGATTACACCACGGCGTGGAGACGGTATTCCGTACATACGCACTCGCGGTGATTTTGTTTTCCGTAGGATGGATAGAAGGTGAAATAGGGATGTTTCATATATATAATAACATATCAGTATATAATTAATACTTATGTTATTACTTTATAGTGATACAACTAAAGAAAAGAAGTAGAAGAGGAAATAAACATGAGAGAATCGAAAGAAGAGATTACCTCTTCTTTGACGCACCTCCTTTAAGCTTCTTCTTAAGGAAGTATATTTGGACTTTTGAGAATACCAGAACCTCCAGAATGTTTCTAAGGAATAGGAGAAGAGAAATGGGTAGGGGTCGGCTGAGCTTCAAGGCTCAAAAGGGTGGGAAGAGAAGAGGTAAGGGGTGCCCTTTTTATAAGGGAGGAGAGGGGAACCTTTGTAAAAACTTAAAATATTATTTTATAATCAAGTCATAATCAGTTTATAATAGCTCCAAATTGATTTATTGAGAAGATAATGTGAGGATGGGTCGAAATCCTCTCAACCAATAGGTTTTAGAGAAGTTTAGTTTACTATTTTAACCTTATCTTTTAGATTTAACTCTAAGTTAAATAATTTAAATTTTACCGTGTCCTATTGTTTTCTTACACTATATGGTTAATAAATATAGTATAACTAAACAAAAGAACACCAAGTGGTTCATTATTAATATATATCACCTTTTCTAAGTCATTTGGACGAACCTTAGATTTTTAGGAATATAATAACAATTAATAAGATAATATTTGTTTTAAAAACAATTTTATGTCAATTTTGACACTATTTGGTAATTGATTTTTGTGAAAATCATAACAACATGATTAGTTAGATAAAAGTTAATTAAATCAATACTAACATGTCAAATTAACCTAGAAAATTATTTAAATTCATAAAAAGTCTCAAATTACATATATTTGGGTATTTATAATATCAATTATTTTAATATTTCATTATTTAGGTAATTACTGTATCACCATTGTGTCATAAATAACATAAATTATTTAATTCTAAAATTATAAATAAAATACCATTAGGTAGGAAATATTTTTATCTTTATAATGAATATTTATAGTCTAATTTATCTTATTTTCAACCCTATATTAAAAATGTTTTAGTTATTAAACTTTGATTTTAACTATTTTAAATGTTCTTTAAATAAAATAATATTAAATGTCATAATCTAATCCAAGTGGACCTAAATGGTCATATTTTATTCCTAAGGTTGTTTTTGGTCGAATTAGACTTATCCAATAGAATTAAGACATGTGTTCGGGTAATAATAATATCATTTTTACCCATTTACTTTTAACCGTGGTAAATAAAAGTTAAAAGTTACTATTCACCAAAAATTATTTTTATCTTATTGAACCACATTTTACTCCTTGATATTAACCGTGTCTCTCAGATTTTTGAAATTCCATTCACAGAAGTGGTAAAATTAAGTTTTATATAAATTTTCAAATTCTCCTAGAAGGTGGGTAAAAGAGGGTGAAAAGTTCAATAAAATTTTAATATATCTAAAATTATTATAAAATAAAAAAAATGAATTACATTGAAATTATATAAGTATTATGTATAAATTTTGACCTAAAATAAATTTAAATAAAATAAATAATTTTTTAAATAAAAACTTGGTTTTTAAATAATAACCTAGTGTTTTCACTATTCATAAAAAATTTAAAGTTATCATAAAAATACCAAAAATTCACCTTATGCTAATTTCGATATTCTGAATCCAAAAATGACGTCCATTTTGAAAGAAAAAATTTATAAAATTTCAAAAAGTGGGTATTACAATTCTTAATAGCTAGTTCATAATAATATTATAATAATATCTCGCTTAGTGAAACTTGGTATTGCGTATAACACATGCTATCGCGGAAGGTCGCGGTTGCTTGTAATGAAGGCCAAGTCAAGGATGCTTGTAGTGAAAGATTAATTTGTTGTTGCGTATAATAGAATCCAACCATATTTCATTTATACATTAAATATATATATATATATATATACACACTCAATGTTGTGGAAAATAACATCTATCAAAAGAACTTGAAATTGTGTGTAACACGATCCAAGATTAGTGTTGTGTATACTGCAAGCTAATATGTTGTTGTGTATAGAACAAGCTAATTTTGGTGTCGTGTACAACACAAGACATCAATGATATTAAAAATAATAATTCTTATAAAATCCCGGGTTGATACATTCTACCCCCCTTCAAATGAATTTCGCGCTCAAAATTCGTCGGGGTTATAAATCGTTTACTACTTGAAATTTCATTTAACAGAAAATAACATCATAAAAATAAATATTAAAGCTTAATTTTAAAAACTAATGTATGAAACGTAATGGTTACCCAAATTAACTTATCCATGGGTTTCCACATAGGTGAAAATATGGATATGGAAGAGAAATCTAACCGTCAAGTTCTGATGGAGAGTGGTAGATAACATGGCTATGAAAAAGCCAACAATCACAAAGCCATAAATTTGTGATGATCTGAGGTACCATCTAATTCATCAGATATGAGAGTTCTAGAACAACATTTTTGGTTTACAAGATCATTTCCCTAATGTTGATGAACTATTACATAAGGATACATACTTACTTGATTTTAGTGTAATATCATTGTTGGTAATTCCATGAACAATTTCCACTTCATCTCTATTTAAAGAAATGAAGCTGAATTTTTCATTCATGAAGTGTTAACAGATCATGCGGTAGAATGATAAGTCATCCCATCTGTTTTTATCACAAAAAGGTAAGAATAACTTATTCAATATACATAAGTCCATCTATGGTGAGATTAATCATATATGACTAAAAAAATGGACTTATACTTTATCTATCATACCACTTAATAAAATAAAAATAGTTTCTACTAACCAGGGACTTCCTGTAGGCCAGTGGTATGCGATAAAGGCTTGTCACACTTCAGTTGTGGGTTTGATTCCCACAGCCTTGTCCGACGCGACGGGTTTTCGCCCATCCTGTAGTATGTCATTTTTCTAAAACTAAATTATTGTAACATTCCATAAATAATATCGAAAAAAGTTCTAGACTTAAAAAATTATATCTGATGTCCAAATTAATCCATTCCAACCATTAGGATTATCGAAAATACTTCTATCCAATCTTATAGTATAATGAAAGTGATTACTAGAAATGTCATCAACCAAGCATGTGAATACCATCATTTATCCCCCATATAAGATATATCTTGTTGGTCACATTCCAAACATTTTAATACCTTAATCATGTATTCTCTTGAAAAATGAATACCCATTGAACCTTAGTGAAAACATGAATGCTGTCAAAGGTTAACTCTTTCCAAATACCAAAATCCCAAAATTTCTATGTACTCAAACCATGATATCACATTGTCCTTATATCATCCATGAGATCATCAATACTATAAAACATCTCATTATCTCATAATCCCTTCATTATACGCATATAATCTACTTTCCAAAAATATATGAATTAACCTTTCATGGTTACCAGTACCATTCAACATATACTTTCAAATACTTTCGGAAAAAAATAGTTTAACAATCCTTAGATGTGTATTTAATCCATAGTACCATTAAATTACAAATACAACATAACTCTAGATAAACATACAATCATTTAACTACCCTCTTAAAACACTAACTGAGCTTTGTCATTTCTTTCATCTCATATATCATTTGTAGTCTCTTCATCATCATCAACATAAATACTATCCATACAACCTTTCTGATTCTCTTCACGAGATTTTCCCTTATTGTATTGGTTTGCATAATGCCCATACATTCCACATTTAAAACATTTATCCATTGATGATGTCTTAGCAATATCATTATCCTTGTCCATGGTGTTAACTGATCCTTTTCCTTTACAATTACTGTCTTTGTGTTCCACACCCGAAGCATTTTCCGGTTCCTTTGAAACATTCTCCCTGATGCCTCTTACCACATGATTTACAAGAGCGGAATTGAACTTTCTTTCCTCTATGATCTTCATGAAACTCCATCTTTTTCTTATTAGCTGAGTTGGGATACTTACCAAAGTTGAGATTATTGATCATATTATGAGATTGCTGATTAGGCATAATTACGATGTTTGGACTTCCGGATCCAATTTCATTTGGTTGCTCATGAATAATATCATTCGATTGTCCATCATATCCTCCATTATTGTGAATCTTCCTATTTCCAGCGATTTTCTAAAACCCCAAAAGAATAGTGTTAGTGGAAAAAATCATGCTAGGGAAACAACATAATGAAGGGGGAGTACCTTAAATATATAACACCTTAGGTCTAATTATAATATCATTACCATAATTTTAGGACTATAACCTATACATATACATTACCTTAGAGACATCCCTAGACATACCATAGAAATGTCTCTAGGGATCTCACTAATGTTATCGTATCCTAGTTTCCAAAGGTTAACTAGACCTTCGCTCTGATACCAACTGTGGAGACCCAAAGCTTGATGTACATGGACATTACATTACTTTTGCGGAATATTTAATACATGGAAAAAACAGACGCCCAGAGATCGTATTAGTATAGTGTCTTTGGAAACTTGGAACGTAATCTTCTAATCATGGTGAAAGATCTTCAACATCTTCCATAAAGATCTTCCCCTTTTGGTTTTCATACCTAAAACCTTTCTTTATATCCTGGGGAAAAGAAAACATAAAAAGGGTGAGCTCAAATGCTCATTAAGGGTAAACATAGAGAACGTAAAACAATCCATAAACATTTGAATGCCAAAACTTGAACATAAAATATAAACATCAAAATCTCGAGTAATGACATAAATCTTGGAATTACATTAGGAATATATCATAATGGATCATCAATCATGATAAAATAGCATAGGAATAAAGCATGTAATTTTGGCAAACATTAATCACATGTTATGATTTCCATAGTAGCCAAGGAATTACTGCCATGACCATCTTAGTGTACAATGTCCCTTTCTGAATCGAGTTCACTCCTCGTTTCAGTCTTGTAACACTGAAACGGATTAACTTATCCTTCCATCCATGTCTATCTCACGAGATATAAATCATTAACCAATGCATTGGAGGGAGATATATGTCCCAAAAATCTCATAATGAAATCATTCTTACGTGTGACACAAAATAAACATACATCATTCATAATAACCTAACAAATAAAATGGGTTTCATAAATATCATCCAATCATAACATAATCAATATACAAAAAATGGATATAATTTCATAATAAGAAAAATGAAACCATGTAAATCATGGAGACATTATACTTGAGACATACACATATGAAATATTTTCATCTTAGATGTAAAATGGTTTTTATTAAACATTTGAAATGAATTATTGAGGAAAATATCCTTTCTTCTTAAAGATCATTTTCTGTCCACAAAATGCCATGAAATTTTAAAAGAAAAGGATTTTTTTGAAAATAATCATGAAATATTGTAGATTAAGCTTCTTGAAAATAAGGTATTATGAAACCGTAAAAATCCATTCATGCCGTATAAGTTAAAAAACATTCTACTAGTACTTTTGTCAGAAAAGTCAAAAAGTTCCTCGTATGGTAAACAAAAGAAATATTCCTTTAATAATATGTGGTAAAACTAAAATAAAATGGGTAAAAAGGACTTTAAATATATATGAAACCATTTTTAGAAAACAGGGATGTGTATTATAAATATAACCCCTGTATATACTTACAAATAAACAATCTTGGATAAAAACGAGATTGGAAAAGTTATCCCTTACCTTATGTACGATATGCTTCGTATGTATCTGAACCTCTTGTATAATGATTTAAATAATGTCATTGACTTATTAATAAATCATATTCATTGTTATGATATCATATATAGTTTACTTATGACAATATATTACCCGTTATTTTGTAAATTCGATGTAAAAGTAGCGATTTTGGGAAAATCGTTTCATTTATTGTACGTGTTTCGACTTGTTGTTCTTCATAATATTACTTATATCCTAATTAACTTAATTCAAGAATGTAAAAAATGATTTATATATAATATATATTCAGAATATATATATATATATATATATATGATAGATCGATAAATGGATTGAAATATACCGTTTATGGAGACGGTAGGTCGTACGTACGCATGAACGCTGTTTTTGTTTCCTCATTGAATTGAATGGAATTAAGTAGATGAAATAAATATATATATACATAAATTAACTATAATTATTATTTCATATATTTAATTATTATTCATTATATATACTTTATAATCATTCATTAATGGTTAACATGGATAATGATTCTCATCGCGTCGTGGAGACGGTAGTCCGTACGTAAGCACGGGTGATGACATCATTGTCATGATCGTGGAATTGTATTTAAGTGTATGTATAATATTTCAGAATAAAGATCAATTTACAATAATAATATATAGTTATTTATTTACACCATTATACCCATCCAAGTAAGGTGGTGGTTGAATACAGATTACACCACGGCGTGGAGACGGTATTCCGTATGTACGCACGCGTAGTGATTTCATTTTCCATAGGATGGATAGATTGTGAAATAGGGTTGTTTCATATTTATAATAACATATAAGTATATAATTAATACTGATTTTATTACGTTATATTGATACAACTAAAAAAGAAGAAGTAGAGGAAGAAAGAAACTTGAGAGAATCGGAAGAAGAGATTACCTCTTCTTCGACGCACCTCCTTTAAGCTTCCTCTTAAGGAAGAAGAGTTGGTCTTTTGAGAAGACCAGAACCTCCAAAATGTTTCTAGGGAAGTGGAGAAGAGAAATGGTCAGTGTTTTTCCGAGATTAAAGGCTCAAAAGGGTGTGAAGAGAAGAGGGAAGGGGTGCCCTTTTTATAATGGAGGAGAGGGGCACCTTTGGAAAAACATAAAATGTTTTTTTATAATAAGGTAATATTCGGTTTATAATAGCTCTAAATTGATTTATTTAGAAGCTAAAGTGAATATGGTTCGAAATCCTCTCAACCAATAGGTTTTAGACAAGTTTATTTACTATTTTAACCTTATCTTTTATATTTAACTCTAAGTTAAATAATTTAAGTTTTAAAGTGTCTTCCTGTTTTCTTACACTATATGGTTAATAAGCTTACTATAACCAGCCAAAATAAACCCAAGTTGTTCATTATTAATATATATAACCTTATCTAAGTCATTTGGCCGAACCTTAGTTTTTTAGGAATATAATAGCAGTTAATAATATAATATTTGTTTTAAAGAACTGTTTTATGTCAATTTTGACACTATTTGGTAATTGATTTTTGGGAAAATCATAACAGCATGATTAGTTTGATCAAATTAATTTAAATTAATACTAACATGTCATATTAACCAATAATTTTAGTGAAATTTACAAAAAGTATGAAATTACATTTTTTTGGGTATTTATAATATCAATTATTTTAATATTTCATTATTTAGGTAATTACTGCATCACCATTGTGTCATAAATAACATAAATTATTTAATGCTGAAAATAATAAATAAAATACCATTATGTAGGAAATAATTTTATATTTCTAATAAATATTTATAGTCAAATTTATCTTAATTATAACCCTATATTAAAAATGTTTTAGTTATTAAACATTGATTTTAACTATTTTAACTCTTTTTTAAATAAAATAACATTAAATGTCCTAACCTAATCCAAGTGGATATAAATGGTAATATTTTATTACTAAGGTTCTTTTTTGTCGAATTAAACTTATCCAATAGAATTAGGACATGTGTTAGGGTAATAATAATATCATTTTTACCCTTAATTACCCTATTTACTTTTAACCGTGATAAATAAAAGTAAAAATTTACTATTCACCAAAAATTATTTTTATCTTATTGAACCACATTTTACTCCTTGATATTAACCATGTCTCTCGGATTTTTGAAATTCCATTCAGAGAAGCGGTAAAATTATGTTTTATGTAAATTTTCAAATTCTCCTAGGAGGTGAGTAAAAGACGGTGAAAAATTCAATAAAATTTTAATATATCTAAAATTATTATAAAATGAAAAAAATGAATTACATTGAACTTATATAGGTATTATGTATCAATTCTGACCTAAAATAAATTTAAATAAAATAAATAATTATTTAAATAAAAAGTCGGTATTTAAATAGTAACCTAGTGTTTTCACTATTCATCAAAAATTTAAAGTTTTCATAAAAATATCAAAAATTCACCCTAGGATAATTTCGATTTTCTGAATCCAAAAATGAAGTCCATTTTAAAAGATAGAATTTATAAATTTTCAAAAAGTGGGTATTACTATTCATAACGGCTAGTTCATACTAATATTACAATAATATCTCGTTTAGTGAAAATTTGTATTGAGTATAACACATGCTATCGTGGAAGGTCGCAGTTGTGTGTAATGAAAGCCAAGTCAGGGTTGCATGTAGTGAAAAATTCATTTTTTGTTGTGTATAATAGAATCCAACCATATTTCATCTATACATTGAATATATATATATATAAACTCAATGTTGCGTAAAATAACTTCTATCAAACGAACTTGAAATTTTGTGTAACACGATCCAAGATTAGTGTTGTGTATACCGCAAGCTAATACGGTGTTGCATATAGAACAAGCTAATTTTGGTGTCGCGTACAACACAAGACATCAATGAAATTAAAAATAATAATTCTCATAAAATCTCGGGTTGTTACATTCTACCCCCCTTAAAATGAATTTCGCCCTCGAAATTTATCGAGGTTATAAATTGTTTACTACTAGATATTTTCATTAATTGAAACCAACATCGTAAAAAGGAATAAAAAAGCTTAATTTTAAAAACTAATGTATGAAACGTAATGGTTACCAAAATTAACTTATCCCTGGGTTTCCACATATGAGAACATAGGTGAAAATATGGATATGGAAGAGAAATTTAACCGTCATGTTCTGATGGAGAGTGGTAGGGAACATGGCTATGAAAAATACAACAATCACAAAGCCATAAATTTGTGATGATCTAAGGTACCATCTCATTAATCAGATATGAGAGTACTAGAACAACATTTTTGGTTTCCAAGATCATTTCCCTAACATTGATGAACTTTTACATAAGGAGAAATACTTACTTGAATTTAGTGTGATATCATTGTTGGTCATTCCATGATCAATTTCTACTTCATCTCTATTTAAAGAAATGAAGCCGAATTTTTCATTTATGAAGTGTTAGCATATCATGCGATAGAATGATAAGTCATTCCATTTTTTTATATCACAAAAAGTTTAGCATAAGTTATTAAATGTACATAAGTCCATCTATGGTGAGATTAATCGTATATGATTCCAAAAATGGACCTATACTTTATCAATAATAATTCTTAATAAAATAAAACTAGTTTCGACTAACCAGCGACTTCCTGTAGGCCAGTGGTATGCGATAAAGGCATGTCGCTCTTCAGTTGTGGGTTTGATTCCCACAGCCTTGTCCGACACGACGGGTTTTCGCCCGTCCTGTAGGTTGTCCTTTTTATAAAACTACATTTTTATAACATTCCATAAATAATATCAAAAAAAGTTCTCGCCTTAAAAAATTCTATCTGATGTCCAATTTAATCCATTCCAACCGTTAAGCTTATCGAAAATACTTTTGTCCAATATTATAGTATAAAGAAAATGATTACTAGAAATTTCATCAACCAAGCATGTGAATACCATCATTCATCCCCCATATAAGATATATCTTGTTGGTCACACTCCAAACATGTGAATACCTTAATCATGTACTCTCTTGAAAAATGAATACTCATTGAACCTTAGTGAAAACATGAATGATGTCAAAAGTTAACTCTTTCCAAATACAAAAATCCCAAAAAATTTATGTACTCAACCCATGATATCACATTGTCCTTATATCATCCATGAGATCATCAATACTATAAAACATCTCATTATCTCTTAATCCCTTCATTATGTGCATATCATCTACTTTCCAAAAATATAGGAATTAACCTTTCATAGTTACCAGTACCATTCAACATATACTTTCAAATAATTTTAGAAAAACAATAGTGTAACAATCCTTAGATGTGTCTTTATTCCATAGTACCATTAAATTATCTATACAACATAACTCTTGATAAACATACAATCCTTCAACTACCTTCTTAAACCACTGACTGAGCATCATCATTTCTTTCATCTCATATATCATTGGTAGTCTCTTCATCATCATCAACATAAATACTACCCATACGACCTTGTTGATTCTCTTCACGAGATTTTCCCTTAGGGAATTGGTTTCTATAATTCCCATACATTCCACATTTAAAACATTTAACCATTGATGATGTCATAGAAATACCATTATCCTTGTCCATGGTGTTAACTAAGCTTTTTCCTATACAATTACTGGATTCATGTCCTTATTTTCCACACCCAAAGCATCTTCCGATTCCTTTTAAACATTATCCCTAATGCCTCTGCCCACATTATTTACATGAGGTGAATTGAACTTTCTTTCCTCTATGATCATCATTAAACTCTATCTTTCTCTTATTAGCTGAGTCGGGATACTTACCAAAGTTGAGATTATTGATCATATTATGAGATTTCTGATTTGCATAATAACGATATTTGGACTTCCAGATCCAAATTCATTTGGTTTCTCATGAATAATATCATTCCATTGTCCATCATATCCAACATTATTGTGAATCTTCCTATTTCCAGCCATTTTCTAAAACCCGACAAAATAGTGTGAGTGGAAAAAATCATGCTAGAAAAACAACATAATGAAGGGGGACTACCTTCAATATATAACACCTTTGGTTTAATTCTAATATCATTAACATAATTCTTGGACTATAACCTATACGTATACTTAACCTTAGAGACATCCCTAGACCTACCTTAGAAATATCTCTAGGGATCTCACTAATGTTCTCGTATCCTACTTTCCAATGGTAAACTAAACCTTCGCTCTCATACCAACTGTAGAGACCCAAAGTTTGATGTACATGGACATTACATTACTTTTATGGAATATTTAATACATGAAAAAAATAGACTCCCAAATATCGTATTAGTTTAGTGTCTTTGGAAACTCGGAACATAATCATCTTATCATGGTGAAAGATCTTCAATATCTCCAATAAAGATCTTCCCTTTTTGGTTTTCTTACCAAAAACCTTTCTTTATATCCTGGGGAAAAGAAAACATAAAAATGGTGAGCTCAAATTCTCAGTAAGGGTAAACATAGAGAACATAAAACAATCCATAAACATTTGAATGAAAAAACACGAACATAAAATATAAACATCAAAATCTTGAGTAAAGACATAAATCTTGGAAGTACGTAAGGCATATATCATAATGGATCATAAATAATGATAAAATATCATGGTAATAAAGCCTGTAATTTTGGAAACCATTAAGCCCATATTATGATTTCCATAGTAGCCAAGTCATTACTGCCATGACCATCTTAGTGGGAAAAGTCCCTTTCTGAATCGAGTTCACTCCTCGTTTCATTCATGTAACACTGAACCGGATTAACTTAACATTCCATCCATGTTTATCTCATGAGATATAAATATTTACCCAATGCATTGGAGGGAGATATTGGTCCCACCCATCTCATAATGAAATCATTCTTACATGTGCCACAAAAAAACATACATCATTCATAATAACCCAACAAATAAAATGGGTTTTATAAATATCATCCAATCATAACATAATCCATATAAAAAATGGATATCATTTCATCATAAGAAAAATGAAACCATGTAAATCATAGTGACATTATATTGGAAACAAACACATATGAAATATTGTCATCTTAGATGGGAAATGGTTTTTATAAAACATTTGAAATGAATTCTTGGGGAAAATATCATTTCTTCTTCAAAATCATTTTCTTTTCACAAAATGCCAAGAAATTTGAAAAGAATGGGATTTTTTTGAAAATAACCATGAAATATTGTAGATTAATCTTCATGAAAATAAGGCATTATGAAACCGTAAAAATCTATTCATGCCGTATAAGTTAAAAATCATTCTACTAGTACTTTTGTCGGAAAAGTCAAAAAGTTCCTCGTATGGTAAAAAAAAGAAAAATTCCTTTCATAACATGTGGTAAAAGTAAAAAAATGGGTAAAGGATCTTTAAACATACATGAAACCATTTTTAGAAAACAAGGACATGAATGATAAATATAACCCCAATATATACTTACAAATAAACAATCTCGGATAAAAATGAGATTTGAAAAGTTATCCCTTACCTTATGTCTGATATGCTTCGTAAGTATCCAAACCTCCTATACAATTATTTAAATAATGTCATTGACTTATTACAGAATCATATTCATTGTTATGGTATCATATATAGTTTACTTATGACTTTATATTACCCATTCTTTTGTAAATTCGATGTAAAAGCAGCTATTTGGGTAAAATCGTTTCATTTATTTTACATGTTTCAACTTGTTGTTCGTGATATTATTACTTATATCTTGATTTAGTTAATTAAAGATTGTAAAACATGATTTATATATAATATATATTCAGAATATACATATATATATGATAGATCGATAAATGGAATGAAATACACCGTTCATGGAGACGGTAGTTCGTACGTACGCAAGAACACTGTTTTTGTTTCCTAATTGAATATAATGGATTTAAGTAGATGACATACATATATATATATACATAAATTAACTATCATTATTATGTCATATATTTAATTATTATTCATTATATATACTTTATAATCATTCATGAATGGTTAACATGGAGAATGATTCTCATCGCGTCGTAGAGACGGTAGTCCGTACGTACGCACGAGTGATGATATCATTATCAAGATCATCGAATTGTATTTAAGGGTTTGTATAATATTTCATAACCAATATCACATTACAATAATCTTATATAGTTATTTATTTACACCATTATACTCATCCATGTAAGGTGGTGGTCGAAAACAGATTACACCATGGTGTGGAGACAGTATTTCGTACGTACGCACACGCGGTGATTTCATTTTCCATAGGATGGATAGAAGGTGAAATAGGTTTGTTTCATATATATAATAACATATCATTACATATGTAATACTGATGATATTACTTTATAATAAGACAACAAAAGAAGAAGAAGTAGAAGAAGAATGAAACTTGAGAGAATCGGAAGAAGAGATTACCTCTTCTTCGACACACCTCTTTAAACTTCCTCTTAAGAAAGTAGAGTTGGTCATTTTAGAAGACCATAACCTCCATAATGTTTCTAGGGAATTGGATAATAGAAATTTTCAGGTTTTGGCCGAGATTTAAGGCTCAAAAGGGTGTGAATAAAAGAGGGAAGTGGTGCCCTTTTTATAAGGGAGGAGAGGGGAACCTTTGGAAAAACATAAAATATTATTTTATAATAAATTCATATTCGGTTTATAATATCTCCAAATTGATTTATTTCGAAGTTAATGTGAGGATGGGTCTAAATCCTCTCAACCAATAGGTTTTAGACAAATTTAGTTTACTATTTTAACCTTATCTTTTAGATTTAACTCTAAGTTAAATAATTTTAATTTTACCATGTCTTATTGTTTTCTTACACTATATTTTTAATAAAATTACTATAACCAGCCAAAAAACCCCAAGTGGTTCATTATTAATATATATAACCTTATCTAAGTCATTTGGCCAAAACTTATATTTTTATAAATATAATAACAATTAAGAATATAATATTTGTTTTAAAAACTATTTTATGTCAATTTTGACACTATTTGGTAATTGGTTTTTTTAGAAAATTATAACAGCATGATTAGTTCAATAAAAGTTAATTAAATAGATAATAAAATGTCATATTAACCTATAAAAGTAGTGAAATTCATAAAAAGTTTAAAATTACATTTATTTGTTTATTTATAATATCAATTATTTTAGTATCTCATTATTTAGGTAATTACTGCATCACCATTGTGTCATAAATAACATAAATTATTTAATGCTAAAAATTATAAATAAAATAACATTAGGTAGGAAATAATTTTATCTTTATAATGAATATTTATAGTCCAATTTATCTTATTTATAACCCAATATTAAAAAAAATTAGTTATTAAACTTTGATTTTAACTATTTTAACTCTTCTTTAAATAAAATAATATTAAATGTCCTAATCTAATCCAAGTGGACCTAAATGGTCACATATTTTTCTTAAGGTTGTTTTTCGTCGAACTAAACTTATCCAATATTATTAAGACATGTGTTAGGGTAATAATAATATCATTTTTAACCTTAATTACCCTATTTACTTTTAACCGTGGTAAATAAAAGTAAAAAGTTACTATTCAAAAGAAATTATTTATATCTTATTGAACCACATTTTACTCCATGATATTAACCGTGTCTCCCGTATTTTTGAAATTCCATTCACAGAAGTGATGAAATTATGTTTTATGTAAATTTTCAAATTCTTCTAGGAGGTGGGTAAAAGACGGTGAAAAGTTCAATAAAATTTTAATATATCTAAAATTATTATAAAATGACTCAAATGAATTACATTGAACTTATATAGGTATTATGTATCAATTTTGACCCAAAATAAATTTAAATAAAATAAATAATTATTTAAATAAAAAGTCAGTTTTTAAATAGTAATCCATTGTTTTCACTATTCATCAAAAATTGAAAGTTTTCAGAAAAATACCAAAAAATCACCCTAGGCTAATTTCGATATTCTGAATCCAAAAATGAAGACCATTTTGAAAGATAAAATTTATAAAATTTCAAAATGTGGGTATTACTATTCATAACGGCTAGTTCATAATAATATTACAATAATATCTCGTTTAGTGAAACATGGTATTGCGTATAACACGTGCTATCGTGGAAGGTCAGAGTTGTGTGTAATGAAAGTGAAGTTAGGGTTGCGTGTAGTGAAAGATTCATTTTTTGTTGTGTATAATAGAATCCAACCATATTTCATTTATACATTGAATATATATATATATATATATTCCGTCAATGTTGTGTAAAATAACTTCTATCAAATGAACATGAAATTGTGTGTAACACGATCCAAGATAAGTGTTGTGTATACTGCAAGCTAATACGGTTTTTCATATAGAACAAGATAATTTTGGTGTCACGTACAACACAAGACATCAATGAAAATAAAAATAAAAAATCTCATAAAATCTCGGGTTGTTACATTCCTACAAAGAAATGGTAACCAGTATATTCAAACCATTTTGAGCATAATATATACATACATTTTAAGGTTATTGGTAAAATGTAAATAATTCAATGTTATAATGATAAATTGAAATTTGTTTTGATTAAATTAGATCCTAATTCCAACCTATAAAGTGTATAGTATATTTATGTATTGTTAAATGGTCACCCATATGATTGGACTATTCAATATGAGAAGGTGAAATTTGGAAATGAAATTTGTTTTGATTAAATTGGAGCAAGGATTTGATCAATAACGTGTATAGGAACATTATTGATTGGGGTTCTAGTGATCCATGTAATAGAACCCCTGTTTATATATGACCATGTTATGTTTGAAATGATTGAAATGAAATATTCGATTAATTTAGACCCAAATAAATTGACCTCCTTCCAAAAAAATGATAAACTAGACCTAAGTAAGTCAATTCAAGAATATTTTTTATGGGACGACCCATTTTACTATTTTTAAAATTTAATAACTAATAATTTTATGTTGAGTTTCTTTTCAAAGAGTCTAGGTTGATATAGAGGGACCCTTGTAGGTCACCATGTCTGCTAATTTTTTTTGTGTAAAAATTAAACGTCATATAAATATACATTATGTTTAATGACATCACAATAACACAAAAGTGATGTAATAAGTAATATAAATGGGATACAATACAAAATATATGTTTTATATTTAAAATTATGTGATTTTTGTTTGATTTTATTTATTTTTTAAAGCCAATATGAATCCTACAGAACTTATGATATATTTTAAGGTTTTAAAATCCTTACATTAAGAGTGTGACTCAACACCACATCACCAAGGGTAATATTTTAAAATTTTAATCCATTTTACACATAAAGTAAAGAAAAATAAATCCATTATGAAAAAACAAATTAAAAATATGATAGGATGGTTTGTGGCTTGGGTTATTTTATTCAGGAGAGTCCAAAACCAAAATAATAATGAAATCCCACTCATTTCCAATATAAACCCACAAAGATACCATTTGGATTCACTAAAACTCTGTGTATAACTTCCACACTCTACCCTTCACTCCCTATAGTCCTCCAATGGTTCCCATGGAATTTCAAGAATTCCCTCCCTTTCCATTGGAGTCACACACTCAAGTAAGGGATCTTCCACACTCCACTTTTATCAAGCACTCCTTTTGTGTTATGTAATTTAATTTAATTTTTTTTGGGATATTTTCTTCCATACCCCAATTATTATCAATTTTATTTATAAATTTTTAGATCCCATTTCAGTCTTATTTACGCCATATGAACACTTTTCTACACCCATTACCATGCCGAAGTTTTGTAAAGGGCCTTCCTCTCCACCTTTCAAATTCACGCAACACCTTTTAAATTAGTTCTTTTAATTTCAACTAGTGATATTTTAATTAATTTATAATTATTATCTTACTTTTTTTATGTTATTTTAATGAGGGATCATTTTTCATCCCCAATTTGGACCCTTAAATAATATGCTACTATGCTGAATTTTGTAAATGATCATCACCATATCTTCTTTATTCAAGTTTTTTTATGAACTTATGAATTCAATTTTTATTTACCAATGATAGGATATGTCCTTACATTTACGAAAATAATTCCTATTTTATGATTAAATTATTAGACTAAACTTCAACTCACATCAATCATTTTTAGGAATTTTTATGTAATGTCATTATGCTGTTAAAATTTCTCTATG
This sequence comes from Viscum album, assembly GCA_963277665.1. NCBI lineage: Eukaryota > Viridiplantae > Streptophyta > Magnoliopsida > Santalales > Viscaceae > Viscum > Viscum album. Next base: position 1,344,553,548 of record OY728156.1, read on the forward strand.
ATTTTCCCTTTCAAAAAATTGTGTTGTTAATACTATACCCATTTTCCTATAATGTGTATTCACCTTTATGCACATATAATTATTTATTGATGACATAATTATATTTATTCCATACTCCTAAATCATTGAATAAATTAAGATGATTAATAAACGCATGTTGTATGATCTATGTGGAACATATAATAATGAAAATGAAATGATTATAATGGGTGTGCCGCGATAGCACTCCTATGAATTGTGTAATTTTTAGTATCATGATATGTCACATTAGGATATAGAGTGAACCTGATTCCTTTAAGGGACATTTTCTATAATTAGGTATTGAATAATTTATCCTTGAACTATTTTTACGATGTAATGTTTAATGTTGTTTCAACATTTTCTATGTTACATTTATCATTATCATGATATATCATGTTTCATTGTTCATGTTTATGATTCCTACCCTTTTTATGCTCCATTGATATGCCTATTGTCTAATATGTATCTTCTTCTTCATGTTATGGATTGTTTATTCCCTTAATGGGAATTATATATCACCCTTTTCTTTAGTTTTTCCCCACGTTAACCCATGAAGATTTGTGTTTGATGAATATGAATGTTATAAAAGATTTCAATCAAATTATTTTAAAGATGTTTTTAATAATTTTTTGTATTCCATATTCAAGATGATCTGTTTTGTTCCGGACTTGTTAATACACTAGTATTATTGATATTTTGGGTTTTATAAGTGTAATTTTATGTAATAAATTAAGTATTACTGTGTAATAAAGAACAGGGTGGTTATATTAATGTCCATTTTTAAGGTTAATCTAGATCTAGTGCACTGGTGAGCGGCTGTTCTATCCATTTTTCTCGATTAACAGGACACTAAAATGGTGGAGAGTGTCGTGTCAACTCTAGTAAATGTGTCCTTTTAAGTTGATGGGGAATAACCATTGAAGACCAATTATAACTGGGTGGTTTATTCTAGAATACATTTGAGGGTAGTGAGATTGAATTGGGTCAGTTCTTGTTTGGTAGTACAAAATTGATGAGTTTGGATGTGTTTTCAACCATAGGAACAGAGTGGGTCTTGGAGGGGCTTTAGTGGTTCTTTATGAATGATCATAGTGTTCCTTGTGTGGGAAAATCTTGGGGTTTGTTTGTGTTGATGTGTCATCATGTCAAGATAAGATCCCTTTAAAGTAGACTAGTTGTGATTAAATTATCTTTATCTTCAGTATTTTGGTTTAATTAACTAGAAACTAGTTAAAATCCTATTAGAATTATATTTTTGAATATATGAGAATTTAACCTATCTTGAAATATTCCTTGATGCCCTAAGAGAGAGTTGGTCTTACACCACACTACAGTTTAAAAATATATTTCTCTTGATTGATGGTTTTATTGATTTTTCATGCTCAAAGTGTTTTTCATTATGTGGCTTGGTTAGTCGTTATTGGTAGCTTGTTTCCCATGTAGAAATTACTTGGTTGAACTCTTGGAAACCATCCATTATTCTCTAACATGATAAGAAGGAAGATGATTCCCTGTGTTTAGTATATGAACCTATGTATATGTCATGAATTTTTATACATTATATCACTTATAAAATGAAATATGGACTACATTGGGTTATATCTGGAGACCCCAGTTTAATGAATCCAAGGTTACCCCAGAAAATTCATCGAGCTCAGAGGTAATGCTTCAATGGGTAATGAATCCTATGTGCTAGATTAGGGTTTCATCCCTTATTCGTAGTATGTAATGAAAATTTTAAATTGGTTTAGGTGATGGTTGGACCAAGTAACATCTCCAAAATTAAGTCATGGACATCGATGCGAGTGTTCTTTGTAATTGAAAGGTTCCTTGGGGAATGACATCCCATTTTGATTAGTAATGTGTTGACCGTCTAAGATGATCATATTCTTGAATGGATGGTCTGAGTGGCTCTACTTTATGTCTTTCTTGATCAATGATGTGGTAAGTGGGGGAAACTATTCTGGAACGTCGCCAAGTAGAGATGAGTGAGGTTTATGTCATCTAGTACTTTTCATGGAAAGTTATCTTGAACTGGTTAAATGATTTTTTTGTGGAATTGACTACTTGATCATCTCTATTTCATGCCAACAACATTGTAAAATTTCTTAGGTCCATGATCTGAATGGAAATTTTAATGGTGGAGGTGTGGTGGATTGAAATTGTCTCCTTTCGTAATGTTAAGGCCTGTGGTGGGGAGTACCATCCGCTATATTTTTAACAATATGATGAAGTTATCATGTCTCTAGAAAAGATGGATCATGTAAGTGTCGTTTAGGTGTCTTGATTGGGAATCGAGCATTGTCTTGAGTTTTAAATGTCTTCAACAATGCATGCTTAAGAAATTTTTAATGTTGTGTTGGGAATTTGGAAATGAAATGTGACCATTTGAATTACCCTTCACGAACCTTATATGTTAAGTGATTTTTTCATTATTTCTTTAGTCTTCTTGGTGATGAGAAGACCTATTTTTGGGAGGTTTTGATGAACTGAGTTTTTAAATAGGATAAAAATTCAATAGAATTTAAACTTTTTCATTTACTGTACATGATGTTTTTAAAACTGATATTAAGAACATAATTTCAAGATTTGTAATCTTTCAATGTGACTTTTTAGGACTTTAGTAAAACCCCTATTGTTTTTTCGGATGTCTTATTGAGTTTTGAGAGTGCAGGACAACGAAAAGAATGTTTGGATGCTCTAACAGAGGCACATGGTTTGTCTGAAACCATGCAACCCTCAGTAGGAAAGCATGTTTCATTCTATAGGTGTGGAATAGGGGGTATGGATGGGTTATTCCTAGTTTTTCAAACCGTGTGACAAGCCCTCATTATAGGATTTTTTGGGAAATACTTATGCACTATTCACTGCATGGTTGGTGTACAGTTTAGAAAACCTTGTGATGTGTATTTTTAAAATATATCAATTAATTAAATAAAAATTAAAAGGAAATAAAATATATAGAAAATAATTTGGGAATAAAAAAAATATAAATATTCAATAATAATAATGATATTATTATTATTATTGATATGATTATGATGTTCATAATGATTATTATTATTATTATCTTTTTAGGTTTAAGAAAAACCTTTAGGGGGTCTCCCCTCTTCACCTCCAGATCAAGAGACAACCCCCATAGGCCTCTCCAAGGCATGTGTGGTCCTCCTCCATGTCTTTTAATCTTCACACAGTTCTCCACCTAATTCTTTTTTGTTCCTCTTCAAATATTCAATGTAAGACTCTTGGACCTCTCCCCCTTCATTCATGGGCCGATTTATCCTCTCCAAATCACCTTATCACATTTAGGTGAACCTTGAGTGTGGGAAACCTGATTATTTAGTTTTTATTCCTGTGTTATGGCATGAAAATGACTAATTAAGAATCCTTTGTTCTTTTTTCAATGTTATTTCCTGAAGGCAATCTATTTCAGGAAGATTCGGTCTCCTGTGACCATTCGATGTAAGAGTTTGTATTCACTGTCTGGATTCACCTAATTTATTTTCGGACATTAAGGTGGTTTTGATTCCCTAGTTATTTATATATAGTTATTTGGACCTTGATGCATTTTTTCAAGTCACCAGAGTAAAAAGTTACCTACATAGTATGTATTGGTTACCATATATATATATATATATATATATATATATATATATATATATATCTGTGTGTTTGTGTGTGATAGTTCACTTGTAATATATATTCAACCATGTCAGTGAATATATAAGTGGGACTTGTTGTGCTTATTTATTATATGAAAAATTCATATTGGTGTAAGTGTTAACTGGTGTATGAATATGAGAATTTATGTAAGGATCCCCTTTCACATATTCATGTCTATGAAAATTTGTGCATAGGGGATAGATTTCTTTGTGTATATGCAAAGGTTCATATGATCAGATACAAGTAGTATTAGATATATGTGTTCTCCACTAGAAATTTCAAAATCCAATGTGCATTTTTTTGCTTGGCCTTCCCTTTGAGGTAGGATCACTTTCTGTTCCCTTTAATTTTATGAATTCTTTAATCAATTTCTCATCACACCTTCATTAGATTTTAGTTAGTGCAGTGTGAAATTAAAATTTTATGTATCTTAAATGTTAATTGTTTATTATTACTGGATTAAATGATTAATAAGATAAATAAAATGATTGAATAGAAATATCATGTTTATATAATAAAAACTCTCCAATATAGGTGCACATTTTTCTAAGAACAAAATATAATGTCTAAAATTTTATGCTTGCTTGGTTTATTGTGCTGGTGATTCTATATGCTTTGAGGTTATGATAGATATAAAGATTGTTTTTGGATGGCCTCTAATGGCATTAGAAAATGGATTTTATTATCATAAGAAGTTTAATGAACCCAAGAATCTTCTAGGTTCTTGGACCATATTATAAATAGAATGACTTGGAATGCTTTATTAAAATAATATGCCCAAGTAGGCATTTTTACGATTCTCCCATGGTACCATTTAATTACCACTTAAACCATGATAAATAAACTACCATGATTTGTTCAACTAAATGGATTGAATTGAATTAAATGAAATCCTCATCATGTATTTCCATCATTTAAATAAATCAATTGGATTAACTGAGATGAAAAATGAAGGATAATGAGAACATTTCTTGTTTATTTATGACTTATTAAATTCTTACATAAAATTTGATTGGGCCTTTAATAACTGTTAAATTGAAATGAATTGCTAGTTTTTATTTATGTATTATGTAATAAATTAATATTCCTCTTAATATTTATATTAGATATGGGATTTTGAATTCCATGTTTCATCTGAGAGTGTTTCATGGTGGCCCACTCACCTTACCTACTATAGTTGTATAGAACTCCCAGTCTATAGGGATGTTGGGGTTGTACCCTATCCACTAGATATATGATATCAGTGATGGTATTATGAGTTCCACATTCCATCTTAGAGATTTTCTTAGTTTCCCACTCATCATCCCAAATGTATTAGCATGACACTCTTACTCTATAGTGATATACTACTTGTACCCAATCAACAAAAGATATGATATTTGTGATGGGATTATGAGTTCCGTGTTCCATATTATAGTGTTTTCATGGAATGTACACTATCCATCATGAATGATATACTATATAACTCTCATTCCTTATGGATTTAGGGAATGCACCCTATATTGGGAGCTTGGCTAGGAGTTAGAACATTTGGGAATCCTCTAGTGATGGTTATCTGTGAGGTTAAATCTCGGTCCAGCTAGTGCATTATTTCTATATGAGCATGAGATACTTTGAGTAAGAACACAGTTTGATATTTCTTATTGGGATAGGGGTTAGATCCCGAGCACATCCAATGGGTATGGATGTCTTTGAGTTACATCCGGCTCCACCCAAAAGTCTTGTAATAAGTAATATAAATGGGATCAAAGACCAAATATATGTTTTATATTTACAATTATGTGATTTCAATTTATTTTTTAAAGCCATTATGAATACTCCAAATATTTTGATATATTTTATGTATTTAAAATCATTTCTGTAAGAGTTTGAATCACTACCACATCACAAAATGTAATATTTTAATTATTTAGGCCATTTTACACATAAAATAATCAAAAAAACTCCCATTATGTAGAAACCATAGGAAAAAAATTATATGATTGTAACACCCCGAGATTTTATGAAAAATATTCTTTTTAATTTCATTAATGTCTTGTTTTTTAAGCTACACCAAAAGGATCTTGCACGACACGCAACCCTGACTTGGCTTGCATTACATGCAATCGCGACCTTCCTCGATAGGGTGTGTTGTACACAATATCGGGTGTTACTAAACAACGATATATTATGAACTATCTGTTATGAATATTATTAACTAAAATTTGAATTTTATAACATTATTATTCATCTTACACATTTTCTAGAACATGGTATAAGAACAAAATAATTTTTTCGAGTAAAATAAGTATTTTTCAAAAAATGTAGTTTTGCCGCCTTTTGATGGTGCACCAACTTTAAATATAGTTTTTGACATGTTTATAAGTTCAATTTTAAAAAATAAAATTATTATTTGGAATGAGGATATAAAATTTTACCTTGGATAAATTTACCATATTATTCTGATAGCTTTCATATTTTAATGAATAGTAAAAACACGCGATATTTTAATTAAGAACAACTTTTTTCATCGTAATAACTTATATGGTTAAATTATAATTTTTAATGGTTTTAAAGTATAAATGGAATATATTTTTACCATTTAATATAATTTATGTCATTATACTTGATTTTAAATTGAATTCATATGTTAAATAAATTCAATATTTTGCAATGTTTTAAACAAAAACCAGTTTTCTTTCGACAACGAGATTAATTTTAATTTAATTTCTGAAACTTCTGTGTATTGAATTTGGAAAAATGGATTCCATATTTGGAATCAGTGGGTCCAAATTATTTTAATAGACTACTTTTTATTTTTGGGCTTTATGAATAGTAACAACGGTAAATTTTATTTACCATAGTTAAAAGTAAATCGGGTAATTAAGGGTAAATATAAGATTATAAAATTAACTTAACACCTGCCAAAATCCTATTGGATGACTAAAAGTCAACCCATATAACCTAAGGGTCGGATTATAATCATTTAATAGACTTTTTTCCATGAAAATAACTTAATTATTATTAAAACAAAAGAAAGTGACAACATGTCACTCTCTTAAATCATATAAGTATATTAATTTTAATTTAGTGATAAACTTCATGAAACTTCAAACATGAATAGTATCCAGAAAGATAATGAAATTATATATATCATATAAATTTATTTATAATTTTTAGGTATTAAATAATTATCATTAATTTTGACACAATAGGGATGTAGAAAGTATTTATTTAGTGAAAAATCAATAATATAGTTTTTATTGAAATATTAATAAATATCAAAAGGCCCAAAAATCTTCACAAAACTTATTATTATTGTATATATAAACCCTAATAATCCATTTGCCTAATTGTTGACCATTTGGATCCTTATTAAGATGATTATGACACTTATTTTATTTTATTTTAAATGATGCCAAAGTTGTCACCTTCATAATTTAATAAATATAACAATTTGAATATTGTGATTTTAAGATGATAAATTAGATTAAAAGTATTAATGTAAAATTTAATAGATTTATCTTCATCATAGGATTTTATTTTTAATTTTTATGCAACAAATAAGTATATTAAATAATTATACAAAAAATGATGTAGTAATTATTATATTAAGAGATAAACCAAATAAATGGTTTTCAAAATAATAAACTAAATATTATATGAACTATTTAATGTTATACACTACTTTTATAGATACATATGACCTTTTATGAATCTATTAAAGCTTTTATTTTGAACATATCACTTGTATATATTTTATTTAAATTCAAATAAATGAATAGTGTCAAAATTGACACTATTGTTATTTTATAAAAATAATATATTATAAAATTGTTTAAAAATCACAAAAATATTTAAAAATTATAAATTTAAATTTATATGGTAGATAATTTTATAAATTATTCAATTATGGACAATTCACAACAAATAAGTAAACATTTGTTATAATTTAAAATTTAGAATGTTATTACCACAGATAAAATTAAATTGATTAAATAAGGATAAATCAAGTTGATAATGTTTAAAATAAATTCCAAACATGTCTAAATTTAATTGGTTGATGAGATTACAACCCTATATTATCTAATATTTGGATATGAGTCATTTTTGGATGTTTTTAAGTGGGGTTAGAGTTATTATAAAATAATATTTTTTAGAATTCCAAAGGTGCCCCTCTCCTCCCTTATAAAAGGGAACCACCTCCCACTCTTCCTCACACCACTTTGAGCCTTCATTCTCGGACAAACCCTGAAATATTCGCTTCTACACTTCCCTAGAAACTTCCTATAGGTCCTGGTCTTCTTCAAAGACCAATTTTAGTGCCCTAAGTGGAGGTCTCAAAGAGGCGCTTCAAAGAAGAGGTAATGTCCATTACCGATTCTTTCAACTTTATTTGTTCTTCCACTTCTTCTTTTTTAGTTTTTTCATTATGAGGTAATAACATAAGTATCAATCATATACTGATATGTTATTATAAGTATGAAACAACTATATTTCACCATCAGTCCATCCAATGTAAAACGAAATCACCGCGCGTGCGTAAGTACGGAATACCGTCTCCACGCTGTGGTGTAATCTATTTTCCACCACCACCTTACTTGGATGGGTATAAGGGTGAAAGTAATGAATATATATGATTATTGTAAAGTTATATTGATTATTTAATATAATACATACACTTTAATACAATTCCATGATCTTGGGAATGATATCATCGCTCGTGCGTACGTACGGACTATCGTCTCCATGACGCGATGAGATTCACTCTCCATGTTAACCATTCATGAATGATTATAAAGTATATATAATGATTAATAATGAAATATATGACATAATAATGATACTGGATTTATTTATGTATATATATATATATCTGTATGTATGTCATTTACTTAATTCCATTCAATTCAAAAGGGAAACGAAAACAACGTTCATGCGTACGTACGGCCTACCGTCTCCATGAACGGTGTATTTCATTCCTTTTTATAGATCTATAATATATATGTATATGATGAATATATATTATATATAAATCATGTTTTAAATTATGTAATTATTTAAATCATGATATATGTAATAATATCAAGAACGATAAGTCGAAACACATACGATAAATGAAATGAATTTACCCAAAACGCTGCTTTAACATGGAATTTACAAAAGAACGGGTAATATAAAGTCATAAGTGAAACATATATGATATCATAACAATGAATATGATTCTTTAATAAGTCAATGAAATTATTTAAATCATTATACAAGTGTTTCGGATACGTACGAAGTATATTGGACCTAAGGTAAGGGATAATTTTGCAAATCTCATTTTTATCCGAGATTGCTTATTCGTAAGTATTTACTAGGGTTGTTTCTATCATCCATTTCCATGTTTTATAAAAATGTATTCATGTATGCTTAAAGTCCATTTTACCCATTTTGACTTTTACCCCTTAGTATGGAAGGAATCTTTCTTTTATTTACCCAACAAGGTACTTTTTGACTTTTCCGACAAAAGTACGAGAAGAATGTTTTTTTAACGTATACGGCATGAAAGGATTTTTACGGTTTTATAAAGCCTTATTTTCATGAAGTTTCCTCAAAAATATTTCATGAATATTTTCAAAAAATCCTTTTCTTTTAAAATTGCATGACATTTTGTGAAAAGAAAATGATTTTGAAGAAGAAAGGATATTTTCCTCAAAAATTCATTTCAAGTGATTTATCAAAACCATTTTTCATCTAAGATGAAATTATTTAATTTGTGTATGTTTCAAGTATAATGTCTCTATGATTTACATGGTTTCAGTTTCCTTATTATGAAATGATATCCATTTCTTTATATGGATTATGTAATGACGGGATGATGTTTATCAAACCCATTTTATTTATTGGGTTATTATGAATGACGTATGTTTATTTTGTGGCACAAGTAAGAATGATTTAATTATGAGATGGGTGGGACCTATATCTCCCTCCAATGCATTGGGTAAATATTTATATCTCATGAGATAGACCTGGCTGGAATGGTAAGTTAATTCGGTTCAATGTAACAGGACTGAAACGAGGAGTGAACTCGATTCAGAATGAGACTTTGTCCACTAAGATGGTCTTTGCAGCAATGCCTTGGCTACTATGGAAAACATTAAATGTGTTTAATGGATTTCACAATTACTTTTTTTATTCCCATGATATTTTATCATGGTTTATGTTCCATTCTGTTCTATGCCTTATGTACTTCCATGTTTTATGTCGTTGCTCAAGATTTTGATGATTAAACATTTTGTTCATGTTTATAAGATCAAATGTATATGGTATGTTTTATTTTATCCATTCTTAACCTTACTGAGCATTTGAGATCACCCTTTTTATGTTTTATTTTCCCCCAGGATCAAAATAAATGTTTTAGGTAAGGAAACAAAAAGTGGAAGATCTTTATAAGAGATGTTGAAGATCTTTCACCACGATTAGAAGATTACGTTCCAAGTTTCCAAAGACACTAAACTATTACAGTCCTTGTGTGTCTGTTTTTGTTATGTATTAAGTATTCTAAAAAAGTAATGTAATGTCCATGTACGTCAAGCTTTGGGTCTCTACAGTTGGTATTAGAGGAAAGGTTTAGTCAACCTTTAGAAACTAGGATGCGGAAACGTTAGTGAGATCCCTAGATATATTTCTAAGGTATGTCTAGGGATGTCCCTAAGGATAAGTATACGTATAGGATATAGTCCTAGAACTATGGTAACGATCTTAGAAATTAACCTAGGATGTCAGATATTGAGGGTACTCCCCCATTACTATATTGTTTTACCTAGCATGATTTTTGCCTCTCACACTATTTTTTTTTGGGTTTTAGAAAATGGCTGGAAACAGGAAGATTCACGATAATGGAGGATATGATGGACAATGGAATGATATTCTTCATGAGAAACCAAATGAAATGGGATTTGGAATACCAAACATTGTTATTATGCCTGATCATCAATCTCATAATATGATCAATAATCTCAACTTTGGTAAGTTTCCCGACTCAGATAATAAGAGAAAGATGGAGTTTCATGATGATCATAGAGGAAAGAAATTTCAATTTCCCTCATTTAAATCATGTGGGAAGAGGCATCAGGGAGATTGTTTCAAAGGAACTGGAAGATACTTTGGGTGTGGAAAAGAAGGACACAAAGCTAGTAAGTGCAAATGAAAAGTTTCAGTTAACACCGTGGACAAGGATAATGGTATTGCTACGACATCAACAATGGTTAAATGTTTTAAATGTGGAACATACGGGCATTATGAAAACCAATTCCCTAAGAGAAAATCTGTTGAAGAGAATCAACATGGTCATATGAGTAGTATTTATGTGGATGATGATGAAGATACTACAAATTAAATATGAGATGAAAGAAATGATGAAGCTCAGTTAGTGGTTTAATAAGTTAGTGGAATGATTGTATGTTTATAAATAATAATGAATGGTACTATGGAATAAAGAATCATCTAAGGACTGTTACACTGTTGTTTTTCCTAACGTGTTTGAATGTATTTGTTGAATGGTACCGGTAACCATGAAAGGTTATTCAGATATTTTTGGAAAGTAAATGATATGCGCATAATGAAGGGATAAGGAGAAAATTAAATGTTTGATAGTATTCATGAGCTCATGACTGATATAAGGAGAAGGTTATATCATTGTTTGAGTAATAGAATTTTGGGATTTTGGTATGTGGAAAGAGTTAACTTTTTTCACCATTCATGTTTTCACTAAGATTCAATGGGTATTCATTTTTCAAGAGAATACATGACTAAGGCCTTCGAATGTTTGGAATATGACCAACAAGACATATCTTATGATATATGGGGATCAATGATGGAATTAACATGCTTGTTATATGAAATATCTGGTAATCGTTTTCACTATAATATGAGAGTGGACTGCAGTATTATGGATAATCCTACAGATTGGAATGGATTATTTTGGAAATAAGTTAGTATTGTTTAAGGATAGAAGTTTTTTTGATATTATTTATGGGATTTTATAGTAATGTAGTTTTAGAAAAAGGACAACCTAAAGGACGGGCGACAACCCATCGAGTCGGACAAGGCTATGGGAATCGAACCCACAACCGAAGTGCGACTGGCCTTTATTTCCTACCACTAGCCTATAGGAAGTCCCTGTTTTGTAGAAACTAGTTTTATTATATTAAGCAGTATGATATATAAAGTATAAGTCCATTTTAGAAACAATGTATGATTAATCTCACTATAGATGGACTTCTGTATTTTTGATAACTTTTATAACCTTTTGTTTGAGACAGGTGGAATGACCCATCATTCTATCACATGATTTGCTAACACTTCACGAATGACAAATTCAACTTCATTTCTTTAAGAGATGAGGTGGAAATTGTCCAAAGAACGAACAACGGTGAGACTGTACCAAAATCACGAAATTATTTCTTCTAATTCCAATTTCATCAACTTTAGGGAAATGATCTTGAAAACCAAAAATGTTGTCCTAGTTCCCTTATATCCAATGAATCAGATGGTACCTTACATAATCACAAATCTATGGCTTTGTGATTGATGGCTTTTTCATATCCATGTTCTCTACCACTCTCCATCAGAACATGATGGTCAGATTTCTCCTCCATATCCATATTTTCACCTATGTTCTCTTATGTGGAAACCCAGTGATGAGTTATTTGGGTATCCTTTATGTTTATAACATTATTTTTTTATATGAAGTTTTAGTATTCCTTTTTACGATGTGGGTTTCTATTAAATAAACTTTCTAGTAGTAAACCATTTATAACCCCAATGAATTTCGAGCGTGAAATTCATTTTAAGGGGGGTAGATTGTAACACCCCGAGATTTTATGAAAAATATTGTTTTTAATTTCATTAATGTCTTGTGTTGTACGCTACACCAAAATAATCTTGCACAACATGCAACCCTGACTTGGCTTGCATTACATGCAATCGCGACCTTCCTCGATAGCGTGTGTTGTACTCAATACCAGGTGTTACTAAACAACGATATATTATGAACTAGCCATTATGAATAGTATTAACTAAATTTTGAATTTTATAACAATATTATTAATCTTACACATTTTCTAGAACATGGTATAAGAACAAAAAAAATATTTCGGGTAAAATAAGTATTTTTCAAAAAATGCAGTTTTGCTGCCTTTTGATGGCGCGCCAACTTTAAATCTAGTTTTTGACATGTTTATAAGTTCAAATTTACAAAATAAAATTATTATTTGGAATCAGGATATAAAATTTTACCTTGGATAAATTTTTCATATTATTCTGATAACTTTCATATTTTAATGAATAGTAAAAACGCGCTATATTTTAATTAAAAACAACTTTTTTCATCGTAATAACTTATGTGGTTAAATGATCATTTTTAATGGTTTTAAAGTATAAATGGAATATATTTTTACCATTTAATATAATTTATGTCATTATCCTTGATTTTACATTGAATTCATAGGTTAAATAAATTCAATCTTTTGCAATGTTTTAAATAAAAACTCGTTTTCTTTCGACTACAGGATTAATTTTAATTTAATTTATGCAACTTCTGTGTATTGAATTTGGAAAAATGGATTCCATATTTTGAATCAGTGGGTCCAAATTATAATAATAGACTACTTCTTATTTTTGGGCTTTATGAATAGTAACAACGGTAAATTTTATTTACCATAGTTAAAGGTAAATCAGGCAATTAAGGGTAAATATAAGATTATAAAATTAACCTAACACCTGCCAAAATCCTATTGGATGACTAAAAGTCGACCCATATCACCTAAGGGTAGGATTAGAATCATTTAATGGACTTTTTTTCATGAAAATAACTTAATTATTATTAAAACCAAAGAAAGTGACAACATGTCACTCTCTTAAATTTTATAAGTATATTAATTTTAATTTAGTGAAAAACTTCATGAAACATAAAAAATGAATAGTCTCCAGAAAGATAATGAAATTATCTGCATCATATAAATTTATTTATAATTTTTAGGTATTAAATAATTATCATTAATTTTGACACAATAGGGATGTAGAAATTATTTATTTAGTGAAAAATCAATAATATAGTTTTTAAGGAAAACTTAATACATATCAAAAGGCCCAAAAATATTCATAAAACTTATTATTAGTGTATATATAAACCATAATCATCCATTGTACGAATTGTTGACCATTTGGATCCTTATTAAAATGATTATGACACTTATATTATTTTATTTTAAATGATGCCAAAGTTGTCACCTTCATAATTTAATAAATATAACAATTTAAATATTGTGATTTTAAGATGAAAAGTTCTATTAAAAGTATTATTGTGAAATTTAATAGATTTTTATTCATCATAGGATTTTATCTTTAATTTTTATGCAACAAATAATTATATTAAATAATTATACAAAAAATGATGTAGTAATTATTTTATTAATAGATAAACCAAATAAATGGTTTTAAAAATAATAAAATAAATATTATATGAACTATTTAATGTGATCCACTAATTTTTTAGATACCTATGACCTTTTATGAATCTATTAAATCTTTTATTTCAAATATATCTTCTGTATATATTTTATTTAAATTCAAATAAATGAATAGTGTCAAAATTGACACTATTTTTATTTTATAAAAATAATATATTATAAAATTATTTAAAAATCACAAAAATATTTAAAAATTATAAATTTAAATTTATATGGTATAAAATGTTATAAAGTATCCAATTATGGAAAATTCACAAAAAATAATTAATTATTCGCTTTAATTTAAAATTTAGAATATTATTACCACAAATAAAATTAAATTGATTAAATAAGGATAAATCAAGTTGATAATGTTTAAAATAAATTCCTAACATGTTTAAATTTGATTTTTTGGTGATATTACAACCCTATATCATCTAATATTCGGATATGAGTGATTTTTGGAGGTTTTTAAGTGGGGTTATATTTATTATAAATTAATATTTTTAAGAATTCCAAAGGTTCCCCTCTCCTCCCTTATAAAAGGGCACCTCCTCCATCTCTTCCACACACCACTTTGAGCCTTCAAGCTCAGACAACCCCTACCAAATTCACTTCTCCAATTCCTTAGAAACATTCTAGAGGTCCTGGTATTCTTCAAAGACCAATTTTAGTTCCCTAAGAGGAGGTCTCAAAGAGGTGCTTCAAAGAAGAGGTAATGTCCATTACCGATTCTTTCAACTTTATTTCTTCTTCCACTTCTTCTTTTTTAGTTGTTTAATTATGAGGTAATAAAATCAGTATCAATCATATACTGTTATGTTATTATAGTTATGAAACAACCATATTTCACCATCTATCCATCCAACAGAAAACGAAATCACCGCGCGTGCGTACTTACGGAATACCGTCTCCACGCCGTGGTGTAATCTATTTTCCACCACCAACTTACATGGATGGGTATAAGGGTGAAAGTAATGAATATATATGATTATTGTAAATTGATATTGATTCTGTAATATTATACATACACTTTAATACAAATCCATGATCTTGGGAATGATATTATCGCCCGTGCGTACGTATGGACTACCATCTCCACGACGCGATGAGATTCACTCTCCATGTTAACCATTCATGAATGATCATAAAGTATATATAATGAATAATAATTAAATATATGAAATAATAATGATACTATATTTATGTATATATATATATGTATGTAATTTACTTAATTCCATTCAATTCAAAAGGGAAACGAAAACAGCGTTCATGCGTACGTACGGCCTACCGTCTCAATAAACGGTGTATTTCATTCCTTTTTATCGATATATAATATATATATATATGATGAAAATATATTATATATAAATCATGTTTTAAATTCTGTAAATATGTAAATCAGGATATAAGTAATAATATCAAGAACGACAAGTCGAAACACATTCGATAAATGAAATGATTTTACCCAAAACACTGCTTTAACATGGAATTTTCAAAAGAACGGGTAATATAAAGTCATAAGTGAAACATATATGATATCATAACAATGAATATGATTCTGTAATAAGTCAATGAAATTATTTAAATCATTATACAGGAGGTTCGGATACGTACGAAGCATATCGGACCTAAGGTAAGGGATAATTTTTCAAATCTCATTTTTATCCGAGATTGCTTATTCGTAAGTATTTACTAGGGTTATTGCTATCATCCATGTCCATATTTTATAAAAAATTATTCATGTATGTTTATTGTCCTTTTTACCCATTTTTACTTTTACCCCTGGGTATGGAAGGAATCATTCTTTTATTTACCCTATAAGGTACTTTTTGACTTTTCCGACAAAAGTATGAGAAGAATGTTTTTTTAACGTATACGGCATGAAAGAATTTTTATGGTTTTATAAAGCCTTATTTTCATGAAGAATACTCCAAAATATTTCATGACTATTTTCAACAAATTATTTTTCTTTTAAAATTGCATGACATTTTGTGAAAAGAATATGATTTTGAAGAAGAAAGGATATTTTCCTCAAGAATTCATTTCAAGTGTTTTATCAAAACTATTTTTCATCTAAGATGAATTTATTTCATATGTGTATGTTTCAAGTATAATGGATATATTATTTACATGGTTTCACTTTCCTTATTATGAAATGATATCCATTTCTTTATATGGATTATGTAATGATGGGATGATGTTTATGAAACCCATTTTATTTATTGGGTTATTATGAATAACGTATGTTTCTTTTGTGGCACAAGTAAGAATGATTTCATTATGAGATGGGTGGGACCTATATCTCCCTCCAATGCATTGGGTAAAGATTTATATCTCTTGGGATAGACATGGCTGGAATGGTACGTTAATCCAGTTCAGTGTTACAGGACTGAAACGAGGAGTGGACTCGATTCAGAATGGGACTTTGTCCACTAAGATGGTCTTGGCAGCAATTCCTTGGCTACTATGGAAATCATTACATGTAATTAATGGATTCCACAATTAAATGTTTTATTACAATGCTATTTTATCATGGTTTATGTTCCATTATTATCTATTCCTTATGTACTTCCATGTTTTATGTCGTTGCTCAAGATTTTGATGTTTAAACATTTTGTTCATGTTTTTAAGATCAAATGTATATGGTATGTTTTTTTTATCCATGCTTACCCTTACTGAGTAGTTGAGATCACCCTTTTTATGTTTTATTTTCCCCCAGGATCAAAAGAAAGGTTTCAGGTAAAGAAAAAAAAAGTGGAAGAACTTTATGGGAGATGTTGAAGATCTTTCACCACGATTAGAAGATTATGTTCCAAGTTTCCAAAGACACTAAACTATTACGGTCCTTGTGTGTATGTTATTTTATGTATTAAGTATTACGGAAAAGTAATGTAATGTCCATGTACTTCAAGCTTCGGGTCTCTACAATGATGGTTTGAGGTTTTGGTTATTATATTCCAAAGAGTCCAAAACCAAAATAACAATGAAATCCCACTCATTTCCAATATAAACCATCAAATATCCCATTTGGATTCACTAAAACTCTATGTATAACTTCCACACTCTTTCCATTACTTCTTATATTCCTCTCATTATTCACACAGAATTTCAAGAATTTCCTCCCTTTCCATTGCAGTCAAACACTCAAGTAGGGGATCTTCCACAATCCTCTTTTATCAAGCACTCCTTTTAAGGTATGTATTTTAATTTATATTTTTATATGTTGGGATATTTTCCTCCATATCTCAATTACTTTTTATTTTATTTATAAATTATTATATCCCATTTCACTCTAATTTATCCCCAAAGAACCTTTATGTACACCAATTACAAAACCAAAATTTTGTAAGGGACCTTTCTCTCCTGTTTTAAAATTCAAGAACCTCCTTTGAAATTAGTTCTGTTAATTTCAACTGGTTATATTTTCATTAATTTATAATTATTCTCTTTCTATATAATTGATGTTATTTTAATGATGGATCATTTGTCCTCCTCCATTTTCACCATTACCTAATATGTTACTATGCTGAAATTTTGTAAAGGATCCTCACTATCTCTTCTTTATTCAAGTTTATTTATGAAAATATTAATTAAATTTCCATTTACCAATGATGGGATATGTCCTTAAATTTCCCAAACTATTTCCCATTTTATTATTAAATTATTAGACTCAAATTTCACTTTCATCAATAATTTTTATGAATTTTTATGTATTGTCGTTAGGTTACCAAAATTTCACAACAATTTTCCCTGAGAAACAATTATGGACTAAATACAGTACCCATTTTCCTATAAAGGTTATTCACCATTATGCACATATAATTATTGATTGGGTACATACATATATTAATTATACTCCCCATAATCATTGAATAAATTTGGATAATGAATGAACCCATGTTGTATGATCTATGTGGAACACATAAGAATGAGAATTAAATGATTATAATGGGTGTTCCTAGATAGCACTCCTATGAATTATGTAATTTTTAGTATCATGATTAATCACATTGGGATAGAGAGTGATCTTGATTCCTTTAAGGGACACTGTCAACCATGAGGTCTTAGCGGATTTATCCTTGACCTAAGTTTGTGATCTAATGTTTAATTTTGTTTTCATATTCCCCATGTTACCTTTATGATTATCATGATATATCATGTTTGATTGTTCACGTTTATGATTCCTACACTTTTTATTCCCCATTGATATTCCTATTGTCTAATATGTATCATCTTCTTCATGTTATGGATTTTTTATTCCATTATTGGGCTTTATAGCTCACCCCTTTCTTAAGTTTGTCCCCAGGTTAACCAATACATCTTTGTGATGGTAGGATTATTTTGGGAATGTAAATGGATATTTCAATCAAAGTATGTTGAATATGTTTTTAATAATTTTTTTATTCCACCTTCAAGATGTTCTATTTTGTACCTAACTCATTAATTCACAAGTATTATCGATATTTTGGGTTGTATATGTGTAATTTTATGTAATAAATTTGGTTTTAAAGTGTAATAAATAGTAGAGTGGTTATATAATTTTCATGATTAAGGTTAATCTAGATATATTTCACTGGTTTATGATTGGTCTATTAATGTTTTCGGTGAACATGACACTAATATGGGGGGGAGTGTCATGTCAACTCTGGGAATGAGGACCATTGATAATTGGGTAGTTTATTCTTGAATACCTTGTGTTAGTTCTTATTTGGTAGCACAAAATTGAAATGTTTGGATGTGTTTTCACCCCATAAAACATTTTGGATCTTGGAGGGCCTTTGGTGGTTCTTTATAAATGATCACATTATTCCTCGTGTGATGAAGGGTTCTGGTCATTTTGTATTGGTGTTTCCGCATGTTAAGCTGAACTCCTTTGAAGGTCAACTAGTTGTGGTTAAATTTTCTTTATCTCCAGTATTTAGGGGTGATTAACAAGAAACTAGTTCAAATCCTCATATCTTTCTCTTTTTGAAGATATGTGAATGCAACATATCATGACATCTTCATTGATGCACTGAGAGAGCATTGGTCTTACACTACACTATAGTTTAAAAATATTTTTCTCTAGTTGGGTGTTTTTCATGGTTTTTCAAGTTGGAAGCATGGTTCATAATGTGTTTTGGTTAGTCTTGAGTGGTATCTGGTTTCCCATGTAGGAATTCCTTAGTTGAACTCTTAGACACCAGCCATTATTCTCTAACGTGACTAGAATGAAGATTCTACTCTGGGTTTAGTCTATGAACCGATGTAGATGTCTTGAATTTTTATACCCTGTTTTGCTTATAAAATGAAATATGGACTAAATTTTGTTAGATATGGAGACCCCAGTTTAATAAATCCAAGGTTACCCCAAACAATTCATCGATCTCTTAGGTAATGCTTCAAAGGGTAATTAATTCTATGGGCTAGATTTGGGATGCATCCCTTCATCTTATTAAGTAATGAAAATTTAAAAATGGTTTGGGTGATAGTTGGACCAACTAACGTCTCTAGAATTAAGGTATGGATTTTGATGATAGAGTTCATTTTAAATGAAAGGTTCCATGGGGAATGGAATCACATATTTATTTGTAATGTGCCAAGAATCTAAAATGGTCATTTTCTTGAATGGTTGGATGAAGTGGTTCTACTTTTATTCTTTCTTGATCAATGAAGTTGTATGTGGGGGGACCATTTCTGGAACTTCGTCAAGTGGAGATGAGTGCGGAGTATGTCATCTAGGACATTTCATAGAGAGATAGATTGAACTGGTTAAATGAGTTCGGCGTGGAATTGACTATTTGATCATCACTATATCATGCTAACAAAATGTAAATAATGATTAGGGCCATGATATGAATTAAAATTCCAATGGTGGAGGTGTCAGGGATTAAAATTTTCCACTTCATAAATGATAAGGCCTTTAGTGGGGAGAACCATCAGCCATATGTTTAATGAGATGATGAAGTTATCATGTCCCATATAAAGATGGCTCAACTAACTGTCGCTTAGGATTCTCGATTTGGAATCGGGCATTGGCTCGAGTTTTAAATGTCTTCAATATCACATGATTCAAAAATTCTTAAAGCTGTGTTGGGAATTTGAAAATGAAATTTTACCATTTGAATGTCACTTAATGAAACTTGTATGTTGGGTGGTGTTTTAATTATTCTTTAATTCTTCTTGGGGATGAGAATATCAATGGTGGGGAGGTTGTAATGACCCGAGTTTTAAAAAAGAATTAAAATTCAGTGGAATTTAAACTTTTTCATTTACTATACATGATGTTTTTAAAACTGAGATTAAGAACATAATTTTAGGAGTTGTAACCTTTCAATGTGATTTTTTATTACTTGAGTAAATCCCTTAAAGGGTTTTCGGATGTATCATTGAGTATTGAGAGTTTTGGAACACAAAAACAATGTTTGGATGCTCTGACAGAGGAACATGGATTGTGTGAAACCAAGCATCCCTCAGCAGGAAACCATGTTTCCTTTTGTTGGTGTGAAAGAGGTGGTATGGATGGGTTATTCATGGTTTTTAAAAATGTGTGCCTAGCCTTCATGATTGGATTGTTGGGGAAATACTTATCCACTATTCACTACACGGTTAGTGTATATTTTAGCAAAACATTCGATGAGTTTTTTTTTAAAATCAATTAATTAAATAAAAATTAAAAGGAAATAAATTATTTAGAAATTAATTTCAGAATGAAAAAATACTATAAATATTCAATAATAATAAGGATATTATTTTTATTTTTATTATAAATATTATTAATATGATTATTTATTACTATTATTATTTTTATTATTATTATTATTATTATTAGTTTAGATTTAAGAAAATACATTAGGGAATCTCCCCTCTTCACCTCCAGATCAATCGAAAGCCACCCATAGGCCTCTACAGGGAATGTGTGGACCTCCTCCCTGGCCTCCTATCTTCTCACCAATCTCCACTGATTTCTTATTGGTTCCACTTCAAATATTTAATTTAAGAATCATGGATCTCTCCCCCTTCATTCATGGGATGATTCATCCTCTCCACATCACCTTATCTAATTTTTATGAACCTAGAGTGTGGTAAATATGATTCTATTGTTTTTAGAATAGTGTTATGGCTTGCAATGGACCTATTAGTAATCTTCCGTTCTTTTTTCAATGTTATTTTCCTAAGGCAATTTGTTTCAGGATGATTTGGTCTGCTACCACCATTCGAGGTAAGGGTTTTCATTTTATGATGGGTTTCACCCAATTTTTATGGGTATTTAAGGTGGTTTTGAGTCCCTATTAATTTATATATTATTTTTTGGACCTTGATATGTGTTTTCAAGTCACCAGAGTAAAAAGGTTACTTACCGTGTATAAACTGGTTACCATATATATATATATATCTGTGTGTGTGTGTGTGTGTGTTACCTTGTAATATATATTCACCCATGTCAGTGAGTATATAAGTGGGACTAGGTGTGCTTATGTATTATATGAAAAATTCATCTAGGTGTATGTGTTAACAGGTGTATGAGTGGGAGAATGTATGTAAGGACCCCCTTTCACATATTCATGGATATGAAAATTTGTGCATATGGGCTAGGTTTTGTTATGTATATGTGAAGGTGAATATGATCAGATACAAGTAGAATTATATTCAAGTGTTCTCCACTAGAAATTTCATGAGCCATTGAGCATGGTTTGGCTTGGGATTCCCTTTGAGGTTGGACCACTTTCTATTCCAATTAATTTTATGAATTCATTAATCCACATCTCATCGCACCATCCTTAAATTTTAATTATTGTAGTATGATTTTCAAATTTATTATTTCATAAATTTTAATTGTGTATTATTCTTGGATAAAAGAGTTAATATGATAAATAAAATGATTAGAGATAAATATCATGTTTATATAATTAAAATGCTCCAATAGAGGTTCACATTCTTCTCAGAACAAAATGTAAGGATTATAATTGTATTCTTTCTTGGTTTATTGTGATGATGTTTTTTATGCTTTCATGTTAGGATTGATATATGGAATTTTTTGGGATGGACAATAAGGGAATTTGAAAATGTAGTTTATTTTCATAATAATTTTAAAGAACCAAAGTACCATCTATGTTCTTGGACTATATTATAAATAAAATGACTTGGAGTGATTTTTAAAAACAGGATACACATGAAAGCATTTTTCCTAGTCTCCCATGGAACCTTTTAATTAATAGATAAACCATGATTAGTGAATTACCATGATTGTTTTACTAAATGGATTGAATGTAATTAAAAGAAATTTTCATTATGTCTTTCTCTCATTTAAATTAATTAATTGGATTAATTGAGATGAAAAATAAAGGATAATGAGTATATTCATTTTTTATTTATGACTTATTAAATGCTTATAACGAATATGATTGTCCCTGTAATAATTATTAAATTGAAATGAATTACTTGTTTTTACTTATATATTATGTAATAAATTAGAGTGCCTCTTAATATCTATATGAAAGATGGGATTTTGAACGCCATGTTCCATATTAGAGTGTTTCCTAGTGGCCCACTCACCATCCCTACTGTAGTAGTATGGAACTCCCACTCTATAAGGATGTTGGTAATGTACCCTAACAACCAGAGATACTATAAGGGTGATGGTATTTTGAGTTCCATGTTCAGTCTTATAGTTTTTTATGGTTTCCCACTCACCATACTGAATGTAGTAGTATGGCACTCTTACTCTATAGTGATGTATGACTTGTACCCATTCAACTAGAGATATGATATTTGTGATGGGATTTTGAGTTCCATGTTCCATCTTAGAGTGTTTAAATGTCATGGACAGTCTCCATCCCTAGTGATATAGTATGTTACTCTCATTCTTTATGGACGTATGGCATGTACCCTATATTTGGAGCTCGGTTAGGAGTTAGACAATTTAGGAATCCCCTAGTGATTTGTGTCTGTGAGGTTACATCCCGGTCCAGCCAGTGCTTTATTTCCATAGGAGAATGATATAAATTGAGTAAGAACGATGTTTGAGATTGTTTATTGGGATAAGGATTAGATCATAAGCACTTCCCCGGTGGATGGATGTCTTTGAGTTATATCATGGTCCACCCCAAAACTAGTATCCCAGGTCTTTAACCAATTTCCATTGGTATAAACATGGTTCATATAGTAGGATTCTATATATATCTATACAATATATATATGTATATATTAATACTATATATATATATATTATATATGAATGGAATTTTGTTCTTGCATTGATCAGAAGTAGATATAGTCATCAGGTGACCCCTAGGATCCTAGATGGGTGGTTGTTTATTTATTTAGTTCTGTTATTACTTATCCATACCAACTCTTTTATTAATTTATATTGAACTATATATATTGTGCATGAAAAAATGGGTGTTTTCCTAATAATATTTATGTCTCACACCCTTATCTATTCTCCATTGAACTAGGGTACCTGAGTAGACCTTCTTTTTCACATGGCTCGGATATTTAGTTTTTCTATGTCCTTGTACATGAGGAGTTATGAGCATAGGATTGAGCTAGAGTTAAGGATTCTTGTGGAGATTTCCTTTGGTATTTTTAGTTCATTTCATTATGGGAGTCTTTTAATATATTGTGTTGTAAATCATGTTGTATGATTACTATTTTATCTTAGGTATCATCAACTTTCATTAATTCATGTTTTGTATAAATTGGCATTAGACACATTTATTTAGATATAGCTTCCACTTTTATATAAGATTTATAATCTATTATATAAGTTCAATACTCTGATTATGAAGGTATAATCTCCCACAAATACATCTTTAAACCCTAACTACTAGTCGACTAACTCTGGAATACCTGGAGGTTTGACTAAGGTCATGTGACCCTATGGTATGGCTATCATATTAGTGATTAGTTATTTAGGTATATTTCAATATATTCATCAATAAATAACACATAATATCTCTTACCATATAGTTCCATTGGTGATATTGGTCCACACATACCCACATGCACTAGCTCATGAAATATCATTGTATTTTTATCATTCATATTATTGTTCATATAAGTGATATTCCATCTTTCGAAAGTATCATAGGGGAGAGTGTGATCATAATAACGATTGTGGAAATTGGGTGATCATATAAATGATTATAGATATATTGTTCTCCTTAATTCATCACCAAGACATCCGTGTTTTATTGGATCAAGTCGTAAAGAGTCTTATATCGTAGATATTTCTATTCTTCCATGGTTAGAAATCACATATACGCTTCTCCACTAATGATATATGGATTCCCATTCATTAAATTTCATTATATAATAATCAAACTGCCTCTTCCATTGATGATGAAATGCATTTTTTTAATATTCATCAAATACCATGAGTTACAGAATTGAAATAGTCATATTATATTAGAGACAATGCTTTCATCCACAAAATCATCCATGTGCATCAAATTTTCATCATATTTTTTCTTTTCTAGATCCAATGATCTTCAATTAATCAATGCTCTTAAACCAAACAACACCATCCATTCCCATTTTTTTATAGTGAGAAGATTATAGTTTTCAATCAAATGGGAAGTAAAATCACTATCTAGAACCCAAAATATATCCCTATGCATTAATTTAAAATAAATTTAAGTGATGTTGGCATAATCTACCCTTCCCATCCTAATCCAAATCCTCTACAACCATTCCTTTTGTTGTAGATATGATTGTTCCACCTCCAGATCTATGGACCATATTCAACATGATAAACTAAATATATTTTATGAGTTTTTCCCACTTTTTAAATCATATAAATACATAGGTATTACTTTTTGGGTATCCATAGAAGTAATCTTTTTAACTCTTAAGGATCACTATAAAACATTTTTTCTAAATCTATTATAGAAAAAATAACAGATTTTAAAAACATATAGTGAGTGTGAGAGTTTACCCACATATGTTTATTGTTCTTGATCCCTAATATTATTTTCTATAATGTAATGAACATATTATAAATCTCCCATTATTCCAAAAAAAATATCTGTATATTTGTGGTTTAGTTTTTTATGTATCCACTACTCCTATTTAAAAGTTTTGGTTTTTTCTGTGTTACCTAAATAAACCTTATTCCTAGGTTTGGGTGCTTATTATCTCTTATTAACAACTACTAATAATTTATTATGATGAATTACATTGATATATTTCTATTTATCCTTGAAATACAACACTTATGGATATGTTTCCACCTTCCCCGTTATATTCTTATATTTCCACTAATCTTTTTCAATAGTTGACGTACTGAAGCATCCCAATTTCTTACTAGGTGTTTGATGTCCTTCTTGATCATCAATATTATACCACATCATCAATACATTATCTTTATGTTTTTAAATGTATTTTAGAATAATATATCACATCATCTGTTAGTCCCTCAATTATTTATGATTTATCATCCACATTGATACTGAGCTTTTCTTGCCTCTATGATTTTTTAGAATTTCAATATTTGATACATAAAATCATATTTTGTAACTTGTATTTTTATTCATCTTACTAACTCATGGACATTTTTAAATCACATAACACTGAATTGTACTTCCTTTTTAGATCCATAAAAACAATTATTCAATTAATAGAAGCGTCTAATTCAAACATGATTTCTAATTTTCACAAATGTTTATAATTTTATCATTATTGTCCCCTAATTTCAGTCTTTTTATGACTGCAACAAGAGCATCATCAATTATATATTTACAATTTTGATCATACTCTAATTTGGTCCAACATAATTTATGTTATCTTTGGGAAAAATGTCATTCTATTTAATGAATTTAAATTATGATGTCCTCTTACCATAACTTCCATAAGATATGTACTTTATTAGTTTATTATCCTCTTCACTGTATCATTATTTCTTTAGTACCATTACTAAAAAATGTCCAATATCACCACAATGAAATCAAGAAACCGTGGGATAATCATTGAATAATAATTTTTGATGATAAGGTTTATTGGTAATGAATGCCATTACATAATATGTTTTACTATATTCATGATCATCTCTTAGAATTTTTTATTAATTTTCATATATCCCCCCTCTTGAGAGTTATCCTCTCTCAAGGAATCATTGTCATTATTTCTCATTTCATATTCAATGAGAGTGTTATGATGAATATATAGTTCCACCTTTATATAATACTTGTATTTTATTACTAATACATCCACAAAAAAATTTGGTGGTAATCTTATCTGGATGCTTTTCTTGTTTTTGATATCAGTGATGTTTTCTCTATGTTCAAATGCATTATACAACAATGATCACCAAATAAAATAATGTATCAATGTAATCATTATAGTGAATCCTCATATAATATACATAATCCATTCTAAGAACACATTAACTTCACAAACCTTGGAATCATGTTTATCTATGTAGAGGATTCATTCCCATATGGAGTGTGGTGATTTACCTTACATTGCCTACTTGTATATTTCACTGGACATTTCTCATGATAATAAATTAAGCTCTTTATCATTGATATCATGTTCTCCATGATATTTTCTTGATAAATTGTGGATTTTGAAGATGGAAAAAATTACCTTCATTAAATCATTGTATACATTCATTCCCAAATGATTAGAAAATATTGGTGTATCTAATTATTCAATAGTTTGAATTTTTTCCATAGATCATAATCCCCTTACTATTGACAGTTAAATGAATTTCTTTGATAGGGTAAAATTCAAAATGAACCATTATATTTGATACCACTTATTAGTCACAATAACGGTATGTCAGGGTAAATTTACCTTTTTCAAAATACCTATAACCACTAGAGATTTCAATATCGGTTTTCCTTAAATAAATATTATGATAATGGAAAATTTTACATGAAAAATCAAAATAAATTAATAATAACTTTTTAGATAACCACTATTATGAAAACTATAATAACAACAACAAAATGTAATATATAAAAGTATATTAATCAATAATAAATACAAACTTTTAATGGATAAATAATAATTGCGATATAATTGTTCTTTATCAAATAAACATTGAACGTATCATATATTTTATCATAATAATAAAATTTTATAGCATATAATTATTATTTATTATATTTTATTATATGAACTAATAAATTTTCACCATTTAAATAATAAATTGGTGTGAAATAATATCGAGAACATTTAATTTTTTAAACTGAAATTATTTAATAATAACATTTTACCATTTTTATATTTTCATTTAAATTATAAATATATAAATATTTTATTATAAATTGTATAAAAAAATAATATTATTTTTTAATTTATAGTATTGAAATTATCATATGTGGGAGTTATGAATTTTTTTTGAAACATTGTATTTTTAGGTGAATAGTGAAAAATACATTTGTTACCAAGTCTACAAATTTTATTATTTTAATGTAATATAATTAAAAAAGAATATATAAAATACTTTAATTGATCAAATATAAATTTATTGAGATAATTAAGTTTTTTTAAATAATATTTTAATCCTAGAAAACAAATGGTCACCATTTTTGAACATAAGCAACATTTCAATTTTAATTTAATAATTGTATTTAGTATTTTATTTTATTTAAATATTATTTTTGTGAAATTAGGTTTTGTATTATTTTCAAATAAACTTATATTTATTTAATTTTAATAAAAACTATATTTTTAAAATAAAATTAATTTATAATTTTTACCTATATATAAATATTAACCAAAAGAATATTCTTTTTCTAAAAATAGGTTTTTAACTCCTACATGCGTTGATGTTAATGATTATTTTTCTTACACATTAATTTTTTCCATAAAATAGATTTCATATTTGGAATAAATAGGTTAAAATTATTTAATAATGTTTATTTTATTATTAGGGAAAAAATTATTTACTAAGTTAAAAACTAGTTACCCATATAAAATCTAAAATAGTTCATGTAAAAAATATAAGGGTAAAGTGTAATAAAAATGTTTATAATTGACTTATTGAGATATTGACGACCACATATCACCATAAACTCAATTATTGTCAATTTTCAAAGATACAATACTTTTTTAAAATGTTATCCCTTTATATAAGATTGAAATATTTACAAAAAAACATTCTCACCCTTTATAAAAGGGACCTCTTAAAAATATTAAATACCACTATAAAATGAAGGAACCACCTATAAATATGACCTATATCCTTCCTTTATCATCCCATTTTATACCCAAAATATTCAGGTAAAAATATATCATTCTAATCCATTCCTATCCATGGAATCCTTTAAGAAAAACCTGAAGTTCGTAGTGTAAGTTCAATCATTTCATTAAAATCATTTACTTTTATTTATTCATTTAAAATTTATTTTTGATAATATTATATGATTTATTTTTTATTTATATAATAATAATTATTGTTATATTTTCTGGAATATATATTGACCACCTTTACCATTACTCTTAATAAAAGAGAATCATAAATTGGATTTATGTGTAGACTACCACCTCCATGACAAAACATGTGTCATTTTCATCCAATACCATCCAAGGATTTTCCTAATAGAAAATATATTTTATGTGTATGATATCTATAAAATAAATTTTTTCTGAAAATTATAAACCCATATTAATCCGTTATCACATTCTATGGGAAAAGAAATCATCATCCTTGCATTCATTTATACTACCATCTCCACGAAATGGTGTATTTTTTTTTACCACCTACATGGATGGTAATAAATTATAATTGATGAATATGTAAGATATAATGGATTTTTAAATATTATTGATTAGGATATTTTTGTATAATAAAAAATTAATTATTGTTATTTGGAATCCATAAATATCGATAAATAACTGGAAACTAATTCTTTGTTAATTTCAACTTTACAAAATAAGATAAGACTCTCTGATAATAAGATTATAACATTATAGGTAATTAGAAAAAATAAATTTTAGTATCTTATATAACCTAGTAATGATAAACTTGATAAAAAATAATGGTTATAAAAAGTTACATAAAAAAGTTTACGCAAAAAAAGGTTACAAGTACCTAAGGGGAAAATTAAGCAATAAATATCTATTATATTAATAAAAATTGATCAAAAATGGCATATAAAATAGGATAATTAATATGAATATATTTTTTATATAGAGTATTAATATAGTTATGTTTTTTATAAATTTTAGAGCATGTCTTAATATGTGATAACAAAGTGAAGGGATTTTACTAACTCAAATAATTTTCCTGAGTCAAATTCAACCCACTTATATTTTTATATTTCAAGATTGAATTATTAAACTTTATGATGATGATAAATAGTATATTGAAAATTATATAATATAAAAACTCTATTTAAAAGGTAATTTTTCTTATGTGGAGAAGTTATGGATTCATAAAAATATATATTTTTAAGAATAATTCTCATATCTTTTAATGGTTTTTCAGTATATAAATTTTTCTACTAACCTATACTATTATAAATTAATAATAGAAACATTATTGTGTATTATTTATTATTATATACATGTTTTTCTTATCCTATTTTTAAAATTATGTTTTTTAAGTCTTTTATGAGTTGGTTTTTCAACATGGTTTTTCCAAAATGTTGCATAGGTTTTTCCATCCATTCAAAATCCATGGTTTTATCCTCCTCACCAAATAAAATTCATAAAACCATTATATATTTTAAAATAACATTTATTGAACATTATTTTTATATTTAAATTTTATAAAAGTAATTTCTGTTCAAGTTTAATAAATTGGCTTTTCAAAGTTACAATAGCTTCATTATTTTATGATATCGAAAACCATTTTTTCTAAAAAAAATATTTTCAAATTTCAACACCATTTCCCCCTTTATCTCTAGTAGTTTTATTTCATTGGAAATTATTTCTAAATTAATCCTGTTCTAAATGTTCTAATGAAATACCCCATTATAGTGATTTATTTTTTGGTATCAATCATTTATATTCTTCAATTACATTCATATCATCATGTGGTGTTATGAAACCCATTTTTAATTTAAATGGGTTACTTATGATGTGATGATTTAATACCATTTCCAATACGATCACTTTCAATGAAATATTTAATTATTGGAATCTTATGGAACACATAGGTCTTTATTATGATGTGTAGAGTCCTATATGTCTCTTTAATTTATTATTTAGAATTTTATCTCCTGAGATAAGGGTTTTCTATATGTGTATAATTTTGGTTTAGCAATGTGAATAAGGTAGTAAATGAATGTATTTTTAATTAATTAATATTCAAAAGGTTGTGTGTGAGTGAAATTGTGGTTAAGCCTTACTCAATAGATTTTTTTGGTTATAATTGTAGTTAAACTATTCTCACCAGGTTATATGTGCGTATAATAGTTGTTAGGAAATTATCCCATGGTTATTTGTGTGTATAAGTGTGTTTATGTTATGTGTGCATGGCTATAAATTAGTATATTTATGGTTAAGAAATTCTCAAAAGTATCTGTGGGAAAATATTTGTCATATATCTATGTCTGGAATGATATATTTTCTTTTTCATAGGTTGATACCATAATATTATGAAAATTATTATTATTATGTTATGTTCTCATTACCCATGTTTATTTACTAATGTTTCTACACTATTGATTCACACCTTATGTTATGTGAATCAATATGTTTTTATAAATGAATATATACATTTCCTTTTTGGGTAATATTTTATTATGCATCTCATTTATAGACATATTCCCATCATATTCTCCCTTATGAACTTTCATTATTATTTATTATGGTTAATGTTACTGTGCATCTGAACTCGCTGATTTTTTTGATTCCACCACCCTAGATATATAGATATGTTTAAATTATGGGAAAAATATAATGGATTTTGGGTGGATTGAATATGGAGAATGTTTCACATATTGTGTAAATTATGTTTCTTGTGTAATAGTTCCTCAAGGTCACTAAATCTTTCATTCTTGGGATTGTGTGACTTTTTTGAGACATAATGTTTGTATTATGTAGATGATATAAAATAAAAATATGATTATCTTGTGTGTCCATATTCACTATTATATAAGGGTTTAATAAATTTTTAGTATTAATTAAGTTATTTATTATTTATTAGGAATATATAACCTTAGAAAAAACCCTTAGGATAAGTCCGAGTGGTGATTCTTTATATAGAATATAATACTAAAATTTTAGTAATGTATATATTTTGTGGTTTCCCAAGAAATAAAATCATTTTCCAGATAATAATTATTGATATAGGTTCTATCTCATATATACCTAGGGTTGATGAACCTAAAAAGGGAATAATGGGTATTAAAATAATCATCACATATTGAACAATAATGAAAAATAACAATACATTTGGATTGACACTCCTAGGGTATATGAATTTATTAATAACATTTTATTTACAATATATCATAATGTATTTATCATCCTATATAGTTAGATAAGAAGTATGGGAGAACCCACCATAAAGAGAACTATATTTAATCGAGAGTGATTTTGATACAGCAAAATGCAAATTTGATAATTTTCAAGAATAAAAAATTTTGTGGTTTTTTTAAGAGAACATTTATGATAATTATATTATGATATAAATTACTCATCATTCATGTTAACCACTTTTGGAATTATTCATTTCTTATAATCAAAAAATAAGTTCAGTTAATAATTTATGGGATGGGCAATATAATGATTTTCCATATGAAAAAAAAAGAATGGAAATGGAACACAAAATATTATAACAATTTGATATTATTATATGAGTAATAACATAAAACAATTTGATTTACTAAATGCACCATAAAAATATAAACATACTATCTTGTCATTTACATACAGTGTCCATCAACCTTTAGTGGCTCTTTTAAATCACTTATTACTATGAAATTGATTAATGCGATGGAAAATATATTTTCCATTAACCAATGTTTTGAGAAGGAGAAGGTTGTTTTTTATTTTTATCATCTATAAGGTTGATTTTACCTATATTATACCATCAATAAAAAATTTACAAAAAAGTAAAAAAGTTGACTCGACTGATAGGTAGGAGTTCTAGAAGGTATTCGTTATTAAATATTTTCCTTCAACTCATTACAAGAAAATAGTGAGGTAATTTTTAGTGTTGAGACAAAATAACAATGAGTCAATGAGTACCTATAAAGAAAGCTTCATAAGACTCATAAGGCACTCCTAAAAATTTATTAAAAACTGGAAGTGCAAAGTCAAATTGTTCATTAGTTTACTGAAACTAATTATTTGAAAAGTATTAAATATATGAGAATTATATAGCTATAAATATTTTTTTCCATCGAAACTTAAGGGGGAAATTAATCTTTGGGGCTTAGGAAAAAATAAAATTAAGGAGTATTTTCCAGAAAAAACAGATAAAACCCTCTTTGGGGAAGGATCTAACTACAACATACACGCCAAATAAATGTTAAATGAAGCACCAAGGAACTTATCAAAAATTAATAGGATAATTTTTTATGTGTGTAAAAATTGACCATTTATATCATGATTGTATAAGATATATGAAGAGGTAAACTAATCAAATGGAGGAGAATAAAATCAGATGATTCAATTTCATAGAGTTCAGAAATTATGAAAATATACTCACTAAACCAATGAATAATATAAATAATTAAGGCTAGTGTTCTTATAATCCAAATATATAATCCTAGGGACGAATGAAATTATTCTCTGGGTGTTCTCTCATGGGGGTTAGGGTTCCTTGATGAGTTAATGATACAGAAATTGTCTTCGTTCAAGTACACCCCCCCCCCCTCGTAGTAGGGGATGGACCTTCCCCCGAAGCTCCATTATGCTCCACTTCTTCCTTATCCTATTAGTTCCTCCTTCAGTACATTCCCCAGATCTTGCATAGTCTGAATGTTCTAGACCACTTCAAAGGATTTCAAAATCTCCTGAACTCATACATAGAATTTAATGAAACATCATCTCTTATGAATATAACTCTAATTACATGATTCATACAACGATGTACTTTTATGTCTGAATTTGAGAGACATATTTTCATATTTTGGGACATACAATATTTTGCAATAGTGGGATTACATGAAAACCAGCATATCATGATTCTGTTTGAAACATAGATCAACTTGATCATGGTGTGGTCTAGGGACACTCAAACATACAAGGGATCCTAGTTATTTATTTTCATGTTGTCTTATGACTTCAATATGAAGTGTGATGTCTAAAATATTACAATTTGGGTCAGTTTCCATGAAATTTCATTACTATTTAAAAACCCTTCTATTTTTAACATGTTATGAAATCTGGTTAGAATATATCTGTGTTCTTACATTTTAACTATGTTGGTTTTCCATCCTATCTCTCCTAAAATTTATGTGAATGTGGAGATATATATTATTCTAGTATATTTTGTTTCGATCACATTTGGGGAGGAATTACACTATAAATAAACAAATTCTTTAATTTTTTGGATTGATTTTTACTCTAAATGCAAGAAATTGGGTCATGTAATGGATATTTGAAGGCGTAGGAGGCAGATGAATGTTGGCTCTGGATGTAGTGATAAAGGTTTGTCACTATTTCTGGTGAATTCCAAATGGGGAAACACCCCTAGGTGTCCACATAGACCAATCTTAGGAAGAGATGTTACAGCAATAAATACTAGAAGGAAACTTAAAAGTGGCAGACATTTTCAATCACATGAGGATAGATCTGGGTGATCTAAGCCATACTGAACAATACCCCTTTTGCTAATTGAAAACTAGGGAATTAAGTGCTGATGGAGATTTTTTAAATCTATGAAATTATGAAATTATTCTGCACATAGGTTTTTCTATAAAATATGACGGGGTGATACAAAACATAGGTGAGGAAAGATCAAAGGATAGTGAAGACTATGAAGAAAGGGATAACTCAAGTAGTTTGTTAATTTCATTACAAGGGTCCATCCTGAGAAGGACCGTGTCTAGTATATAGATAAATATGTAAGGGTTAGTTTATCTAAGCATTATGAATTCCTTTCAAATTAGATTCCACCCAATGTAGATTCTTAGTAGGGTGAGATCATTGTGGAAGGTAAATACCCATCTAGTTTTTCCAATGTACATGCGGTTGATCTCTTCATTGCAACTGAGATGGATGACACCAAGGATATATAAAAAGTGTTAGCAAAGGTTAATGATGGTTTTAATTCAGATCTCCCTCCATGTATGAAGAAACTATGGAATCAAGAATCTTCAAGGACTATTAAGTCCAAAAACCAATTCTCAATTTTTAATGCAATTGGGAAGGAGAATACTGATCCTGAATGATTGAAAATAAACATACCAAAATGGAAATATATGTTGGTCAAGTCAAAGTATTATAAGGATATTAACATAATTGAAGAATAGGTAGACCCCTACTAGATGACAGAATATGATACTAACTCACAAGGGGACACAACAGTTGGATTTGGCTCAAGGAAGGTCAAGCAAGGCAACCTGGTTTCTAGGTATTTATCAATTCATAAGTGGGGAGGGGACCAAGACCCCAAAAAGAAAAATTGAATATTCCAAAAAATAATTATCACTAGATATTCAATTAAGGAAATGAATAATGGGACAAAAATGAGGCCTAAGGAACCCATGATTATAAAATGTGATAAATAGTGTTCCAATATATTTGGAGAGCCTACTCTATATGTGCGATTTAAGGCCCCAGATTGTGAAATCCTTAATAACATGGATCCAATGCTGAAAGTAATCCCAAACAAGATGGACGACTAGGTTGAAGTAGAATATTGGGAATGTTTGAAGATTTTTCTTCTCTCTAAGGAGGAAATTTTATAAGAAGATTTCAATATTAATTCTCCATAGTAGTCTGAAAACATAATATATGAGTTCTTGATTACAATGGACATTAATGAAGAGAAAATGAGGTGGATCAATAAATAGGATCACAATTTGGTGTGACTTTTCAATGAATGTAACATAACCATTGAGTAATACATCCATTCCTGGGACAATATGGATGATTATTTTGATTATCTTATAAATAATTACACAAAAACACAATTTAGGACACTTTATTGGGAGATTTATTAGGTGGTTAGATCAAATATCCTCAGTCTTTTCTCTAATGAATTTGTGGATTCCTTTTGTGGTAACCCACGATGTTTGGGACTTGTTTTGGTTTCCATCCTTTTCCCGAAAAGTTCATGTGGAATAAAAAAATAAGATTTAATAATTCTATAATCCTTCTCTAATAGATGTATACATCCTTGAAATTATATCACCTTTCCTTTATCGATCTTTAATTTGTTTTTTTGTAAATGGGTTTACTATATCAATATATAATCTATAGTATCAAAATATAGAGATCATATTTCATATAAAAAATTATCATTTGATAACTTGTATATGCATGTCTGATGATGAAATCTCGAGAATTGTTTTTTCCCTTATATAATACTTAACCC
The DNA here is from genome assembly GCA_963277665.1 of Viscum album. Lineage (NCBI taxonomy): Eukaryota > Viridiplantae > Streptophyta > Magnoliopsida > Santalales > Viscaceae > Viscum > Viscum album. The sequence goes on from OY728156.1 coordinate 1,344,589,140, forward strand.
CAATAATATAGATTATTCATCTTAAAAGGTTAGGAAGAAACCTCATGTTGTGATATGACTATTATGAAGGAACATATGAGTTTCATAGAACTACTCGTGTTAACAAGGATGATACCTATTTAGAGATCAAATATTGAGTCACTTATACATTAATGATGCCTAAACTATTTAATTAATAAGTGATAATTAAATTTATGGGGATGTATAGAATTTATTGGGGAAAATAAAATGACTTAATATTTCACCATGTATTTTTATTCAATAAATATTCTTTTCAGAAGATGTCTTTCATGAAACAATGTACAAAAATGGGTCTGGCATTATACGATAAATATTATTAAAAAAATATAAGTGTAATAAATACATCTAGTATATAATGAATATTAATCATCCAAAAATTATTACAGTTATAAGATCAATTTTAAATCTAACTCAATTTTTCATTATCAAATAAATTATAAAAATATAATATATGTTATCCAAATAATTAGATAAATGTCACGACCCCCTCCCACCAAAGATGCCCCTTCTGAGTTGGCAATGGTGGAAGGGAGATAATGACCCCTGAGTCCCGCCTCCAGTAGGCCCCAGGGTGGCGACTAGCACCAAGGGTATGAGTTTTCACAAATATGGGAGGCATTACCCTTTTTATTATTTTAGATCGGGAAATAGGACAAGTCAACAACCAAAAAGGAAAGGAACAAGAGTATAGAAATAAACACAAACCAAACCCACATGAATGTTTAAACAATTTATAACAAGGTGCAAGTACAAGAAACCTCAAAGTACAATACCAAAAGAAAACAAGAGTACAAAAACTGCAACAACTCCAACTGTCCGGACTAGTAGGGTCCCGCACAGCCCTGGTAGTCCTCCTGGAAACCTGAAAGTAAATGTAGGGTGAGAATACAAGTATATTCAGTAGAGAAACCTAAAGCTCTCGTGCACAGGTGGGGGAGACATCCTAATGTCTCGAGAGAACAATAGAAGAAACCTAGCAGGGAAATACATCCACCCAACCTCACCAGCCACACTCACCAAAAACACAATCACAATAGGTAGTAGTAGTATATAAGAACAAGAGTATTGGGTACGCCGCACCATTCCCCATTAGTTAGCTGCTCATCCTAATGACGAACATCCTGACGCTGCCACACTCTCCCTGCCTGCACACACCTAGGCCTCACAAACCACACATCCCGCCCGCACACACCTAGGCCTCACAACCACGTATCCCGCCGACACACACCTGGGCCTCACAACCACGTATCCCGCCAGCACACACATGGGCCACACAACCACGTATCCCACCCGCACACACCTGGGCCTCACAACCAGGTATCCCTCCCACACACACCTGGGCCTCACAACCATGTATCCTGCCCGCACACACTTAGGCATCATCGTGAAGGTTCTTGAGAAATAGTAAAACCTTCCCGAAGAGTCTTGGGCTAAAACCACCACAATTGAATCCTACCCAAAGAGTCTTGGGTGTATGGTCGCCTCAATCCATCACAGCCTAGTGATGAAGGAGCAGGAAGAAGCTAGTAACTAATGGAAAATCACCCTCCCCCATGAAATGGGAGTGTTCGGCACTAAGTGCTCAACATGGGTGGGGTGCGATAAAACACAAAAGATATAGATATATATATGTATGCCAAACACACAGCCCAACCTATGGCTTCTAAATAGAGAAACCGAGGACATGCCTCGTCACTGCTACTACAAAGTATGCATACAAAATACAATCCCAACCCCATTTAGGTTTTCACATTTAGCAGAATTAGTTATTTAGTTTTTTATCTACTGGGTAACCAACCACAACCAACCATATAAATCGTTCGTGAAACATATCCCTGTCATCCACAAATCAAGTTAGGAAAACACAAGCAGCACAACAAAAAACTTCTTATTATCCAACTAACCCCATTGATTATTAACCCTGTTCTATTACCATAACCCACCATACATTAACTCTTCCACTTTTTATTTATTATTCACAACCCACAGTTCGTTCCCATTCCAATCCATTCCTGAAGCCCCTCTGCCAACCGCCATACCCACAACCACACCGTACATCATCATCCCTTGATATAACTTATCGCATCCCCACTTCTCACCTGATCCACAACAACCCACAAACACCCCCCCCCACTTTCACATAAACAAAACCTCATCACATGCCACGTATCCAAGCCAACACCCACATGTTCATTATTCTATTTTTTTAACCAGGGTGATCACAAAAGAGTTCCATATTTTAATCAGCCAACTTTACATGATTAACCAAATTCCACAGTCAAAAAAATTTCCACCCACAAAAATGGTCCCGAAAGATATGGAAACATTTAATTGCGCAAGCAAAGGCCCCAAACGACCGTGATTTTCAGTAGGCATAAGCATATTCAATTCACAAGATAATATCACAGGATATAAGATAAACATCACAACTTCCCCATCCCCATTCTTTAACTAGTTATTATCTTTATTTAATGGTTCAACTTTTTCTCATGAAAACAAGAGGATACCCACCCCGCATGATGCACAATTTAAAGAGACAAAGGTAAGACCCCTACCTCAATAGGTTCTGATCACAACGCTCCCCCGGATCAACCTTAGAAGGCGTCCGTCTGCGTCCGTCACCTATGTCGAGTCCTGGAAAAACCTCATCGGGTGGATGTTGTAAAGGAAAGGCCGAATTAAAGACAACCGATCCAAGCTCAGAAGTTCCGACTCATCGTTACGATCCCGTGGCCGCTGACGGATCGTAAATCGGAGCTCGGACGAAGAAGTTATGGAAGAAAAGGAGCCTCCGAGTCTCTTGGGAGAGCTCTGCTCAGAGGAATGGGGAGGAGAGGGGTGAGTTGAAAAGGAAGAGGGGACAACTACTTTTATAGGAGAGAAAATCAAAAGTACATGGAATGTACTTTATGGTACATGGCATGTACTCGGCCATTTCACACGGTCACCATGCAGCTTCAAACCCGGCCTTCAACGTGGAACACGGCCGTTGACTGGTCAACACATGGCATGAAGGTAACGCGTATGCGGGGAGGGACTACACGGCGTGTAGTATTGGATACACGGCGTGTACTCATTTATTTCACATGAAAAGGACACAGCTCCAACACGGGGTATACCCGGAAAAGTGGTACACAGCGTGTACTCACACTACACAGCGTGTAATTACAAAATTTTGGAAAGTGTGGGAAAAGTCCATTTTACCCTCCGAAACACTTCGTGGCCTTTTTTTTGACAAAGGAATGGGCCTGAGAGGTCAGGTCCATTGCATTATATGCCTTTTAAAACATTGTCGTCCTCAAGAATTCAAAAACCAACCCATAGGAAACCCAACAAGATACCTCTTATGGTTCTTGTTATAATAGGAACCCAACCAACAACCCTAATAATATGTGTTAGGAATTCCTTCTCCTATGTTGAGATATTATCCGCTTTAGGCGGCACTAACTCACCTGCACCGGTTTAATCGCATCCTCATTAATGCGTCTCGATTAAGAATTGGATCTTCCCACCTTCATACATTAGGATTTTTCAACTTGCACTACCCCCAACACCACACAACCAACACACTGCCTGAACATGTGGTTTTGGTAAATTCCTTCTCCTATGTCGAGACATAATTCGCTTTAGGCGGCACTGACTCACCTGCACGGGTTCAATCGCATCCGCATTAATGCGTCTCGATTAAGGATCTGTTTTTTCCCTTTTTCCCACACATCCAGACATGCTACACACTTCGAGAGAACAAGAAAACAAAAGGGCTCACAACCGACAAGACAAGCATTCCATATATCAAAGGTACAAATTATAACATCAACACAAATCTCAGAAGAAAAAAGGAAAAACACAAGTCAAAACAACTCCGGGTACTGAGCGTGCATCTGGGCCTCTGGCTCCCAAGTGCTCTCCTCGAGGCTGCCATGCCTCCACAAAACACGAACCAAGGCGATGGTTCATCCACGGAGCACCTTCTCTTTATGATCCTTGATTCTGACTGGTCTTTCCTCGAAGGTCACGTCATCTCCGATATCTAGCTCTCCCTAGTCGATAACGTGAGAGTCGTCGAGTAAGTACTGACGAAGCTGGGAGATGTGGAAGACGTCATGAACCTTCTACAACTATGGTGGCAGGGTCAGCTGATATGCCACCTCACCGACTCGCCTCAGCACCTCAAAAGGTCCGATGAACCTAGGTTAGAGATTTCTCCCATTCCCAAACCTCTGTTGCCCCTGTCGAGGGGAAACCTTCAATAACACATGATCTCCCACCTCTAACTCCAAGGGCCTCCTCCAACGATTAGCATAAGATTTCTGTCGGTCCTAAGCCGCTTTCATCCTCTCACGCACAAGCTAGACTTTCTCTGTGCTGCTCTACACTACCTCTAGCCCAAAGGCACCTATCTCACCAACCTATTCCTAGCAAACAGGTGAACGACATGGTCTTCCATACAAAGCCTCAAACGGTTCCATGCCAATAGTAGAGTGGAAGCTGTTGTTGTAGGAAAACTCTACTAAAGGAAAGTGTCATACCCATGATCCTCTGAAATCCAAAATGCATGCTCGCAGCATGTCCTCTAATGTATGGATAGTCTGCTCTGTCTGTCCATCGGTCTGGGGGTGGAATGTAGTGCTAAGGCGTTGTTGGGTGACAAAAGCATGTTGTAACCCCCTCCTGACTCGTGAGGTAAACCGAGTATCCCGATCTGAGATGATAGCCTTTGGAACTCCATGAAAACGCACCACCATGTCAACGTACCTCTGTGCTAAGGTACTCACCAGGCTCGAATCCTTAATTGGGAAGAAGTGAGCTGGTTTCATCAATCGATCCACCACTACCCAGATCGCATCATAACCACCCTGAGCTCTGGGTAGTCCTATGTCGAAGTCCATTGAGATGTCATCCCAATTCCACTCGGGTACATCTAAAGGATGCAATAAACCACTGAGAACACGGTGTTCAACCTTCACTTGCTGACACACTAGGCATTTAGCCACAAACTCTGCCACTACGCATTTCACCCTGGGCCACAAAAACTGTTTCCTCAGGCCTTGGTACATTTTTCTAACTCCTGGGTGTACCGCCAAGGCTGAGCTATGGAACTCAAGGAGAAATCCCTCAGGCATCACCTCTAGAAAAAACAACCTTCCATGAAAAAGCATCTGATATCGGCTGTCCTTTGACCATCCTTCTAGAGTTTTTCCCTGATCGACATGATCCCACATTACTTCCATCTCGGAGTCCCGCCACTGAGACTCTTCCACTTGCTACAACAAGTAGGACTTCACCATCATCTGAAACAAGAAGCCTCTAACACCTTCTACCCTTGCTTCCAAGTGCAAGGTAGCCAACCCTCCCATCGTTTTCCAAGAATCAGTGGATTCTTGAACCACTTATTTTTGCGACTTCCTGCTCAAGGCATCAGCCACAACATTTCCCTTACCTTCAGTGTATGAGTTCTCGAAGTGATAGTCTTGGAGGAAATCGACCCATCTCTACTGCTGCAAGTTCAGGTCACGTTGGAAAAAGATATACCACATGCTATTGTGATTTGAGAAGACCAAAAAGTGCTCCCCAAGGAGGAAATGTTTCCACAACTTTAGTGTGAACACTACTTCTAAAAGCTCTAGGTCATGGGTGGCATAGTTACGCTCGTGAAGGCGTAACTGCCTAGACCCATAATAGATCACTCCCTTCTTCTTCATCAGCATGCATATAATGAACCATACTTTACATACATTGTTATTACTTCAAAATTGAAGCACACTTATTTCAACATATAAAAAAACTAGGAAAGGACTGTATAGGTATAGTGTCTTTAGAAACTGGGAAACATAGACAACTGGTTCATAAAGCGTCTACACTGTCTCCCATTTATTTCATCATATCTATAGTCCCTTTTGGAATATCTTACTTAATAACCTTCTTCCTGACCTGGGGAAAGAAAACATACAAAAGGGTGAGCTCAAATTCTTAGTAAGGGTAAACAAAAGAAATATCAATCACATCATATTCATAAGAGCATAACTTTTGGAAATCTTAACCTGTAAAAGAGATCATAATTTCATAACATGGGATAAATCATAGTAGTGAAATATAATCCCAATAATCATAACTTAAAACATGAAACTGTGTGGAATACACACATAATCATATAGAATCATTTCTTAGTAGTCAAGACTCATTTCCAAGACTATCTTAGCGGACAAAGTCCATTTCTGAACCGAGTTCACTCCTTGTTCCAGTCTTGTTTCACTGAACCGGTTTAACCTGTCATTCCAGCCATGTCTATCTCATGAGATATAAAATCTTTACCCAATCCGTTGGAGGGAGATATAGGTCCCACCCATCTCATAATAATACCATTCTTATGTGTGCCACAAAATCATAAATCATACATCATTGCATAACCAATGTAATAAAAATGGGATTCTTAAACAACATGACATCATAAAACAATTCATATAAGATAATGGAATTTATAAAAATAATTCCATCACAACATAATAAAATCAATGTAATAATAGGGAAAGAAATAGAACACTATATTATCTTAGATGGAAAATAATTTTGATAAAACACTTGTACTCCATTCTTAAGGAAAATATCCTTTCAAAAAACATTTTCCTTTCTTAACATGTCATACAATTTTAAACTAAGAGAAGTTGATTAAAAATAAACTTGAAAACTTGTAAAGGAATATTCTTGGAAATAATGTTTTAAAAATCCATTTATTCCGTATAAGTTAAAAAAACATTTTTCTCATACTTTTGTCGGAAAATACAAAAAGTACCTCGTACGAAAAACGACAAAAGATTCCATTCATATATTTTACTAAAAACTCACCGAATGGTAAAATTGGATATAACCTATTGTAGAAGGATATAAATATTACATATTGAGGAAACATGGATGTGGATGATAAAATACACCTTAGTAAATACCAAAGTATAAACAATATCGGATCAAAATGAGATTGTGATATTTTCTCTTACCTTAGGTCCGATTTGCTTCGTAAGTGTCCGAACCTCCTGTATAATGATTTAAATAATGACATTGACTTATTCCAGAATCATACTCATTGTTATGATATCATATATGGTCATATTATTATCTTATTATTAGTCATATTTCATTGCTACTTGTTATTCGGGTGTTTATTACTTTTTGTTCTTATGCCTGTTTTGTCAAATAAATTCTTATTCATTTTTTAGGTTATAAATACGTCATTTCCAGAATGGTATTAGTGTAATATATATCATATTCATTCATTCAATTCATTTATACAATCATTATGCAATGAAGATCATGTAGAACGTGTCGCATCACATCGTGGAGACGGTATTCCGTACGTATGCACAAGCGATGATATCGTTCCCATGATCGTGGAATTGTATTAGAGTGTATGTATACTATTTCAGACTCAATATCAATTTACAATAATCATATATATTCAATCTTTACACAATTATACCCATCCAAGTAAGGTGGTTGTGGAAAATAGATTACACCATGACGTGGTGATTTCGTTTTTCGTAGGATGGATAGATGGTGAAATAGGGTTGTTTCATACTTATAATAAAATATCAGTATATGAGTGATACTGATGTTATTACTTCATAATGAAACAACTAAATAAGAAGAAGTGCAAGAAGAAATAAAGATGAAAGAATCGGTAATGGGCATTACCTCTTCTTTGAAGTGCTTCTTTGAGACCTCCTTTTAGGGCACTAAAATTGGTCTTTTAAGAAGACCAGGACCTCTAGGATGTCTCTAGGGAAGTGGAGAGAAGAAATTTTCATGGTTTGGCCGAGCGTGAAGGCTCAAAGTGGTGTGAGGAAGAGAGGGAGGAGGTTCCCTTTTATAAGGGAGGAGAGGGGCACCTTGGGAATAACTAAAAATATTATTTTATTATAAAGCCAAATTCGGTTTTCAATAGATCCAAATTGATTTATTTATATTCTAAGGTGGGGATGGGTCTAAATCCTCTCATCCAATAGAATTTAGACAAGATTAGGTTCCTATTTTAACCTTATCATTTAGATTTAACATTAAGTTAAATAATTTTACTTTTATCGTGTCTTCTTATGTTCTTACACTATAAGGTTAATAAAATTACTATAACATGACAAAAGAACCCCAAGTTGTTTATTATAAATATATATAACATTATATAAGTCATTTGGCCGAACCTTAGATTTTTATGAATAAAATAACAATTAATAATATAATATTTATTTTAAAAACTATTTTATGTCAATTTTGACACTATTTAGTAATTGATTTTTGTGAAACTTATAACAGAATGGTTAGCTCGAAAAAAGTTAATTAAATCAATACTAACATGTCATATTAACCTACAAAATTAGTGGAATTCATAAAAAGTCTCAAATTACATTTATTTGGGTATTTATAACATCAATTATGTCAATATTTTATTAATAAGATAATTACTGCATCATCGTTGTGACATAAATAAATTAAAATATTTAATGTCTAAAAATTATAAATAAAATACCATTATGTTGGAAATCTATTTATATTTATAATGAATACTTATAGTAGAATTTATCTTATGTATAACCCCATATTAAAAATTATTTACTTATTAAACATTGATTTTAACTATTTTAACCCTTCTTTAAGTAAATTGATAATAAATGTCCTAATCTAATCCAAGTGGGCCTAAATGGTCATATTTTATTTTTAAGGTTGTTTTGAATTACACATATCCAATAGAATTAGGACATGTGTTAGGGTAATAATAATATCATTTTTACCCTTAATTACCCTATTTACTTTTAACTGTGGTAAATAAAAGTAAAAAGTTACTATTCACCAAAAAAATTATTTTCATCTCATTGAACCACATTTTACTTACTGAAATCAACCGTCTCTCTCGAATTTTCTAAATTCCACTCACAGAAGCGGTAAAATTAAGTTTTATGAAAAATTCAGTTTTTTAACTACCACTTAGTGGTTTCACTATTCATCAAAAATTGAATGTTTTCAGAAAAATACCAAAATTTCACCCAAGGCTAATTTCGATATTCCGAATCCAAAAATGAAGTTCATTTTGAAAAATATGAATTTATAAAATTTCAAAAAGTAATTATTACTATTCATAACGGTTAGTTTTAATAATATTTTAATAGCATATCGTTGTTTAGTGAAACTCGGTATTGCGTATGATGCAAGATATCGAGGAAGGCCGTGATTGCGTGTAAAGAAAGCCAATCTAGTGTTGTGTGTAGTGAAAGATTCCTTTGATAATTTAAAAACAAAATATTTCTCATAAAAGTCTTGGGTGTTACATTCTACCCCCCTTAAAATGAATTTCGCCCTCGAAATTCGTCACTTTGTAACAAACAGAGGAGGATGCCTCCCCCTCATCATACCCTCAAGCTCCCATGTCGATTCCTCTAATTGGTGGTTCCTCCAAAAAACTTTCACCAAGCGAGTGGTCTTGTTCTGTAGGACTTTTTCACTACGATCCAGAATCTTTATTGGTTGTTCCTCATAAGAAAGATCTTGCTCCAGCGGTACAACTTCTGAGCTGAGTACATGTGAAGGATCAGGTATGTAATTTCTCAGGAGAGATACATGGAACAGATCGTGAACTTGAGAGACATTCGGTGGAAGCGCCAATAGGTAAGATGCCTTTCCAACACGATCCAGTATTTCGAAAGGACCAATATATCTAGGTCTCAACTTCCCCTTCTTTCCAAATCTCATGACCCTCTTCTAGGGAGATATTCGTAAGAACACTTTATCACCAACTTCAAACTCTAGGTCTTTTCTTCAGTTGTTGGCATAACTTTTCTGTCGACTTTGAGCTGCTCTTATGTGTTGTTTAATAGATCGGAACTTTTCTGCCATCTCATCAACAAGATCAGGTCCTAATAGCTTTCTTTCCCCAACTTCATCCCAGCAAGTTGGAGTCCTGCATTTCTTTCCATAGAGAGCTTCATAAGGATCCATCTGAATACTGGAGTGAAAGCTATTATTATAAGAAAATTCCACCAAAGGTAGGTGTTGATCCCAACCACCTTTGAAATCCATAGAGTAAGCTCTCAACATATCTTCTAGAGTTTGAATTGTTCTCTCAGAATGACCGTCTGTCTAAGGATGATAAGTAGTGATGAAACTCAACTCTGTATCCAGAGTATGCTGAAGACTTCACCAGAACATTGAGGTAAATCTCAGATCCCGATCAGATATAATAGAAATTGGTAGTCCATGCAATCTTACCACTTCCTTTACATATATCCTGGCAAGCTGATCCAGAGAGAAATCCTCTCTAATAGCAATGAAGTGTGCAGACTTTGTAAGATGATCAACTATGACCCAGATAGCATTATTGCCTTTGGATGTTTTAGGAAGTCCTGTGACAAAGTCCATAGTGATTTTTTCCCATTTCCATTCGGGTATGGGTAATGGTTGTAACATCCCCTTAGACTTCTGTCTCTCAGCTTTAACTTGCTGACAGACCAAGCATCGAGAGACATATTCAGCAACATCTCTTTTCATGCCATCCCACTAGAAGTACTCTTTCAGGTCCCTATACATCTTCGTGCTTCCAGGATGAATAGAGAATGATGAACTATGAGCCTCATCCAGCAGCTCCTTCTTTAATTCTAGGATGGGAGGAACACAAACCTGATTCCTGAACTTTATTATCCCATCACAATCAAGGCTGAATTCAGGAATATTTCTCACCTTATTTTGTAACTCGACATCTTCTTTCTATGCCTCTTTAATCATCACATGTATAGATGGTTGGACATTCATTTGAGAAAGATATGATTTTCCCCCTTCCATTAAAATTCCAAGATCCATCCTTTGTAAATCCATAAATATTGGATCTTTTGCGATCCTCATCATGGATAAGCTAGCATGGTCTTGTCGACTTAATGCATCTGCCACATTGTTTGCTTTCCCAGGGTGGTAATGAATTGAGCAGTCATAATCCTTAATCAGCTCCAACCATATTCTTTGATGCATATTCAGATCCTTTTTGCGAAAATATACTTTAAACATTTATGATCAGTATAAATATCACACCTTTCACCATAAAGGTAATGCCTCCAAATCTTTAATGCAAAGATTACCGCAGCTAACTCCAAATCATGAGTTGGGTAATTTTTCTCATGGATTTTCAACTGTCGTTAGGCATAAGCTATCACCATATCATTTTGCATGAGAACACATCCCAGTCCCTTCTTGGATGCATCACTGTAGATCACAAACCTTTCTCCACTACAAGGAAGTGTGAGTACAGGTGCACTGGATAACCTTCTTTTAAACTCCTTGAAATTCTCTTCAAATTCGTCCATCCACATGAACTTAACTCTTTTTAGAGTCAACCTAGTGAGTGGATTAGATAATCATGAAAAATATTTCACAAAACGTCGATAATATCCAGCCAAACCAAGAAAAATATTGATCTCAGTTATTTTTGTTGATCTCGACCATCTTTCGATAACCTCTATTTTTGCTGGATCCACAGATATCCCCTCTATTGAGATTATGTGACCCAAAAATGGAACTTTTTGAAGCCAAAATTCACACTTGGTAAATTTGGCATAAAGATTCTCCTTACTAAGGGTCTTCAATATAATTCTCAAGTGATCTTCATGTTCTTCTCTTTGAATAAACAAGAATATCGTCTATAAAGACTACCAAAAACTGATCAAGATAGTCTCTAAAGACTCTATTCATCATATCCATGAAGATAGCAGGGGCATTAGTAAGACCAAATGGCATCACTATAAATTCATAGGGTTTATACCTTGTACAGAAAGCCGTCTTTGTTATATCCTCCATTTTGACCCTTAATTGGTGATACCCTAAATGAAGATCAATCTTGGAAAAGTATTGAGCTCTGTGTAGTTGGTCAAATAAGTCATCAATGTGCAGGAGAGGATATTTGTTCTTGATAGTGATCTTGTTATGTTCTCGATAATCAATGCAGAGACTCATTGATCCATATTTATTCTTAACAAACAGAACTGGTGCTCCCCAAGGTGACTCACTATGGTGTATGAATCCCTTATCAAGATTCTCTTGGAGTTTCTTCTTCAATTCCTGCAACTGAATTGGGGCCATTCTATAAGGTGTCATTGAAATAGGCAAAGCACCCGGTACGAGTTCTATTGAAAACTCAACTTCACGATTTGGTGGAAGACCTGGAAATTCTACTGGAAAGACATCATCAAACTCTCGTACAACGAGAATATTCTTAATCGTGAGTTTCTCTCCAACCATTTGAGATAAATAACCTTCATTTAGTGGAATCAAGACCCCTAAGATGGAAGAAATTTCCACTGAAAGGTTATGTTCATCCTTGCATCGATAGACGATCATAGATTGATCTGGAATATGAAATGTGAATTCCCTTATTTGGAAATTGATATGATCTCCATATAAAGAAAGCCAATCCATTCCAAGAATCACATCAAATTCAACTATAGGAAGGATCACAAGATTTGCAGGAAGCACTTTCCCACAAACTTCAATCGGGGAAGAATTATAAACTTTTGATGTGACTGTTGTTCCATTAGGGGTTGTCACAGATAACTCAACATCTAATTGTTGAGGTAATATGGTGATAGTCTTAGAAAATTCATCAGAAATAAAAGAGTGGGTGGATCCAGAATCAAATAAAACATTGTCTACTTTAGAGTGGATGGTAAGTGTACCTTTCACCACATCGTTATCGTACTCCACATCACTGATAGAAATTGCATGTGACTTCCCTTTGTCTTTAGCCTTAAGAGTTTGTTGACGTCGACCATCATCATCAACCCTTGGATTTGGGCATTGATTGGCATAATGCCCCATCTCCTTTCACTTGAAACATTGAAGTGTATGAGGTTCATTCTGTGTATCCCTTCCATTTTTTCATCATTGGACATCTTCCTCACATCATTGCGGCATTCAAATGCCCAATGACCTTCCTTTCCACATTTGAAACATTTACTTGTCCCTTTAAGACAACTCCATCCATGTTTCATTCCACACTTTGAGCATAAGGGAAAACTCATCTTCTTTTCAGTGTGCTCTTTAGATTTTCCTTTGAATTCCATTTTCCTCTTCTTATCAAACCCATATGACTGATGGGTTACTCCAATCTCCATCTCAACTTTGAGAGCACATCGAACGATTTCCTCATGGATATTGAAGTCCCTTATGGATAAGGCCCTTCGAAGACTTGGTTTTAAGCCACTAAAGAATCGGTCGATCTTACTCTCAGGTTGGATAATAATACCGGAAGCGTACCTTGAAAGTCTTGTAAAATTTGATTCATATGTACCAATAGATTCATCATCCTTTTGCTTCAATTCAAGAAGCTCTTTCTCCATCTTTGTTCGGAGAATACGAGGGAAGTACTTATTGAAAAATAAGTTCTTGAACTCGTCCCATTCCATGGACTCAATTTCATATCTTTGCCTCTTATTCTTAATAAGATTCCACCATTGATCAACATCTCCTTTCAAACGATACACGGCTAGGATGACTTAATCATGTTCAGAACATTGAAGAACTGAAGATATCTTTTCAGTCGTACTAATCCATTTTTCAACAACTAATGGATCAGTAGACCCGCTGAAAGAAGGTTGACGCTACCTCATGAAGGATTCAACATAATTTTGCTCCTTCCTTTTCTCGTTTGGAAGTCCTGCATGATTAATAGCTTGATAATGTTGTGTGAGAATGGCTACAAGATTTTTCATTCCAGCTCCCATAACGTTTGGTTTCTCAGGGGGAAAATCATTGCATTGCCCGTCACATTCTGCATTAACACAGATTCTTCGGGTTCTAGCCATTGACTAAATCTAAGAAGAATAGTGTGAGAAACACAAATTATAATAGGAAAACCACATAATCAAGAATAAAATTTCACACTTAAGGTCTTATCCTAGGCTATTCATGGTCATTTCTAAAACACTAAGATTGTGTTCTATGCTTAGAATTATCCTTAGGGTTCTTACTAAGGCTTTCACATCCTAGTTTCCAAAGGTTGAATATACCTTTTCTCTGATACCAACTATAACGACACATACTTTACATACATTGTTATTACATCAAAATTGAAGCACACTTATTACAATATATAAAAAAACTAGGAAAGGACGGTATAGGTATAGTGTCTTTAGAAACTTGGAAAAATAAACAACTGGTTCATAAAGCATCTACACTGTCTCCCATTTATTTCATCATATCTATGGTCCCTTTTAGAATATCTTACTTAATAACCTTCTTCCTGACCTGGGGAAAAAACATACAAAAGGGTGAGCACAAATTATCAGTAAGGGTAAACAAAAGAAATATCAATCACATCATATTCATAAGAACATAACTTTTGGAAATCTTAACCTGCATAAGAGATCATAATTTCATAACATGGGATAAATCATAGTAGTGAAATGTAATACCAATAATCATAACTTAAAACATGAAAATTTGTGGCATACACACATAATCATAGAGAGTCATTTCTTAGTAGTCAAGACTCATTTCCAAGACTATCTTAGTGGACAAAGTCCATTTCTGAACCGAGTTCACTCCTCATTCCAGTCCTGTTTCACTGAACCGGTTTAACCTTCCGTTCTAGCCATGTCTATCTCATGAGAAATAAAATCTTTACCCAATGCATTGGAGGGAGATATAGGTCCCACCCATCTCATAATGACACCATTCTTATGTGGGTCACAAAATTATAAATCATACATCATTTCGTAACCCATGCAATAAAAATAGGATTCTTAAACAACATGACATCATAAAACAATTCATATAAGATAAAGGAATTCATAAAAATAATTCCATCACAACATAATCAAATAAATGTAATAATAGGGATAGAAACATAACCCTATATTATCTTAGATGGAAAATAATTTTGATAAAACACATTAACTCCATTCTTGAGGAAAATATCCTTTCAAAAACATTTTCCTTTCTTAACATGTCATACAATTTTAAACTAAGAGAAGTTGATTAAAAATAAACTTGAAAACTTGTAAAGGAAGCTTCTTTTAAATAATGTTTTAAAAATCCATTTATGCCGTATAAGTTAAAAAAACATTCTTCTCGTACTTTTGTCGGAAAATTCAAAAAGTACCTCGTACGAAAAACGACAAAAGATTCCTTTCATATCTTTTACTAAAAACTCACCGAATGGTAAAATTGGATATAAACTATTGTAGAAGGATATAAATATTACATATTGAGGAAACATGGATTTGGATGATAAAATACACCCCAGTGAATACCAAATTATAAACAATCTCGGATAATAATAAGATTGTGATATTGTCCCTTACCTTAGGTCTGATTTACTTCATAAGTGTCTGAACCTCCAGTATAATGATTTAAATAATGTCATTGACTTATTCCAGAATCATACTCATTGTTATGATATCATATATGGTCATATTCTTACCTTATTATTAGTAATATTTCATTGCTACTTGTTATTCGGGTGTTTATTACTTTTTGTTCTTATGCGTGTTTTGTCGAATAAATTATTATTCTTCTTTTTTAGGTTATAGATACCTCATTTACAGAATGGTATTAGTGTAATATATATCATTTTCATTCATTCAATTCATTTATATAATCATTATGAAATCAAGATCATGTAGAACGAGTTGCATCACATCGTTGAGACGGTATTCCGTACGTACGCACGAGCAATAATATCGTTCTCATGATCGTGGAATTGTATTGGAGTGTATGTATACTATTTCAGAATCAATATCAATTTACAATAATCATATATATTCATTATTTACACCATTATACCCATCCAAGTAAGGTGGTGGTGGAAAATCGATTACACCACGGCGTGGTGATTTCATTTTCCGTAGGATGGATAGATGGTGAAATAGGGTTGTTTCATACTTATAATAACATATCAGTATATGAGTGATACTGATGTTATTATATCATGATGAAACAACTAAATAAGAAGAAGAGGAAGAATAAATAAAGATGAAAGAATCAGTAAGGGGCATTACCTCTTCTTTGAAGCGCTTCTTTGAGACCTCCTTTTAAGGCACTAAAATTGGTCTTTGAAGAAGACCAGGACCACTAGAATGTCTCTAGGGAAGTGGAGAGAAGATATTGGCAGGGGTTGGCCGAGCTTGAAGGATCAAAGTGGTTTGAGGAAGGGAGGGAGGAGGTGCCCTTTTATAAGGGAGGAGAGGGGCACCTTTGGAATAACTAAAAATATTATTTTATTATAAATCCAAATTCGGTTTTAAATAGATCCAAATTGATTTATTTCGAAGCTAAGGTGGGAATGGGTCGAAATAATCTCATCCAATATAATTTAGACAAGATTAGGTTCCTATTTTAACCTTATCATTTAGATTTAACATTAAGTTAAATAATTTTACTTTTACTGTGTCTTCTTTTGTTCTTACACTATAAGGATAATAAACTTACTATAAAAAGCAAAACGAACCCCAAGTTGTTCATTATTAATATATATAACCTTATCTAAGTCATTTGGCCTAACCATATATT
Source organism: Viscum album (assembly GCA_963277665.1). NCBI lineage: Eukaryota > Viridiplantae > Streptophyta > Magnoliopsida > Santalales > Viscaceae > Viscum > Viscum album. The sequence continues at coordinate 1,344,605,694 of OY728156.1, forward strand.
TTTAGGAATAAAATAATAATAAATAATATAATATTTGTTTTAAAAACTATTTTATGTCAATTTTGACACTATTTAGTAATTTATTTTTTGTGAAAATTATAACAGAATGATTAGTACGAAAAAAGATATTTAAATCAATAATAACATGTCATATTAACCTAGAAAATTAGTGTAATTCATAAAAAGTCTCAAATTAAATTTATTTGGGTATTTATAACATCAATTTCGTCAATATTTCATTAATAAGATAATTACTCCATCATCGTTGTGTCATAAATAAATTAAATTATTTAATGTCTAAAAAGTATAAATAAAATACCATTATGTTGTAAATCGTTTTAGCTTTCTAATTAATACTTATAGTCGAACTTATCGTATGTATAACCCCATATTAAAAATGATTTACTTATTAAACTGTGATTTTAACTATTTTAACCCTTCTTTAAGTAAATTGATAATAAATGTCGTAATCTAATCCAAGCGGGCCAAAATGGTCATATTTTATTCCTAAGGTTTTTTGGTCAAATTACACTTATCCAATAGAATTAGGACATGTGTTATGGTAATAATAATATCATTTTTACCCTTAATTACCCTATTTACTTTTAACTGTGGTAAATAAAAGTAAAAAGTTACTATTCACCAAAAAATTATTTTCATCTCATTGAACCACATTTTACTTATTGACATCAACCTTGTCTCTCTGATTTTTGAAATTCCACTCACAGAAGCTGTAAAATTAAGTTTTATGAAAAATTCAGTTTTTTTAACTACCACTTAGTGGTTTCACTATTCATCAAAAATTGAATGTTTTCAGAAAAATACCAAAATTTCACCCTAGGATAATTTAGATATTCCGAATCCAAAAATGAAGTCCATTTTGAAAAATAAAATTTCTAAAATTTCAAAAAGTGGTTATTACTATTCATAACGGCTAGTTTTAATAATATTTTAATAGCATATCGTTGTTTAGTGAAACTCGGTATTGCGTACGACGCAAGCTATTGAGGAAGGCCGCGATTGCGTGTAAAGCAAGACAATCTAGTGTTGTGTGTATTGAAAGATTCCTTTGATGATTTAAAAACAAAATATTTCTCATAAAAGTAACGGGTGTTACAACGCACCCCAGACCAAGGCCAGAAGCATCACAAAACACCTCATACAACAACCCTTCCTCTAGAAACCTGAGTATGGGAGCACTGACCAAATTCTCTTTTAGGTAGTCGAAAGCCTTCTAGAACTGCTCTCTCCATAGAAAGACCTGGTTCTTCCTTGTCAAAGATGTCAATGGAGTTGCAACTCGAGAGATGTCTGAAACGAACCACCGAAAGTAACCTGCCAACCCTAGGAAACTACGAACTTCTGCCCCACTCTTGGGTGCTTCCCAAGAAAAAATTGCCTCCACCTTCGATGGTTCCACTGAAACTCCAGCTAAGACACTAAGTGCCCAAAAAAGTGTACTTCTTGTGTCAAGAACTTACACTTCGACAATTTCCCATAATGCTAGTGGTGTCAAAGGACTTCCAAGACTGCCCTGAGATGCTCAACGTGCTCCTCCTCTGATCTTGAGTAGATCAGGATGTCATCGATAAACACAATGATTAACCGGTCCAGAAACTCTTGTAAGGAAAGGTTCATAAGTCCCATGAACACATCCGGTGCATTTGTAACTCAAAATGGCATCACTACAAACTCGAAGCCCCCATACCTGCACCTGAAAGATGTCTTCAAGATGTCACTGTACTTTACCCTCAGCTGATGATATCCAAATCATAAATCAATCTTAGAAAACCAACCTCCTCCCCTCAGTTGGTCGAAGAGATCATCTATCCTTGGAAGTGGGTAACGGTTCTTGACTGTTACCTGGTTCAACCTTCTGTAGTCTATGCATAGCCTGATACCACCATCTGCCTTCTTCATGAACAAAACTGGAGCACCCCATGGCGATACGCTGGGTCAACCAAAACCCTTCTCCATCATATCGTCAATCTGAAACCACAACTCCCACAACATTGAAGGTTCCATCCGATAAGGGGCCATCAAAATCGAACGGGCCCCAGGCTGTAAGTCTATCCCGAACTCAACGTCACGTCAGGGGGGGGGGGGGGGTAGAGTCACAACCTCCTGAAGAAAAACATCAAGGAACTCCCCAACAACCTATGAAACATCCATCATTTTTATATTAGCTGGAACCACTGATAACCCTCCTAACAAGGAAAGGAGAGGCTCCACACGCCAGCTTCCCTCCTGATAGCTCCTCTCGCCAACAAAAGGTACATGTTTCCCATCCACGTCAGAGAACACGACCCTTCTTCGGAAGTAGTCGATAACGGAACTAACAGAAAACAACCAATCGATGCCTAGGATTACATCATGTGGCTGCATCTGTAATAGAAGAAGGTCCCCACTAGATTGATGTGGTCCCAACGTCAGCCCACATCCCCAGCAAACACAAGATACACTGGTCTGGCCTCCAACTAGTGTACTCAGCACCAGTGGTACGGAAAGTCTCTCTACTTCTAGAACCGAGGCATGGGATAGACCAGGTGCAACAAAGGAGTGCAAAGCTCCCGAATAGAAAAATGAAAAAACGAGAGTGATGAATAAACAAATCGTACCTCGCACCACCTCTGGTACTTCCGGAGCTGCCAACTCTGTTGCGTGCAACTATCCAAGCCTATCTCATCAGCCTCTCTGATGTCGACCACCTCCCTGACCAGGCCCTGGTCGAGGTCCCTGAGGAGCACCATGAGGTCAGGCTCCTCCCACAAAGTCTTCCCTCAAAGGAGCATGGTCCTGCTGCTGCTGGAAGGGCCTTGCCGGAAACTGGTGCTACTGAGGTGGGCGCTGAACCTGCCCACCTCCACCGTACTGAGCTCGGGTCGAGCACCGAATCTGAATGTGTTTGAAACCTCCACAAGAAAAAAACTTTGGTCCTGGGCTTGTGAAAAAGGGACGAGGACCTGAAGATCTGAACTAAAATTGCGGGGGCCTACTCCCCACTAGCCTGAACCTGGAAGGTCCCGTCGCAGGGGACCTGCTGCTGACTGCCTTCCCTTTCGAAGAGCCTGGCTGGATCCCCTCTCGTGGTGCACCTCCCAGTGATTCCATCCTCTCTACAACCTCTTCCATCTTCTGTACCACCAAGTACATCGGAAGTCTGAAGGGGGTGACAACATACTAGAGCGAAGGACGAAGCGCCTCCTCCAAACGTCTCACCCGAGACACCTCATCTGGAAAGAGATTCAGAGAAAAGCGCAGGAGATCCTTGAACATGATCCCCAACTCTTGTACTGACATACTCCCCTGCTGAAGGGAGAGTAACTCTTGCCGCTTCTCCACCTTGATCATGGAAGAAAGGAATTCCTCTCAGAATTCCTTCTCAAAGTCAGCCCACGTAACCTCTGCCTCTATCCTCTCTCCGAGGTAGAGCGTCCACCACTGTCGCACTGCACCTCTCAGCTGACTGAATGCTAGGGGAACCCAGTACTCCCTCGGATCACGGATCAAGGTTAAAGCGATACCTAGCTCCTCAAGACACCCCTCCGTCTCCATATCGTAAGTACTACCCACGTACTTCTTGAGGGTTTGCCGCTGGAAAGAACGGAGAGTATTCTACCACTGGCTATCTTCCTCCTCTCGGTCAATCCTCAACTGATCGACCACCTGAATCTGCTGGGCACCGTCCGTCAGAGCCACCTAGGGACAACGCCCAGGTTCCATAGCTGTACGGTAAAAAAATATCGCCTAATCCCAAGTAGTAAGGAAATTTCTCGAGGTTTTATTTTATCATTTTTAATTTAATTTTTTCCCCAGAACAACCAAATCATTTAAAACACAATCATGATGATGCATGTACCTTCCCTAGGGTCTCTACCCTACAGTCAATGTAGTCTCACTTGGTCGTTCAGTAGGGTCAGAGTCCTGGCATCGGATCACGGAGGGCCCTAAAATACTGTGTCCTAGTTGGTCCTCCCTGGCCTATGTCACGCACCAAGATTAACAAACACTGTTGCCCTACCATCCCATACAATCCTCACTGTGCCTAACTCCAAACTCCATCCTATCTCTCAACCATCACCTCTGATACCATTCTATCACGACCCCCTCCCACCAAAGATGTCCCTCTTGAGTTGGCAATAGTGGAGGGGAGATAATGACCCCCAAGTCCCGCCTTCAGTAGGTCCCGGGGTGGCGACTAGCACCAAGAGTATGAGTTTTCACAAATATGGGAGGCATTACCCTTTTTATTATTTAAGATCGGGAAATAGGACAAGACAACCACCAAAAAGGAAAAGAACAAGAGTATAGAAATAAACCCAAACCAATCCCACATGCATGTTTAAACAATTTTTAACTAGGTTCAAGTACAAGAAAGCTCAATGTACAATACAAAAAAGAAAACAAGAGTACCACAACTGCAACAACTCCAACTGTCCCGACTAGTAGGGTCCCACACGGCCCTTTTAGTCCTCCTGGAAGCCTGAAAGTAAATGTAGGGTGAGCATACAAGTATACTCAGTAGGGAAACCTAAAGCTCTCGTGCACAGGTGGGGGATACATCCTAATGTCCCGTGAGAACAACAGAAGAAACCTATCAGGGAAATCCATCCACCCAACCTCACCAGCCACACTCACCAAAAACACAATCACAATAGGTAGTAGTAGTATATAAGAACAAGAGTATTGGGTACCCCACACCATTTCCCATTAGTTGGATGCTCTTTCTAACGGCGAACGTCCTGACGCTGCCACACTCTCCCCACCCACACACACCTGGGCCTCACAAACCACACATCCACCCCACACACACCTAGGCCCCACAACCACGTGTCCCGCCCGCACACACCTTGGCCTCAAAACCACGTATCCCACCGGACACACCTGGGCCTCACAACCACGTATCCTGCCCGCACACACCTAGGCCTCACAACCACATATCTCGCCCGCACACACCTGGGCCTCACAACCACATATCCCGCCCGCACACACCTGAGCCTTATCCCAAAGGTTCTTGGGAAATAGTAATACATGTCCGAAGAGTCTTGGCCTAACACCACCCCAATCGAAACCTACCCAAAGAGTCTTGGGTGTAAGGTCGCCTCAAGCCATCACAGCTTAGGGAAGGAGCAGGAAGAAGCTAGTCACTAAGGGAAAACACCCTCCCCATGAAATGTGAGTGGTCGGCACTAAGTGCTCAACATAGGTGGGGTGCGATAAAACACAAAAGATATAGATATAAATGTATACCAAACACACAGCCCAACCTATGGCTTCTAAATAGAGAAACCGAGCACAGGCCTCACACTGCTACTACGAAGCATGAATACAACAAACAATCCCAATCCAATTTAGGTTTTCATATTTCAGCATAATTAGTTATTTAGTTCCTTATCGACTGGGAAACCAACAGCAACCAACTATATCAATCGTTCGTGAAACATATCCCTTCCATCCACAAATAAAGTTAGGAAAACACAAGCAGCACAACAAAACCCTTCTTATTAGCCAACTAACCCCATTGATTATTAGCCTTGTTCCATTACCATGACCCACCATTCATTAACTCATCCAATTTTTATTTATTATTCACAACCCACAGTCCGTTCACATTCCAATCCATTCCTACAGCCCCGCTGCCAACCGCCATAACCACAAACACATCATACATCATCATCTCTTGATACAACTTATCACAGCTACACTGCTCACCCAATCCACAACAACCCACAAACACCCCCCTTTCACATAAACAAAACCTCATCACATTCTACGTATCCAAGCCAACACCCACATGTTCATTATTCCATTTTGTTTAACCGGGGTGATCACATAAGGTTTCCATATTTTAATCAGCCAACATTATGTAATTAACCAAATTCCACATTAAACAAATTTTCCACCCAAAAAAACGGTCTAGAAAGATAGGGAAACATTTAATTGTGCATGAAAAGGCCCCCAACGACCGTGATTTTCAGTAGGCATAAGAATATTCAATTCACAAGATAATATCACATGATATAAGATAAACATCACAACTTCCACATCTCCGTTATTTAACAAGTTATTATCTTTTTTTAATGGTTCAACTGTTTCTCATGAAAAGAAGAAGATACCCACCCTGCATGATGCATAATTTAGAGTGACGAAGGTAAGATCCCTACCTCAACAGGTTCTGATCACAACGCTCCCCGGATCAACCTTAGAAGACGTCCGTTAGCATCCATCACCTATGTCGAGTCCCGAAAAAACCTCTTCAGTTGTATGTTGGAAAGGAATGGATGAAGGAAAGTCAATAGATCCATGCTCAGAAGTTCCTCCCCATTGTTATGATCCTGTGTCCACTGACAGATCGTAAATCGGAGCTCGGATGAAGAAGTTATGAAAGAAAAGGAGCCTTCGAGTCTCTTGGGAGAGCTCTTCTCAGAGGAATGGGGAGGAAAGGGGTGAGTTGAAAAGGAGGAGGGGACCCCTCCTATTATAAGCTAGAAAAACAAAAGTACATGATGTGTACTTTATGGTACATGACGTGTACTCGACCATTTCACACGGTCACCACATGGCTTCAAACACAGCCTTCAACACGGAACGTGGCCGTTGACAGGTCAACACACGGCTTGAAGGTAACGCGTACGCGGGGAGGGACTACACGGTGTGTAGTATTGGATACATGGCGTGTACTCATTTATTTCACACGGTAAGGGCACGACTCCAACACAACACACGGTTGTTGACTGGTCAACACACGGTAATGTGTATGTGGGGAAGGACTACACGACGTGTAGTGTTAGATACACGGTGTGTACTCATTTATTTCACACGCCAAGGACACGGATCCAACACGGGGTATACCCAGTAAAGTGGTACACGACATGTACTCACACTACACAGTGTGTACTTAAAATTTTTTGGAAAGTGTGGGAAAAGTTCATTTTACCCTCCAGAACACTTCGTGGCATTTTTTTTGACAAAGGAATGGGCCGGAGGGGTCCAGGCCATTACAATAAACAATTATCAAATTATAATATATAATATTTCAATATATGAACTATTTTAGTATCATTATTTAAATTTTAAATTTATATTAAAAAATATTAAGAATACATGATGATTAATAACATCATTTTTCAATAAAAACATTTTCTATTTTTGAATATTAATATAAAACAAAAATTATTAAATTTTAGAATATGAATTAAATTACAGTAAGTTTGTTTTTTAATTAATAATTTTAATCTTAGGGTGAATGTGTTTTATTTATTTGAAACATTTTTTTGATGAATAGTGAAAAATATACTTTTACCAAATCCATACATTTTATAAATTTAATATTATATAAGAAAACCCAAGATGTTGATGAAACATTTTAATTTATCAAATAATTATTTTTCTGTAGAATATTTTATTTTTAAATAATATGTTAATCTTATAAAACACATGTTTATCATTTTCAAACATAATTAACAATTAGTTTTAATTTTAAAAATTTTTTTGGTATTTTCAATTAATTAAGTGTTATTTTGGTAAAAATTAGTTTTTAATTGATATTAAAGACAGATAAAATTAATTTTTTTATTTTAAAAAAAATATTAAAAATAAAATAAATTTATAATTTTACCCATCACATAAATTTTATGCTAAAAATATGTTTTTTCTAATACTATGTTTTTTTGAGGTTATATGCAATAATGTTAAACTGTTTCTTCCATAAACATAAAAATTTTACCTAATAAGATGGATTTAATATTTCTAATCTATTGATTCAAATTATGTAATACATTTGATTTTATTATTACTCGTAAAAATTATTTAAATTGGTAAAAACTTGCTATTACAGAAAAATCGAAAATAGTAAAATTAATAAATCTAGCGGTCAAGGGATTTAAACTTGTAAAAATATTGTTACTAATTTATATATTTATATATTATGTACTCTATATCACTGTAGAATAAATTATTATTTTTATCCAATTGAAACATTTAACATGTCCTCCCATTATATTAAGTTAAAAAAAATAAAAACATGTCATTCTCCCGACTTATAAAAGGGTCCTCTCACCACCACTTAAATAAAAACCTAAAAAGTGGATTTACTATGTAAAATAATCCATATTTAATTAACATCTATTCATATTTCACTCTCATAAGCTTCTAGTTATGACTTTCTAACCTAATCTCATCCTTTATAAAGAATCCTCTAGGAACACCATGAAGTTCTCAAAATTTGTAAAATCTTTTCACTGATATATTTTTCATTTATAATTCCATTTAAAAATTTCTTTTTAAAAATTTTATTATTGAATTAGTTATTTGTTTTATATTTAATTTCATGAGATTTTTTTGATCAACATTAACCACCTAACCATCTCCTCTTAATAATGGAGAAAACACTAATCTCGTTTATGTGAGGACTACTGCCTCCTTGAAATAACATGATTAATTTTCATTCACCACCATATAATGATTTTACAAAAAATTAATTTAATATTTAATTGTGTTATTTATATAAATTCATGGGTTATAAAATTATTCAACCATTTCACCCATTTACCTCTTTCTATAGTAAATTATTGCATCATCCATGCATATGTGCTGACTCCCGGCTCCTTGGAACAATGTATTTTTTTTCCTCACTACCATATTCATGGATAGATGTAAGTTAAAATTGATTAATATATATGGGATATAACAGAAATAAATATCATTAATATGATTCATTATGTATACAACACAACTTTTTGATCATTATTAAGTAATCCATCAATATTAATAATAACCTAAAACAAACTCATCACATATTTCATATTCACCAAAATCCAAAAATACTACATTATAATGTGATTCTAAAATTATATGTATTTTTGAAAAATAAATTAAATAATATTATATTAAATTGTAATGATAGAATTTGTATCAAATAATAGTTTTCTAAATCGAAATCATAAAACATGTGTGAAGATTTTAATGTTACTAACATCCAATTATAAAATTAAAATATATCAAACTAATATATTCCTAATAAATGGGAATAAATGCATTATGTAAATGGGTAATTAATATGAATATGTTCATAATATGATTATTATGATATTTATGTTTGTTTTACAGAATGTTAAATCACATCCAAAAATAGAATGTCACAACTCCAGGTTCTAGTTTTCAGGTAGTGACTGTTCTACTTCTTATATTGACAGAGATCTTATGAAGCACAAAAAACAGTCTTGAATTTGTTATCCTGAAATGATCTTCTTGAGGCTCTTCGGTTTACAGTGTGAGTTTTTGTTTCCTTCTTTTATTCATCAGATATAGCATGTTGTAACTCTCTCTCTAACATCCTCTATCTATATAACTTCTCTTTACTTGGTCTTATATTTTATATATGAGGTCCGAAAATAGGAATAATAAAACCATGTGTGGTCTTCCTCATACCTCGTGCTATATCCAGATATGGTTACTTTATATGTCTACAACCAACATTAATTAATGTAATAAACATTAAATTTACCAAATACAACCATTAGAATGAACATAAGAAATTGAAAGTGTATGGAGTAGAAGAGTGGGTAGTGGTAGGCTGGTAATGGTAGCCTTTTCAACAGTATAATTCATCGGTATATTTCATCGGTAGCCTTCATCAATAGATTTCATCAGTAGCCTCATTAGTAGACTTCATCGGTAACTACTATCAGTAACCATCATCAGTAGACTTCATCGATAGACTTCATCGGTAACTACTATCAGTAACCTTCATCAGTAGGCTTCATCAGTACGCTTCATCGGTAGGCTTCATCAGTAGCCTATATCGGTATCTTTCCAGTGGTAACCTATATCAGAAACATTTTAATAGTAACCCATATCTTTAACTTCCAGTAGTAAACTCTTACCTAGAGAAAATTTTCACTATAATCTTAAACAATAGAATAGTGAGATTAAAGATAAATTTTTATCACTTGATAGAAACTTTAAATATTAATGAAATACGATTATCATAACAAATAATCAAGATTTGAGATTATCAAAATAGTTGAGTCCAACAATCTCACCCTTTTTGATAATCACAAATTATATCAATGAAAATTTAGAATTAATTATTATTGAGACAGGTTCAAGCACATTTTCTAATTTCATTAGGTATGTGAGTGTATATTTATTACATATCAGTAAAATTGAAAAATGATTATTGTGGAAAATATAGCAGAGCATATATGCAAGGACTCTAGTATACTTAAAACTTCTCCCCCTTTGTGATTAACAAAACGAATATAAGATAAGAAGTGACAAATGTGGTTGTTTGTATTAATGATGCAAGAATACAATATAAAAAAATTACAAAGATCCCTATCAACTATGAAATCCCAAATTCAATCCGCATCAAAAATTTAAAATGGATATTTTTATTTGGAAGCTGAGGAGGAAGGTCCAGAAGATGGAGGGATAGGCCGAGGTATGGTAGTAAATAGTATAGGGGGAGATACTATAGAATCATCAGTAGATCGATAATGAGTAGTTCTCTGAGGGATCATAGGGGTCAAGATTCTGATGGCCTGTGCATGAGTCATCAAAGGGGCTGTATTGGGTGAGCCTGAGGCAGTAGAGGAAGATGGTAATGTTGGAGGAACAATAATGGGAGTTCATTCCACATGGAGGAAGAGAAATAGAAGATTCAAGAAATCCATAATGGTTCTTCCACCTCTTTCTATACCTGAGACAAAATAATCCATATTCTCCATGAATTTTTACAAATAAGAAGTCAATTCCTTAAGCATGCTAACTTGGACCTTATAATCATGAGTGACAGGTGGGATCCTCATGTTTTCTAAAAGAAGCTTGAAGTGACCATTAATTAGATTCTTATTGTACACCCTTTTGTAATACAAATCATCTTTATATTTGATGACCTTCAGATCCTGAGCATCCTCCCTTAAGTAATCACCCAAAATCATATGAATGTCACTGGAAGTGGAAATGACCTGAGTCGTGAACTAAGGTTCTGAGGTACTTCCATCAATGAACTTCTCCACTTATTCTATAACAACTGATATGAAAGCTTCTTGATCAACGGGAGGATAGGCTGAAGAGGAAGAAGATTCTCACAGAGGTGCTATTGTGAAAGCTATTGTCTCCTTAAAAGACTTTGTGAGACCGCCAATCAATCTTTTCACATAATCATCTTTTCAACTCACATGTGCCTCCATAGACTTCTTAAATTCCTCAAACACAGTTACCATCTATTGAACAACACTGTTAACATACTTAAGGTCATTTTCCACATGAACTCTTGAAGCCATATAGGAGTCTAAACTCGCATTTTATTGTTTCACAGATTCCATTATCTCTCCCAAGGTTCTGACATTATTCTAACATTTCTTCACTTCAGGTATCAAATTTGAGTGATAGATAGAGATTACTCTATCTAAGGAAGACACTACATGCTCTTGATTTAGAGCCACTGATCTCTCTATATCAATAGATCTCTCATCAAAGTTTCTCTTCAAATCTGATTTTAATGATTCTAAATCATCTTTCTTAACATAATATAAAGGTAGAAGAGCTATTGGATGCACTATAGTGGTGTCTGATATAGAATGAATTGGAGGTATTCTATTAGGCTTGTCATCTTCAAAGCCTCCATAGTCTAAGCACACGGCCATGAATTTAGGATCATCTCATTAATCCTCTATTCCATGAGAAAAAAAACTAAACCTATGGAAAAAAGTTCTTCCCCCTAACTTTGAGCGTTCTCCTGATCAATTACATTTACCTCTACCATTTATCCTTGATTAACTACAACAATAGGAGAGTCCACAACAACTTATTCTATAGAATCTCTAACCACATCCATAACAATTTCATCTCCAACAGTTTCAACACTCTCTTCTAATTCACTCTATTCAACTTCTATATATCCAATCAATGGAATAAGACTCAATAATTCATCTTCAATTTCATCAAAAGTTCCTCAAATCCATCAAGATCAGTTTCAGCTTCATCCTCCTCCTCTAAGGTCTCTCCTATAGTAATGTCTTTTAAGACACTCTCTTTCTATTCTTCACTGGTTTACTCATCATCATTATCCCTTTGGACAGCCTGTCTTCTGGGAAATTTCTTTGGTGGGACGGTCTCACCTAATGATACAACATTAGCATGAGGACTTGAGGGAAGGCTAGGATTAGTCTTGTTATCTATAAGAGAATCCTCTCTTACATGCATAATAACAACCTCTTCTTCATCATCTGAGTAAATTAGATCCAGTTCATCAGGATTTAAACCTGGATCTCTCTTATTATTTGGACTAGTAGGGTTAGTAATTGGATTATATTTCTCATACATATTAGCCTCATCATTCACCAATTTTATTCTCCAAGGGTTCCATATTATCTCCATAAATATTCAAATCATTTTGGTAATGCAGAAGTTGTCTTTTACAACTATTGTTTCTTCCTTATTTCTTGCAACTCTTTTTACTCTCAATATCAATGATATCAACCTGGAATGAAATAATGAATTTGATTTGGAACTAGGTTTTTTCTTATCCTCTAACAGAATACTCAGCAACCTATAATGATTTATCTTTTGTACGTGATTCAACATATATAATACAAATATGTCTTGATACCTCAAGGTGGAAATGCCTCCTACCCTGGGAATCCAAACATGATGAACCAACATAAATAACAACATGTTTTCTACATCTATTTCAGTAGAAATCACCTTGATATGAATTACATTCCCTATCAGCTCAACCAAGGCCTCTTTATTGTAGAAATACTCACATAGGGGAGGTACCACTCCAGAGTAATAATCAAAAATGCCTTCATGTGGAACTCTTAATCACTGAACCCATTCACCAGAAGGGATGCTCACACTTACTCTATTTACTTTTGATGAAATTCGATTCTCATCCATAGACTCGTCGAACTTTATAAACTCATAAAATTCCATCACAATCATTGGGTAATATGGTCCATTATTATTCGAAAAACATTATACCCAATCATGTGCTTCGAGTGCCATCAGTACCAAAGATATACTTGACAACAACCATTACGAATTTACTTTATTTTCTACTATGATTTCCCTCTTTGAGAAATGTTGATTTATCTACTTTTCCATTATTTTTCTTCCACTACTAGACCTAGTTCGAGGTCTTTTGGGGTTCGGTGCATCTCCTTCATCACGAACCATCATTCTCTCCAATCTATCCATTGTGATATAAATCTGTTCGAGGGTTTCAGCAGAAGGTTAGGTTCCATGGTAGTAGAGAAATAGGATTATGAAATGATTGAGGTGGATCAAATTGTATTTTTTACTTTCTTTTTTATCAGTTAGGGATCAAAAAACAAATCGAGTAAAATAAATAAATAATAATAAAAACATTTCGGATTCCATAATAAAAAATGTGATGTTCCAGACCTAAGGTTGACTATCTATAAGGTCACAGTGGTGAGGTCCAACGGTGAGGCCTAATGGTGAGGTCTAATGGTGAGGTCTAATGGTGAGGTCTTATTGGTGAGTTCTAACAGTGAGGTCTTATCAGTGAGTTCTAACGATGAGGTATTATCGATGAGGTCTAACGGTAAGGTCTTATTAGTGTGGTCTAACGGTGAGGTCTTATCAGTGAGGTCTAATCAGTGAGGTCGAATAAGTGATGTAAAATCAGTGAGGTCTAATTAGTGAGGTCGAATGGTGAGGTCTTATCGGTGAGGTCTAATAGTGAGGTCTTATCGGTGTGGTCTAATCTGTGAGGTATAATCCACAAAGTCTGATAGTGAGTTCTAACGGTGAGGTCTTATCAGTGAGCTCTAAATATGTTGTCTAACATTAAAATTTTATCATACCTAACTCATGTTTGATGTAATTTATCCTCTTATAATTAAATAAATTTGTTAATATATGACCCAATTGGTGTTATTTTCTAATAAATTCAAGATTAATATCGACTATTTGATATTGATCTCTCAGGATTTGCTGTCACACATAAATGTGCTTGGTCCGAGTATGAGATACTAGATTTTTAGAGATGTTAATATCAATTGTATTATCTCAATTTATAGAGACATTTTTGAATTGATATCCATTGTCTCGTAAAGTGTGTTTCACCCATAGAATTTGAGCACAACAACTACCAGTGGCTTTATATTTAGCTTCGGTAGTGGATAATGCAACTGAATTTTGTTTCTTACTACACCAAGATACTAGTGACTTGCCCAAAATGTGACATGTTCTTGAAGTCCTTTTTCTATCTTACTTTCAACCAGAAAAGTAAATATATTGAATAACATATTAAATAAAATGATTTTCCTCTTTGATAAAATATTCCAACGTTTGTAGTATACTAAAAATATATAAAAAATATTTTAGCAGCAGTTAGATGAGATTCTTTGGGATTGTATGTAAAAGTAAAACACACGCATACACTGAACATAATGTCACATCGGCTAGCAATAAGATAGAGCAGACTCCCAATCATACCTTTGTAATTGGTTTGATCCACTGGTTTACCAGATTCATCAGCATCCTACTTACAAGTGGTACTCATAGGTGTATCACTACCTTTATTACTATCTATACCAAAATGTTTTAAAAGATCCTTAGTATATTTACTTTGATTTAAAAAAAATACCATTTTTATTTTGAAAAATTGGAAATCCATTGAAAAAAATTTATGTTCTCCCATTAAACTCATTTCAAATTTATCTTGCATCATTTTTGAATAATCAAAACATAAAATTTTTTACAGGATCTGAAAATAATGTAAGCTACATAAATTTGTACTATTAAAACATCTTTAGAAATTATTTTAATAAAAAGAGAAGCATCATCTATTCCTTTAGTAAAAACTTTTGAAATAATATTAGAATTAATTTTATCATACCAAGCTCTAGGAGCTTGTTTTAGACCATATAAAGCTTTATAATGTTTAAAGGAATGATTTGAAAATTGGGGATTTTTAAAACTAGGGGTTTCTCAAAAAATATATCCTCAACTATATATCCATTTAGAAATGATATTTTTACATCCATTTGATAATGTTTTAAATTCAGATGAGCTTCATATGCACGTAATATCCTAATGGATTCTAGTCTATCTACATGTGAAAAGGTTTCCATAGAGTCTATTCTTTCCTATTGAATATATCCTTATGAAACTAGTCTTTCCTTATTTCTAATTATGTTTCTAGATTCATTAAATTTATTTCTAATCACCCATTTAGTGCATATGGTCCAAGTGTCTTTCAATCTTTCTACTAATTCCTAATATTTTTTTCTTTCAAACTTATTTAATTCTTCTTACATATTTATCACCCAAAATTCTTCCAAGATAGAATCCTTAATATTTTTGGGTTCAAGCTATGAAAGAAAATCTTGAGGTTCAACCTGGTTTCTCAGAGAAGATCTAGTTTTTGTTCTTCTATTTAGATCACCTACTACAACATCTAAAGGATAATTCATATGGGTTATAATACCTATAGAAAGGGTTGGACTAGAATCCTCATGGTTTTCTATAGGTTTATATTCAACATGCTCAGATTCTGGAAAATTTCTAGAACTATTTGTTTTCACTAAGGGTTCACTATCATTATCATTACGTTCTAGAATTGACATATCTTCTTCAAGATGTTCAAGAGAGGTTTTGGGTTCATGTGGATCAATCTCATAAAATTATACATGAACTGATTCTTCCAAAAATTTGGTTATCTTATTGAATAATCTATAATAAATAATAGAGATTGAGTAACCTAGGAAAATTCCTTCATCATAGTTGGAAGAAAACTTTTCAAGATTATCTTTAGTGTTAAGGAGAAATACATTGCAAACAAAAACCCTTTAGTAATTAACCATAGGCTTCTGATTATTCTAAATATCATATGGAGACCTCTTAGAATAGGTTTAATTAAGACTCTATTGACGATGTAACAATTATTATTAACAGCTTCCACCCAAAAATTGATAGGTATGTTATACTCAATTAGCACAGTCCAGGAATTCTCTTGAAGTTTCATATTTCTTCTTTCTACAACTCCATTTTCTTTGAGGTGTTCTAGGAGTAGGGAAATTATTGTTATAACCATTTTGTGAGCCAAAAGATTCAAACTCTATATTTTCAAACTTAAGACCATGATCACTTCTTAGGGTCTTAATTCTAAGTCCACTATGATTTTCCACTAAATAGGAATATTTAAAATAAATGATTCACTCTTGTGAGCTAGAAAGTATTCCGAAATATATATAAAAAAATAATCTATAAGAACATAAACATAGTGCTTCCCATTTAAACATGAAACTTTAGATGGTCTAAAAAAATCCATGTGAACCAACTCAAGCGGTTGAGATGTGGAATCTTCTTTCATTAGTTTAAAAGAAAATTTGTGTTTTTTTCTCTTTTGATAAGGATTACAAACTCTATTATTTGGGAATTACAATTTAGGTAAGTCTCTAACGAAACCTTTCCTTGTTAGTTTCCTATATGATTTCACATTTGAGTGTCCTAATCATCTATGCCACAAATAGGATTCCATATAAAAAGAATTTGAATAAGAAACATTTTTCTTAGAAAAAAAGTTTAAATCAACATCATATATATTTTAATTTCTAAGAGCAGTGACAATTAAATCATTCTTAGAATTAAAAACATCAAATGAATCATTTTCAAACATAACATTAAAACCATCATCACGAAATTGAGAGATACTAAGTAGATTGTATTTTAACCCATTAACAAAATGTAATTTTTGAATTAATATAGTATTAGAGTTACCAATTTGTCTTAAGCTGATGATCTTCCCTTTTAAATTATCACCAAATGTAATATCTCCACTATCATAATTAATTAGTCTCTTGAAGAATCAATATTCCACTATCATATGTCTTGAAAATCCACTTTCCAAGTACTAAAGGGTCTTATAGGAGATCTTCAAACAATTTTCCAGTAAAACAGATTATGTATAGGGTATCTTTGGTACCCATATTTTCTTAGGTCTAGAGAGGTTAGCATGTAAAATTTTAGGAACCCACATTTTTCTCACCGGTTTCCTATAATCAACAGATATGTTTTGAGACATAAAAACATTGTTTGGTCCTTGAGATAATTGTTTTTCAAAAGGTTGTCCAGAACATGAACTAGTAGTGAACTGTCTAGATTTTGGAACAAATTTATTCTTAATAATCCTTCTCTATCATAGTTTATATCCTAGACTATTTGTGTATTTTGTAGAAAGGTTTTTACCTAGAAATTTTTTCAAGGTATCTCTTCCCATAGTAAATTTCTCAAAATCTATATTAATTGCTCATTTGATAATTTAAGATCAATATTTTCTATTAACAGCTGAGCATATTTTTCTTTCTCAATATTCAAATCAGACTTATAATTTGAATTTAAAGCATATTGCCTTTTCAAAATTTTTTATTTATCCTTGATTTCATTAACGGTATAAGCAAGAATTCCACAGTATTCAAATAGTCCATCTTTAGTCATATTTTCATCATTAATTTATTCACATTCATTCCCAGAATATTAAGCATTATGTAAATGAGAATTATGTATTACCTCAAAATTTCTGTCATTAAACTTAGGTTTTCATGTTAGTTATTTTCAATATCAGAAGTGTCAGATCCACTAAATCTATCTTCTGATGCACTCCAAGTATCATTCATTTCCTTTTTTATATCCATTTACCTTGTCTTCATATTTATTCCTAAATTTCATCTTGGGGAAATCATCCTTTACATGAACTTTTTAAGTACACTCATAGCAGAATATCTAATTTGTATTATCATTCCATTTTCTATATGTTTTCCACTATCCTTTACTATCATACCTTCCTTTATAGATTGAATTTCTAAATTACTCCTTCTTTTGGTAGAACTTTTTGAATCTATTAGCAAGATGAGACATCTCAATATCACTGTCAGAATTTGAATCTTCTATAGTGGAGTTATCTATAAGAACACGATCCTTTTCTTTATCTTTTCACTTTAAGTTAAATGTCTTGAACGCTACAAACTTATTTCTTGGTTCTTAATCTACTTCTTGATTCACCATAATCTCTTCTTCGTACATTATAAGTTTTCTAATTAGTTACTTCACTAGTAGTTTTCTTATATCACCTGATTCTTGGATAAAAACAGAAGATCCTCTCCATCTGTCAGGTTGGCATCAAAGCAACCTCATAATCTGAACCTTGTTTTCCATTATTTTCCCAAGAAAACTCATGGTATTTACTATTTCATTGAACCTAAGATACATTTAATATATAAGTTCATCAGGATTCATTTTAAAATTATAAAAATATAATACTATAACTATATTATATCACATCTTTAACATAGGTTGTTCCCTCATGAGAAACATCCATAGTATCCCATATTTCATAAGCATTTTTACGGGAAAATATTCCATTGAATTCTCTATTACCTAGAGAACAATACATTATGTTCATTTTTTTACAGTTATTATTATATGTAACTTTAATAAACTATGATAATTTGTACCTAGAAGTAGCTGGTAATGCATATTTTTCTTCAATTGTGTCCCAAGTTTCAGGACCCATTCTATCTAGATATATTTTCATTTTTAATTTCCACTTATCATAGTTTTTACCATTAAAGAAAGGTGGACTGTTAGTAGCTGCACCCTCAACCCTGTTGTCCTTAGTTAATTAGAATTTAAAGAACTTATAATTTAGATATGATAGAAATTTTAAGATCTTTATGATAGAAATAATATCAAAGTTGAAAAGTGTTTGAAAATTTTCACAATAGTTCCGATGGTAGCAATAAAATTTTTATCCTCTGATACCAAATGTTGGTCAGAGTGCCAACTCAAGAGGGGGTGAATTGAGTTCATACTTAAAGTTCGTGTAAAAATATTATGCTAAAGATCCCCCAATTTTGAAATAGCCCAGTTAATTAATGTTTTAGAGATATATATGGTTTTTTTGGTCAAAATTTTCTCAAAGGGTGATTAGTCCTCAATTGAATCAGTGTACAACTCTTATTCTCAAATGTTGATTAGTCCTTATTTGGTCTTCTATTTTATATTTGAAGTCCAATAATATGAATTATAAAACCATGTGAGGTATTCATCATACATCAAGATGTCTCTGGATATGGTGTCTTGATATGTCTACAATTTTCATTAACATATTCCATAAGCATTAAATTTATCAAATACGGCTATTAGAATGATCTTAAGAAATTGACAATGTATGGAGTAGAAAGGTGGGTATCAGTAGGCTAATAATGGTAGCCTTCTAAATAGTATCCTTCATTGGTATTTTTCATTAGTATCCTTCATCGGTAGCATTCATTGGTAGCTTTATCATTAGACTTTATCGGTAACTTCCATCAGTAACTTTCATCGGTTGGTTGCATCAGTAAGCTTCATCAGTAACTTCTATCAGTAACCATCATCGGTAGGATTCATTGGTAGGATTCATCGGTAGGATTCATTGGTAGTATTAATTTTTAGGAATCATCATTAGCTTCTGTAGGTAGGTTTCCAGAGGTAACCTCTATCAATAACTTTCCAGCGGTAACATCTATCAGTAACTTCTCGCGGTAACCTCGTACTTAGATAAAATTTGCAGTGTAAACATAATCGATAGAATATTGAGATTAAATATACATATTTATAACTTGATGCCTGAATGGCTCGAAGGCCTTCATTTTTTATTGATTTTTGATAACCCCTCTTTCAAGGGATGAGAGGGAACCCTTACAAGGCCCGTAGGCTCAGAGATTACAAGGCCCGTAGGCTTAAGAGATTACATGACCCGAAGGTCTTAAGGGAATTCAACCAGACTATCTACAAGGAACTGCCCCTCCCCAACATCTTCATCTTGATAGTAGCTCTCCACCTTTGCATGACCGTCTAGCTAGGCTTCCTGTGCAAGCACAGGCTGGTACCGATGGCATAGTCATACCCTCTCATTCTGACAATCCATTTGGCTCTGCTCTGGTGAGTGCACCTGCTCTGAATCCTCTTCTGGGGCTGCTCCTTTTTTGTAGTGTGTCTGGGCTTGCATTCATGTGGTCCGAAGGCCTTGGGGTGGCCCTAAGGCCTTAAGGTGGCCCGAAGGCCTTAAGAATCAACTGGCCCGAAGGCCTTGGGTGCCTGAAAGCCTTGCAGGACCCGAGAACCAAACCAGTGGCCCGAAGGCCCATATGGATGAATAGTTCTAGATGCTATAGTACCGAATAGTGCCTGCTACAGTAGTACCCTGGAAATATGCCTCCACCAGGATTTGATCCTGGGTCTCTTGGATGCACCTAGCGAGTCCTCACCAACTGGGCTGAGGCTCTTGTGCTTTATCACTTGATAGAAACTATAAATATTAATAAAATACGATTATCAAAACAAAGAATAATGATTTGGGATTATCAAAACAGGTGAGCCCAACAACCATATAAAAGTTGATTTGTGCATAATTACAAATAAGCCTAAATGGAATGTGATTGGACATGAAATCCATTACCTTAGGATTTTTTTAGTTGTATATGATTTAACTTATTTTAAAATTGTTTTAATTTTATTATTAGTTTAAACCATAACCATACTGATATTTATAATATCATATATGATCCACTTATAACATTTTACCACCCATTTCTTGATAATACTTCATTAATTTCATTTTTTTAATGTGTTAATTGCCTGGTTTTATCATTCGTAGTTTTTTATAAAATTTTGTGTTCATATGAATATTATAAAATTAAATCACTGCTATAATAATAATCATGGAAATATATTCATATTTATATATCTATTATTATCTTAAAACCTATCAAGAATTTTTTTTAGAAATGATCTATGTTTTTATCCTAGAGACGGTAAGTCGTACGTTTGCATCGGCAAGATTCCATTTTCCGAAAGATCATTATGAAAATAAGGTAAGTAATATATTATCCTTCTATAATGATAATAATATAAAATGAACCATATTATATACATATATATCATCCATATGGTTTGGTGATGAAAATTGCGTCACGTTGCATCCTGAAGGGAGTAATCTACACTTACAAGAATAATGTTATCTTCTTTAAGTCTGTGAAAAGATAATAAAGAAAATGATATATATTTTTTTTCATTATAGAAAGTTTTATTGAAAGAATAATCACATCTCTTTGTGAGGTGGTAGTACATCGTAAACACGAGTGATGTTATAATATCCCTTATAGAATTGAAATTAAAAATATATAAATGATATAATTAAAATATATGTATAAATATGTTATAAATATCATATATATATATATATAATTTATATTCATCATCATACCTGACTGTGAAAGGTTTTAATGGAATAATGAATGACATCGGTTCGTGAGGCCATAATTTTCCATACAGATGAACAATGATTTCATAACTCATTTGATGGAAGTAATGGTGGTTTTAGGCAATTAAATTTCTATAAAAATATCCCATTATATGTAATATAACAATTTTATGACATAATGATGTTTTAATAATAATTTATTGAGGTTGGGAAAAAATTAAAAAATATACTCATTGAATAATGCTTCCTCTTCTTCAGGTATCCTCATTAGGTTTACGTTAAAACCTTCATAAGAAATATTTATGCCCAAAACAAGAATTCTAGGATGAGGTTTGGGAAGCATGGAAGATATTTTTTATGTTCATGGTTGAATCAAATAAGTTTTAATATGGTAATAATAGAGAAGAGTGGGTGGCATTTTATAAGTTGTGTCAATGATACCCTTGTTATTTTTAAAAATAATTGAGTGCTCCCACATTTTTTATATTTCAAATGGGTCCAAAATGGTACAATATAAAAACTCTTACGTGGAATGGTATAAATAATTCTATAAAATAGTTTATAAACATTTTTATAGGTCATATTTACCCATATATTTTCATTTTCAAACCCCCCCCCCCCCCCCCCCGCGGGTAAACCCTTTTTTACTATAACCGCGTTAATTAATTTTTACTATTTTCACTATTGATTTTTCTTAAAAATTAAGGTGAAATTATAAGAAACTATAAATTATTAAGATTCAAAATATAGAATCCATTTTTTAAAATTTCTTTCAAATAAGTGTAAAATTTAAATTTTAAATTAATCCCATAGACATGATGATAAATAAGGTTTAACAAGTGAAAATGTACACTAGTTAAGATAGTTTTTATACCAAAATTCAATATAAAAAGAATTTCAATGACAAAATTTTTATTAATTGATATAACATTGAACTAATTTTACTTTATATATAATTAATAATATAATTTAACATTCTAAAATATTTAAATGAAAAGGTCTTTTTCAATTACAATTCAGTATTTTTCACTATTCATAACAAAATGAATCTTTGGAGAAAAATCCCATAAAATCACCATAAGATAATTTTAGTATCCATATTTAAAAAACAAATGTTTATTGTTTCACATTAATTTTATAAAATGGAATAAATTAACATTAAATTATGTTCCAATGGTATGACTATACCAACTTTTAGAAAAAATTTATTTTTTCAGGTAACATTTCTATTTTTATTTTAAATGATTACTATTTTATTTATAACCAATATATAACTACTAAAAAAGTGTAAAATATAAGTTTTAATTATTTATTTAACCTTATTCATACCCAACATCCTAAAATTTAGGAAATAAATGTCATATTTAACAATTTTATTAATAGTATATCGTTGTGCACTAAAACTAGGTCTCACATATAATGGAAGATAATGAAGAAACTCAGTTTTTATTTTATTTTAAAACATCAAAGAAATTAAATTTTATTCTAAATTAAATATTTCTTAAAGTATTATAGTGTTATATTATATTCTAATTATTGTATTTCATATCAAATACACGATTGAGTAAAATGTTTTTATTTTAGAATATCAAGGTGTTCCATTCCCCACACCATAAAATATTTGTATCATGGTAATTAAAACATGACATATGTAATTTTTGGATGTATATTTTAAGGTTATTTTATTGAAAAGTCACATCATAAATTTTTTTAATAAAATTTCCACTTAATAAGTTATAAAAGGACGTACAAAAATCATATATAATAATATATAAATAGTTCTCTAAGTAAGAGAACATAGGTGTTAAGAGAAAACATGGATATAAAAGAAAATAAAAAACACAAGGATTAATAGAGAGTGATAGAGGTTATTGATCACAATAAATTGAATGATCAATCAAAAGATAAGGGCATCAAATCCACAAATCCATGATGATCTAAAAGACTATTGATTCAACATAATTGATGGTTTCAGGATAAAATTTTTCTACAATATCCTTTCCCAAGAGTTGAGAAATTGTTTTAATGTCTAAAAACATATGTAAATATACTTACTTGATATATTTTTATTTCATAAGAAAAATGTAATCATTTGTTTTTCCTTGATTAAATTTTCAATCCATCTTTAACTCCAAGAAAATAATATCTAAAAGTAATTTTTTTCCCATAGCACTAAAATTTACTTTTAATAGATCATAATATCCATAAATGAGTGAAATATAGTTCTTTATGTCTCTAGATATTTTCCGTAACCAATATGGTTAGCACAAGTTATGGAATATGCATAAATATTCATATTCTTGCGTAATACATTAATTTCAATAACCTCATCCAACATTAAACATTAAATATTTCAAAAATGGTTACCTTATAACCCTTTAAAAAGATCAATATCGAAAACACTAGAATTATGGTCATTGAATTTTTAAAATTAATATACCATTAATCCCCTAAACAATATGATGTATTTATTAATTTCCACTTACCATACATGTGAAAAACTTTATCATGTATTCTCTTAAAATGTGGTAATAACATGAATTACCATAAAACCATATTGAAAATAATAATTCCTCTTTTTTTCTTAAGTAAAAAAATAATTGGATATATTTCTTAAATACAAAAGTGTTGTAAACTCCAATAAGCATAAACAATTTTTTCAACAAATCATTAATCATTTCCAAGTTTCTTAGTACTATTTAATTTACATTTTCCAAATAAACCAAGTCTTTGTCCTAAAATCACTATCCTAACATCAAAGACATAATATAGTATATCTTTACCTCCATCATGTGTTTTTATAGAATTTTAATTTTCCACTATATCAATTTTCGTAGTATCATTCAACATATACTTTGAAATCAAATAATAAATAGTAATGTAGTAAAATAATTATACTTTTCATAAATATTTTAACCAAAATATCATCAATAATAAACTTTTAAATAATTTTTCATGTTTCAAAATACTCAATCACATAAATTATTCCAATTCATCTATATTAATATCATATGTTTTACCTTGTTCCCATAGTTTATTCTGAGTTATATTCTCTTAATGCTTGGGAAAATCATTTGTGTAATTCCTCATCTTCTTAAAATTGAACCATTGAACATTGTGAAATTCTTTATTTCCTTTGAAATCACGAGTATGGTGGCTTTTATCTCCATACTTATAGAAAAATATCATTCTCCTCAAACATCTTTTAGGGTGATTCCTTCTGCAATTATTACTTTCTGGAAAATTATTCTTTCTCATCTTCCCCTTATACATTTTTTCTCTTCCATTATCTTACCATATGGATCCCTTTATAATACACAATATATAATGAATTATTTCTCTATATATATATAAAATAAAACTATTTCATCATAGGATGAAATAATTTGACAGACCATGACCGTTTGAATACATGAATTAATACCTTCAATGAAAAGGTCAATCTTGAACTATGTATTGTTTATATAATTTTTAGAATACCTAGATAACATAGTAAAGATATCACCATACACAAAAACATATTATTATCCCTTTTTATTTAATGTAATGAAATTTCTTGTCATATTAGTTTACTTCCCATGAGGTAAATAGTTGTCAAATAAGGTTTCTTTAAAAGAATTCTATTCCATTAGTTATACTTCCTCTTACTCCCTAGTATTATATATTAATTACCACCATTGATTAGTATCACATTTGTGACAAGACACAATTAGTGTATCCTTTTCCTTTTAATCACATACCAATGTCATAAATATATTCTCTGGAGACATAATTTATTGCTCAACTACCCTTGGATCAGTAGTCCAACTAAATTATGGGGGCCTCTATCGCATAAATTTCCTCACCATTGGAGGATATTTTTGTGGAATTGGTTTCTCCATAAGAAAAAGATTATTTTTCATAACATGATTAATTTATCCTAGTATTGATATGACTTTATCATTTCTGATACAAGCTATATTGGATTCCTCAGTAGGGAAATCTATAAATCATCTATCTGTATTGACACCCTTATTCCTTCTAGTTTCCTTTTCAAAATAATTTTATATAATGGATTTTCTCATAAAGTAATGAATTTTAAATCATATTTTATAATTAATAATATTGTGTAAATATTACCGTAAATTAAATCTTATGCATTGCTAATATTATAATCATAAACGTTGTTTTAATTGGAGATATCTTTATTTTCAAATCATTCTAAATGGGTTTTAAATGAAAATTTATACTATCGTAAGAATATCCCTCCAAGTGTGTCAAACCAATTCTGTAAAAAAATTATTTTTTAGTGAACTAGGTGTTGATAAGGTCAAAACCAATGTCCTATTATCAAATTTATTAAACCTTGGTACATCTATGTTTGAATCACATCCACTTATAGTATCAAGAATATGATGCATTGCAAGGAAAAATCACATAATATTTAACTTACTAAAACATTAAGATGTTCTTGTATAATTATACTCAATTTATATCAAAGCTTAATGATCCTTAATCTATGTTTTCTAAAATATAGTGCCCAAGGATTCTACTAAACTTCCTCTAATACCAACTGTAATGACCAGGACCCCAATATCCTGAAGTCATTTCATTTATTACTTTGTCATAGATTCAAGGAATCATAACCCGATTTACCAATCAGTTGAGTATTTTTTAGAACTAGATACATAGATGATATCCATTTTATATTGGAAAAAGAAAATAATATATAATACATAAAAATAAAAAATAAATTGAATCCTTGAAAATGCATTCAAAGATCCCTCATTCATATCATGGGGAGAGGAAACAAAAAAATGGTGAGATAAAATTTTCAGTAAGGGTCCAGTATAGAGGATGATATTATGAATCAATAATAATAATAATAATGGAAAGTTAAATAACAGGAAAAAAATGAAATTTACTAAATAAACTGAAAATGAAATGCATCTAGAGAAAACAACATGGTGAAAATATCATGAATAATAATAATGACAGTTTAATTATCAATAAAATAAATGATTAATTATGTATGTCATGTTTCATAGACACATAATTACTTTACCTCCATGATCTAACCTCAAGAAATAATAAAAATACAAGGTGTAAACCCTCATGTTTGGAAAATGACACCTCTACCATCAAGATCTATGTTTAATACAGTTAAAAATACTGGTTTCAAATGAATAGGTTTTGGCCAAATGATTTGGTCTCATGAGACATGAAAATTCATTAGGGGACTATAAATATTTTCCACAACCCATATCTTCTAGACTAAATAAGTACATATATATTTAATAATATAATTTATTTATGAATAATGTGAATTATCATCAAATATGTATTGATTAAAGGATTCAAATTTTTAAATATTTTCCTAGTTAATCAAATAATTTTGAAAGTAAACACCATATATAAAAATGGTATACAGTTTCGGAAATAATCATCTAAAAAATAAATAATATTATAATTTAAGATTAATTTAACATAATTTTATAAATGATTACAATTATTTTATTGTTTCATTAGAAATTTTACAATCACAAAAGAATGATAGATTATATAATAATATTTACCAATTGGTATAATTCAAGTGAAATCCCCTTAGGAAAAATAATTCAAATTGAAACATAAAAAATAATTATTTATTAAGAATTTAAAATATTTCATTTAAATGGGAAGTATATAAACCGCATAAAAGTGAACCGGTTCATATTAAAAAATCAGCCTCAATCGAATATTAATTGAGATGAAATCTCGTACTTCATGCCTTCCGTTCTTTGAAATTTACATAACATCATGTATATTGGTTTTAAGAATGTCATTAATTTTTAATTGAATAATAATAATATTTATAATATCATATATTATTCTCTTATAACAATCAACCACACATTTTTTAATTATATTTCAATATTTTCATTATTTCGAGTGTTAATCACTTAGTTTTCTCATTGCATCTTTATTAGTAATTTTCTATTTATTATTCATGTTATATAGTTTCATCAAATTAATAATAATAATCTTTATAAAATTATCATATTTATATTCCAATAAAACTTTTAAAACCAATTATGAAATATTTTTTTTAATGAAGTATGTTAGGATCATGTAGACGGTAGGTCGTACGTATGAATGAGTAACGTTCCCATTTTCCAATGATCTTTATAGAAATAAGGTATGTAATATATTATATTTTAATAATTATCATAATATCTTATTTACCATATTATATAAAAATATATATCTTCCATGTGTTGTGGTGGTAAAAAGTGGGTTGCATCACTTAGCAAAGGCGGTAGTCCACACATACACTAATGATGTTATCATTTTTACGTGAGTGAAAATAAAATTGATCAAAATGATATATATTATCATTAAATAATGATAAATATTTCATTAATATAATAATTATTTAATTTATATCAAATATAATTACTAAATTTAACTTTATTACATTCCAAGTAATGTGGTTGATAAAGAAAAATCATGTTACTTTGAGAGGTGGTAGTCTATCGTACACCTAAGTGGCATAATCATATCCCCTACAAAATGGAAAGTAAAAAAAAGATATATGATATAATGAATAAATTGGTATAAATATGTTATAAATATAACATATATTATTTAGATAAATCATCAACCCAACCCTGAAATGTAGTAATTGAAGAATGAATTTCATCTGTTCTCGAGGTGGTAGTCTACCATACAGATGAATGATGATTTCCTAACCCATTTGATAGATGTATAGATTTTTAGGTCTAGAAATTATTATGAAAAATATAATTATATGGAATATTTTGATGATATTATATTAGTGTGTTTTAATAAGAATTTTAATAGCTGGATAAACAAAAATAAAACACTTATTAAAGAACATTACTACATCTTCGACGATCCTCCTAACGTTTAAGCTAAATCCTTTATAGGATGGAATAATTACAAAAAAGTGATCTGTAATGAGGGGGTTAATATTTTAAATGATTTTATCATTTATTTTCCAAACTAAATAGGTTTTAATGTTTGAAGAAGAGAGGATTGGGGTGTCTTTTTATAAGTGGGGGAGAGGACACACTTGGTAGTTTTGAAAATAATTTAATGCTACTGCATTTTTCATATTTCACATGGGTCCAAAATGATCTATTATTGAACCTAATAGGTTTTATGGTCAATATATTGACATAAAAAAATTAAACACTTTTATAGGTCATTTTTACCGTTATCTTTTTATTTTAACCACAAATAAACCCATTTTTACCTTAACCATGATAATTTATTTTTTTTATTTGAACTATTCATTTTGGTAAAAAATTAATAAGACCTTATTATATATTACAAATTATTCTTATTATAATCATGGAATCCATTTTTTAAAATTTATTGCATATAAGTGTCACAATTTAATTTAAAATTAATACTGCAGATGTGATGAGAAACTGAGTTTTTTTGTTAAAATGGTCAAAAGTTTACAAAGTTCTTTAATAAAATTTAAATATAAAAATGATTCTAATGAATGAAATTGAATTAATATATATAAATTTGGACTAATTTTACTTTAAAACCAACTAAAAATATAATTTATCATTTTAAATTATTTAAAAAAGATAGTTTTCAATTAAAATTTGGTAATTTTTGTTATTCATCGTAAATGGAAATTTTTTAAAAAAAATCCAAAATATTCATCCAAACATAATTTTTGTTTCCCAATTTCAAAAATGAAGGATTTTTTTCCTATAAAAATTATATAAAAAATAAAAATTAATTTTTATTATGAGAAAATGTGTGACTAAACCATCTTTTATAAAAAATATGGATTAAAAAACACTTCACTTTTTCATCTAAATGCTTCTTATTTTATTCCTAACCAATATATAACTAAGAAATATGTGTAAACTTTATATTTTCATAATTTACCGAAAAATATTCATACCCACAATTTCAATGGCTAGTATATAACTATCATATTAAATATTATTATTATTAGTATGTTGTTGTTCTATAAAACTAAGTCTCACATGTAACACAAGGTATTAAAGAAACCCATTATTTTTTCTATAATAATATTTCAAAAAATTATTTTTTTTAAAATAAATATATTATAATATATTATTTTGTAATTTTTTCTTGTAGGTTTTCTATTGCGTGTCACATACACCATTGAATCAAATGTTATTCTTTTCAAATTTTAAGGTGTTACATTATGAGATAGAAAATTTAAAAATAACCAGTTTCCACCTATTATACAGTATAGTCTAAGTAAATAAAGTATTTTATGTTATTAAAGAAGTAGTGTTTATATAAAGCCTCATCTAGGTGCTAGATTTTTTACCATGTAGTAAATATTTTACTACTCTATATTGTGATAATATTTCACTAGTGGTTTTAGACATTCACAGAGGGTCATATAAATGGAAATGGAATATAATTTTAAATTATATCCTCTAGAGGTAGATTTATCAAAGTTTTATGGTCATTATAAGTATATTATCTACATTAAAGAATGTGTAAGACCCAATTACTAAACCCTTATCTCAGTAGAATCACTAATACCATATGATAGCTAGTGAACTAAAAGTTTCTAATAGTTGGTTGTGCTGAACGTGGAATTATTTTGGAGTTGGTTCCTTGGGAACAAATAACATTTATATTTTAATTACTAAAATTTTATTTAATACCATATAAATTTATGAGTGTTATATTTTGAAACATTAACATAAAAACATTCTTAGAGTATTGGTCACATAGATAGGATTTAATAGACCCTCTCTATAATGAGAACCTAGAGTTTCTATGATAATATTCTTAAACATATGTCATATAGACAAGATATCATCTTTTAGATGGGATAAAAATTATAATTGACTACCAATTATTAGTGTATCATATGAATACAAGACTTCTTCCCTTGAATATCGTACTTGGAAATATCACAGAAGGTAGGTCATGATGATATTTTACCTAATAGGAATTCAACATGCTATATGTGCCATTGGTTATTATAATATTTTTATTTGTGTATTAGTCTTCAAACCTGATTCTCTTATTAATCTATATAATTAATGACATAATTTTATGTATGGATGAAAATAAAGATAACATATTCTCACAAAATGGTATAACGTGTTGGTTTTGTAATAAGTGATATGATATTAAATCCATTCCTATTGTATTTCATCGATGAGTTAATTTCATATATTCCAAAAAATATAAATTTTTTATATGGATTAATGATACAAATTATGAAACCAACTTAATGAGATATTGAGACAAGGGGATTATATTACACTATAATCATTCATAAGAGGTTTTTTTATTGTGACATTAACATTCGTCTATATGGGTTCCTTGATGTATTTACAAGAATCTAACCTCTAACATTAGATAGGTTTACTAAATGTTATAGAGAAATATTCCAAGAGAGTAACACACTAACTATATACATTATTACAAATAAAATATATTTTAATTTATCATTAACTTTATATATTGGTATTATATTTTGGAATTATATTTATCCACATTATTTTTATTGCATAAATTAAATCAAAAAATATTTGTGTTTATAATTTTTGAATAGAGTATTATCCCATTCACTCACAAAAAATATAAAAAACCTGATGGAAAATAACAAGCATCACATGCCTCTAGGTTTTCAATGTTTTTTAGGTTAGCTTTGTGCTCCTAGTCTCCACTGGTCCTGTGGCCCCAGGTTTATAGCTGACCAATTCCTTTATTTCACCATTTCTCCCCATCTCATTATAACTAGACTAGAAACATTTCTTTTTTAGCCCTCTTTTGTTTCACATGTCGTCTCTCAAATATATTATTTACTAGCCTCATCCTTCCCAGGCATTAAAAAGAGTTTACTTTCTAGAGGTTCCACTAGGACCATTTTCCATCTTATATGTTAGATCCCCAGTGTTCTATATTTCAATGACTTCCTTTCTAGAAGCATCATCTCACCCCAAGTGGATTATGGTCATAAGTATTGGACTGGTAAAAAATTCTATTGCCCTATTTATAATCTTTTTCGATTCTTGGGATCTGTCTTTCCCGATGAAACGACCCGAATCTAGATCCCTTCCACTGGTGCCCCATACCCGGTTCGTCACGTGACCTTAGGCGCATTTCCCCAAACGCTAGAGGTTGCTGACTAGAAGCGAGGACCTTGGTATGTTATTGGGGAAACTATGCCCTCATTTGGTAACGTATACAAGGGAAGAAAACAACAGTCATTGGTGGAAGCAGTAAACAACATACAAACACTAGAACTAAATAGCGGAAGAAATGAACATATAATAATGATGATGATGATGTAGTAGGTACAAGTATCTAAGGAAAGCAGCAAACACAGAAACATGCTGAAATACAACTGAAAACAAAGTACGAAAGTAACAACAACTCCAACAGCATTGCAAGCCTAAGCTCGGCCCAATCCTCTCTAGCTCCAACCAGCAATCACATACCTGAAGTAGAAAGGCCACAATCCCTATCCACACGTGCAACCATATAACCTGTTTGGGCCGAAAAGCAGGACCCAAATAGGGTGTGAGACTAATCCCAGTAGGCAATCACCACGAGATCCATGCCCTACTATCAGTGAGTAATATAGAAAAAGTAAAGTAAATAAATGCAGGAGAGAAGCATATGTACGCAAATGTAATAAATCCTACCAAACGCCATTGACATTTATTTATTAGTTCAGTACAATCATTTAGCTATCAACCAAGGAACCTAGCAATAGCTCCATACTCCCAAGGCATGCAAGTAATCCTAACAGGTAACTCAGCAGTCTACATAAACAACAAGTAGTACAAACCCAAGCTTGTTCTTTGGCTTGGTGGACTCATCACAACCAACCAACAAATAAAACACTGACTCTATGGGTGGCCCCTACTAGAACACCCCTCTAGACAAGTAGACGTACAAAGGCACAGACACTCTGGGAAGCTCTCACCGTCAATTCCCCTGTGGTCTTACAACAATAGATATAGACTCTCTGAGGAAGCACTTACGTCTAATTCCCCCTATAGTCTCTATATGTAACTAAGGACACTCTGAGGAAGAACAAAGTCTCATTACCATAGGTCCTACGATCGATACTAATTATAACAGACTCTCTAGGGAAGCCCTAATCATCAATTCCCCCTTTAGTCTACCACACCAGGTTCACTCATCCCTGTGCAGTTTAGTCGTGCGTAATCGACTGTTAGCATCCTAAGTAAGTTAAGAAACTACTTGGCTAATAGCTACAAATTCACCTACAAGCATATAAACAGCAGTCAATACATGCAATCAAGTCAACAGGCATACTAGCAATGTGAAAAAGGGTTGCCTCGTAGGCAAACTGTGCCAAACGACAATCAACATCCAAAACAAGGGGAAACACCCTTGGGGGGATCCTCAAACATGATAACAAGAAATTATTTATCATCTAATAACCTCAAGCATACAAGAAATCTAAGTCAGATAACAAAACATGATCAAAACCCAAACCTGAGATACCCGATACATGGGTATCCGACACTTTTGCACTAAAAAATCAAAGACATTCAACGTAGGGCAACAAACCACCTACCTCAATCCTTAGTGATAAATATTCTTGAACCTAGGCCTGTGAATTGTCCTATAATGGAGTAAATCTACAAAAATGTATAAAATTTTCCACCTCAGATAACTCTCACAAGAAAAGGAATCTAGAAACATGGCCAAAGAAGAATCGAGAACTCACCACTGTGATTCTATTGCACCTGACGACGTTCGATTCGGACAACCAGTGAAGAATCACTGGATCGGAGAAGAATTGGCTCTCTAGGTTTCTCTGGATGTAATTAGGCGGAGAATAAGATGAAAACGGGGATTAGGCGCGACCCCGGTCTGATTAATGAAATAAAAAGAAAATTACACGGCGTGTACTTTTTGAGGACATGGTGTGTTGTCCCCTTTTCCGTACACTGTATTAATCGAGCTCCACCTCATCGCTACACCCTTTGTGACTGGCCCAGACATGGCCAACACATGACCTCAAGCGGATGAAAAGTACACGACGTGTACTTGTAAAGTACATGACGTGTACTTACAAAATTTCCAGATTCTCCTCTTTTTCTCAAAAAATATCCAGAAAAGGAAAATATACCTAAAAAAGAAGGTCTGGGTTCTTACACCCAACCAAAGTATCATCTTTTAACATAAGGTTCATATGTATTGTATTGGATACTAGTGATGATTTCATCATGGAATGGTTTTCATGTCCCAGATCTTTCGATCATTAGAGATTTCATCATTTCATCTGGTTAATAGAGACCCATTTTGAATGGTATCCCTCAAGAGTGGCAGTGTAGATCACCCTTATTTGGTTATCTCTTCCATTTCATAATGTTTTCCTTTTTACATTAGATCATGAACTCTTTATAAACCTTCCTCTAGGGAGATTAATAAACTCTATAAGTCAAATAAGTGGTTGTGGAACAAAACATCCTTTACCTATATGTTTATTATTCCTTTTCATTGATGATCCTTCTCTAAGTTTAGGGAATGGAAGAATGGCCTCAATCGTTAGTTTATCACTCATCACCAAAGTCTTGTTTGGGATGTCAAATCTAAAGTAATTCACTACCTGTGTGTCTTAGGAGTTGTCAGAATCATCCAAAATGATGTTAGATAAAGATCCCTTATCATGATGCATATATGATATTGTTTAATCCTAAAGGTCCCCCTCTAATTAGATTGTGTGGAGGAGATTGTTCACAAAACATAGTGAGGCTTTATTCATCCATTCAAAAATTTATTGAATTAAAAACCATGGTTTCTATGAAAACATTCAATGTGGGACCTCCATGCATGGATTTGATACCATACAGGTAGTCCACATAAGGTTTTAACATCCTCCACCCTCAAGAATTCGATCTTGATCCACTTAAATCCACCCTATTTAATTGTGTATTATCTCATTTATGTATAGTTCATCCATGAATTCATTTCTATGGGTTTTTTAGGGGTGTTCAAAGTTGTTTCTCAGTTTAATGTCCACCCAATTTATCCCTTGGAAATATCTTGATTCTCTCCCTTTAACTGGGTCACTTAGAGTGGCTCAACCTCACCCATTTTGTGTAGGGATTATATGGAGAATGGGCTTCAAGGTCCTGTGTTTTTTATCAAACAATTCCAAGGGTAACATCCAAAATATCCTTTCATGAGAAGAGAGTTCTTTTATTCCCAGTCCCTGAGTAGGATTCTCATGAGGATGATTGTACTAGTACCTAAACTTCAATGATGGTTCAATATAATTTCTTTAATACATTAATTAACTCTTCAAATGACTCGTCAATATATACTTTTTTCCACCCCCCACCTTCTTATGGTGTTTTTACTGGGGAGTTTTCTATGAATAACTAGGTTTATCTTCTATTCTGATTAACGGCTCTTCAATTCCTTGGGAAACCCAAAATCTCTCACCTACAATGATCTCTCTTATCATTTGGAATTTATATGGCAGGGGTCTATGCGTTAAGAAATATTTTATATTATATAAACTCGGGTGTTCTAATGCCTCTGTGGTGGTTCCTAAACCCAAATACCATTTTTCAAATATTTCTAGTATTTTCTTTAGAATTGGCCTCTGCGGTTTTTTTCATGGTAATCCTATCCAAAATCACATATGGGTTTTTGGAGGATGAATATTTTGGTGGATTATTTTGGGATAATCTAACAAAAATTTATCCACAAAGACCATGTAAGTAAATCTATATTTTATTCTTCTCCTTTTTCTAATCTAAATGTGTGGCAATGGAATGAGAAGCGTTATGGCAGGACCTAGACAGATTTGAGCCTATGAATGTGGAACGGTCTTTTGGTAGAGATATTAATTTCATCCCTGATCAATCAGATAATAAAGGGGTGGAGTGTACCACTGAGGGGATCACCAATATTTTTTTTCTTCCACTTCCCATAATGGCATTCTGGACTTCGGTTTTGCAGTGAAAAATTCACTTGGTGTAACAATAAAAAGGTTAATCATCTAACCTAGGGTATATTTGAATGATGTTTCACCAATATTGATTCAAAATAATCCTTTTTGAATGAATGGTTCATTTACCTTATGTGTGATCTTTTGGATCATGATCCCCTTATCATTCATTTAGAGAAAAGCTCAGTGGACAACAATGGTTTTACTATTCCAATTTTGGGGAATCTACTCTATGTTTTTATATAGTGCTTAAAGCATCCTGGATGAATCCCATGTCTGAGAGATGATGGATGGGTCCATAAAATTGTATTCGGATACACAAAGGTGATATAAATTCATAGTATATTAACTAGAGTAAGTATTTTATCAACCAATATGGGATTAAGGGA
Organism: Viscum album; assembly: GCA_963277665.1. Lineage (NCBI taxonomy): Eukaryota > Viridiplantae > Streptophyta > Magnoliopsida > Santalales > Viscaceae > Viscum > Viscum album. The sequence continues at coordinate 1,344,641,308 of OY728156.1, forward strand.
AATAAAAATCGCATTGAGAGGAATCTGTAATCCAATGGTGATGATGATATTTTTTAACAATGGTTAAAAAGAAAATTAGTTAATAGAAATTATTATGGTACCAGAAGAAATCACCCAAGAGATGTCAATATTGACATGGATCAGGGAGGGAGATAAGTATACTGTATTCTTTTAGGAATGTATCAGAGAAAAAAGTGCACCATTGTTCCTGAATTTCCTTTTTAATATAGGCCTTTCACTCCAAATTTGAAGCTCATGGTAGGTATAGCTAATTATAATTTTAAAATATTACTATTTGACTCTATTCCCGCATGAAAGAAGGATATCATAGTGATGAAACCAAATTATTTGAAAATATTCCAAGGGGTGTATCTAATGATGTGCAAAGGGTTTTTTGAAAACATTCCAGAGGAACCTAAGATATAGGAGGGAATTTGGTCTCTTAATTAAGAGATTTCACCAAGATACGAAGGTTTCAAGATTTCTTTTTATATAAATTTTTAGGATATTATTAAGGGAGTTTCATTTGTATCCATAGAGAACTTCTTTTGATATGGGATCCTTCCCAATGTTTCATGTGCATCAATCATGATCCTCATCCCGAATGTCAAGTATCCCTCCTCACATAACCATTATAGGACAATAAGTATGTGTAAATTCACATATATAGCTTTATTAAAAATTAAAAATAGAAGAATCATGTTACATCTACCTCAATGGGTATCATAGAATCAACATAGTTTCATCAAGGGAATATCGATACAGGCATCCATAGCCATGGTTCCTAAAATACTGATGGATATCAACAAAAATTAACATGGTTCCAACATTGTTGATAAGGATTATATACATATAGCCTTTGATAATATAGAGAATATTTTCATTTACAAAGTGTTAAGCATCATGGGTTTGTTTATAAAGTTGTTTGATCTCTTATTTAGAGAATTAATCTAACATTTAATATTTTTTGCTTCTTGGGGAAGAAGTGTTGGTTTTTTAAATCCTCTCATGGCCCTGAGCAGGGATACCCCCTACCTATCAATCTATTCAGCATGGTTTAAGACATATTCAAAATATATTTGGATAATATAACTCCCATCACCAACATTTGGTCATACCATGGTTGAAAAAATACAAATGATATTTCCCAAATCTTTTTCACGAATGATATGATATTTTTCTTTAAAGGAAATTTTCATAACATCCAATAATTCAAAAATATCATGTAAAATTATTATAATTCTTGCAGGAGTCCATGAAACATGAAAAAAGTAGTTTATTCATTTCAAAATTTATTTCATTGGTGTGGGGATGTAAAATTGAGGAGGGACTAGGTATGAAATGCAGATATTTCCACATGGAATACCTTGGTGCTTCAGTTGCTCTGGGAAGGATACGTATCTATCAATCTAACGGGCTGGTCAATAAAATTATTGCAAATATTAAAAATTTTAAGAATCATTTTATTTCCTTCATGGGTAATATTACACTTGTGAACTACGTAATTTATTCCATTCTAATGCATAATATGTTTTTTTTTTCAACCACCGAAGGTGTTTTTTAGAAAAATTGAAAATATTATAATAGGTTTCATCTAGGATTCTAATGTTGAAGGAAGGCATCACTAGGATTCATGGGAAAAGATGGCCATGGGTGGGATATAGTTTTATCAATTATCATATTTTCATGGAGGAAATTAATATTATAAAATCTATACTTTCATTTGTTTTCTTATAGGGTTAATCTCTAGGGTCCAAATTTATCACTAATAGATATGAAAAAACATGGAAAAGAGAAAGTGGGTACTTATCAGTTATGGATCACCATCTCTAGGCATATACCTTTGTTATAAACCCATTTCAAAAGGATTGTTTTTTGTTTATAGATTAATTTCCGAGATAATAATTGGGTTGTTTTGGCACTCGGTTTTCTAGGTTTCTCATCCCTAGACATCACCTTCTCAAAAGAGAGAAGGTTCAAGCATTTAATTCATGCCATTATCAATTCATTCCAAATGAATTTCATTAATAGTATTGACATTAATTTTATCCCAAATAAGAACAAATTTATAGAATCTACATTGGGAATGTTCTTGGAAGGAGGATACTGCTTGGTTACTAATGTGTATGGCATATAGGATGAGTGGAATAAAACCATATGGTGCAATGAAAAGCCCTAGAAATTGAACTTTCTAGTGTGTAATCTTTGTAACAATTACATTCCTATAGATTAAAAAGATAGGAAAAAAATAATCATTCTTTATTTTAAAAAATTCTACATGAATCCCAAAGAGGAATCATTAGATCATTTTATCATTGAATGTGATTACATCGAGGTAGTCTAGCGTGGCCTGGGTAAGTTCATCAGGGAAGGATGTGGATCCATCAATCAAGGAACTTTTCTTAAATAATAGTTTATATAGACAAAATATAATTATTTGGAATTGAGGGAGATAGTGTTACTTCTATAGACAAGTTATGGAGCATTTGGAGTGTGAGAAATCAATTTCTTCATTAAGGTATTCATAGTTTCTAGTTGAGAGAGGTGGTTAAATCTAGATGTATCATGCAAGACCTTGTCCCAATTTTAAAATGGTGGGAAGTATCATCATAGTTTAGAAATATCATAGGTGAAAATAAACATCTTATCCTTCTCATAATCTTATCATCCATGAGAGATGAGTGAGGTGGAGGACCCCAAACAGTGGATATAAACTCATAGTGAACAGATCTTGTATTGTTGGTGACATGTGGGGGGTTGGTGTTGTCTATGATCATCAAGGATTGGTGATTCTTAAATTTAGTTATGGCTATATGCATGGTTAATCCATTATGGTTGATTCATGTATAATGCTAAAGGTTATTGAGTTATTTCATTCACACAACATCCATATGGAGTAAGTAGAAATGGACTTGACTAACCATGGATATCTACATGAGAAGATTCAAATTCCATGATCTATCACATATCTCATTCACTAATGAAAAGGGATTCTTTATTCATTGGTGTCATGATATCATACTTGGAATTAGGGGAATAAGGTTAAAAATTTCCTCACTTATTGAGTTTCTAATGAGTATCAGTGTTTATTATTATTTTTCTTAGTGTCTCTTCCATATGTATATTGTTGTCTTATTAGAGTATATGCAATTTGTCTTCACTATTTTATAATTTGGTTACTTTTTTGACTCTGGCTCTTCCTTTCATGAAATAAAAATTTTAACAATGGATGGAAAATAAAAATATTATCACTTCTTTATTATTAACAGGGTAAAAAAGAAATATTTATTGTTTAACAATTTTAGGGAAACTATTAATATAAATATTTATGTAGTTTCAATAATATAAAAATAAATTTTTGTTTACATGTTTAGTTAATATAATATTTATTTATTTATAAAATGGATAACATTTATAGAATAAAATATTTTATTATTCATGGTCTGAAAAAATTTAATGGGGATTGATGTGATGAATTAAGGGCTCTATGTAGATGATGTATTAATATATGATATTAGTGTATTCCATGAGAATATAATAATAACAATATTGTTATTATGTTATGTGGGGTTAACATATGGTAAATAATTAGATAAAGTGAACTTTTACAATTATAATTTTTTTAATATTAAGAATAAAATATTGATTATAGAATTTTATAGAAAGGGTGGTGTAAACATAATTGAACTTCTCTAATAATGACGGAATAGAATTCATTCAAGACTGAAGGAAATTCCTACTCCATCTTTCATAAGAATTATATGAAATATGATATATTATTTTATTAAAACCTATAAAAATAGTGAAAGGTGATTGGTTTTCCACTTTAATATTCGAAATACAAAGAGTGATTTTTATGGATTTGTGGATCATTTTTTTAGATACCACTAGAGGAATAATATTTTGGATTCCCCGTCATAAGAATGACTTCACAAGATAGAAACCCAAAATTGACCAACAAATAATAATTATCAAATTTGAGGTAATTCATATTTTAAATTTAATATAAATTAAATGTGAAACATCCAATCTATAGTGATTGGGGATTTTCCTTCTTCAGATTCATCAAATATTATCCTTCAGAACCAGTGAAAAACATTATTATAAATTTCCCTAACCACTTCCACTACACCCTAGAACAATCAAATCTAAATTCTTATTTTGGATATTAATACGCGCTATCCACATAGATCACCAATTTTTATCCAGTGGTTATTTTATGGATTTATATATCTTTTTACCATTTACCTATCATTAATTCATTATTAATCAATAACTATATCTATAATGGGAATTGTCTTTATCACTTTTTATTTGTAATCTTTTTCTTTCATGATTTTGATCTTTATATTATTTTCAGGGTGAATTATCTAATCTCTTATCTATTTCTCATATTTTTTATGGTATCTTACCATTGAATCAAAAATATATACAGTTATGTGAAAGGAATATTTTAATTAGTAATTCATTATATTTCTTAGTTGGTTGATTCATCCAAATATTTTCATCATATTTATTTATACATACTACTTTTTAGGTTTTCATGATTCTAAAAAGGGATTTTTTTTTTATTTTATAATTTTTTTAAAACTTTTTCTTTTTAAATTATTTATTACAAAAACCTTTCAAAATAAAAATGATTTTCTAAAATTTATAAAAAAAATTATTATCTTTTTTTTAAATGGGTTTTCATATATTTAAATATCCTTTTATTTTCTTTATTTTACTAAGGATATGTTTTAATGTAATAATCTATATTTATTATATGGATGGTTTATTTTTATCTCATATGAATGTTTTTATTAAAAAAACTTCATTATCAAGGGTTAGTTTGTTTATAATGAACCTGTGTTTGTTTTCATGATCATGTGGCACATATATATAGGGTTTTTCATCATGTGATGTATGGAACAAAAATTAAATATCCCTCAAATTAATTAGGTAAATCATATATCTCATGAGATGTAATGTTATGGGACATGGGAGGATACCATAGTTCGCTATATTGTAGGGAATTTTTGTTCACTATGTGATGATGATATTAGTAGAGAGCCTTGATATAAGTTATGATTTTATATATTTATGTATATGTTACATTCTTATATTTATGATACAACTTTATATGTTTCATGGTACCTATTGAATTGTCTATTATTTTATTATTATAATCTCATACCAATATATTTGTTTCATTCTTACTTATTTATGATCTTCTATATAACTACCTCAATTGATTCAGTTTATATCTCTTATGGTTTCCCCTTACTAAGCACCAGAGATCATCCATTTCTTAGGTTTTCCATTCCTTGGGTAATAAATAACAATATTATATATTATTTTTCAATTAAGGAGTCGTGTTAGATGAAATTATGGAATTAATGACCAGAGAAATATAAAACAAGGAATTTATGTACGTAATCTCTAAATATTTTGAAACTATGGATTTTGGGGGTGTGATTTATTGATAGTTTTAATGGATAATCAAACATTATGATATAATATATATGGATGTGATGGTTCGGTCATCTCAATTTAAATTTGTATAGGGATTATTTAATTTTAATTATTTGGTTCTACAAAATAAGAGGGTAAATCCTAAAGAAATAATGGTTTATACTTTAGTATCAAAACACGACTTTAAGGAGTCATAAGGTAGGTAAACCAAGAATTTATTTTCATATTCAAAAAAATTATTTCATTGGATATTATAAATTATAACTCATACGAACAATTTTGGTTTTAGTAAAATAGTATAACCATAATAATTAAGATGATATGATGATATATACTCTGATTATATTATAATAATTATTAGCATATTATTGGATTATTTTTCAAACCACTAATTTATATCTAGAATGATTTCCATGAATTAATTCAATACCATAATGATTTCATATTGAATTATCGATCGAAACATCAAGTGGTGAACTAATTGAATCAATTCCTATAATTCTTCTTCGGTTGGAGTTTATGTGAAGGTACATCTTGAAAATATTTTTATTTCCTTATTATTTGAATGAAAGGTGATATTGGGAATGGATTGGTTCTCTCAATATACAACTCATATAAATTACTATGGTCGGGAAATCTCCTTCAATATCCCAAATCATACCATGATCATATATCAATGTAGGGTCTATTTTGGACTCTTTAAGAAAAATATTTCCCTAATATGGGTTTTAAATCCTAATAATGGTGGATATTTGGCTAACATTGTAAGGGGAAAATCATAATTGATGATATACCAATTGTGAGGAAAGATGTTGACAAATTTGCTAATGGATTTCCTAATTATGAGATAATCAAGATGATTTATCAACTAATCTCCTAAATAGTGTTAAGCCTATATATTAGAGTCCTTATATAGTGACCTCAATTGAATTAGTTAAATGGAATAATGAAAAAAATACAATTTTCACAAGGGAAATATATATATATACAAGTGATTAATTTTTTTTGAACTTATCGTATTTGTTAAAAATATGGACGGTGTATTATATCTTTTAATTTTCTATCTTGAACATAACAATATCACAATAAAGAATAATTATCCTCTACCTTTTATTAATGACACGTTTGATCAACTTCTTGGGATCAATAATAGTCAATAGTGAACCTTTTATATAGATATCATGTACTACAAGTGAAAATGGAGGATATAATTAAGATAACCTTTTTTGAACATATTGGAACTGTTAATTCATAGTGATTCTTTTTAGAAAAAAATTACATTTCTATCTTTATGTATTTTATGAATAAAAACTTTATAAGTTACCTCAATTCATTAATCATGGTATTTATAAAGGATATTCTCATATATTTATAGTTAAAGTAAGTGAACGATATTTCATGTTTTTCAAATGTAACTTTAATATATAGAATATACCCTATTTAGATTATGAAATCAAGTGAAAAGGAATATATACCAATCTTTCAATAATGGGGGGGATAAAAGAATAGACCAAACCAACCACTATAACCAAGATCAAATGTTTTCTTAGAATAACTAGGAATTATCAATGATTTATAGGAAATGTTTATCATGATCATCAAATCCTATAACCATGTTAAATCAGAAGGGGGTAACGTTTCTCTAGATTAGAGAATGTAAAGACAACATCTAGGAGTTTATAGGAGGTTATTCAGTACACCTATAATAACATTTTCTTGTAGTGGATACATTTTTTTGATATATAGTGATTCATTATGTAATGGATTGGGGTGTTTCCATATAAAAATGGACCATGTGGTTTCTTATTCCACACAATAATTAAAAATCCATGGGAAAATTTACCTGACACTTGATTTGGAGTTACATGTAGTGATTTATATAAAAAATATTTGAAATAATTGTCTATATAGATAGTAGTGTGATATATATATATATATAAATATATATCAAGATTTTTTAATATATATTTATATTTAAAGAGTTTTTTAATTGTTGATGGATATGGTTAGAATTGATCATGTATTATGATTTCTCAATATATTATCATCATTTCTAGGAACAAAATGTGGATGATGCTCTAATAATATGGGATTATGATACCATAATCATGATGAGGATTAAAGTTAACCCAATACTCATGGATTTGAAAATGACTGAAACATTAATCATATGGGAAGGGATAAACTCATACCATTACAAATTGATTTATCAATCATATATCAATTTCACGATTAAGGAGGTATAGAAGGATTGTATAGAGTTAAAAAATATGGTTAAAAATATTTTTGTGACGAACATTGAAAATGATTAAATTATAATATTTTGAAGATAAATAAAAATTCTATCTATAAAATATTTAAAAACTAATCTTTTGGATGAATAAAATATCTCATCATTAACTGTTTGTTCTAGAAGAATACATATGTATATAGATCTTAAGGATAATTTTTTTCAGGAAATAGGAAGTGGGATATTTAATAGTATACATTGTGATGCTTAGTATGCTAAAAATTTAAGGATAATGTCAATGGCTTATAAGGATGATCCAATGATTACCCATTCCAGTAAGTAAATGAAAGAAAATTACAATGGATATCATCATAGATCATCCCAATAACTCTAACGTAAGAAAAACCATTTGGGTTATGGTTGATCAGTTTATAAAATTCAATATATTTCATTGCTATTATAGAGGATTTCTCACCCAATGAACATTCCATGATATATATAAATGTGGAAGGGAAATATAGTGTACCAAATTTAATTATATTTAAAAGATATATAGGATTCACCTTAATATTCAAGGGGATTTTTAAAAATCACTCGATACAGAACTTATCTCAAATTATTCTTATCATTCTCAAACTGATGATAAACATAAAAGAACCATTCAAACTATGGATGATATGTTAAGATACAACTTAATTAATTCAAAGGAAGTTCGAATCAAAAACACATATTGGATGAGTTCTCTTTAACACCATGAATATTTATTTTAATATAATAATTATCTCAATATCTTTCCAAACATGCAATATCGCTCTTCATGAAAATTGTGATATATTAATAAAATATTATTATTTAAATTTGATCGTTATAACCTAGTTGTTAAATTAGTGGATATTAATTTAAGTAAATAAATTATAAAATATGTTTGTGATTTTCAAAATCAATTCAAATATATTGATTATTTATTATGAAATAAGAACAATGTTTTAGTACTGTTATTTCAGGTAATAAAAATACTTTTTCTATAAAAATTTGAATTTTATTGATTCTTTTTGTTAAAATATTAAAAAAAATTAATATTTTCGAAATTTTATTTCAAAAACAGTATTTAATTTCTATAATAGCCATTTAAAAACGAACTTAGTCTTAAATTATGAAATATTTCTAAAATAATTGATTATTTAATGATTTGGGGAAATCCGCAATTTTTGCAATACTATCATTTATTTTCATTAAATAAAAAAACATAAAAGTCCCAATTTTTAAATTTGATAATAAAAATAATATAAGAATAATTTAATTTCATATACACTAATTAATTACATAAGAATCATCAGTATACCCAGTTCTTGTGTATGTCAATTTTTGGGCTGAAAAGATTTTTTTTAAAAAATGCTCCTCTTTCCACAATCTGTTTTTGTCATAATTAAATTAATAAATCACTATATATTAATTATTTTATTTAAACTAAAAAATTATATTCTAAATTACATTCTTTGATATCAATTTATATTTTCTCCTTAGGCATGTAATATAAATAAAATAAATTTTTTTAAAACATATTTGTCTAAAAACGCTTTTAATTTAGTTTTTCACACTTATTTTAAAATTTAATTATACCACATATAGAAATTGAATCAGGAATATTGTATTTTATATTTTTAATAAATATCATAAAATTTTGTAAATTGGTTATTTTAATTTTATTTCTCTCTTTGAATAGTAATCTTGGAAAATTTTGGTTACCTCGGTAATGGTAAAATATGTAAAATAGGGTTAAAACTCTATGTTAAAGATATAAAATTAATATATAAATTTCCTTTATCCTAGTTAATGAGTTTATTTAATAAAATATCTTCCATGTTATGAAAATATGTCATATTGGTGTCAATTTTCTATGATTGTGACCTTTATATTATTTTAATAAAAGGATAACTATAAAACTTTACTCTCTTGAATATAATATCTCTAATATTTTTTAATAATTATTACAATGGGTTATTTTCAATTATAAATATTTTTTTAAAATATTATTTATTTTTTCAACATGGTAGTGTATTTTAAATTTTTTTAGTTATGTAATAATTACCATAAATGATTATGTATCACAGACATGATATTTTTTCATGCAATAAAAAAATAAAAATAAATGGTTTAAAATTATTAAAAATAATTCATGATGTATTAATTATTATGTTACCAAAAAACTTAGCTAAATATAAAAAAATTGTGCTTACTTAATTTTTTTATTCAAATTAAATTTCAATCATGTTGTTTTTAATGTCAAACATTATAAATGATCTTGAAAGTGACTTTATTTGTATCTTATGATAAATAATATATTATTAAATGAATAAAAATTAATAAATATATTATATTCAGCTAGTTTAATTTGATATGTTCTGTAATATCATCAATTTTCCACTTATTGGTATATTTTCCTTTTATAGTAAAATTCTTAGCCTCTATAGAGTAAAAAATATTGATATCATGGTAACCATCAAAAGGGTTTACAATGGTTACAACTAAGAAATAAGGGTTAAAAACATAAACTAATATAAATATCATTATATGAGATTATTTAGACTTACCCTAATACAATATTTGATATATATTAATTTGTATACTGTTTAACCAGAAAATTATTTTATATTAATTTATTGTTTTATGTAATTATAAGGGTGCCCCTCCTCTCACTTATAAAAGATACCATCATCTAAACACTTATTCATGATATATGAAACCTCAATATAATCCAATATCATCCATGTTATCTTTCTATATTCATTACACACATATTATTAGTTATTGGTCATTCCAAAATACTATCCTTTCAAGTATCAAAGTATAACCAGATGTGGTTTTTCAATGAAATTGTGTAATTCTAAAATGGGTACATTCATTTTTTTATTCTTATACATCCTATAAATATAATGAATACATTATAAAATTATTAATAAAATATATAATATATAATTATTTTTTACTTTGTTTGTGGAGAAACTATTATTCTCTTTCTTTCTATCCCATAAGAAAAGAAAACATTGCTTGTGTGTACATGTGGACTACCGCCTCCATAAATCGTCGTGTTTCATTTCACATCACCATTTAACATATATGGTTATAATGATGGATTTTACAAATATATGTAATATTTATGATATTATTATGATTCTATAATTTTATGTTATCATAGTTTTTTCTCTCATTCCATCGATTGAACTATGGAAACATCACTCATGTGTAGAAAGAGACTGCCATCTCCATGAGGTGATGTAAATGATTTCTCATCACCTATTTATATAAATAGTTATAAAAGTATTTATAATTATTAAATGTGGTAATAATGGAATTATTAAAAAAATATTATTTATCCATGATCAAAATACATGGAATGGGATTTTCAAATCTAAACATGTATGAAAAACAAAACAATTATCACTCAGAAGAGTGTTTTTAAAAAACATTATTAATAAACAAGTGAAATATGTAATAATTAAACAATATATGGTATGATATATGTTATAATGGATTTTTAATATATGTATAATTAATCTATAATTATTAAATAGGATATTCAAACATGTATGAAGCATCATGGGATTGGAAGTATGGATATCCCATCTTGCATTTATTTTCATGAGACATATGCCATATTCACCACATGTTTTCTTTTTTGGTGTATATACATCACATGAAAGTATTACATAATTTTTTTTAACAAAAATTGTGGTCATTATATTGTTTCATATAAGGTTATATCTTTCATGTTTTTTTAATTTAGAGATTTTCAATGTTTTAAGGTTTTATTATCCCAAATTGAGTTCTTTGAGACATAATTGTTGGAACCTCTTTGTGTATAAGTTTGTATTTGTTTTCAATAGTTGTCAATGAAGATCAAAATGAAGGAGATCAATAACTACTCTAATGAAATGGAGGAATGGAAGATCAAAATGAAGGAGATCATGAAGTACTCCGATGAAGTAGAGGAATGGTGATTCGGACAATTGTTGTACTGATCTTAAGTTCAAAGAAAATGTTTCAAAGGTGATACATTATTTACAACAATAAAGAATGTGAGGTGAAATCCATCTGAGGATGATTAAAGAAGAATGGGGTTTTGGATGAAGACCATGCAATTCCTCATTATTGCATGAGAACCATGGGTTTTGATGAAGACCATGCAATTACTCATGATTGCATGAGAACCATTCAAGAGACTTCTTGAATAATTAAATCACATGGTTTGCATGAAGTAGATCATGACGGTTGATGAAGAAGACAATGTGTCAATGATTGTAATTCTATGAAGGTTGTGCAATGATTGGAATTCTGAGATAGCCATGCACATCACATTGTCATAGAATATGATGATGCTTAAGCTATGCCTTCAAAGAATAAATATAAGGCCCCGGCCTTAAACATTACTTAATCTTGAGTTATTACAAGATTACACCTTGAGGATCTTTTCAGGATTAGATTTTTAGAGAATTATATCATAAAACATGTATTACATTACACATTTAAACAAAGAGGTTACATAAAAGATTGTATTAATTTTTCCCATCAATGAAAACATATTTAAAATAAAACATGGATTCATTCTTGACACTTCCTTGACACTATCATCATATCATGTACCTTTCCCTTGACCTGTGAAAAAATTTCAAAAACTTGGGATGAGCATAAAAAGCCCAGTAAGGGTTATAAAAATATGGAAAGGAAACATGGGTACATATATACATAATAATGAAATCATACTTTACCCATAAAATATAAGCACTTTAACATACCTCATCAAATCATGAATAAATCATAGAAATCATAAGACATAAAGGTAACTTGAGACATTCATAACATTCTTACGTAGGGAGTAACCCTCTTGGTTACGTTTGGAATACCCATCACAGTATATTCCCAAAATCTCTTTGGATAAACTGAAACGTTTCACTCCTTCGCGTTACCCAATGCATTTGAGAGCTATATCGGGCTCACCCGCCCTTAGTTTATCACGGAACCACCCGTCTTCATAATAATGCCCAAGAACCTCAACATAATCGTATCACATAAAACATGCATAAAGGAAACATAACATTTCCACCTTTCAATCACAAGATATCAATACAAAATATTGATATAAAAATATTATGAAAAACATTTTCAATACCAAAATAAAATAAAAGTAAAACATGGTATTTATTTTTCTTTTAAAAAAAGGTATGGTTTGTAGAGGAAGCCGAAACTCAAATAATGGTCACAGCGGCGGAGAAGTCATTGTCGCCGCATACGTACGACCAAAACATTCCCTTTTTTGTTTAGTAAAGGATTCGTATTTAAAATATTCCTTTTGAATAAACGTTAAAGTCAGAGGGGTTTATACACCGTATAAAAGTAGGTTGTGTATAAAACAAAATATGCCTCAATGAAAGGAGATTGAGACGAAGTCCCATACCTCGGGTCCGACTTGACTCAGTCATTATTTAATCTCTTGAATAATAAACTTGAGTTAATTTGTACTTGTTTAAGGACATTTTTCAAGTTCATAATTCCTTTTATATCACTTATTGTCATGTCATGAACACTATGTAATTATTTAAGTTAATAACGGTCGTTTTAACGATCATTGGTACTGGAGTAAAAAATAAACCCTTTATAATTACAAGTTGTTAATGTATCCATTATATCCAGGATGGTATTCATGATGTAGATATCATATATATCATATATATCCAGTAAATTCATGCATTTATAATATTATATAACATTTAGAGGTAAGAAATGAAATGCACCGTTCATGGAGACGGTAAGCCGTACGTACGCATGAACGCTGCTTCCATTTCTATTTCGCATTTTATGAAATGGAATCATAATGATATAAAGGTATATTATAATTCCAGTTTAATATCATATATAATATCATAACTCCATCCTTTATACGTCCCACATATGGTATTAACGAATCAAATCACTTTGAGGGGGCGGCAGTCCGCACTTCCTTATATGAAGATATCGCGTTTACCCATAATGGAAACCATAAAGGTATGACCAAAATGAAAAATACATAAGATTAAGGAAAACATAAACATATTATATATCATATATAAATATAGTGTCATATTAATGGCCACCTTTTAAGGTGTTAAAATAATGATGAACAATCATCGTTTCGGGGGGCAGAAATTCGCCATCCACGGAAACAGTATGTTCTTTAACCATTAGATGTAAGTTTGTGTAAGTGTAGCTCAAATATTTCTTATAACAACATCCTAGTATATGGGAAATACTGGTGTTGTTAAAAAAGAAATGAATAAAAAGATTTTATGGGGTTGGAGAAGCAAAATAAAACAAAAGGACTCAAGTGAAGACATTACCTTAAAATCAGGTAACTCCCTTTGGTTTGAGCTCAAAGGCTTCCTTGGGAATACTTATGCCCAATGTGAGGATTCAAGGAGTAAGAGAGGGAAGTGGAGAGACAAAATGGGTAGGGTTTGGCCGAGCCAAAGGCCTTGTAAGTGTGGGTAAGGAGGTAGAGGTGGGGGCCTTTTATAAGAGAAGAGGAGAGGCACTCTTGGAAAGTAAAGAAATGTTACTTTATTCTAAAATGAGTTTCGGATTCAAAAGGTCCCACATTGATATAATTTTAGGGTGAGGTGATAAGGGTTCTAAATCCACCCATCCAATAGGTTTTGGACATGTTTAGGTCATAGATTTTACATTATCTATTCATTTTATTTAAATCCTTTATTAATGAGGTAATCGCTGCATCATCATGATGTCATAAATAATTAAATTTATTTAATGTCTAAATATTATAAAACAAATATCATGATGTAGGAAATATTTTTATATTTCTAATTAATATTTATAGTAAAAAATCTGACTTGTATAACCCCATATAAAAATTGTTTTAGAAAAACAACTCATGTTTGTGTCATTTTTACTTTTACATTAAATAAAAAGTTATTTATGTCATTTCCCAACCAAAGTGGCTCCATGGGGTCCCCAAGTTGACCCATGTATTTTCTTGGTCGGCCATGACACATCCAATAAGGGTATGACGTGTGTCTAGTTATTTTCATTTTATTATAATATCATGTTTGCCTTAAATTGCACTAAATACCTCTAATCGCGATTAGAAACATAAAAGTTACTATTCACCAAAAAATTATTTTAATCTCATTGAACCACATTTTACTTCTTAATGACAACCATGTATGTAGGATTTTTGAAAATCAAATCACAGAATTGGAAAATTTTCATTTAAATGAAAAATCAGTTTCTTTAACTACCACTTAGTGGTTTCACTATTCATCAAAAATTGAAGTTTTTCAGAAAGATACCAAAACATCACCCTAAGCTTTATTTGATATTCCAAATTCAAAAATGATGTCTATTTTAGAAAATTAAAAACATATAAGTTACATTAATTAATTTAATAATTAATTCCCGCTGTCAAAGTAAATAGTGTGTTTTTATGAAACAATAAGTATTAAAAGATAGACACTAGTTTAAGTCCAATTTCAATGTGAAATTAATTCCAGTGACCACTATCGGATTAGATGGTAAAAATATATTCTAATTTCACTTTAAACAAAATTCAAAATATAATCTAATCATATAAATAAATTAGATTTAAAAGAGGTTTTGAATTAAAATACAACATTTTCACTATTCATTAAAAAATGAACTTTATTGGAAAAAATATCAAAAATTAACACAAATTAAATTTTGAAGTCCCAATCATAAAGATTAAGTTTATTTTGACAAACATAGCTTATAAAATTGTCAAAAGATAGATTTAAAAATTGTTTGCCATCAAAAGGCAGTAAAACAATCCTTTAAAAATATTAGTGTATTCCATGCTTAAGATTGGATTTATTCTCATTTTAAGCTTCTAAAAACTATCTAATTCACTAATAGACATAGATAAAAATATCTATTATTCATTACTTACTTGGGATGTTACATCCTTCCCCCATTTAGAAAATTGTATCCCCGCTATTTATTTACTTATCGAATAAGTGGTGGTATTTATCCCTAATCGCATTTTCAGATTCCCATGTTGCCTCTTCCATCATTGGTTTTTCCACAAAACCATTACCTGATTAATCACCTTATTCCGTAACACTTGCTCCCTGTGGTCAAGAATCTGGACAGGTTGTTCCTCATAAGATAGGTTCTCTTCCAGCTGAACTACCTTTGGACTCAAAACATGAGATGGATCGGGCATGTACTTTCTCAGCATCGAAACAAGAAAAACATTGTGTACCTGAGATAAACTCGGAGGTAAAGCCACTCGGTAAGCAACTGATCCAACTTTCTCCAGAATTTCATATGGTCCAATGAACCTTGGACTCATCTTTCCTTTCTTACCAAATCTCATCACACTTTTCCATGGAGAAACCTTGAGAAAAACATGATCTCCTACCTCGAAAGATAGATCCTTCCTCGGGTTATCTGCATAACTCTTCTGCCTACTCTGAGCTGTTCTCATGTGTTTCTGAATCAACTGAACATTTTCTGTCATCTATTCTACCAATTCTGGTCCCATCATATTCCTTTCACCCACTTCATCCCAAAGTTCTAGAGTTTGACACCGCTTTCCATATAATGCCTCAAACGGTGCCATCTGTATACTGGAATGAAAACTGTTATTATAAGAAAACTCAACCAAAGAAAGATGTTGGTCCAACTTCCCTGATAATCCATCGAACAAGCTCGCAGCATATCCTCCAAGGCCTGAATTGTTTGTTCTGACTGCCCATCTGATTTCAAAAGAAAAGTTGTACTAAAATTTAATTCAGTACCCAACGACTTCTGAAGGCCTTTCCAAAAGTTAGAAGTAAACCTGGGATCACGGTCAGATACAATGGAGAGGGAACTCCATGTAACCAGACTATCTCTTTAAGATACAAACGGGAAAGTTGATCTAGGGAAAAAGTATCTCATATAGCAAGGAAATGAGTAGAATTGGTCAAGCGATCAACAATAACCCAGATTGCATTATTACCTCAAGGGGTCTTCGGCAAGCCCACAACGAAGTCTATGGATATATTCTCCCATTTCCACTCTGGTACTGGTAATGGCTGAAGCATCCCTTTCGGTAACTACCGCTCTTCTTTAGCCTATTGACAAGTCAAACAATTCACAGTAAAATCAGCAATATCTCTTTTCTTTCCATCCCACCAGTAATACTCCCACAGATCTCTGTACATCTTAGTACTACCAGGATGAACTGAAAATGGAGAACTATGAGCTTCACATAACAACTCTCTCTTCAACTGTGAATAACAAGGCACACACAATCTCTTCCCAAATCTCAAAAGACAATCATTATCAGTTTTGAATTCAGGCAACTTACCTTTCTGAACCAGCTCTACCTTTTTCTATAACTCATTGTCTTGCTTCTGTGTTTTCTTGATTCTGTCTGATAGAGAATATTTCACTGATACCTGAAACAAAACAGAAGAACATCCTGCACCAAAAACATCTATTCCAAAGTTCATCAAATCCTTAAACCAAGGATCATGCTCCAAATGCAACATTGGTAATGAAGCATTACTTTTTCGACTCAAAGCATCAGCCACTTTATTTGCTTTTCTCAGATGGTAATGAATTGTACAATCATAATCCTTGATTAATTCCATCCATCTTCTCTGTCTCATGTTTAACTCTTTCTGAGTGAATATATACTTTAAACTTTTGTGATCGGTATATATTTCACACTTCACTCCATACAAATGATGCCTCCAAATTTTTAAAGCGAAAACAACTGCAGCTAATTCCAAATCATCTGTAGGGTAATTTTCCTCATGAGTTTTCAACTGTCGTGAAGCATAATAAATTACCTATTCATTCTGCATTAGGACACAACCAATTCCTTTCAATGAAGCATCACTTTATATAACAAACTCACCATTCCTGGAAGGTAGTGCCAAAACTGGAGAATTTACCAATCTTCTTTTCGGTTCCTGAAAACAATCATCACATTATTTTGTCCAGAAAAACTTAACACACTTCCGAGTTAGCTTAGTCATTGGACTAGATAACTGTGAAAAATTTCTAACAAACCTTCAGTAATATCCTTCCAAACTAAGGATGCTACAAATCTCAGTTACATTTGTGGGTCTTGGCCATTCTTCAACAACCTTTGTTTTTGCAGGATCAACAGTTATCCCATCTTTAGAAACAATGTGACCAAGGAAAGAAATTTTTTGCAACCAAAACTCACACTTGCTGAATTTCCCATACAATTTCTTTTCGTTTAAGGTTTGAAAAATAACCCTTAAATGTCTTTCATGCTCCTCTTTACTTTTAGAAAACACCAAAATATCATCAATGAAAACCACCACAAACTTATCCAAGAACTCATGGAAAATTCTATTCATTAAGTCCATGAATACAGTAGGTTCATTGGTTAGCCCAAAATGCATTACTACAAATTCATAATGGCCATATCTTGTACGAAACGCAGTCTTCGGAACATTTTCCTCTTTTACCTTCAGCTGATGGTACCCCGATCTCAGGTCAATCTTTGAAAAAAAATGAGCTCCCTAGAGCTGATCAAACAAATCATAGACATGAGGCAAAGGATATTTGTTCTTACTAGTGATGTTATTCAAGGCTTTATAATCAATGCAAAGTCTCATAAAACCATCTTTCTTTTTAACAAATAAAACAGGATCACCCCATGGTGATGTGCTAGGTCGAATGAAACCTTTCTCTAATAAATCTTGCAATTGCTCCTTCAACTCTAAAAGTTCAATTTGAGCCATTCGATAAGGGGGTTTTGAAATTGGCTTAGCATCAGGAACTAAGTCAACAGTAAATTCAACTTTCCGATCTGGTATTATTCCAGGCAACTCATCAGGAAAAACATCGGGATACTCATTTACCACTGGCACATCATTAATCTAAACAGTTCCCTTGTTTTCAACAATATGTGCAAGGTAACATTCATTTCTATCTTTTACAAGTTTCTTGGCCTCTTGATAAGTTATCAACAGTAAAGGTTCATTCTTGTACACAAACATAATGACTTTCTGAAAAGAAACTTATTTAGCTCTACAGTCAATCTTAGCATGGTAAATAGAGAGCCAATACATACCCAGGATAACATCAAACTCTACTAGAGGTAAAACAATAAGGTTTGAAAGTAGGATCTTTCTACAGATAAGGATAAGAATATTCTTATAAATTCTTTTTGCCTCAACATTTCCCCCAGGTGTTTTTACCACAAGTCCAGGAGTCATTTCTTGAGATGGTATTCCCATTTTACTAGAAAAGGTTTCAGAGATGAAAAAATGTGTAGACCCCGAATCAAACAACACACTGACATAATCTGAAAAAACAAAGTACCTGATACAACTTCATTTGATGTCCCGACATCTGTTGAAGTAGTTGCAAAGGATTTCACCTCCCCTTTCTGCTTTTAGTCTAACTGCTTCACATCACTCGAGCTCTTTGTCGAACACTCATTTGCATAGTGACCCATCTCATTTCACTTAAAACATTTCACTAACTGTAAATCAAATTTGGACTTACCATCACCTCGATCTTTTTCAGTGCAATCACGAGCCTTATGTCCCATCTTACCACATTGGTAGAACTTTCCAGAATTCAGAAGACATTCCCCAGCATGCCTTTTTCCACATTTATCACAAACTGGAAACTTAGTTTTCTTACTATCAGAATTTTTTGAAGAATTCTTCCCTTTCTCCTGCCACCTCGGTCTCTTCTTCTGCTAGTTGTTATAGAACACTTGATCATCGGCAAACTATATTTCCACCTTCTCGGCACATCAAACAATCTTTTCATAACTTTTAAACTCACGAGAATCTAATGCCCTTCGATATTTTGGTTTTAATCCTGAGTAAAAATGATTGATTTTACTATCAAGGTCTCAGATAAAATTTGGAGCATACCTTGCCAATCGAGTGAACCTCTCTTCATAGGCATCCATTGAGTCTTCCTCTTGCCTCAATTCCAAGAATTGATTTTCTATCCTAATTCGAACAGCCTTAGTAAAATACTTCTCAAGAAACATACCTTTAAATTCATCCCAGTCGAGAGTATCAATCTCATCAGCATCCCTGATATTTCTAACCATCGACCACCACTGATCTACTTCACCCTCCAAACGATAAATAGAAAGACTAACCTTTTGATTGTCTGAACACCCCATGACATCGAAAATCTTCTCCAGTGCTTTAATCCACCCTTCAGATAACACAGGTTCAGATGATCCTCTGAATTATGGGGGATGTTTCCTCATGAAATGTTCCACCACTGACATGTTACTCTACGGTCGATATGGCTGATCTCGTGCATGGATACCACCTCCATTTATCGCTTGAGTCAACTGCGCCATTACTGGAACAAACTGTTCAGTTATAATTCCGACCATCTCAGGATGCTGATTCAGAAGGTTATTTCCTTCTGCATGCCTTCCTAGCACTGCTTCCCTGTTTCCTCTGCAGAAAACCATTCCGAACAAACATGTCTTAGATGAAGCAACATGGTAATCTTCAAATGATACATCACTTCAATTTGACCATAAAAAATATTTTTGGATAATAATTTAATAAAATTCTAACTCCTAAAGTTATCTAAACCGACCTCTGATACAAACTATAAGGCCCTGGCCTTAAACATTACTTAATCTTGAGTTATTAAAAGATTACACCACGAGGATATTTTCAGGTTTAGAGTTTTAGAGAATTAGATCATAAAACATGCATTACATTCCACATTTAAACAAAGTGGTTACATAAAATATAGTATTCATTTTTCCCATCAATGGAAACATATTTAAAATAAAACATGGATTCTTTCTTGACACTTCCTTGACACTATCATCATATCATGTACCTTTCCCTTGACCTGTGAAATTTTTTTCAAAAACTTGGGATGAGCATAAAAATCTCAGTAAGGGATATAAAAATATGGAAAGGAAACATGGGTACATATATACATAAGAATGAAATCATACTTTACCCATAAAACATAAGCACTTTAACATACCTCATCAAATCATGAATAAATCATAGAAATCATAAGACATAAAGGCAACTTGAGGCATTCCTAACATTCTTACGTAGGGAGTAACCCTCTTGGTTACGTTTGGAATACCCATCACAGTATATTACCTAAATCTCTTCGGAGAAACCTTAACATTTCATTCCTTCGCGTTACCCAATGCATTAGAGAGCTATATCGGGCTCACCCGCCCTTAGTTTATCATGGAACCACCCTTCTTCATAATAATTCCCAAGAACCTCAACATAATCATATTACATAAAATATGCATAAAGGAAACATAACATTTCCACCTTTCAATCACAAGATATCAATACAACATATTGATATAAAAACATTATGAAAACCATTTTCAATACAAAAATAAAATAAAAGTAAAACATGGTATTTATTTTTCTTTTAATAAAATAGTATGGCTTGTAGAGGAAGCCGAAACTCAAATAATGGTCACGGCGGCGGAGAAGTCGTTGTCGCCGCATACGTACGACAAAAACATTCCCTTTTTTCATTTAGTAAATGCTTCGTATAAAATATATTCCTTTTGAATAAAAGTAAAATTCAAATGGGTTTATACACCGTATAAAATAAGGTTGTGTATAAAACAAAATATGCCTCAATAAAAGGAGATTGAGACGAAGTCCCATACCTCGGGTCCGACATGACTCGGTCGTTCTTTAATCTCCTGAATAATAAACTTGAGTTAATTTATAATTTTTTAAGAACATTTTTCAAGTTCATTATTCCTTTTATATCACTTATTTCCATGTCATTAACACTGTGTAATTATTTAAGTTAATAACGGTCGTTTTAACGATCATTGGTACTTGAGTTAAAAATAAACCCTTTACAATTACAAGTTGTTCATGTATACTTTTTATCCAGAATAGTATTCATGATGTAGATATCATATGTATCATATAAATCCAGTACATGCATGCATTTATAATATTATATAACATTTAGAGGTAAGAAATGAAATGCACCGTTCATGGAGACGGTAAGTCGTACGTACGCATGAACGCTGCTTCCATTTCTATTTCATATTTTATGAAATGGAATCATAATTATATAAAGGTATATTATAATTCCAGTGTAATATCATATATAATATCATAACTCCATCCTTTATACGTCCCACATATGGTATTAACGAATCAAATCACTTTGAGGGGGAGATAGTCCGCACTTCCTTAAATGAAGATATCGCGTTTACGCATAATGGAAACCATAAAGGTATGCCCAAAATGAAAAATACAGAAGCTTAAAGAAAGAATAAACACATTATATATCATATATAAATATAGTGTCATCTTAAAGGCCCCCTTTGAAGGTGTTAAATGAATTTTGAACAATCATCGTTTCGGGAGGCAGAAATTCGCCATCCACGGAAACAGTATGTTCTTTAACCATTAGATGTAGGTGTGTGTAAGTGTAGCTCGAATACTTATTATAAAAACATCATAGTATATGTTAGATACTGATTTTGTTAAAAAAGAAATTAATAAAAAGAGTTTAGGGGGTTGGAGAAGCAAAATAAAACAAAAGGACTCAAGTGAAGACATTACCTTAAAATCAGGTAACTCCCTTTGGTTTGAGCTCAAAGGCTTCCTTGGGAAGACTTATGTGAAAAGTGAGGCTTCTAGGAGTAATAGAGGGAAGTGGAGAGACAAAATGAGCAGGGGTTGGCCGAGCCAAAGACTTTTAATTGTGACTAAGGAGGTACAGGTGGGGGCCTTTTATAAGAGGAGAGGAGGGGCACTCTTGGAAAGTAAAGAAATGTTACTTTATTCTAAAATTATTTTCGAAATCAAAAGGTCCCACATTGAAATAATTCGAGTTTAAGGTGATAAGGGTCCGAAATCCACCCATACAATAGGTTTTGGAGATGTGTAGGTCTTAGATTTTACTTTATCTTTTCATTTTATTTAAATCCTTTATTAATGAGGTAATCGCTGCATCATCATTATGTCATAAATAATTTAATTTATTTAATGTATAAAAATTATAAAACAAATATCATTATGTATGAAATCTTTTTAGATTTCTAATGAATATTTATAGCTAAAATTATGACTTGTATAACCCCATGTAAAAATTGTTCTTGTAAAACAACTCATGTTTGTGTCATTTTTACTTTTACATTAAATAAAAAGTTATTTATGTCATTTCCCAACCAAACTGCCTCCATGGGGTCCCCAAGATGTCCCATGGATTGTCTTGGTTTGCCATGACACATCCAATAAGCGTAGGACATGTTTCTAGGTATTTTCATTTTATTATATTATCATTTTTTTCTTAAATTGCACTAATTACCTCTAATCGCGATTAAAAACTTAAAAGTTACTATTCACCAAAAAATTATTTTAGTCTCATTGAACCACATTTTACTTATTAATGACAACCATGTATGACGTATTTTTGAAAATAAAATAACAGAAGTGGCAATGTTTCATTTAAACGAAAAATCAGTTTCTTTAACTACCACTTAGTGGTTTCACTATTCATCAAAAATTGAAGTTTTTCAGAAAGATACCAAAACTTCACCCTAAGCTATATTTGATATTCCAGATTCAAAAATGATGTCTATTTTACAAAATTAAAAACATATAAGTTACATTAATTAATTTAATAATTAATTCCCACTGTTAGAGCAAATAGCGTGTTTTTATGAAACAATAAGTATCAAAAGATTGACACTAGTTTAAGTCCAATTTCAAAGTGAAATTAATTCCAGTGACCACTATCAGATTAGATGGTAAAAATATATTCTAATTTCACTTTAAAACCAATTCAAAAGATAATCTAACCATATAAATAAATTATATTAAAAAGAGGTTTTGAATTAAAATACAACATTTTACACTATTCATTAAAAAATGAACTTTATCGGAAAAAATACCAAAAATTCACACAAAGAAAATTTTGATGTCCCAATAATAAATAATAAGTTTATTTTGACAAACATAGCTTATAAAATTGTCAAAAGATAGATTTAAAAATGGTTTTCCATCAAAAGGCAGTAAAATAATCTTTTAAAAAAATTAGTGTATTCCATGCTTAAGATTGGATTTATTCTCATTTTAAGCCTCTAAAACGCTATATAATTCACTAATATACATAGATAAAAATATCTATTAATCATTACTTACTTGGGATGTTACAATACATATCACAATAGTGGAGTTTGTGATAAAAGTAGAAGAGTTGCTGAAGGATACAGATCACCAAGAAGAAGTGTTGTTGTGGTGGTCGTGCTTGTTGACAAAGCAAACAAACGACATACAAATTTTTTGACAAAGGAGATTCCATGGTGGAATGTCGAGTTAGAGGACTGTGGGTAATGATCCATGTTTTATTCAAGTAACATCGACAAAGGAATGGATGATCTAGAGGCGGACAAAAATAGCAGATACAAGGTGGCGTCGTTTTCCAGTGTTTGCCAAATTTTTGGGGTCCATAATTTGGAGGTTGGTGAGCATCGCGAAAAGTGGATTTCCATGAAGATCATAATTTAATATGGCAAAGGCATGAGTTTCGCGAAGATGGGATGCATGGATTGGATTTCGCGAAGACCAGAAGAATGGAGGCGGTGATTCTTCGTGATTACGTCAAGCTTCGTGAATGGCAGAGGCTGGAGAGCTCCGCGGTGATGAAGGGCTTTGCAAGGGAGTTTCGCGACGATGAAAGGATTTGCGAGGGGGCTTCGTGGTGAAGGTGTGAAGTAATTGATGGGATTCTCCGTGATTACGATGAGCTCCGTGAATGGAAAATTTCCGTAGTGCATCGTGATTTTGAGAGAATTCCGGTGGGAACTTCAGAGCTTCGCGATTTGAGTGACATGGCATTGACTTCACATAGAAAGTTAGAGGGTCGGTGGAATCGCCTATAAATAGAGGCCGACCCCCTCAAGAGAAGTAGGGAGAATTTCAGAGAAAATCCTTTGCTCTCGGTTCGCAAAGGTCACTCATGAAGGCAGTGTGCTTCATGAAAGAGGAGCTTCGCGATGGATATTCTAGATCCACGAAAGTCATGTGCCCCGCGTTGGCTCTGTGAGATTCATGAAGAGGCAGGAGCTCCGCGAAAGCCAAGCATTGCGAAGGCTGGAGCATCGCGAGAGTGCTTCTTGATTGAGCTTCGCGAAAAGGCAGGGACTCCGCGAAGGCTTGTTTGAGCTTTGCAAAATTGGGAGCCTTGCGTAGTAGGGTACTTTGTGAAGGCCCTTTTCCATAGGTTGTTCTCCTAGTGGAAAAGGGAAATTGGGGTATTCATAAGTGGATGAAATTTGGACTTCAACAAGAATCATTTATTGAGAAATCACACAAGTGATTGTAATTCAGGAAAACAAAGACAAGGGGATCTAGTGCATTCATTCATTGCACTAAAGTAAAAGGTTGAATACAAAAGAGCATAAACTCAGGACTCTGATGCAAGCAAATTCTCATGCTGAACAGGAGACAAAGACTTCAATGCAAATCTATTGAAGAGACCTTCATGTCTATAAACTGTGTGAGACTTCACCAATGGCAGTGATCCAGGGGGAGTCAACAGGAGTGACCTGAGGGAAGCAGTGAGCTATCCCTGAACCTTTGTAAAGGTAGTGAGCCTGGGACAGAGTGATTGTGCCCGAATAATTGTAATCTATAGCTAGTGAAGCATAGTGGATTCAAGTACGACCGACAACCTGTCAGCATATGCTCCTTGGACGTAGCCCTTTGTGGTGAACCAAGTAAAAATAGTTTTGTCATCTCTCTGCATGTGAATGTATCATTGTTGATCATATCCTTCATACATGTTTAAGTAGTTCCTACCAACGTGGGAACAAGATCCACAACTATAAGAAGAAAAAGTTGACACCCTGTTTCACCCCTCCCCTCTCAGGGTGTCCCGAGGACCTACAAGTGGTATCAGAGTGAGGTTAACATATGTTGGATATTATCCAGTAATTATATAGAGATGAGGATTTGAGTTTCTTTCCTAAAGTCAAAAATTAAGAGCAGTCTTGATAATAACGCAGTCATTTCTGAGCAGAAGTCTACATCATGTAAAACCATGACAAATAGGAAAAAGAAAGGGAAGAAGCAGCTGAAGAAGTCCCTCATATCCAAAGAAGATGCAGTTTCTTGTTCTCCATGCCATTCTAATAATGAAGAAACATCAGGCTTGGAAAGTATTAAGCAGGTGTCTTAGGATTCTTCCAGAGGAAAGGATGACACCCCTAATTCAAGATTTCAGGGAAAACTCAAAACATATCGTCATGATATTCTTGAAGAAAGGGTTGCGATTATTTGTAGCCGATTCCAATCTATGCAGGTTGAGATCACTCGATTAGAAAGGTAAGCTGACAATATGGAAAAGGGGTTGGAAAGAAATGTTCTGGAAAGTATGAAGCTCACCAAACAGGTGAAAGTCTTTGAAGAAAAAGAGGAAGTCAATAATACTCTAAAAGAAAGGATCCATGCACTTGAAGCTGAGCTGAATAAGATAAATGAAGTCAATAGTTTTTGTTTGGAAGAAACTTCCATGAAATTCAGGGAACTAGACTCTTTGTTATAAAACAAAGTTAATATGCATGAGGATGAGGTTGAAGGATTGAAGAAGACTTGTGAAGAGAAGATGATCATGATTTAAGATCAGAAGATCATCCTCAATAATGAAAGTCAGAAATTGGAATCCCAATTGACAAATATTGAGAATACACATATTGAGACTCCACAAAAGAATGAAACAGGAGATGCTGGTACTCAATGTTCATTGGAGGATACTAAAGCTGAAGTACCTCCAACATGTGATAAGAAGATTATGAAAACTCTTGAGTGTCCACCTCAAGAATCAGTCATTGCTAGTACTCAATGCTCACTGGAGGACTCTATTGTCAAAATACCTCCAACATGTGATAAGAAGATCATGACTTCACTCATTGATCTATCACAAGAAACTAAGAAAGTGAAGGTACCATCCAAACCATCTTGTACTCATGTTTCTAAATATGTTCTTACAATCAGTGTAGGTTGGAAGAAAAGTTCTAAGAATGTATGGATGAGGAATGGTGAGAGGAATAAACCTACTACCATGGATAGGGTGGATGAGAAGCAAAAGAGGAAGTTGGTTCCTCAAATAGAGCACCAAAGATTAAAAAGATGGCCCAACAACCTCATATAGAAGAAACAAAGAAGAAATGATTTGTGGGCCAATGTTGGTGATGTAACAGATTTGGGCACTGTGCACTGGATTGTTTTTTCAATCCCTTACATGGAAAATCATAGGTAAAGCCTATATCAAAGGGAAGGAATCCAGAGAAGAATAAGAAACATCCGCAGATCCAGAAGCATCTGTTCACCGCAAACAGATTTGGAATTCTTGATAACATCTGTGATGTATGCAATGACAGAGGTCATGTGGCACGTACATGCCCACATCAATATGCTTTCACTGTTGATAAGAAAAGAATACCTCAGATGCCGGAAAATAATGAAGCAACTACCTTGGGATGAAATCAAAAGAATGTTGTGAACACACAATTTCCCAGGAAGATCTCAAGCAGGGAAGCTGAGAAGACCCAGGATTTTTGATCCATGAAATTGAAGGGTCATTCATCCAAAAGAGACACTAAGTGGGATGAAACTCAGATGAACCCATGTGGAAGACCCAAACCAGCTGCAAAAGTTCCAAATGACATATTGGTCATCTGGCCAGAATATTTGAAATGAATGAGGAAACTTGAAGATAAGAAGGCTATGGCTGGTGACAAAGGAAAAGGAAAACTTTCACATGATGAAGACAGAGTGCAAGAGAGATTGAAAACCGAGAAAAACACTCGTGTCAAAGAAGTTTTGTGTGAGAGATGCAAGAAATATGGTCACGTTGAAAAAATTTGTCTATCCTTAATACCAGAACAAGAAGCAATCCTTAAGAGGAGTAAGAATATATCATTCATGATGGCTGTTAAGAAGAAAAATTCTCCACACAAAGAAAAAGAGAATGTAAAAAGAGCCATGCCACATCAACACATATTAGAACATATGTTGAAATATTCAGGTATGAATACTGGATTTAATAGAGGAACTTGGTTGAGAAAAACACCTCAACCATGCAGCTCATATTGATGAAGCAAGGAGGAACCACCTTATTCCCTTATTCTTTTGTGTATTGTATTTGTGCTAATAATGCAGGGAATTGAAGGTGAAGCATGCTCTCAGGGGGAGAACCTGAGAAGTAATGAATGTTGTCAACTCTTGATAGCCAAGAAAAAGAAGTTTCCATCCTTAGTAGATTCTTCAATTTATTTTCAAAGATTATGATGATGAAGGATCACTCTTGATAAAGATGATGAGGAGTGTTTCCCTTGAGGGGGAGAAAAATGAAGAATCTTCCATAATCACTGTCTCAATCAATATCAACTTCAGCTGGACTCAAAAGCAGTTACTATGTGAATTTCTTGAAGAACATGTAAATGGAGAAGGTATGCCATTTCTCAATCTCTATCCCTTGGTTACTCAGATCAAAGATCATTCTACAAAGGGGGAGTAACTGAATTGATCAGTGACATAAAAAGAATGGAAGTGCCCCAAGGTCACTTATCCTGCCGATAGCACTTGAATGATTTTGATCTGTTTGCTGATGTGAGTGCAGGAGTTTCAGGTTTATTATTCCCTATCACATTTTTTTTTCTTCTTCTACCTAAAATAAAAGTGGTAAACCCTTGAAGACAAAATACATGAGTTATCATCTCATGTTGGTATCATGATCTGTGAATAATGGACAGCCTTGTTGACTTAGTCAAATCCTCTTGTTTTCTACATCGAGCATTGCTCAAGTAGACATACAGTGAAATTATTAATGAAACATTTCTTAAGTGTGGATTGACACCATCCCTACCAGGCACTTTGTATTTCTTATCAATAAGGGGGAGAGAAAGTGAAATGACAGTTTGAAAAGAAAAGTTGATTGAAGAGAAGATTCTCATTTTGTCATTGACGAATTCATTTCAGAAGATGTATAAGGTATTGAAAACAAAATACAAAGGGGGAGATTGTTGGAACCACTTTGTGTATAGGTTTTTATTTGTTGTCAATAGTTGTCAATGAAGATCAAAATGAAGGAGATCAAGAACTACTCCAATGAAATGGAGGAATGGAAGATCAAAATGAAGGAGATCATGAAGTACTCCGATGAAGTAGAGGAATGGTGATTTAGACAATTGTTGTACTGATCTTAAGTTCAAAGAACATGTGTCAAAGGTGATACATTGTTTACAACAATGAAGAATGTAACAGCCCAAGATTTTATAAAAAAATATTCTTTTTAATTTTATTAAAGTCTTGTGTTGTACACTACACCAAAAGGAGCTTGCACAACACGCATCCTTGACTTGCCTTGCATTACACGCAATCGCGACCTTCCTCGATAGCGTGTGTAATACGCAATACCGAGTTTCACTAAACAACGATATGCTATTAAAATATTATTAAAACTAGCCGGTATGAATAGTAATAACAACTTTTTAAAATTCTGTAAATCTTATTTTTCAAAATGAACTTCATTTTTGGATTCGGAGTATCGAATTTAGCCTAAGGTGAAATTTTGGTACATTTCGGATAACTTTCATATTCTGATGAATAGTGAAAATTACTAAATTATAATTAAAAACAAATTTTTTAATCGAAATAATTAATAGTGATAAATCATTAATTTGAGTAGTTTTAAAGTATATTTAGAATATATTTTAACAATTTAATACAATGTTGGTCCTTGTATGTAATTTCACATTTAAACTAGACATAAACAAGTGTCAATTTTTTGATAGATATTGTTTCTTAAAAACACGCTATTTGTTTTAACAGCGGGATTTAATTATAAAATTAATTAATGCAACTTTTATGTTATGAATTTGGTAAAATAGACTTCATTTTTAAATTCGGAATATGAAATATATCTTGGGATGAAATTTTGGCATTGTTCTGAAAAACATCAATTTTTGATGAATAGTGAAACTACTAAGTGGTAGGTTAAAAACTGAATTTTGCATAAAACTTAATTTTACCGCTTCTGTGAAAGGAATTTCGAAAATCCGAGAGACACGGTTAATATCAAGGACTAAAATGTGGTTCAATGAGATGAAAATAATTTTTTGTGAATAGTAACTTTTTACTTTTTTTACCACGGTTAATAGTAAATAGGGTAACTAAGGGTAAATATGATATTAATATTACCCTAACACATGTCCTAATTCTATTGGACAAGTGTAATTCGACCAAAAACAAACTTAGGAATAAAATATGACCATTTAGGCCCACTTGGATTAGATTAGGACATTTATTATTAATTTATTTAAAGAAGGGTTAAAATAGTTAAAATCAAAGTTTAATAAGTAAATCATTTTTAATATGGGGTTATACATAAGATAAATTCGACTATAAATATTCATTAAAAATCTAAAAAGATTTCCTACATGATGGTATTTTATTTGTAATTTTTAGACATAAAATAATTTAATTTATTTATGACACAACGATGATGCAGTAATTATCTTATTAATGAAATATTGACATAATTGATGTTATAAACACCAAAATAAATGTAATTTGAGATTTTTTATGAATTACACTAATTTTCTAGGTTACTATGATATATTAATGTTGATTTAATCAACTTGGTTCGAACATTTAATTCTGTTATGACTTTCACAAAAATAATATATCAAATAGTGTCAAAATTGACACAAAATAGTTTTTAAATCAAATATTATATTATTAATTGTTATTGTATTCCTAAAAATCTAAGGTTCGGCCAAATGACTTAGATAAGGATATATATATTAATAATAAACAATTTGGGGTTCGTTTGGCATGTTATAGTAAGTTTATTAACCATATAGTGAAAGAAAACAAAAAGACATGGTAAAAGTTAAATTATTTAACTTAGATTTAAATTTAATTGATAAGGTTAAAATAATATCCTAAACTTGTCTAAATTCTATTGGTTGATAGGATTTCGACCCCTCCCCACCTTATCTTCGAAATAAGACCCTTTGGAACCATTATAAACCGATTTTTACTTTAATATAAAATAATATTTTGAGATATTCCTAAGGTGCCCCTCTCCTTCCTTATAAAAGGACACATCCTCCCCCTCCTCCTCACACCAATTTGAGCACTGTAGCTCGGCCAACCCCTGCCAAAATCCCTTCTCCACTTCCCTAGAAACATCCTAGAGGTTCTGGTCTTCCTCAAAGACCAATTCTAGTGCCCTAAGAGGAGGTATCAAAGAGGCACTTCAAAGAAGAGGAGGTTCGGACACATACGAAGCAAATTGGACATAAGGTAAGGGAAATATCACAATCTCATTTTTATCCGAGATTGTTTATTTGTAAGTATTTACTGGGGTGTATTTTATCATCCACATCCATGTTTACTCAATATGTAATATTATTTCCATCCACCTAAAATTGTTTAAATCTATTTTTACCCTTCAGTGAGTTTTTAGTAATACGTATGAAAGGAATCTTTTGTCGTTTTTCGTACGAGGTACTTTTTGACTTTTCTGACAAAAGTACGAAGAATGTTTTTTTTAACTTATACGGCACGAACGGATTTCTACTGTTTTATAAAGCCTTATTTTAATGAAGCTTCCTCTAAAAGATTTCATGACTATTTTCAATAAAATCTCTTTCTTTTAAAATTGCATGATGTTTTGTGAAAAGAAATTGATTTTGAAGAAGAAAGGATATTTTCCTCAAGAATTCAATTCAAGTGTTTTATCAAAATTATTTCCCATCTAAGATAATAAAGGGTTCTGTTTCTATCCATATTTTTACATTGATTTGACTATGTTGTGATGGAATTATGTTTATGAATTCCTTTATCTTATATGAATGGTTTTATGATGTCATGTTGTTTTAAGAATCCCATTTTTATTACATGGGTTATGAAATGATGTATGATTTATGATTTTGTGGCACACATAAGAATGGTATCATTATGAGATGGGTGGGACCTATATCTCCCTCCAATGCATTGGGTAATGATTTTATATCTCATGAGATAGACATGGCTGAAATGGTAGGTTATACCGGTTCAGTGAAACAGGACTGAAACGAGGGTTACTCGATTCAGAAAGGGACTTTGTCCACTAAGATAGTCTTGGCAATGAGTCTTGACTAACAAGAAATGATTTTCTATGATTATGTGTGTATGCCACAAAGTTTCACGTTTTATGTTATGATTATTGGGATTACATTTCACTTCTATGATATATCCCATGTTATGATATTATGAGCTCTTTTGCAGGTTAAGATTTCCAAAAGCTATGTATATGATGTGATTGATATTTCTTTTGTTTACCCTTACTGAGCATTTGAGCTCACCCTTTTATGTTTTCTTTTCCCCAGGATATAAAGAAAGGTTTTAGGTAGAAAAAAGGGATGACCTTTATGGGAGATATTGAAGAACTTTCACCACGATTAGAAGATTACGTTCCGAGTTTCCAAAGACACTAAACTATTACGATCCTTTAGTGTGTGTTTTTGTTATGTACTAAGTATTCCGCAAATGTAATGTAATGTCCATGTACGTCAAGATACGGGTCTCTACAGTTGGTATCAGAGGAAAGGTTTAGTCAACCTTTGGAAACTAGGATGCGAGAACTTTAGTGAGATCCCTAGAGATATTTCTAAGGTATGTCTAGGGATGTCCCTAAGGTTAAGTATACGTATAGGTTATAGTACTAGAATTACGCTAACGGTCATAGAATTAAACCTAAGATGTTAGATATTGAAGGTACTCCCCCTTTATTATGTTGTTTTCCCTAGCATGATTTTTGCCTCTCACACTATTCTTTTTGGGTTTTAGACGATGGCTGGAACCCGAAGGAACCGTGTTGATCAATGCAATGGACAATGTAATGATTGCCCTCCTGAACAAACAAATGTTATGGGAGATGGAGTGCAAAATCTTATTTCTATACTTACACAAGCTATGAATCATTCTGTACTTCTAAATGAGCAGAGAAGGGAACAATATTCTATTGAGTCCTTCATGAGGCAACGCCCACCTTCTTTCAGTGGGTCTTCTGATCCACTTGTGGCTGAACAATGGATCAGTACTACTGAAAAGATATTTTCAGTTCTTCAATGTTCTGAACATGATAAAGTCATCTTAGCAGTATATCGTTTGGAAGGTGAAGCTGATCAATGGTGGAATCTTATCAAGAATATGAGGCCAAGAGATGAAATTGAGTCCATGGAATGGGACGAGTTCAAGAACTTGTTTTTCAGTAAGTACTTCCCTCGTATTCTTCGAACAAAGATGGAGAAAGAGTTTCTTGAACTGAAGCAAAGGGACGATGAATCTGTTGGTACCTATGAAGCAAATTTTACAAGACTTGCAAGGTATGCTTCTGGAATTATCATCCAACCTGAAAGTAAAGTTGATCGATTTTTCAGCGGCTTAAAACCAAGTCTTCGAAGGGCATTAGCTATAAGAGACTTCAGTAGCTATGAAGAAATTGTGCGTTGTGCTATCAAGGTAGAAATGGAAGTTGGTGTTACTTATCCATCTCATGGTTTTGACAAGAAACGAAAGATGGAGTTCAAGGAGAAATCTCAGAATAATGGTGAAAAGAAGATGAATGTTTCCTTATGCACAAAGTGTGGAAAGAAGCATGGTGGAGATTGTCTTAAAGGGACTAGAAAATGTTTTAAGTGTGGAAAAGAAGGTCATCGAGCAGCTGAGTGTCGAAGTAATGGAAAAAGGGTTTCTAATGATGTGAATAAAGCAAACACTGCAGAGAACGCACCACCAACACTTCAATGCTTCAAGTGCAAGGAAATGGGGCATTATGCTAATAATTTCCCTAATCCAAGGGTTAGCGATGATCAACATGAGCAACCACTGAAGGCAAAGGACAAAGGGAAGTCACATGCGATCACTATTGGCGATGTTGAATATGATAACGATGTGGTGGAATGATTAAGCGTTTATATAATGGGATTCCAAAATAATGTTGTATCATTGAGTATTGTAATATTTATTGATGTGGTATTCAAAGTGATTGAGATATTTTTTTTGGAAATAAGATGATATGCGCATAATGAAGACGAGAAAATGAAATGTTTAATAGTATTCATGAGCTCATGATTGATATAAGGACTAAGTGATATCATGGATTGAGTATATAGAATTTTGAGGATTTTGGTATGTGGAAAGTGTTAACTTTTAACTGCATTCATGTTTTCACTAAGGTATTAAAGAGAATACATGATTAAGGACTTTGAATGTTTAGAATGTGACCAACAAAACATATCTTATGATATATGGGGATCAACGATGGTATTAAATCTCTGGTAATCGATGTCACTATATTATGAGAGTGGACTGCAGTATTATGTATAAGCCTAAAGATTAGACTGGATTATGTTGGACATAAGTTAGTATTGTTTAAGGATAGAAGTTTTTTTTCGATATTATTGATGGGATGTTATAGTAATGTAGTTTTAGAAAAAGGACAACCTGCAGGACGGGCGACAGCCCATCGCTTCGGACAAGGCTGTAGGAATTGAACCCACAACCGAAGTGCGACTGGCCTTTATCGCCTACCACTGACCTACAGGAAGTCCCTGTTTAGTAGAAACTAGTTTTATTATATTAAGCAGTATGATATATGAAGTATAAGTCCATTTTAGGAACTATATATGATTAATCTCACTATAGAATGACTTATGTATATTTAATAACTTTTGCTTACCTTTTGTTGGAGACAGATGGAATGACCCGTCATTCTATCACATGATCTGCTAACACTTCACGAATAACAAATTCAACTTCATTTATTTAAGAGATGAAGTAGAAATTGTTCAAGGCACGAACAAAAGTGAGATTGTACCAAAATAAAGTAAGTATTTATTCTAAGCAAATTTTCAACTTTAGGGAAATGATCTTGAAAACCAAAAATGTTGTCCTAGTGATCTTATACCTGATGAATCAGATGGTACCTTATATCATCACAAATCTATGGATTTATGATTACTGGCTTTTCCATAGCCATGTTCTCTACCACTCTCCATCAGAACATGATGGTTAGATTTCTCTTCCATATCCATATTTTCACCTATGTGGAAACCCAGTGATTAGTTTATTTGGGTAATCGTTACATTTCATACTTTAGTTTTTAAAGCCAAGTTTTGGTATTCCCTTTTACGATGTGGGTTTCTATTAAAGAAACTTTCGAATAGTAAACCATTTATAACCCCGACGAATTTCGAGGGCGAAATTCATTTTAAGGGGGGTAGAATGTAACAGCCCAAGATTTTATAAAAAAATATTCTTTTTAATTTTATTAAAGTCTTGTGTTGTACGCTACACCAAAAGGAGCTTGCACAACACGCATCCTTGACTTGCCTTGCATTACACGCAATCGCGACCTTCCTCGATAGCGTGTGTAATACGCAATACCGAGTTTCACTAAACAACGATATGCTATTAAAATATTATTAAAACTAGCCGGTATGAATAGTAATAACAACTTTTTAAAATTCTGTAAATCTTATTTTTCAAAATGAACTTCATTTTTGGATTCGGAGTATCGAATTTAGCCTAAGGTGAAATTTTGGTACATTTCGGATAACTTTCATATTCTGATGAATAGTGAAAATTACTAAATTATAATTAAAAACAACTTTTTTAATCGAAATAATTAATAGTGATAAATCATTAATTTGAGTAGTTTTAAAGTATATTTAGAATATATTTTAACAATTTAATACAATGTTGGTCCTTGTATGTAATTTCACATTTAAACTAGACATAAACACGTGTCAATTTTTTGATAGATATTGTTTCTTAAAAACACGCTATTTGTTTTAACAGCGGGATTTAATTATAAAATTAATTAATGCAACTTTTATGTTATGAATTTGGTAAAATAGACTTCATTTTTAAATTCGGAATATGAAATATATCTTGGGATGAAATTTTGGCATTGTTCTGAAAAACATCAATTTTTGATGAATAGTGAAACTACTAAGTGGTAGGTTAAAAACTGAATTTTGCATAAAACTTAATTTTACCGCTTCTGTGAAAGGAATTTCGAAAATCCGAGAGACACGGTTAATATCAAGGACTAAAATGTGGTTCAATGAGATGAAAATAATTTTTTGTGAATAGTAACTTTTTACTTTTTTTACCACGGTTAATAGTAAATAGGGTAACTAAGGGTAAATATGATATTAATATTACCCTAACACATGTCCTAATTCTATTGGACAAGTGTAATTCGACCAAAAACAAACTTAGGAATAAAATATGACCATTTAGGCCCACTTGGATTAGATTAGGACATTTATTATTAATTTATTTAAAGAAGGGTTAAAATAGTTAAAATCAAAGTTTAATAAGTAAATCATTTTTAATATGGGGTTATACATAAGATAAATTCGACTATAAATATTCATTAGAAATCTAAAAAGATTTCCTACATGATGGTATTTTATTTGTAATTTTTAGACATAAAATAATTTAATTTATTTATGACACAACGATGATGCAGTAATTATCTTATTAATGAAATATTGACATAATTGATGTTATAAACACCAAAATAAATGTAATTTGAGATTTTTTATGAATTACACTACTTTTCTAGGTTACTATGATATATTAATCTTGATTTAATCAACTTGGTTCGAACATTTAATTCTGTTATGACTTTCACAAAAATAATATATCAAATAGTGTCAAAATTGACACAAAATAGTTTTTAAATCAAATATTATATTATTAATTGTTATTGTATTCCTAAAAATCTAAGGTTCGGCCAAATGACTTAGATAAGGATATATATATTAATAATAAACAATTTGGGGTTCGTTTGGCATGTTATAGTAAGTTTATTAACCATATAGTGAAAGAAAACAAAAAGACATGGTAAAAGTTAAATTATTTAACATAGAGTTAAATTTAATTGATAAGGTTAAAATAATATCATAAACTTGTCTAAATTCTATAGGTTGATAGGATTTCGACCCCTCCCCACCTTATCTTCGAAATAAGACCCTTTGGAACCATTATAAACCGATTTTTACTTTAATATAAAATAATATTTTGAGATATTCCTAAGGTGCCCCTCTCCTTCCTTATAAAAGGACACATCCTCCCCCTCCTCCTCACACCAATTTGAGCACTCTAGCTCGGCCAACCCCTGCCAAAATCCCTTCTCCACTTCCCTAGAAACATCCTAGAGGTTCTGGTCTTCCTCAAAGACCAATTCTAGTGCCCTAAGAGGAGGTCTCAAAGAGGCACTTCAAAGAAGAGGAGGTTCGGACACATACGAAGCAAATTGGACATAAGGTAAGGGAAATATCACAATCTCATTTTTATCCGAGATTGTTTATTTGTAAGTATTTACTGGGGTGTATTTTATCATCCACATCCATGTTTACTCAATATGTAATATTATTTCCATCCACCTAAAATTGTTTAAATCTATTTTTACCCTTCAGTGAGTTTTTAGTAATACGTATGAAAGGAATCTTTTGTCGTTTTTCGTACGAGGTACTTTTTGACTTTTCTGACAAAAGTACGAAGAATGTTTTTTTTAACTTATACGGCACGAACGGATTTCTACTGTTTTATAAAGCCTTATTTTAATGAAGCTTCCTCTAAAAGATTTCATGACTATTTTCAATAAAATCTCTTTCTTTTAAAATTGCATGATGTTTTGTGAAAAGAAATTGATTTTGAAGAAGAAAGGATATTTTCCTCAAGAATTCAATTCAAGTGTTTTATCAAAATTATTTCCCATCTAAGATAATAAAGGGTTCTGTTTCTATCCATATTTTTACATTGATTTGACTATGTTGTGATGGAATTATGTTTATGAATTCCTTTATCTTATATGAATGGTTTTATGATGTCATGTTGTTTTAAGAATCCCATTTTTATTACATGGGTTATGAAATGATGTATGATTTATGATTTTGTGGCACACATAAGAATGGTATCATTATGAGATGGGTGGGACCTATATCTCCCTCCAATGCATTGGGTAATGATTTTATATCTCATGAGATAGACATGGCTGAAATGGTAGGTTATACCGGTTCAGTGAAACAGGACTGAAACGAGGGTTACTCGATTCAGAAAGGGACTTTGTCCACTAAGATAGTCTTGGCAATGAGTCTTGACTAACAAGAAATGATTTTCTATGATTATGTGTGTATGCCACAAAGTTTCACGTTTTATGTTATGATTATTGGGATTACATTTCACTTCTATGATATATCCCATGTTATGATATTATGAGCTCTTTTGCAGGTTAAGATTTCCAAAAGCTATGTATATGATGTGATTGATTTTTCTTTTGTTTACCCTTACTGAGCATTTGAGCTCACCCTTTTATGTTTTCTTTTCCCCAGGATATAAAGAAAGGTTTTAGGTAGAAAAAAGGGATGACCTTTATGGGAGATATTGAAGAACTTTCACCACGATTAGAAGATTACGTTCCGAGTTTCCAAAGACACTAAACTATTACAATCCTTTAGTGTGTGTTTTTGTTATGTACTAAGTATTCCGCAAATGTAATGTAATGTCCATGTACGTCAAGATACGGGTCTCTACAAAGAATGTGAGGTGGAATCCATCTGAGGATGATTAAAGAAGAATGGGGTTTTTGGATGAAGACCATGCAATTCCTAATTATTGCATGAGAACCATGGGTTTTGATGAAGACCATGCAATTACTCATGATTCCATGAGAACCATGCAAGAGGCTTCTTGAAGAATTGAATCACATGGTTTGCATGAAGTAGATCATGACGGTTGATGAAGAAGGCAATGTTCCAATGATTGGAATTCTAAGAAGGTCATCCAATGATTGGAATTCTGAGATATCCATGCACATCACATTGTCATAGAATATGATGATGCTGAAGCTATGACTTCAAAGAATACATATCACAATAGTGGAGTTTGTGATAACAGCATAAGAGTTGCTAAAGGATACAGATCACCAAAAAGAAGTGATGTTGTGGTGGTCGTGCTTGTTGAAAAAGAAAACAAACGACATAAAAATTTGTTGAAAAAGGAGATTCCACGGTGTCATGTCAAGTTCGAGGACTGTGGGTAATGATACATGTTTTATTCAAGGAACATCGAAAAAGGAATGGATGATCTGGAGGCGGACAAAAATAGCAGATACAAGGTGGAACCGTTTTCCAGTGTTTGCCAAATTTTTGGGGTCCATAATTTGGAGGTTGGTGAGCATCGCGAAAAGTGGATTTCCATGAAGATCATAATTTCATATGGAAAAGGCATGAGTATCACTAAGATGGGATGCATGGATTGGATTTCGCGAAGACCAGAAGAATGGAGGCGGTGATTCTTCGCGATTACGTCAAACTTTGCGAACAGCAGAAGCTGGAGTGCTCCGCGACGATGAAGGGCTTTGCAAGGAAGCTTCGCGACGATGAAGGGCTTTGCGAGGGAGCTTCGCAGCGAAGGTGAGAAGTAGTTGACGGGATTCTCTGTGATTACGACAAGCTCTGCGAATGGAAAATTTCCGTAGTGCTTCGTGATTTTGAGAGAATTCCGGCGGGAATTTCAAAGCTACATGATTTGAGTTGACGTGGCATTGACTTCGCTTGGAAAGTTCGAGGTTCGGTGGAATTGCCTATAAATAGAGGCCGACCCCCTCAAGAGAATAATAGAGAATTTCATAGAAAATCCTTTTCTCTTTGTTTGCAAAGGTCACTCACGAAGGCAGTGTGCTTCACAAAAGATGAGCTTCGCGGTGGCTATTCTAGCTCTACGAAAGTCGTGCGCCCCGCGTTGGCTCAGTGAGCTTCGTGAAGAGGTAGGAGCTCCGCGACAACCAAGCATTGCGAAGGCTGGAGAATCGCAAGAGTGCTTTGCGATTGAGCTTCGCGAAAAGGCAGGGACTCCGCGAAGGATTGTTTGAGCTTTGCAAAATTGGGAGCCTTGCGTAGTAGGGTACTTTGTGAAGGCCGTTTCCAAAGGTTGTTCGCCCAGTGGACAAGGGAAAAAGGGGTATTCATCAGTGGATGAAATTTGGACTTCAACAAAGAATCATTTATTGATCAATCACACAAGTGATTATAATTCTGGAAAACAAAGACAAGGGGATCTAGTGCATTCATTCATTGCACTAAAGTAAAAGCTTGAATAAAAAAGAGCATAAACTCAGGACTCTGATGCAAGAAAAGTCTCATGCTGAACAGGAGACAAAGACTTCAATTCAAATCTATTGAAGAGACCTTCACGTCTATAAATTGTGTGAGACTTCACCAACGGCAGTGAGCCAGGGGGAGTCAACGGGAGTGACCCGAGGGAAGAATTGAGCTATCCCTGAACCATTGTAAAGGCAGTGATCCTGGGACAGAGTGACTGTGCCTGAACAATTGTAATCTACAGCTACTGAAGCATAGTGGATTCAGGTACGATCGAAAACCTGTCAGCGTATGCTCCTTGGACGTAGCCCTTAGTGGTGAACCAAGTAAAAATATTTGTGTCATCTCTCTGCATCTGAATGTATCATTGGTGATCATATCCTTCATACAGGTTTAAGTAGTTCCTACCAATGTGGGAACAAGATCCACAACTTTAAGAAGAAAACGTTGACACCCTAATTCACCCCTCCCCTCTTAGGGTGTCCCGGGGTCCTACAAGTGGTATCAGAGCGAGGTTAATGTATGTTGGCTATTCTACAGTAATTCTATAGAGAAGAGGATTTTAGTTTCTTTCCTAAGGTCAACAATGAAGAGTAGTCTTGATAATAACGCAGTCATTTCTGAGCAGAAGTCTACATCAGGAAAAACCATGATAAACAGGAAAAAGAAAGAGAAGAAGCAGCTAAAGAAGTCCATCATATCTAAAGAAGATGCAGTGTCTTGTTCCCCATGCCATTCCAATAATGAAGAAACATCAGGCTTGGAAAGTATCAAGCAGGTGGCTCAGGATTCTTCCAGAGGAAAGGATGACACCCCTAATTCAAGATTTCAGGAAAAACTCAAAACATATCATCATTTTATTCCTGAAGAAAGGGTTGCGATTATTTGTAGCCTATTCCAATCTATGCACGTTGAGATCACTCGATTAGAAATGGAAGCTGACAATATGGAAAAGGGGTTGGAAAGAAAAGTTCTGGAAAGTATGAAGCTCACCAAACATGTGAATGTCATTAAAGAAAAAGAGGAAGTCAATAATAATCTAAAAGAAAGGATCCATGCACTTAAAGATGAGCTGAAGAAGAGAAATGAAGTCAAGAGTTTTTGTTTGGAAGAAACTTCCATGAAATTCAGGGAACTTGACTCTTTGTTATAAAACAAAGTTAAGATGCATGAGGATGAGGTTGAAGGATTGAATAAGACTTGTGAAGAGAAGATGATCATGATTGAAGATCAGAAGATCATCCTCAATAATGAAAGTCATAAATTGGAATCCCAATTAACAAATCTTGAGAAGACACATATTGAGACTCCACAAAAGAATGAAACAGGACATGTTGGTACTCAATGTTCATCGGAGGCTACTAAAGCTAAAGTACCTCCAACATGTGACTAGAATATTATGACAACTCTTGAGTTTCCACCTCAATAATCAGTCGCTGCTGGTACTCAATGCTCAGTGGAGGATTCTGTTGTCAAAAGACCTCCAACATGTGATAATAATATCATGACTTCACTCATTGATCTATCAAAAGAAACTGAGAATGTGAAGGTATCATCCAAACCATCTTGTACTCATGTTTCTAAATACGTTCTGACAATCAGTGCATGTTGGAAAAAAAGTTCTAAGAATGTATGGATGAGGAAAGGTGAGAAGAATAAACCTACCACCATGGATAGGGTGGATGAGAAGAAAGAGGAGGAAGTTGGTTCCTCAAATAGAGCACAAAAGATTAATAAGATGGCCCAACAACCTCATACAGAAGAAACAAAGAAGAAAAGATTTGTGGGCTAATGTTGGTGCTGCAGCATATTTGGGCACTGTGCACTAGATTGTTTTTACAATCCATTACATGGAAAAGCACAGGGAAAGCCTATATCAAAGGGAAGGAATCCAGAGATGAAGAAGCAACATCCGTAGATCCAGAAGCATCTGTTCACCGCAAACAGATTTGGAATTCTTGATAACATCTGTGATGTATGCAATGACAGAGGTCACGTGGCAAGTACATGCCCACATCAATATGATTTCACTGTTGATAAGAAATGAATACCTCTGATGCCGGAAAAGAATGAAGCAGCTACCTTGGGAAGAAATCAGAAGAATGTTGTGAACACACAATTTCCCAGGAAGATCTCAAGAAGGGAAGCTGAGAAGACCCAGGATTTTAGATCCATGAAATTGAAGGGTCATTCATCCAAAAGAAACACTAAGTGGGATGAAACTCAGATGAACCCATGTGGAAGACCCAAACTAGCTGCAATAGTTCTAAATGACATATTGGTCATCTGGCCAGAAGATTTAAAAAGAATGAGGAAACTTGAAGATGAAAAGGCCATGAATGGTGACAAAGGAAAAGGAAACATTTCACATGATGAAGACAGAGTGCAGGAGAGATTGCAAACCAAGAAAAACACTTGTGTCAAAGAATTTCTTTGTGAGAGATGCAAGAAATATAGTCACGTTGCAAAAAGTTGTCTAACCTTAATACCAAAACAAGAAGCAGTCCTTAAGAGTAGTAAGAATCAATCATTCATGATGGCTGTTAAGAAGAACAATTCTCCACACAAAGAAAAAGAGAATGTAAAAAGAGCCATGCCACATCAACACATATTAGAACATATGTTTAAATATTCAGGCATTAAGACTGGATTGAACAGAGGAACTTGGTTGAGAAAAACACCTCAACTATGCAGCTCATATTGATGAAGTAAGGAGGAACCACCTTATTCCCTTATTCATTTGTGTATTGTATTTGTGCTAATAATGCAAGGAATTGAAGGTGAAGCATGCTCTCAGGGGGAGAACCTCAGAACTAGTGAATGCCGTCAACTCTTGATAGCCAAGCTAATGAAGTTTCCATCCTTAGTAGATTCTTCAATTTATATTCAAAGATTATGATGACGAAGGATAACTCTTGATGAAGATGATGAGGAGTGTTTCCCTTGAGGGGGAGTAAAATGAAGAATCTTCCATAATCATTGTCTCAATCAATATCAACTCTAGTTGGACTCAAAAGCAGTTACTCTATGAATTTATTGAAGAACATGTCAATGGAGAAGGTATGCCATTTCTCAATCTCTATCCCTTGGTTACTCAGATCAATGATCATTCTACAAAGGGGGAGTAACTGAATTGATCAGTGACATAAAAAGAATGGAAGTTCCCCAAGGTCACTTATCCTGCCGATAGCACTTGAATGTTTTTGATCTGTTTGTTGATGTGAGTGCAGGAGTTTCAGGTTTATTATTCCCTATCACATTTTTTTTCTTCTTCTACCTGAAATAAATATGGTAAACCCTTGAAGAGAAAATACATGATTTATCATCTCATGTTGGTATCATGATCTGTGAATAAGGGACAACCTTGTTGACTTAATCAAATCCTCTTGTTTTCTACATCGATCATTTCTCAAGTAGACTTAGAGTGAAATGATTAATGAAACATTTCTTAAGTGTGGATTGATACCCTCCCTGCCATGCACTTTGTATTTCTTATCAATAAGTGGGAGAGAAAGTGAAATGACAGTTTGAAAAGAAAAGTTGATTGAAGAGAAGATTCTCATTTTGTCATTGATGAATTCATTTAAGAAGATGTATAAGGTATTGACAACAAAATACAAAGGGGGAGATTTTTGGAACCACTTTGTGTATAAGTTTGTATTTGTTGTCAATAGTTGTCAGTGAAGATCAAAATGAAGGAGATCAAGAACTACTCTAATGAAATGGAGGAATGGAAGATCAAAATGAAGGAGATCATGAAGTACTCCGATGAAGTAGAGGAATGGTGATTCAGACAATTGTTATACTGATCATAAGTTCAATGAACATGTGTCAAAGGTGATACATTGTTTACAATAATGAAGAATGTGATGTGCAATCCATCTAAGGATGATTAAAGAAGAATGGGGTTTTTGGATGAAGACCATGCAATTCCTCATTATTGCATGAGAACCATGGGTTTTGATAAAGACCATGAAATTACTCATGATTGCATGAGAACCATGCAAGAGACTTCTTGAAGAATTGAATCACATGGTTTGCATGAATTAGATCATGAAGGTTGATGAAGAAGACAATGTGCCAATGATTGGAATTATAAGAAGGTCGTGCAATGATTGGAATTCTGAAATAGCCATGCACATCACATTGTCATAGAATATGATGATTCTGAAGCTATGCCTTCAAAGAATACATATCACAATAGTGGAGTTTGTGATAAATGTAGAATAGTTGCTGAAGGATACAGATCACCAAGAAGAAGTGTTGTTGTGGTGGTCGTGCTTGTTGAAAAAGCAAACAAACGACCTAAATTTTTTTTGACAAAGGAGATTCCATGGTGGCATGTCGAGTTCGAGGACTGTGGGTAATGATCCATGTTTTATTCAAGGAACATCGACAAAGGAATGGATGATATGGAGGTGGAAAAAAAGAGCAGATACAAGGTGGTGGTGTTTTCCAGTGTTTTCAAAATTTTTGGGGTCCAAAATTTGGAGGTTG
The DNA here is from genome assembly GCA_963277665.1 of Viscum album. NCBI lineage: Eukaryota > Viridiplantae > Streptophyta > Magnoliopsida > Santalales > Viscaceae > Viscum > Viscum album. The sequence continues at coordinate 1,344,685,704 of OY728156.1, forward strand.
GTGAGCATCACGAAATGTGGATTTCCATAATGATCATAATTTAAAATGGAAAAGGCATGAGTTTCGCGAATATGGGATACATGGATTGGATTTCACGAAGACCAGAAGAATGGAGGCAGTGATCCTTCGCGATTACGTCAAGCTTCGCCAACGGCAGAGGCTGGAGAGCTCCGCGGCGATGAAGGGATTTGCAAGGGAGCTTCGCGGCGATGAAGGGATTTGTGAGGGAGCTTCGCGGAGAAGGTGTGAAGTAATTGACGGGATTCTCCGCGATTATGATGAGCTCCACGAATGGAAAATTTCTGTAGTGCTTCGCGATTTTGAAAGAATTCCGGTGGGAACTTCAGAGCTTCGCGATTTGAGCTGACGTGGCATTGACTTCGCACGGAAAGTTCGAGGGTTGGTGGAATCGCCTCTAAATAGAGGTCGACCCCCTCAACAGATGTAGAGAAAATTTCAGAGAAAATCCTTTGCTCTCAGTTCGCAAAGGTCACTCGCGAAGGTAGTGTGCTTCGCGAAAGCGGAGCTTCGCGGCGGCTATTCTGGCTCTGCGAAAGTCGTGCGCCCCGCGTTGGCTCAGTGTGCTTCGCGAAGAGGCAGGAGCTCTTCGACAGCCAAGCATTGCGAAGGCTGGAGCATCACGAGAGTTCTTCGTGATTGAGCTTCGCAAAAAGGCAGGGACTCCACGAAGGCTTGTTTAAGCTTTACAAAATTGGGAGCCTTTCTTAGTAGGGTACTTTGTGAAGGCCCTTTCCAAAGGTTGTTCACCCAGTGGACAATGGAAAAAGGGGTATTCATCAGTGGATGAAATTTGGACTTCAACAGAGAATCATTTATTGAGAAATCACACAAGTGATTGTAATTTAGGTAAACAAAGACAAGGGCATCTAGTGCATTCATTCATTGCACTAAAGTGAAAGGTTGAATACAAAAGAGCATCAACTCCGGACTCTGATGCAAGAAAACTCTCATGCTAAATAGGAGACAAAGACTTCAATGCAAATCTATTAAAGAGACCTTCACGTCTATAAAATTTGTGAGACTTCACTAATGGCAGTGAGCCAGGGGGAGTCAACAGGAGTGACCCGAGGGAATCAGTGAGCTATCCCTGAACCTTTGTAAAGGAAGTGAGCCTGAGACAGAGTGACTGTGCCTAAAAAATTGTAATCTATAGCTAGTGAAGCATAGTGGATTCAGGTACGACCGAAAACCTATCAGCGTATGCTCCTTGGACGTAGCCCTTAGTGGTGAACCAAGTAAAAATAGTTTTGTCATCTCTCTGCATGTGAATGTATCATTGTTGATCATATCCTTCATACAGGTTTAAGTAGTTCCTACCAATGTGGGAACAAGATCCACAACTTTAAGAAGAAAACATTGACACCCTGATTGACCCCTCCTCTCTCAGGGTGTCCCAGGGTCCTACAATAAGAAAAGTTGTTCACCTATAATATTTTATGATGTGTATGGGTAGACCCTTTTATAAGTAATATAATGAAATTACATATAGTGATTATATTTTATTTTTCCTTTTATATTATTCCTTCATGGGTATATGATTCATATCTTACCAAATCATTAAGGGATTTATTTTTCAATCTCATTTTAATCAGGATTGTTTATACCTGTATTTTCATTTAGGAAAATTTAATAATACTTATCTAATAAACCCCATTAATTTTATTCTCCATTAATTATTTATGTTTATTTAATTTTATCCTTTCTTTTTCCTGTAATTATGTACTCAAGAGAGAAAATAATGTTTCAATGCAAAATTGGGTTTTTTTTTACTATTTAGTTGGTAATAATTTTATTCCATGCCAGGTTTTCATTAAAACACATTCTGTAATATTTTTTAAAATATCCTATAATTGTTTAAGTTAATTTTTACCAAAATTTTAATTTTCATAAAAAATTAAAATGGATATTCTTTTCATTTTTTCGAATAATTTACTATTGAATTTTTCGAAAAAATTGAAATTAATATTTTATAACATGCAAGACTTGAAAATAAAATTCCACTATTATGGCCACTCAATTATTGGATCATACTTTAAAATTTTCTAGGGATACTTTTAATGGAAATTTAATCATTAATATTTTGAATGTTTTTAGATTTAATATAACTGCATTTAAAATGAAAATGATGTCTTCTGTAAATAAATATTATCACAGTCTTTTAAAGAGATTTTTCATATATGAAAATATATTTTTATGTTACTTATGTTTCACTATGGATATTGTTATATCATAATGTGTCTATTATTTCTCTATAGGATTTTTGTTTATGATGATGAATGTAAAGACCCGTAAAATTCAAGGAAAATTTTTTCTTAATTTTCTTTGGATTTTTTACAAGAGCGCGGTTCAGACGGCACCTGATTCCGAGGCCCGGAGTGACCGGAATTAATTTCCGAAGTTTGGCTCGGGTACGTTCAGTGAACGAACGAGCGGGAATTCCTAACTTTTGATTCGGTGCTCGGAATTGAAATCCGAGGGCACCGATGAACTCGCAGCGCCGATATTCGCTTAAAGAGACCCTTTCGGGAGTTGCGTTTGTTGCGGGACGAAAGTTAGTTTTTGGGAGAATTATAAAATGTTGAATAAAAAAAAATGTGGATTCTTTTTATTTCACTTTTGTAGGTTAACTCCTCTCAAAAGGAGTTGGGGGTGGGACCCACACCCACTTAACCTACTTTGAGAGGATTAAGTGTGGTGGGACCCACACGAACCTAAACCTCTCAACTTCCCCCTTAAACTCCCCTCTCTCCCTCTTAATTGTTTGTAAACTTAACATCAAATTAATTACACATGACATGTTAATTAATTAAGTGTTATGTTTGAATTTTGAAGTTTTGAATTCCTAGGATTGGTAAATAAAATAAGGAGAGACCTTATTTTATTTTGTTAGCCAACTTGTGTGGATTTCATTTGAGAGCTCCTCCTCCATCTTCTTCATCTTGACGAAGAACGTTCATCTTGACGAAGAACGCTCAAACTCCGACGAAGAACGACGCCTCTCTTCTTCGTCCTCGGTGTCAACAAGAGGGAACGCCGCATCCTCCTCGGGCCTTCTTCGTCGGCAAACGAAGATCCGCCAACAGCGTGACTCTTCGAACGCATCCCTTCGTCATCGGATTTGACGAACGGCTTCCGCGACACCCGACCTCCGCGACGCCGTCTTCCGCGGAGCGTAGCCGAACCTTTGAATCTTAAACCCGAGGTAGGGGTTGTCGATTTCTTTTGGTTTCCTTATTTTTATTCTTGATCGTGCTTTTAGCAAGATTAACGTGTGACATGATTTTTCTTTAAGTTGCGTTATTATTATTAACGCGAGGGGGGCCGGACCGCACGAACACGGCCGAACCCCCCTCCAACGTTCTTGTTTTATTCTTGCGATGGAAGCAAAGTGGCGTGGTGCCGTCGCACCACGCGGTTTACCGTGCGTTTAATTTACGCAACGCCGTCGCGCTACGTCGAGGAGAATCTTCAAGAACGCGACGCCGTCGCGCCGCGTTGAAAAGAATCGAAGCACGGCGAAGGGGCGCGGTGCCGACGCACCGCGCCAGATGACGAACGCCGCGGCCGGTTCCGGGCCGCGGCGGGACGAGAAGACCGCGGCCGGTTCCAGGCCGCGGCGGGACGAGGAGACCGCGGCCGGTTCCGGGCCGCGGCGGAAGGGAAGACCGGCGGCCGGTCCGCCGGTGTCGGAAGCCGAAGAGGGGACCGGATTTTCCGGTCCCGTTGGAGAAGACCGACCGGCCAGCTGGCCGGCCGGATGCCATTAAACCGGGGAATTTAATTCCCCGGCTGGTATTTTAAAACCCCCCCTCTTTAAGAGAGGGGGGCGGTTCTTTGAAGGAGGGGGCAGCGCCCCCCTCGGTTCCGCTCCAGCAAGCCCCCCACGTGGGGGGGGGGGGGGGGGCGCTTGTTAAAAAAACGGCGCGGCCAGTGTCGCGCCGCCCTCCAGAAAACGCGGGGCTTAGCCCCGCGTGCCGCCGCCGCCGCCATCGCGGCCCGCCGCCGCCCCCGCGGCCCGCCGCCGCCACCGCCGCCGGCCGCCGCGCCGCCCAGGGGGGGGGGGGGGGGTCGGGCCGGGTCGGCCCGGACCCGGACCCCCCCGTTTCGGACCAGTTTTGGTTTTCGCTCATAACTTGAGCCTCGGACCTCCGATCGACGAACCGTCAGCGGCAACGCGATCCTTGGATCGAGACGGTCGTTTCGGTATATCGCACTCAAGGTTTTGGTTTACTTTGAGTTCGGCCGGGTTGGTTCGTTCACGAAACCAACCGGGCCTTCGGAGCGGAAACGCTCATATCTTGAGCTACGGACGTCCGTTTGACGTGCCGTCAGTCGCGTAGTGTTCCTCTTAGTGAGACGGATCTTTTGGAATACTCCGCCCGAGGTTTGGACGCAGGTGGAGTACGGTCGGGTTGGTTTTGCCTTAAAAACCAACCGGGCCCCGGAGACGAAAATGCCTATAACTCTCAGACCGGGCGTCCGATCGACGCGCCGTCTGTTGCGTTGAGTTCCTGTTGACGATACGGAACTTTTGGATACATCAACTCTGGTCTTTGTGACAGTTGATGTATCAGCCTCTCGGCTCGTGGAGCGGACCCTCCGTACGAGCTTGCTGTGTGCGGGAACCCTAGTGCTGGCTGCGACTGTTCTACTGCTACGACTGCTACTGTGACTGCGACGACGACAGTACAGAGATCCTGTGTGGATTTGACGACGACAGTACATAGATCCTGTGTGGATTTGACGACGACAGTACAGAGATCCTGTGTGGATTTGACGACGACAGAACAGAGATCCTGTGTGGATTTGACGACGACGACTACAGCACTCAGCGATCCTACGTGGATCAGTGCTACAGGTTCTGTGTGAGCCCGATCCTGTGTGGGTCCTTGCGCTCAGCGGTTCTGTGTGAGCCAGCGCCTACAGGTTCTGTGTGAGCCCGATCCTGTGTGGGTCTTCTGCGGGGGTTAGTTACCTATCGATCCTTCGTGGGTCCGACGACTTAGATGGATCAGTGATCATCTTTATCGTCCTTGAAGAAGTATACCTGTGTGAGCTGAATCCTGTTGCTTTCCTGTGTGGATTGTGCTGTGCAATCCTGTGTGGATTATGTTTTGCTTTCCTATGTGGAATACGTATACTTTCCTGCGTGGACTGAGTTGTACTTGGGCTCGGAGGTTGGAGAGTATTAGAATTGATGACTTAGGTATATGTATGGGCATATACCTAAGCAGTGTCGGTTGTTACTTCGTGATTTTACTTTTCTTCGTGGTTTATCCTTTGTGGATTTGAGAGACCTTCAGGGGTCTCGGGGTCCCTACTGAGTAGCTTATACTCACCCCTTCACGGGCTTCGCCCGCACTACGTTGTGTTGGTTGCAGACGACAGACAGCGTTGACCTTAGCTGAGGCTTGCAGAGCGGGACGGTACCCGGAGGTGGACCACTGGGTGAGACGTGCACGGAGCGGACGGTGGGACCCGTGGAGCAAAGGAGCTATCTGTACCCACCCTTCAGGTGGGATGTCCAGTGGACAGCTCGGAGTAGCGGCTTTTACTTTTCAGTTGCTGTTTTTCCCTTTTCGAGTTGTACTTTACTTTCAGTTTGGGTTTGTATTCTGGCCCATTTACTTTTCCGCACTTTCAGTCGTACTCTGCTTGTTTAGTGTTTACTTCCGCTTGTTTACTCTGTGGTGTGTGTTTACTTTTCAAAGGCAATGCCTTCCCTTTTTACCGGGATTTACGCCTTGGTGCTAGTCGCCAGCCCCTGGCCTATGGAAGGCGGGCTTGGGGTAGTCACGGCACGGACCCCGAGGGCGGGTCGTGACAAATTGGTATCAGAGGAGTTCGGTTCTACCGCGAACTCTGATCTTTTCTATGTGAAGCAATAATGTTTAGCGTATTGAGTGTGGTTATCAGTCCAGGGAGTCCAGTGTTGGTGCGGCGGCCGACGTATCCGTACACCAGGACCCTGACTTCTGATTTCCGACTTAATGCACGAAAACATTGATTGCGTGTGTGTTTCAAGTTTCCTTTGTGATTACTTGTGTCAGCTCACCGGGTATACTGATCTGCTTTATGAAAGTCTCAAGTTTTCCTTGTGATTACTTGTGCCAGCTCACCAGGTATACTGTTCTAACCGTGGCGCACCTGTTTCCTTTTCAGGATGGCCCCACGACGGCAGCCAGCTAGGGTTCTGAGAGTCGAGCGAGACGACAGCCCACCGAGCGACGAGGCTTCGGTGCAGGGCCCTTTGTCAGCAGTGGCACCGGCAGTAGCTTTACCCGCCGATCCCCCGATGCTTCCAGCAGCAGCCGCTGATGATGCACGTCGCCTCAGCGCACTGCATGAGTTTCAGCGCCAGCGACCGCCCATGTTTCACGGGGAGACGGATCCCCAGGCAGCAGAGGACTGGCTGGAGGCAGTGGTTCGAGTGTTTAGGCTAGTGAGGACACCAGCAGACCTCATGGTGATCCTCGCTGCGAGCCTACTACACGCAGCAGCAGGATGATGGTGGAGCTTGATGCTCCAGGTGCACGATGAGGCATCTCTTCTTTGGACGGACTTTGAGAGCATCTTCCGCTCGGAGTTCGTCCCAGCCACCCTTCGTGCGGTGCGTATCCAGGAGCTTCTACAGCTGCGGCAGGGCAGCATGACGGTCGCTCAGTACTCGGCGAGATTTACCGATCTCTCGCGCTACTCGACCGACATGGTACGGGACCCATTCTTCCGGGCCCGGACCTTCGAGCAGGGTTTGAGACACGAGATCAGGGCATCGCTGATCTCCCTCAGCATACCGACTCAGACAGGAGTACTGGAGCGGGCCCTTCTGATCGAGAGCTTCCTTGCTGAGTCTACACCAGCACAGAGACCCACCGCAGGACGGCACGTGGCAGAGTCATCTGCAGCTGGCAGTCGGCGAATGACTCAGGGGTCCAGACAGACCAGACCTCAGGGCACTGGCTCAGCAGTGCAGGGCACACAACGCGGAGCCAGTCTTTCGAGTGGAAGACAGTGCTATGCATGCGGCGGGCGAGGCCACATGGCTCGTGACTGCCCGACACGCCATGCGGAGGAGCAGCAGACGGTTGAGGAACCACCTAGGTAGAGGCAGAGGTTCGACCGTGGCGGTCCGCAGGGAGGAGGCGGACGAGGCAGAGGAGCTGGACGAGCAGCTGGTGGTGGCCGACGCTTTGAGGCTCTACCACCACCACCACCAGGAGGTCCACCCCGACCGCAGGGGAGAGCTCAGCTTCAGGCAGCCGAGGCCTTCGATCATGGAGCCCTGGGAGCCGATGGACAGGAGCAGAACTAGTGGATACATCCTTTGTACTTCTGGTTCCTTGTTGCTTTTGTGTAGCGTCTTGTATTACGAGCTGCAATAATAAAAGACGCATACCTTGTGATGTTTTCGTTCCTGTCCTCTATCGTAATGTTACTAAGAGGTTCCAGTTTTGGCTGTTGACTTGACCCTCACTTGTGAGACATCTACTGGAGGAGACCCAGTTACCACACACTGATGCCGACAGTGTGACTCAACCCTTGGAGGCGAGAGTAACGGTTGAATCTCTTAGTAGTAGCGTCGAGGCCTTACGACGTCATCCTTAGTATGGATTAGTATCATCCATGTTAGGATTGACTGTTTTAGGCAAAGAATGTGGTTCATCCAGGGGATGAGACCAGATTTCTCTTTTCGGCAAAAGAGAAATCTTGCAGCTCTGGTGGGACCGGAGATGGTCCGGGCCACGTCAGAGGAGGTCCATGTCATCCAGGAGCGGGTCCTACATGGGCGATCGATTCCTCTTGTGCGCAACAGATGGCGGCACGGGAATCTCCAGGAGAGCACATAGGAGCGGGAGGCTCAGATGCGTGCTCAGTACTCTCTTTTGGTTTCCCTAGTTTTTGATGTAGCTTTACGGGGACGTAAAGCCCTGAGGTGGGAGTAATGTAAAGACCCGTAAAATTCAAGGAAAATTTTTTCTTAATTTTCTTTGGATTTTTACAAGAGCGCGGTTCAGACGGCACCTGATTCCGAGGCCCGGAGTGCCCGGAATTAATTTCCGAAGTTTGGCTCGGGTACGTTCAGTGAACGAACGAGCGGGAATTCCTAACTTTTGATCCGGTGCTCGGAATTGAAATCCGAGGGCACCGATGAACTCGCAGCGCCGATATTCGCTTAAAGAGACCCTTTCGGGAGTTGCGTTTGTTGCGGGACGAAAGTTAGTTTTTGGGAGAATTATAAAATGTTGAATAAAAAAAATGTGGATTCTTTTTATTTCACTTTTGTAGGTTAACTCCTCTCAAAAGGAGTTGGGGGTGGGACCCACACCCACTTAACCTACTTTGAGAGGATTAAGTGTGGTGGGACCCACACGAACCTAAACCTCTCAACTTCCCCCTTAAACTCCCCTCTCTCCCTCTTAATTGTTTGTAAACTTAACATCAAATTAATTACACATGACATGTTAATTAATTAAGTGTTATGTTTGAATTTTGAAGTTTTGAATTCCTAGGCTTGGTAAATAAAATAAGGAGAGACCTTATTTTATTTTGTTAGCCAACTTGTGTGGATTTCATTTGAGAGCTCCTCCTCCATCTTCTTCATCTTGACGAAGAACGTTCATCTTGACGAAGAACGCTCAAACTCCGACGAAGAACGACGCCTCTCTTCTTCGTCCTCGGTGTCAACAAGAGGGAACGCCGCATCCTCCTCGGGCCTTCTTCGTCGGCAAACGAAGATCCGCCAACAGCGTGACTCTTCGAACGCATCCCTTCGTCATCGGATTTGACGAACGGCTTCCGCGACACCCGACCTCCGCGACGCCGTCTTCCGCGGAGCGTAGCCGAACTTTTAAATCTTAAACCCGAGGTAGGGGTTGTCGATTTCTTTTGGTTTCCTTATTTTTATTCTTGATCGTGCTTTTAGCAAGATTAACGTGTGACATGATTTTTCTTTAAGTTGCGTTATTATTATTAACGCGAGGGGGGCCGGACCGCACGAACACGGCCGAACCCCCCTCCAACGTTCTTGTTTTATTCTTGCGATGGAAGCAAAGTGGCGTGGTGCCGTCGCACCACGCGGTTTACCGTGCGTTTAATTTACGCAACGCCGTCGCGCTACGTCGAGGAGAATCTTCAAGAACGCGACGCCGTCGCGCCGCGTTGAAAAGAATCGAAGCACGGCGAAGGGGCGCGGTGCCGACGCACCGCGCCAGATGACGAACGCCGCGGCCGGTTCCGGGCCGCGGCGGGACGAGAAGACCGCGGCCGGTTCCAGGCCGCGGCGGGACGAGGAGACCGCGGCCGGTTCCGGGCCGCGGCGGAAGGGAAGACCGGCGGCCGGGCCGCCGGTGTCGGAAGCCGAAGAGGGGACCGGATTTTCCGGTCCCGTTGGAGAAGACCGACCGGCCAGCTGGCCGGCCGGATGCCATTAAACCGGGGAATTTAATTCCCCGGCTGGTATTTTAAAACCCCCCCTCTTTAAGAGAGGGGGGGCGGTTCTTTGAAGGAGGGGGCAGCGCCCCCCTCGGTTCCGCTCCAGCAAGCCCCCCACGTGGGGGGGCGCTTGTTAAAAAAACGGCGTGGCCAGTGCCGCGCCGCCCTCCAGAAAACGCGGGGCTTAGCCCCGCGTGCCGCCGCCGCCGCCATCGCGGCCCGCCGCCGCCATCGCGGCCCGCCGCCGCCGCCACCGCCGTCCGCCGCGCCGCCGCCGTCCGCCGCCGCCGGCCGCCGCCGCCGGCCGCCGCGCCGCCCAGGGGGGGGGGGGGGGGGGGTCGGGCCGGGTCGGCCCGGACCCGGACCCCCCCGTTTCGGACCAGTTTTGGTTTTTCGCTCATAACTTGAGCCTCGGACCTCCGATCGACGAACCGTCAGCGGCAACGCGATCCTTGGATCGAGACGGTCGTTTCGGTATATCGCACTCAAGGTTTCGGTTTACTTTGAGTTCGGTCGGGTTGGTTCGTTCACGAAACCAACCGGGCCTTCGGAGCGGAAACGCTCATATCTTGAGCTACGGACGTCCGTTTGACGTGCCATCAGTCGCGTAGTGTTCCTCTTAGTGAGACGGATCTTTTGGAATACTCCGCCCGAGGATTGGACGCAGGTGGAGTACGGTCGGGTTGGTTTTGCCTTAAAAACCAACCGGGCCCCGGAGACGAAAATGCCTATAACTCTCAGACCGGGCGTCCGATCGACGCGCCGTCTGTTGCGTTGAGTTCCTGTTGACGATACGGAACTTTTGGATACATCAACTCTGGTCTTTGTGACAGTTGATGTATCAGCCTCTCGGCTCGTGGAGCGGACCCTCCGTACGAGCTTGCTGTGTGCGGGAACCCTAGTGCTGGCTGCGACTGTTCTACTGCTACGACTGCTACTGTGACTGCGACGACGACAGTACAGAGATCCTGTGTGGATTTGACGACGACAGTACAGAGATCCTGTGTGGATTTGACGACGACAGAACAGAGATCCTGTGTGGATTTGACGACGACGACTACAGCACTCAGCGATCCTACGTGGATCAGTGCTACAGGTTCTGTGTGAGCCCGATCCTGTGTGGGTCCTTGCGCTCAGCGGTTCTGTGTGAGCCAGCGCCTACAGGTTCTGTGTGAGCCCGATCCTGTGTGGGTCTTCTGCGGGGGTTAGTTACCTATCGATCCTTCGTGGGTCCGACGACTTAGATGGATCAGTGATCATCTTTATCGTCCTTGAAGAAGTATACCTGTGTGAGCTGAATCCTGTTGCTTTCCTGTGTGGATTGTGCTGTGCAATCCTGTGTGGATTATGTTTTGCTTTCCTATGTGGAATACGTATACTTTCCTGCGTGGACTGAGTTGTACTTGGGCTCGGAGGTTGGAGCGTATTAGAATTGATGACTTAGGTATATGTATGGGCATATACCTAAGCAGTGTCGGTTGTTACTTCGTGATTTTACTTTTCTTCGTGGTTTATCCTTTGTGGATTTGAGAGACCTTCAGGGGTCTCGGGGTCCCTACTGAGTAGCTTATACTCACCCCTGCACGGGCTTCGCCCGCACTACGTTGTGTTGGTTGCAGACGACAGACAGCGTTGACCTTAGCTGAGGCTTGCAGAGCGGGACGGTACCCGGAGGTGGACCACTGGGTGAGACGTGCACGGAGTGGACGGTGGGACCCGTGGAGCAGAGGGGCTATCTGTACCCACCCTTCAGGTGGGATTTCCAGTGGACAGCTCGGAGTAGCGGCTTTTACTTTTCAGTTGCTGTTTTTCCCTTTTCGAGTTGTACTTTACTTTCAGTTTGGGTTTGTATTCTGGCCCATTTACTTTTCCGCACTTTCAGTCGTACTCTGCTTGTTTAGTGTTTACTTCCGCTTGTTTACTCTGTGGTGTGTGTTTACTTTTCAAAGGCAATGCCTTCCCTTTTTACCGGGATTTACGCCTTGGTGCTAGTCGCCAGCCCCTGGCCTATGGAAGGCGGGCTTGGGGTAGTCACGGCACGGACCCCGAGGGCGGGTCGTGACAATGAAACATCGAAGAAACTTGTATTCATTTCTATGGGTTAATTAATGATGTAATAATAAATGTTTTAGTGATATTGTGGTATTAATATGAATTGGAAAAAAAATATATGTTGGGTATGACTAGAATTATATATATTTTTAACTAATTAGGTAAATATTAATGTTTTACGATCTCAATGTGTATATTGAAGGTTATCCTAAGTCCTAAATAAGATACACGGTAGATTATACAAAACTCAAAAAAATGTACATGAGAGGTTATCCAAAGTCATAAGAACATACATGGGTGATTATCTAAAAACAAACATGTGATGAATTTATTATTTGGTATATTTTACATAAGATTTATATTATTATGATTACTCTACAATATATTCCCCTCTTTTATTAAATTATATTTTCCCAATGTTATTCTCTCATGGATCAAGTTATTTGATTCCTATAGTATTCAGGTCTTATGAACTACGAATCAATGTTCCATGACTCTTGATTATGATATATCATGTGTTGGGTATGATTTTTGGTGTTAATCTCTTTTTTTCATACCCTTATTCTCATGTTATGCTTAAATTATCAATGGTATCTCCTTATTTTACCCTTAATAAGAATCCAATCTCATCCTTTGTGATGTTTCTTTTCCCTAAGATATGTATAAATATTTCAATTATGATATTTATATGATGGGTTCTGGTTTTCAACAACTTAGTGGAAAATTATGTTGATATTTTATGTAATACAATTTTATGTATAAAATCATCCAATGGTGACAAACATGTATGGTTTTGGTGTGGATCACAATGATATGTAATGAATATTCATCCAATAATATGCAAAATTTATTTATGAAATGTATGGATCACTATAGTTGGTATCAAAGAAAGGTTTATTTATTTTTGGAAATTGGGATGATAAAACAATAGTTATAACTTTTAGAATAAGACTAATTATCCAAGAACATTCTAAATTTATGGTAAAGAACAGAGTGTGTTTTCCCATGAAAAAGAATCCTTATATGCATACTAGAAAGTGTATGTGGTTTGGAAAAGAGTAATAAAGACGTACAAACCAGGAGAATAATTGTTGAATTATATATTAACCATCATTTAGGTGCATGGTTAATGGGCCTTACTGGAAATTATTTTTGACACTCCTTGAAGATATTCTTAAGAAAATTAATCTTTTTTTATGAACCATTATGATGAATGAGATAATAGAACCAATGGAAACCGATTATTTCCCTTAGTGATATGGAATAAACGTAATGTTTCTTGGGTTGATAATTCTAAGGTTAATCCCAAGTATACTGGGATATATACCCCATTTTTGGTTTTACGGGATGGTATTTTTGGATGATTATGCGTATTTTTTTGAGAAATTTATGGAAATAAAACCCCTTGGTTTAGTACATGTTTTACTGAAATTGTGGTTTGGAAAATTATGGTTTTATATTTTGTGCACATAAGTTTCATTATACTCATAACCATTTTGTTTAATATGATCATTGAATTTATATAATTATGGTTTATTGGGATGAAGTACTTAGTACATTTTTTTAAATATATAGCAAAGATAAATATAGGATTGAAACATGATTTGATGACTTTCTGATTGATGTTAAGTAAACTATATTTGGAATATAATATTATGAAGGTAAACATAATTTTAAGAATAAATATTGTGATAATTTATGGAAGCATATATTATTTTATTATAGCTTTATGGGGATTCCCGATAATTATAGAAATGATTAGAATATTTTGGGGAGTATATTATTAGTGTATATACATTTTTTCTATATGAAACTATGAGCAATTGAAATTATTTAGAGATAATAGTTTGGTTGATCATGGAAAAAAATATGTGATAAAATCTGTATTGGACCGAACCTTCTTATTCCATTACAATGAAAACACTTCATGTTTGAGGTGTCCTGGGGGCCATTGGTGACTCATTGATGAGTTTTCCAAATTTGAGGTTGAAAAAACAGTGGCACTGATCACCATTAGTGGCAACAATGGGAATTGCTAGAACCAATGGGTGTCGGTGCCACTGATGGGTGTTAGTAGAACTGATGGGCGTTAGTGGAACTGATGGGCGTCGGTGTCACTATTGGGAATCAGTGGTATAGATTGTCCATACGGGGCACTGATCAACATCGGTGCTATGGAAATGGTGCCAAGGTGATGGTGTTAAGGTGATGGAGATAGGGCGACAGGGCGAGGGAGATGATGTCTAGGAAACAGTGCCTGAATTTTGGTGACTCACCCATCGGTGGGTCATTCCTAGCTTCTCCCAAACTTTTAAATTTTGGTCCAGTAACACCTCTTTTGACGTAAAAGTGTTTTAAATACCCCTTTCATGCAATTTAAGGCTCGTAAAATATTTTTTAATTTCAACAATAGTAGGGTGACCCTTGACATACCAAAATGTGTGGCCTTTTCATTGGTGTCAAACCCTTTCCTGCATTTTCCAGCCTCTCGTGTTTTCTTATTTTTCCCATGTTACGTGATTTTCTCTATTTAAAGGAAATATAACATATCAAAGTCATCTACTGGTCTATCTCCACCATTTCCAAGGGGATTTATTAAATCTAAATTGATCACAATGAGTGAACCCACCCATATGTGTGGTTAACCCAAAATTCAACTTTTATGTACCTCAAAATAGTCTCCCTAATTTTAAGATATGGCATTATTTTAAGTTTAGATCATCTCTTCCTTCTTCTTTTTCATTTATCTAAGTGTACCTCTAAACTTCCTTCTGAAAAAAAACATGCGCCTGTGATGGAACCTTCCTTATCAACCATGGAGTTTTTTATTTATACATGTTACGCCATCCCCAGTTCTCATATCAAATATAAAACATTTATCTTTGATTATCCAGGTAGGGGTTCTTCCTTCTTCTCTCTTTATTGTGCATCATGTTGGGTGGGGGTGATGATTTTCCCTCAGGACGTAGATGAAGCCAACATTAACAAAAATAATGAATAGACATTTAAATAACTAGGGGATATGGAATTTGATGTTTTTTGTGTTTTAAATTCATTTTAATGTTTTAATTGTATGGGCTCATGTCCAATTAAAATCATAGTTGTTGGTGGTCCTTTATAGCGCAGTAATGAAGATCTGTTTGCTAGAGAATCTTGTGGTTGAATGATAGTAACATAGAAATAGATTAACAATGTTAACATGGTTGATTAAATGAATTCTTGATGGATAAGAACCCTTCAGTGAATACCTTTCTTAACCAAAGGAAAATAAATAACTTAATGAATGGTGTTGTATAAATAAAAAAATCCCCCTGCTTTTTTCAGGTGATATGAATTGTTGTTCTCTTACATGTTTGTGGGTGACATAGTGGAGAATGTCATCTCTGGATGAGAGGTTGTTGGTTTTTGAATCTGAATCCCCATGGAGCCAGTGGTAAATATTTTGGACCTAGTATGTCAGGTCTTGGTTTGGTTCAAATAATTCTAAGGATGTCACATATCCCTTTTTATTTTGATACATACAATAGAACCAGGTGTGAATGCTTTAAAGCCTACTTGGTTGTTTCTTTCAGTGGTTGTTTTGGCTTGGGGTTATGCCTATTATTTTCCTGGTAGTGAAGGAATATTTAATTGGAATCACTTGAACATAATAATGAGAATGGGTACAATGGAGAAACAATTTTCCAAAAGAAGGTTGTGCTTTGGTTGTGTTTGTTGTATACTTGGGCATGTAGGAGTAGTAGCAAGAGTGGTTGTCTGTGGAATGGTGGTTGGTTTTGGGACCCTTAGCTTGGGACGAGTGATTCATTACCTATATGTATAAAATTTATTTCTTTTGTTTCTTATATTAACCCCACCCATGTTGATAACATCATTCCAAACACCCCCCATATCATGGGGGAGGGTTTTTTTCCAATAATTTTATGATTGGTTGGTTATTAGCTCATATCTTCTCCCTATCCCAGGTAGCCCAAGACTCTATGGGTAGGATGTGATGGAATATGTTTCAATATGGACCAAGACCTATTAGGAAGGGCGTGTTGGTGTAGTTGGTCTAGGAGTGTGCAGGCAGGTTTGTTTCCCAAGTATCCTTAGGATGAGGCATAGGAGTCTTTAGGTGTGGTAGTGGTTGTTCTGGCCCAGGTTTCTTTGGGCATCAGAGTGGTTATTCAGTCCCATGTGTCTTTGGGAATTCTAATGATTGTTCTGTCCTATATTTCATATATAGTGGTAGCGTTTGTTGTGTCCTAGGCATATTTGAAAGTTCTTATGTGTGGTAGTGGTGGCCCAGGTGTTTGCGGGGGGAGGGGGGATAGACGTGCAGTTGGGATTGCCCATGGGGTTGTTGTTGGAGTGGCAGTGGGACTTTAGTGGGATTTTTATGGGTGAGGTCTGATGCGTAGGGTTTCCTAAATAATCGGTGAGGTACCCAAACATCGATATGCTATTGCTATTATTTTACTTAACTTGCATTATTTGGGGAGTGTGCCTTGGTAAGACTGGGTGGATTATTTTCCATGATAGGTGTTTTGGTTACTTCTATTTTTTTCAGGGGGCATTATAATGTCTCCAAATTTTTGCATGATAGCTTGTGGTTTCCCTACTGAGTATACCTTTATTATCACCCAACGTGTATAAAATTTCTTTCTGGTTTCCCTGAGGACTTTGAGAATCATTCCAGACCTTACTAGCTTGGGTGTCGAGACAGTTATCGTTGCTTCTTTTTCTTATCTATTGGTACTTCATTCAGAGTATTTATCGTACTTTGTATCACATTATTTTGAAAATGTATGTGAAAAAAGGGGGTTTCTCCTACATTTACATTCAGTATTTGGATTTTTTTTGGGATTTATCATCTTATCTCCAGATATTGTTCTACGAAAATGTTAATTCCTTCCATATTAAGTGAGATTCTATACCCTTGGTGCTAGTCATTACTATGGGTCCTATTGAAGGGAAGCCTTACGGGTCATTATCTCTCCAGCAACTTGATGAAGGAAGGGTCTTGCAGTTTGGTATCCCTTTCCCCATCTTAGAGATGGAAGGTTGTGACAGAATGGTATCATAGGTGATGGTAGAGAGATAATATGGGGTTTGGGGTTAGGCACAGCGAGGATTGCATGGGATGGTATGGAAACATTGTTAGGAAATCATGCCACATGAAATAGGATAGGGAAGACCATCTATGACACTAGATTTTAGGGCCCCCCATTATCTGATGCAAGGACAATGGACCTACCGAACAAATATTTGTGGCTATACTAATTGCAGGGTAGAGACCCTAGGAAAGGTATATACATCATAATGACTGGTGTTTATGTTTTAATTGGGGTGTCTTGGGAAAAAATAGAAATAAATAATAAAGAAGACCCTAAGTAAATTCTTTACAACTTGGGATTAGGAATTCTTTGTTTACCGTGAAGCTATGGCACCCAGACATCGTCCTTGAGTAGTTCGGGTAGTCGATACACAACAGGTTGATCCGGTTGATCAGTGGAGGACTAATATATATGAGGGGAACAACTAGTGGAAAAAAACACTTCGTGCCTTCTAGTGGAAGACTCTAAGAAAGTACATGGGCAGCATCTCAGACATGCAGATAGAGAGCTGGATCAAGGAGATGGTGACTGCTTTCAACATGATTCATTCTCTAAGGGAGTATTGCGCTTTGTTGGTAGTTAGCCAGATGATGGGAGTAGTGCTTCATTTTTGGATGCTCTACCACATAGAGAGGATGTAGAGTGAGGTTGTGTGGGATGAAATTAAGAAGGAGTTTTGTAAAAAATAATTTCTTCCATGAGGAAGGTGGAAGAGATTCAGGAGCTTCTCTCCCTATAGAAATGGAAAATATCAGTAAGAGAGTTGAGAATCAAGTTCAAATATCTCATTCGTTTTACTCCATACCTCTTCCTAGATGAGGATTCATGGAAAGACCCTTATAAGAGGCCCTCTGGACTTCCCTCCAATATGTTCTTACTCCCTTCACCCTACTGATGTACTTGGAGGTTTATGATATGAATGAAGTGGTGGAGAGGATGAACACGTTGGGAGGTGTGCTGAGAGAGGGGAGCTAGTTATGATCTTCAAAACGGAAGGTCATTTTCATTTAGTCTCCATCATCAAGGCCTTTGAGGTTTTAGATGGTGGGGTCATGCCTATGCAGTTCCTGTTATGATATCCCAGTCGTCTCGCTTTCTCCACTAGACTTGGAATGCGGTTCTTTACTTGGGGAAGTCGTGGTCACCTTCAGAATCAATTCCCATGAAAACAATAGTACAGTGGGGGTGGTGAGGTTAATCACCCCCCTCAGTAGCACCAATTATCGGGAAAACCATTTCAATAGTAGTAGGGGCAGAGAGCTCCTGCTCCACCGAGGGTGGATGGTGCCAGAGGAGGCAGATCTTATGGATCTCCTCAAGAACCTCCACCATGGCATGGTTAGGTAGGCGGCCAACAGCTGAGGGGTAGAGGAGTTGGGTGTGGGCAGTTGCACGCCATAGAGGTAGCAATTACAGCCAGAGCAGAGGTCGTTTGAAGAACGATCAGTCTATTTTGTACTCTTGTTTGTTCCATATTTGATTCAGGAGCTTTGCACTCCTTTGTTTCACCCATTCTATCCCATTAATTGGGTCTAGATGTATTGAAACTTTCCATTCCCCATGTGTTGAGTATGCATGTTGGACACCATATTATCAAATTTTATGTTTTTAGAGGATGCAGACTGATGTTAGGTCCACACTAGTGCAGTGGGGATCTCTCTATATTGTAAATACAACCATATGATGACATCTTGGGAATCTAATGGACATTTTCTTAGCACGTTGTAACCGAATGCTTCCAGATAAGGGTCTTGTTCTTAGATATGGGTGGCTAGTGTGTAGATTTCATTGGTGAGTGGGGTTACCAGGATGGAACCGGTAATTAGAGCCCCTTCTTTTCTTGATAGCTGAGATTTCAATGGAGTCATCAGTCTCAAAGGCAGTGGATGTTCCAGGGAGTTTTAGGGAGTTCCTAGATGTATTCCTCAAGGGGGTTGTGACCCTACCCCCTCGATGTGATGTTGTGTTCGGGATAGACCTGCAACTCGGTGCCCGTCAAATTTCAATGGCTCCCTATCAGATAACTCTTTCTGAGTTGAGGGAGTTGAAGATTTAGGTTTATGACCTGATGAAGAATGGTTTTATATGACGAAGCTCTTTTCCATGGGGTGCTTCAGTCTTCTTTGCAAAGAAGGAATACGGTGGTCTTAAGATGTGTGTAGACTACCAAAGACTAAATTAGATGGTGTTCAAGAACTGTTACCCTGCCCAAGGATTGATGGAATTTTTTACCAGTTGAATGCAGAAGGTAGTTTTTATAAGATTTACCAACGGTCTGGATATCACCAATTGATGGTGAAGGAGGATTCATCCCCAAGACAGTTTTCATATGCAGGTACAGACACTTTGAGTTCATGGGCATGTCGTTTGGTGTTACAAATACCCTAGATGCATTCATGGGGCTCATTAAATCTATTTTCTATAACACTCAAGACCAGTTCATGTTATTTTTCATCGACGACATCCTTATCTACTCAAGGTCGAAAGAGGATCACACCAAGAATTTCATGATAGTTTTGGAGGTTCTTCGACACCACCATCTCTACAGGAACTTGTCCAAGTAAAAGTTCTAGACAAGAGATATGAACTTCCATGGAAATGTGGTGTCCCATAAGAGAATTGAAGTGTACCTGTTGAAGTTCATAGTTGTTTTTTCTTGAGCATCACCCAAGAATATGACATAGGATCGTAGTTTCTTGGTACTGGTATGTTACTACCAAAGGTTTGTACCTGACTTCCCTCAAGTTGTAGCACCTTTTATAGCCTTGAAAACAAAATGATCAGTCTTTCATATGGAGTGAGTAGTTCAAGAAAGACTTTATTTATCTAAAAGGTAAGCTGGTTAGTACCCCAATGGTGAGGTTTCCAGAGGAAGGGGTAACATTTTATGTGTCCTATAATGCTTCTGTTCTAGGAATGTGGTGTGTATTGATGCAGAAGTGATGGGAGATATCTTATGGGTCTAGGTAGTTACACCCCCATGAAAATAAGTATTTCACCCACGACATGGATCTTGCAACGGTTGTGTTAGCACTGAAGATGTGGTAGCATTACCTCATCATGTAACACTTTGTGGTTTTCAAATATCATAAGAGATTGAGGTATGTCTTCTCCCAGTGAGACCAAAACATGTGGTAGTAGAGGTGGATGAAGTTTCTTCAAAAATATGAATTCCAGATCTCTTATACCTCAGGAAAGTGGAACATTGTGGACAATTCCTTGAGTAGGAAATCATGGAAGGATATGGTTTGGGAGCCAACGGATTCGTGGAAGGCAATGGAAGAGTTGGAATCTTTGCATCTGTGAATGAGAGTGGAGGATGGTAGAGGCTATTTTTTTAGATGATAATTCAGTATTCATTGGTATAGTAGGTGGGGGTGTCTTAGTGGGGAGAGTTATAGATTGAATGGATGTGTGATCGTGTAAGCTTAGGCGATTCTCTGGAATGATGGTCAGAGGATGACCAGAATCAAATGTTGTTTTGTGGGAAGATATCTTTTCCTGGAAGAGATGCATGGGGGATTTCTTGTTGAGTTCCATAACTCACCCCTAGTGGTTCACCTAGTAGTTTCCAAGATGAACCGAGGATTGAGAGGTTAGTTTTGTTGGCCCAGGGTAAAGTGGCCAGGGGTGGAGTTTGTGGAAAAGTACCTCATGTGTCATTAGGTGAAGGATGATCATTGTCTTACCAATGGTCTATTGTAGCATTTATATGTTCCTGAGTATAAGTGGTATGAAGTCTTTATTAATTTAATCATAGGAATACCCATGGATGAGGGAGGTTGTGATTCCATCTGGGTAGTGGTGGACTGTTTGACGAAATTCTCTCAGTTATTAGCAGTTAAAGAGTTTGGCATAGTGAATGCCATAACAAAGAAGTATGTGGGTGAAGTTGTGTGGACACTAAGTGTTCCTAGAATAATCATTTCAGATAAGGATACATTCATTACATTAGAAGCCTCAAAGGGATTAAAACATGCTTTTGGAACCCAGCTGTGCCTTAGCACTGCTTTCCACCCTCAAATGGATAGGTAGACAGAGAGGACCATCCAGATGTTGGAGGATATGATGTGTGAGTGTGTTCTATACATCGTAGGATCATGGTTATGACACTTACCTCAAGTATGATTTGCCTAAAATAATATCTATCTCTCCACTATTAGAATGGAATCATTTTAATCCTTGTACGAAAGAAGGTGTCTTTCACTCGTGTGTTGGTCATAGTTTGGGGAGGCAAGTGTTCTTGGACTGGAGGTGGTGCAGAGCATGAAGAAGAAGGTTCAGCTTGTGCGTGAGAGGATGAATGAAGCTCAGGAACGAAAGAAGTTGTATGCTGACCATAGGAGGATACACTTGGAGTTTGATGTTGGGTACCATGTGTTCTAAAATACCTCCCCTCAGTGTGGACAACAGAGGTTTGGCCGAGGGAGTAATCACTATTTTAGTTTTATCTGACCCTTCGAAGTGTTGGGATGAGTTTGTGATGTGGAATATTAGCTATCATTACCACCACAGTTGGAGAGTATCCACAATGTCATTCAGGTATATATTATTTTTTAGTATTTACATGATGACTCTGAGAACCTCGGCTATAGAGAGTTGGATATCGAGGATAATGTGATGCTCGTGGAGTGACCAGTGAGAATCGAGGATTGTAAGGATAAGGTGTTTCATGGATGGACCATTCCCTTGGTTCGTGTTTTATAGAGGCATGGTGCCCTCGAGGAGAGTACCAGGGAACAAGATCCACATATTGGTTCCTAGTAAGAAGAGTTGTTATTATTTTTTCCCTTATATTTTTCTTTGTACCATATTTTTGTGAATTATTGACCTTTTTTTCTATGAAATGGGGTTTCAAAATTGTTCTCAGAATTTGTGTGAAATGTTATGACATTGGGGAGGGGAGGACATGATCCCAAATAAAGACGAATTAATGCAGATGCGATTAAACCTGTGCGGGTGAGTCAGTTCCACCCAAAGCTGATAGAATCTTGACATGGAGGAAGGAGATCTCTAAACCATGTGTCTTGACAGTTTTACCGTTTGAGTTTGTGTGGTTGCGTAGGGGAGAGGAGTAGTAGTGTTATTATATTTGTTCAGGAGATATATGTGAGATAGGTGCTCCTAACTTTCAAGTGTTGACCCAGTATTCAAACAACTCTAGGGTAGTTTTTCCTTGAGAGTTATCAGACGACGTGGTTGATCGGACCCCTCTCTTTTCATCGGGATTAGTCTTGATTCTCGAGGATGAGAATATATAGAGAGGTATCTTATGCGATAGACCAGACCTTCTTATTTGATTACTATTCCAAATACTGATTTATGAGGTGTTTTGGGGACCATTGGTGACTCATTGTGGTGTTTTCCTTGTTTTGGGTTAAACGAACGGTGGCACCGATTAGAATCTGTGGCATCGATGGGTGATGGTGGCACTGATGGGCCTCATTGGCACTGATGGGTGTCGGTGGCACTGATGGTCATCAGTGGCACCGATGGGAATCAGTGGCACTGATGGGTGTTGGTGGCACCAATGGGTGTCAGTGGCACTGATGGGAATCTGTGGCACTGATAGGCCATCTGTGGAATCGATCGGCATCCATGCGAGGGTGGCATTTTCCAAGAGAGGTTGCCAAGATTTTGGTGACTCACCCTTCGGCGAGTCATTTCTAGCTTCTCCTAGACTATTCTTTTTTTTTCTAGTAACACCTATTTTAACATATAATTGTTTTAATTATCCCTTTCAAGTGATTTAGGGTTCATAAAAAGATGTTTCAATTTCCCCAAGAGTCGGGAAACCCATGACTTATCAAAACATGTGGCCATTTCATCGGTATGAAACCATTTTTGTCATTTTCCAGCCTCCTATTTTTTCCAGTTTCTCCACTGTAATGTTTTTTTTCTCTTTTTAAAGTAAATATATCTACTTACTATCATATTCTAGTCTTTTTTCACCATTTCCAAGAGGAATTATAAAATATAAATTAATCGAAACATGTGAAACTACCACGCCGCATGATCAAACCAAGATTCGACATTTATGTACTTCAAAATGGTCTCCCAAATTTTAGGATCTTGCCTCTTCTTAGTTCTATATCTTCTCTTTCTTCTTCATTTTTGTTTCTCTATGTGCGCCTCTAAACTTCCTCCGAAGGAAAATCGTGCACCCGTTCTGGAACCTTCTTGCTCATCTGTGGAGTTTTCTTTTCCTGAAAGTCGCTCCATCCCCAATTCTCAGCACAAAGGGAAAATTTCAAGCATTGATCATTCTGGTAGGGTTTCTTCCTTCATTTATCTTGACTATGTATCATGTGGGGTGGGTATGATGATTTTTCCTCAGGACATAGATGAAACCAAATTTAACGAAGATAATGAACAAAATTTTAAAGAATGAAGGGATGGGTAATATGATTATGTTGTAGAGTTTTACCTTCATTTTTATGTTGGGAATTGTATGGGATTATAAGGACCCAACCTTAAAAATTACATAATCTTGAAGTAAATGAATAATTTACTTTGAAG
The DNA here is from genome assembly GCA_963277665.1 of Viscum album. Lineage (NCBI taxonomy): Eukaryota > Viridiplantae > Streptophyta > Magnoliopsida > Santalales > Viscaceae > Viscum > Viscum album. The sequence continues at coordinate 1,344,708,827 of OY728156.1, forward strand.
ATATTTTCAGGTTTATAGTTTTTAAGAGTTAGTCTACAACTATTACATTACATCTCAAAAATTACAAGGTAGACATTCAATTTCCATTTTTTCAGAAAATAAAAACTCTTGAAAAAAAGAGTCATGTCTAGTCTCATGTTTTAGATTTCAAGACTTTTCCATAATCCCATCCTTGACCCTATTCATCTTTAGGTCCTGTGAAAAAACATTTCAAAACATGGGATGAGCATAAAAATCTCAGTAAGGGTTATAAAACAAAGAAAGAAAACATTAGTTCATCATTTCATACATAACATAAGTTCTTTAAAAAACCTCAAGAAATAATAAGATTTATGAATAAAACATAGAAATCTTAAATCATAAAGGTAACTTGTGGAATCCATAACATAATTATGTTGTAGCTAACACAGCTACATAGAGAGGTACATTTGGAATACCCATCACAGTGTATTCCCTAAATCTCTTAGGAGAAACATTCATGTTTACCTCTGTCACATTACTCAATGCATTAGAGAGCTGTCTCGGGCTCAACTACCCTAGGTTTATCACAGAACCACCTGTATATGTAACAATTCCCAAGAACCATAACATATTCATAACACATAAAATAAACATAAAGGAAAGATAACATTTTCACATTTCAATCACAATATATCATTTAAATTTATTTAAATAATAAATATTTTATCAAAAACATTTTCAATACCAATATACATAAAAAGAGAAAATGGAATTTACTTTCCTTTTAAAAACATTGTGCCTTGTTAAAAACATTGCGGTTTGTCACCACATACATTAAAAACATTAGTTTTTTCGTTTAGTAAAATGTTTCGCAGAAAAAGATTACCTTTGAATGAAATGAAAATCCAATTTTGTTTATACACCGTATAAAAGAAAGTCGTGTATTAAAACAAAATCTGACTCAATGAAATGGGATTGAGATGAAGTCCCTTACCTTGTGTCCGACTTGACCCGTTCGTTCTTTAATCTCTTTTAATTTGGGTAACTCCCTTTGGTTTGAAACAATAGGACTTCTTGAATTTCCTTCTGCCTAAGGTAAGACATCGAGGAGGAGGAGAGGGATCTTGATAGATTATTTATGTAGGGTATGGATGAGCCAAGGGTCTTGGAAGGTGTGTGGAATGGGTTAAAAGTGAGGGATATTTATAAGGGGGGGAGGGGCTCTTTAGGAAGGTTTGAAAATATTAATTTATTATAAACTTATCATCATTTTCTAAAAATCCCAAACTCATTAAAGTTAAATATAAGATTACTCATGTTGGAAATAAAATATTCCAATAATAATTGGAAATTTTTTTGATATTGTTTTATTATTTATAATTTTATTTATTTAAATCATTTATTAATGAGGTAAATATTGCATCATTATTCTGTCATAAATAATTTAATTTATATGATGTATAAATATTATAAAATAAATACCATAATATAGTAAATATCTTTATCTTTCCAATGAATATTTATAGTATAAAATATAACTTATATAACCCCGTGTAAAAAATAATTTACAAAAATATATTTGTTTATGCCATTTTTGCCTTTACTTTAAGTTAATTAATATAAAGTGTTATTATAACTCACAAGGGGCTCCATGGGGTCCCAAAATAGACCCAAAGATTCCCATGGTCATTAATGACACAACCAATAAGGTTAGGAAAAGTGTTAAGGTATTTTTTTTATTATTATAACATTCTTTTTACCTTTAATAACACTATTTAACTTTAATCGTGGTAAATAAAAGTCAAAAGATACTATTCAGAAAAAATTATTTTCATCATATTGAACCAAATTTTACTTACTAATAACAATCATGTATATCAGATTTTTAAAATTTAATCTATAGAAGCAGTAAAATTCCATTTAAATGAAAAAGTCAGTTCTTTAACTAATACTTAGTGGTTTCACTATTCATCCAAAATTTAAGTTTTTCAGAAAAATACCAAAAATTCATCCTAAGATAATTTTGATATTCCGAATTCAAAAATATTTTCTATTTATCCAAATTCTAAACATAGATGTTTCACTAATTAATTTAAAATTAATTCCCGTGGTCAAAACAAATAGTGTGTTTTTAAGAAACAATAACTAAAAAAATATTGATACTTGTTATGTCTAATTTCAAAGTAAAATTAATTTCAATGACCAACATTGGATTAAATGGTAAAAAAATAATCCAATTACAATTTAAAACAAATTAAAAAGATAATCTGAAAATATAAATAAATTACATTAAAAGGAACTTTTGAATTAAAATATAGTATTTTTTACTATTCATTAAAAATGAATTTTATCAGAAAAATACCAAAAACTTACCCAAATTAAATTTTGATGTCCCTAATAAAAAAAGAATTTTATTTTATCAAATAGAACATAAAACTGTGACCAAAACTATATTTAAAGAGGGTTCACCCTCAAAAGGTGGTAAATTGACCTTATAAAAAATTTTAGAGTATTTATGCTTAAAATTATATTAATTTACATTTTAATCCTCTAATGTTAATTAGATAAATGTAAAATAATTTAAGAAACATGTATAAAAATATTTTAGTTAGTTCTATTCATTCCCGCCAATACAATGGCTAGGTGTTAACTACATTTAAGATAATATTATTATATTATTAGTGTGCAATGTAAGATTTCAAAGAAACCTGTTGTTGTGTATTGGGTACGCCAATGAGCATATCAACCTCTTTAAGGTAAAATTAATATTTAATTCAAAAATTTTAATAATTATGAAAATGTATTATTTATTTATTTACCTGGATGTTACATCCTTCCCCCCTTTTGGAATTTGTGTCCTCAAAATTTTATTCACTTATCAAATAAATGGGGGTCTTTATCCCTCATAACATTTTCAGATTCTCATGTTTCCTCTTCAACCATATGGTTTTTCCACAAAACCTTTACCTACTAAATCACCTTATTCTGCAACACTTTCTCTCTTCTATCAAGAATTTGGATTGGATATTCCTCATAAGAGACATTCACTTCCAACTGAACTACCTCTGGACATAAAACATGAGATAGATCTGACTTATAATTTCTCAACATTAAATCATGAAAAACATTGTGTACCTAGGATAAACATGGAGGTAAAGACACTCTGTAAGAAACTAATCTGACTTTCTCTAGGATTTCATAGGGTCCAATGAACCTTGGAAACAACTTTCCTTTCTTACCAAAATATATCACACTTTTCCATGGAGAAACTTTGAGAAAGACATGATCACCTACCTCAAAAGATATTTCCTTCCTCTGATTGTCCTCATAAATTTTATGCCTACTATGAGCTATTATCATGTACTTCTGAATCAACTAAACATTTTCTTCCATCTCTTCTACCAATTCTAGTCCCATTAGCTTCCTTTCTCCAACTTCATCCCAAAAAGATGGAGTTCGACACTGATTTCCATATAATGCTGTAAATTGAGCTATCTGTATGTTGGAGTGAAAACTATTATTAAAAGATAATTCAACCAAACAAATATTTTGGTCCTAACATCCCTGGTAATCTAGTGAACAAGCACATAACATATCCTCCAAGGTCTAAATTTTTCGTTCTGACTGCCTATCTGATTGTAGATGAAAAACTGTACTAAAATTTAATTCAGTACACAATACCTTCTGAATGCCTTTCCAAAAGATAGAAGTAAACTTGCGATCATGATCAGATACAATGGAGAGGGAAAATCCATGGAGCCTAACTATCTCTTTAACATAAAACCTAGAAAGTTTATCAAGAGACAAAGTATCTCAAATAGGACGGAAATGAGCAGATTTAGTCAACCGATCAATAATAACCCAGATTGCATTATTACCTTGAGATGTCATCTGTAATCCCACATTGAATTCTATGTATATATTTTCCCATTTCCACTCTGGAACTAGTAAATACTAAAGCATCCCATTCAGTAAATTTCGATCTTCTTTAACCTGCTGACTACTCAAACACTTCAGAGTAAAATCAGCAATATCTCTTTTCATTCCATCCAACCAGTAATACTCCTGAAGATCTCAGTAAATCTTAGTACTACTAGGATGAACTAAAAATGGGGAACTATGAGCTTCACAAAACAACTCATTATTTAACTGTGAATCACAAGGAAAACATAATATATTTATAAACCTCAAAACACAATCATTATAATCGTTAAATTCACGCAACTTACCCTTCTGAACCAACTCTACATTTTTCTACAACTCACTGTCTTCCTTATGTGCTTGCTTTATTCTGTTTGACAGAGATGTTTTCACAAACACCTGAAACAAAATATAATAATTTCATGCACCAAAAACTTATATGTCAATGTTTATAAAATAAAAAACCAAAGGATCTCATTCCAGACCTATAATGGAAATGAAGTATTACTTTTTTGACTCCAAGCATCATCCATTTTATTTTTTTTCCCAGATTCTAAAGGATCGTGAAATTATAATCCTTGATTAATTCCAACCATCTCCTCTGTATCATGTTCAATTCTTTCTTAGTGAATATATACATCAATATTTTGTGTTTAGTATATATTTAACATTTTACTCCATAAAAATGATATCTCTAAATTTGTAAAGCAAAAACAATAGAAGCTAATTTAAAATCAGGTGTAAGGTAATTTAAATCATGAGGTTTCTAATGACGTGAAGCATAAGCAATTACCTGATCATTCTTCATAAGGAAACAACCATGTCCTTTCAATGAAGCATCACTTTAAATAAAAAACTCACCATTTCTAGAAGGTAGTGCCAAAACTGGAGCATTCACTAACCTTCTTTTCAATTCATGAAAACAATCATCACATTCTTTTGTCCAATTGAACTTAACTCTATTTAGAGTTAACATAGTTAGTGGACTAGATAACCATGAAATATTTTCAACAAAACTCTGGTAATAACCTTCCGATCTAAGATAAAAACTTATGTCAGTTAAATTTATGGGTCTTTTCCATTCTTCAACAACTTTTGTTTTAGCAGGATCAACAGTTATGCCATTTATTGAAACAAGGTGACCAAGGAAATAAATTTTCTGTAACCAAAACTTACACTTTCTGAACTAACCAAAAAGTTTCTTTTCTTGTAAGTTTTTTAAAATAACCCTTAAATGAATTTAATTCTCTTCTTTACTTTTATAAAAAACCAAAATATCATTAATGAACACAACGAAAAACTTACCCAAGAACTCATGGAAAATTCTATTCATAAGATCCATGAATAGGGCAGGTGCATTGGTTAAACCAAAAGTCATAACTACAAATTCTTAATGGACATATCTAGTATGAAATTTAGTCTTTGGAATGTCTTTTTCCTTTACTTTCAACTGATGGTACCCCGACCTCAAGTCACATTTCGAAAAATACTGATCTCCCTGGAGCTGATCAAACAAATCATCAATATGAGGCAAATGATACTTGTTCTTAATAGTGATGTTATTCAATTCTCTATAATCAATGAAAATTCTCCTTGAACCATATTTATTTTTAACAAAAAAGACATGATCGCCCCATGGTGATGTGCTAGGCCAAATGAAACTTTTATCTAAAAACTCTTGTAATACCTTCTTTAACTCTAAAAGTTCAATTTGTTCCATTCAATAAGGGGGTTTTGAAATTGAATTAGCATAAGGAACTATGTAAATAGTAAATTCAACTTCTCGGTCAGGTATAATACTATGAAACTCATCAGTAAAAACATCAAGATACTCATTTACCACTGGCACATCAATAATATAAATAGTTCCTTTATTTTCAACAATATGTGCAAGGTAACATTCATTTCTATCTTTTACTAGTTTCTCAGCTTCCTGATATGTCATCAAAAGGAAGGGTTCATTCCTGTACACAAACTAAAAATCATTCTGAAAAGAAACCTCTTTAGCTCTTCAGTCAATGTTAGTATGGTTAACAGAAATCCAATGCATACCCAAAATAATATCAAACTCTACTAGAGGCAAAACAATAAGGTTTCCAGGTAGATTCTTTCAGCACACAAGGACAAGAAGTTTTTTATAATTTCATTTTGTTTCAATATTTCCTCTAAGTTTTTTTAGAATATGTTCGGGATTCATATCTTGATATGAAATTCCCAATTTACTAGAAAACTTCTTTGAAATGAATGAATGTGTAGACCCCGAATCAAAAAAACACCTTGGCATAATATGAACAATCAAACAGTGTACCTGATACTACTTCATTTGATGTCCCAACATCTATTGAAGTAGTTTCAAAGGAATTCACCACCCCTTTCTGCTTTTAGTATGGTTTCTTTCCCTCAGTTGACTTCTTTGTTGAACACTAATTTTCATAATAACCCATTCCATTTCAGATAAAACATTTTACTGACTGTAAATCACATTTTGTATTACTATTAACCTGATCTTTTTCAGTGCAATTATGAGCCTTATGTCCCATTTTACCACATCAGTAGCACTTACTAGAATTCAAAAGACATTCCCCAACATGATTTTTACCACAATTTCCACAAACTGTAAAATTATGTTTCTTACCATCCGACTTTTTTGAAGAGTTATTCCCTTTTTTCTGCCACTTAGACCTCTTATTCTGTTGTTTTTTAAAGAACACCTGATCATCGTCAACCTCTATTTCCAACTTCTTCACACAATGAACATGTTTTTCATATCTTTTGAACTCACAAGAAGCTAAATCACTTCGATACATTGTCTTTTGTCTGGAGAAAAAATGGTTGATTTTACTAGCATATATTGTATAAAATTTGGAGTATGCCATGGAAATCGAGTGAATTTTTCTTCAAAAATAGCCACTGAGTCATCCTACTTCCAAAATTCTATGAATTGTTTTCAATCCTAAGAAGAACGACCTTAGAAATATATTTCTCAAGAAACATACCTTTGAATTAATCCCAATCAAGAGAATTAATCTTATCACTATCCCTGATATTGTTCACCATCGACCACCATTTATCTACTTAACCTTTAAAATGATAAACACCAATACTAACCTTTTGGTGTTCTGAACACCCCATGACATCAAAAATATTTTTCATTGCTTTAGTCCACTAGAACAGGGTCATATGATCCTCTAAATAATGGTGTATATTGGCTCAAGGAATGCTTCACTACTACAATGTTTCTCTGTGGTTGATCTGAATGATCTTGTGCATGGATACCACCACCATTTATAGCCTGAGTCAATTGTTCCATCACTGCAACAAACTATACAGTTCTGATTCCGACCATATCTGGATACTGATTTTGAAGGTTTTCTTCCTCCTGATGTCGTCCCAACATAGCTTCCATGTTTACACTATAGAAAACCATTCTAAGAACAGAAATATCTTAGGCGAAGCAACATGGTAATCTGAAAATTCTATATCATTTCAATATTAACATAAAGAAATTTATGGATATTAATTTAACAATTCCCTAACTCCTAAAGTTATGTAAATTGACATCTGATACCAACTATAAGGACCTGGCCTTAAACATTGCATAATCCTAAATTAAATTAATAATTCACATTGAGGATCTTTTCATGATTAGAGTTTTAGAGAATTAGTCCATAACTATTATGTTACATCTCAAAAATTACAATGTAGACACTTCTAATCAGTTTCCATTTTTTTCGTAAAATAAAAACTCTTGAAAAAATGGGTCATGTCTAGTCCCTTGTTTTATATTGCATTACTTTTCCATGATCCCATCCTTGACCCTATGCATCTTTAGGTTCTGTGAAAAAACATTTCAGAACTTGGGATGAGGATAAAAAGCTCAGAAAGGATTATAAAACAAAGAAAGAAAACATTAGTTCATCATTACTTACAAAACATAAGCTATTTAACATACCTCATCAAATCATAAGATTAATGAATAACATGTAGAAAACATAAATCATAAATCTAACTTGTGTCATCTATAACATACTTACATTGTAGCAATCACAGCTCTGTAGGGAGTAACATTTGGAATACCCATCAGATTATATTCCCTAAAACTCTTAAGAGAAACATTCACATTTACCTTTGTTACGTTACCCAATGTACTAGAGAGATATCTCAGGATCACCCTCCCTAGGTTTATCATGGAACCACATGTATACATAACAATTCCCAAGAACCATAACATATTCATAACATATGAAAAAAACATAAAGTAAAGATAACATTTCCACATTGAAATCACAATATATCATTTAAATATATTGAAATAATCCATCCATTATTAAAACCATTTTCAATACCAATATTCATAAAAAGAGTAAATGGAATTCAATTTCATTTTAAAAACATTATAGCTTGTTAAGGAAAACAAATATCAAATAATAATCGTGGTGGCGGAAAAGTCATTGTCACCGCGTACGTTAAAAAACATTATTTTCATCGTTTAGTAAAATGCTTCATAGAAAAAGATTTCCTTTGAATGAAATGAAAAGTCAATGATTTTTATACGGAGTATAAAATAATGTCTTGTATTAAAACAATAAAATCCTTAATGAACGGAGATTGAGATGATTTCCCTTACCTCGTGTCTGACATGACCCGTTCATTCTTTAATCTCTTTTAATTTGGCTAACTCCCTTTGGTTTGAATCAAAATAACTTCTTAAAGTGCATTCTGCCTATGTTAAGGCTTCTAAGAGGAGGAGAGAGATCTTGAGAGATTATTTGGTCAAGGTTTGGATGAGACAAGGGGTTTGGGAGATGTGTGGAATGGGTTAGAATTGAGGGATTTTTATAAGCAGGGAGGGTCTATTTAAGAAAGTTTGAAAATAATATTTTATTTTAAACTTATAATCGGTTTCTAAAGATCCAAAAGTTATTAAAGTTAAATAAAAGATGACTCATGTTCTAAATAAAACCATCCAATAAAAATAGGACATGTTTTGGATATTGTTTTAATATTTATAATCTTCTTTATTTAAATCATTTATTAATGAGGTAAATATTGCATCATTATTGGGTCATAAATAATTTAATTAATTTGACATCTAAAAATTATAAAATATATACCATAATATATGAAATCCTTTTATATTTACAATTATTATTTATAGTCTAAATGGTAACTTATATAACCTCATGTAAAATTTAATATTCTGAAAGATATTTTTTTAGGCTATTTTTCCTTTACTTTAATTTAATTAAATTAAAGTGTCATTATCACTCTCAAGTGGATCCATGGGGCCCCAAAATGGACCCAAAGATTAAAATGGTCGTAAATGACTGAGCCAATATGTATACAACGAGTGTTAAGATAATTTTTTATTATTATAATATTCTTTTTTTCCTTGATTTACCCTATTTACCTTTAATCACGGTAAATAAAACTCCAAAGTTATTATGCACCAAAAATTACTTTCATCTTATTAAACCACATTTTACATACTAATAACAAAAATGTATATCTGAATTTAGAAATTCAATCCATTGAAGTAGTAAAATTTCAATTTAATGAAAAAGTCTGTTTTTAACTACTTGTTAGTGGTTTCACTATTCATCAAAAATTAATGTTTTTCAGAAAAATACCAAAAATTTAGCCTAAAATATATTTTATATTCCAAATTCAAAAATGATGCCTATTTTACCAAATTCAAAACATAGATATTGCATTAATTAATTTCAAATTTATTCCTGTTGTCAAAACAAATAGCATGTTTTTTAAGAAACAATAACTATCAAAAGATTGATATTTGTTTATGTCCAATTTCAAAGTAAAATTAATTCCAATGACCAAAATTGGATTAAATGGTAAAAACATAATATAATTACACTTCAAAACAAATTAAAAATATAATCTAAACATATAAATAAATTAGATTAAAAGGCACTTTTGAATTAAAATAAAGTATTTTCACTATTCATTAAAAATGAATTTTATCATAAAAATACCAAAACTTTACCCACCTTAAATTTTGATGTCCCCAGTCAAAAATAGAATTTTATTTTATCAAATATAACAAATAATAGTGACTAAAAATATATTTAAAGAGGGTTCTCTATCAAAAGTTGGAAAATCGAACTTTTAAAGAATATTAGAGTATTTATGCTTAAAATTAGATTAATTCACATTTTAAGACTATAAAATTTATTGGATAAATGAAAAAACATTTAACAAAAATATATAATCATATTGATTTTAGTTCTATCCATTCTCTCCAATACAATGGCTAGGCGTTAACTACATTTAAAATAATATTATTATATTATTAGTGGGCAACGTAAGATTTCAAAGAAACCCAGTGTTGTGTATTAGGTAGGCCAACGAGAAAATCAACCCCTTTAAAGTAAAATTAATATTTAGTTCAAAAATGTTAATAATTTTGACAATGTATAATTTATTTATTTAACTGGGATGTTACAGGGTTCATGTCCACTAAGAATTATTTATTTTGGTGGTCCTTTCTTGTGAACTAATGAAGCTCTATTTTCTGGATGATCTTGTGGTTTAATGATTATAACATGAAAACTAATTAACCATGTAATATTAGCTAATAAAATGGATTCCAGAAGGATAAAACCCCTTGTGTGATCACCTGAGTTAACAAAATAGAAAGAAGGAATTTAATCAATGGTGTTGGGTAAATATGAAAACATCCATTCATTGTTCTGGTGATTTGCATAGTTGTTCTGTTAGAAGTTTGTGAGGTTATATTGAGGGGAATGCAATATCTGGTTGAGAGGTTATTGGTTTGTAAATCTAAAGTTGTGTGGATCAGGTGGTAAATGTTTTGGACCTACTACGTTGGTGCTTGGTTTGGTTCTTGTACATTGAAGGATCTCACATATCACATTTGATGTTTTTACTTACAAGAGAACCGTGTGTGAATGCTTTAATACCTACATGGATTTTTCTTTCAGATGTTTTTTTTGGGTTGTGGTTTTTCAAGTTAGTTCCCCGTTAGTGAAGGAATTTTTAACTGGAATCTATTGAACACAAAAATGAGAACGGGTACAACGAGAACTATTTTCCAAAAATGAGTTCTACTCTAGTAGTGTCTGTTGTATACTTCTTCATGTAGAATTAGCAGAAAGTGTGGTTTTGTGTGGAATGGTTATTGATTTTTAGAACCTTTTATTGGGATGAGTTCTTGTTTACCCATATGTATAAAATATACATCTTTTTCTTCGTATACACAACCTTCCCATGCTGATTAATTCATGACGAACACCCCCATTTAATGGGGGTGGGTGTTTTTTCTAACATTCTTATGAGTGGATGGTTATTAGTTAATTTATGCTCCCTCTCATAGGTATCCAAACACTCTTCGGGTAGGCTGTGACGACCTAAGGTTCATTATGACCCAAGACACTTTGGGCAGGGTGTGTTGTGGTAGTTGGCCTAGGTGTGTGTGGGCATGTTTGTTTCCCAAGTGTCTTCGGGATGAGGCCCAAGTGTCTTCGGTCCTATTAGTTGTTGTTCTAGACCAGGTACCTTCGTGCATGAAAGTGGTTATTCTAGACCAGGTGTCTTCAGCCATGGAAATGGTTGTTTTGGCTTAGGTATCTTAAAGTGTGGCAATCGATGTTGATGACCATGTGTCTGTGGGCGTGGTTATGTTTGGTTGTGGTGGATCAGGTGTTTGTGGGCGGGATAGGCGTGCGACTGGGATGGCCTATGGGGTTGTTGTTGGGAGAAATTAGTATGAAGTTGGATTTTTATCATGGAGGTGTGATGCGTTGGATGTCCAAAATAACCAGTGAAGAAGTGGTGCGGGCTACCCAAACATCAATTTAATATTACTATTATTTTACCTAAATTTAGTTATTTGGGGAGTGTACATTGGGGAGGTTGGGTGGATATTTTCCATGTTATGTTTATTGGTTACTTCTATTTTTCTAATAGGTTGTTAGAATGTATCCCTACTTCTATACGCGATCTCTTAGATTTCTTACTGAGTATACCTATATACTCACCCTAAAAATATAAACTTTCTTTTAGCTTTCTAGGAGGTCTTCGAGGACCATGTCGAACATAACTAGTTGTGGCATCAGGATAGTTTTTGTTGCTATTTTTATTTTAGTTTTGTACTTCATTCAGAGTCATTCTTGAACTTTGTATCACATTACTTTTAACTTGAATGTGGAAAATGATTATTTATATTTACTTTTAGTTTCAGTATTTTGGTTTTTTATGGATTTACCATCTTATCTCTTGATCTCGTTCTACAAAAAGGGTAATAGCTTCAATATTACATGAGATTTTATTCCCTTGGTGCTAGTCTCCACTCTAGGTCCTATTGAAGGTGAGACTCAGGGGTATTTATCTCTCCTTCAACTTTAAGAAAGAATGGCCTGGTAGTTTTTTGTCCCATCCCTCATCTTGGAGAAGGTGGGTTGGGACAAAATCAAATGGAATTTTTGGTTTTTGAATTTGGTCATATAAACATTATGAGGAGTCTTAAGGTTAATAATTTTTAAAATTGTATTGTTTGAACTTTGGGTGTCATTATTAAGGTCTTAGAGATTAATGTATTATATTTATCCATCTGGATACATGGGCTAAAAATTTTAGGATTGGTAAATATCCAAAGATAGTAGGAATGACTTGTCATTTTTTATTTATCTTATGATCTGTTAAAGTAAATTTTAGTGCTTCGGTGATGAAAATTTCATCATGAAGATAAATTTTACGGGGTCAGTGATGAAGTGGAAATTGACCTAAGAAAAACCAAAAGATAAAATTGAAAGATATCTAGTAAGTTTTTTTCTCATGTTCTCTTTCTCGATAGAAAATTTGTCCCTAAACTTTAGTAAAAAGATCTTGAATTAAAAAATTTACATATTACAATAATTTCTAATGAATTTATGGACATTTAACTCATGACTAATTTATGGTTTTCTATTCATTAACGTTTTCATGACCATGTTCTTGGACAGTCTCTATTCATTATGGTACATTATTATTCTATTCCATGACTATATTTTAACTTCAACCCAATTTAATCTTTATCTAAAAACTCCATTATGTTTGACTTCCCGTAACCTTTATGTTTCCCACTTCCCCATTTTAAAGTAAGTATTATTTTCCCTCTGTATGATATGGTATTTCTAAATAGTTATTTTCAAATGCTTAACCTTTTAATGACTGATAAAAAATTTCAATGGAATAATTTATTTAATAAGTGATAATTTAACACCACAAAAAAAATTATTTTAAAATAATAATAAGATCTAAATTATGATTAACTTGCAACACTGAACATTAAGTGAATTATGTTATCTTATGAAAATATTATTACATAATTGTGACTATTATAACCTAGTCAATGAATTAGAGGGTGTGAATATGTGTAGCCAGATTATGAAATATATTTATAATGATCCTAATCATTACAACTATTTTGATTTATTATTTTAAAATAAAAACATAATTTCTGGTGATTTAATTTTTTCATGAAAAATACATTTTTATAGAAAATGGTTTTTGTTGCCTTCAATGAGTAAATATTATAATAAATTTTGGATTTTTTTTAAAATTTATTTTATATAAGGAAAATAATATTTTGAATCATCATATCAAAATAAACTTAAGGTGGAGTTTTGGTATTTTTCAAAAATGATTGATTTTTTAATGAGTAGTGAAAAATATGGATTTTTTATATTATTTCATTTATCATAATTAAAACAAGTAATTTTAAATTAAAATTATCTTTTGAATTTGATATTAAATTTAAATATGTATAATTTAATTGGATATAATTTAATTAACTACATATGAATCATCATTCTTCTTTATGTTTTTGTTAGTTCATTTTTAGCCATAAAAACACATTTATTTTAAAAACAATTTTTGTATGTGCAATAGGTTTTAATCATAATAAATTTAATAAATAAGTATCTATTAATTATATTAAGAAAATTTTTATATCATATATTCAATAAAATTCTTTAACATTTATTTTATGGTTTTTACTAGGCGTGGAATAATAATAAATTCAATTTTATGCTCATAACACAGTTGTCCAAAAAACGGTTTTCATTTCATTTTTCATACTTATTCTGAAATAGAAAGTTAAAAATTATCAAAATAAAATCATGAAAAATTAATTCCATATTTGGAATTAAGAGGATCAAACTGGAAAATATTTCCCAGTTATTTTTCGTCACTATAAATACTAACCTTTGAAAAAAATTCATCTTGGTATAGGTAAAACGGGTAAAACATGGATAAAAATTTTGGATAGGGATTTTTTATTTATATTAACATTAACATTATCCAATTTTATGAGTTTATTTGTGAAATTTTCATCCATGTTTTAAAAATATGGAATCTCCTTTTCCTTTTTCTTTGATTGTGACATTTAGGTTATTTTAAGAAAATGATAAATAAAAAATGTCAATATCTTTACATTAATGTCTTTAATATGTTTTCAGATGAATAAAAATTGGTAAAGTTATGTTATAAATGTTTTTTTAAATATGAATTAATTTATTATACTTAAAAATTATTTTAATTTTTTATGATGGAATAATTAACTCAAATTGTTACACAATATTGACATGAAATTTGTTCATGTAATAGAAAAATATATTTAATGTTTTTAAAAATATAAAAAGTAATATTATATAGATTAATTATTATGTTAAAATAAAATTTTTAGATAATTATAACATACTAATGGTGTTTTTAAGTATTAATTTTAATTTTATTTCAATCACGTTGTATTTAAAGTCAAACATTGGGAATAGTCTTGAAAATAACATTAATGGTATCTTCTGTTAAATTATATTTTATTAAAAATATAAAATTAATAAAAAAATTATATTTAAAATTAAATATTATATGATCTAAAAATTAAACCATTTAAAATATTATTGGATAATTTTAATTTTATAGTATCATTATTTACCCCTAAAATAATGAAAATCATTGATATCATGGTAATTGTCAAAAGGGCCAACTTAGGTCAAAACTGTGAGATAAGAATTAAAAATAACATAAACATGTCTAAATTTTAATTTAATATATATTTCAATACATATAATCCTAATATATTCTATATATATAATTTTTTATCCACTTTTATATGAAAAGTTATTTATGTTAATTTAATACGTTAAGTAATTCCATGGGTTCCCCTCCCCTAAAATACAAAAGATCACCTCTTCTCCTCTGATGAAAATATTTGAGCACACTATATTTGAAAAACCCTTCTATAATACCCTACTATATTCCTCACCCACATTCTAGATATTCTTATCTTTCTAAAATTCCATCATTTCAATGATTATGGTGTAATCGAGAGGAGGTTTCTCAACAAAGAGTTATAACTTTTAATTCCGTACATTAAATTTGATTTCTTATTATACCTCCTAAATATTTATGATATAAATTATAAAATAATTACGTAAATATATTAAATATAATAAATTTTTATGATATTAATGGAACAACCATTATCTTCTTCCTTTCCATCTTATGGGAAAATAAAACATCACCCTTCTCTATATGTGGACAACCACCTCCAGGAAGAGATGTGTTCTGTTTTTCATCACCATTTAAAATTTATTGTCAAAATGATGGATTTACAAAATATATGTGAAATATATGAAATTATTATATTTTTTAAAGGGGATTTATTATTTAATTGTTTTTGTTATGTCCCTCAAAAATGGAAATACCATACATGTGTACGTACGAACTGTAATCTCTACGCAGTGATGTAATTCATTTTTCATCACTCCTTTATATGAATTTTAATAAATGTGTATATAATTATTGTGTATAATAATTATATAATTTTTATCATTATATATATCATTTAACAATGATAAAATTACAAGGATTGGAATTCTTGAAACAAAAAATATATGAAAATTGATGCAGTTTTAACATGAAACAATGAATAAAATAAATAATTATTAATAAACTGATGATAAGATATTATAAGTAAATCACATAAGGTGTAATATATATTAAAATTGTACAATAATAAATCAATAAGTAATATATATTCATTATACAAGATGTGTTATCACATACGAAGAAACACGGGACTTGAGGTAAGGGTTCCTCTTCTTAATTTTATTTCTGTGAGATAGAAATCATATTCAACACTTGATTCCTCTATGTGATATATATACTAACCATGAATGTATTTTAGTATTATTTCAATAAAAAATATTGTTATTGTATAAAATCATATAAGTTTCCCTCTTTTATGTGGTTTTAATTCATCAATTACCAAATTTATAAGGGTTTATCGTCAAAAATTATCTTCTTTGAGAAATATTTTATATTATGCACAAATATTATTTTATAAGAAATATATGAAGCCCATTTTTCAAATTATATCATGAATTTACATATGTTCATTATATTTAAATTTTATTTTAAATTATTCTTTCATGAGGTTTATGAATGAACATTTACCAAAGCGGTAAGGGATTTATATTTCAATCACATTTTAATTGGGATTGTCTATGATTGAATTTACACTATGGTAAATTATATGATACTTATATAATTTTTTTCATTATATTCTACTCTTTATATTTATATAGATTAATTGTTTTCTTTTAATTCTTCTCTTATTAAATACTCATGAGTCTGAAATAATGTTTATAAGGGAAAAATAATTTCATTTACCATTCATTTGGGAATATTTCTCTTTTTTGTCCATGTTTACTTTAAAAAAATTGATAAATTTTTTAATATTATCATTTTATTGGTTAAATTAATTTTTAACCAGAATTAAAATTCAATTAAATTGTTTAATAGGAATATTTTTATCTTTTTTTTGAATGAATTACTTTTTAATTTTTACAAAAAACATGGAAGGGATCTTTATTTGAACATATATGTAAATGATAAAATTTACCACTATCATGTCCATTAAATGTTTTGAATAATAATTAAAACAATTCAACTTTTCTTAAAAAATAAATTTGTTTCCTAATATTTTGGAAATATTTATATTTTAAATAACTGATTTCAAAACTGAAACCCGGTTATCCCCTAAAGAAGTATTCTCGTGATCTTTTAATGGAATTTTTAATCTATGATAACATCCTCAAATGGAATTTGGAGTTTGGAATAGTAAAAGACACTTTGTAATACTTCATTGATACCAGGATCAATTCCCAGTGGCCCTAATATTTAGGGGTTTCAGATGGATCACTCTCGAGTTAAATATGTGGGTTGAAAGGTGGTTTTTTGGGTTGGGGTCAGTAGTATGGCACACTACTCATAGATTTGGTTTTGTCATGAAGTATTTTCAAGGATTTCAGTTACAGGTCTTGGAAAGAATCAATGGAATCATTGGTTTTTTAGTGTGGTTTGTAGGAATCATCTTAGATCATAGTTATAGAACACAACAATCCTTAGTGGCTTCATTGGTGGGAAGAAGGGTTAGCATCAGAGATGGTAGGGGAGGCTCATGCCTTCTGTAATACATGGTGGTGGGAATCAGCTATGGCTGAGAAGGATCGAGGGTGGGCCTCCTTAGTTGAAAAACAGATAGTGATCTTCACTGTTGAGGGGAATAAATATTAAAATTAAACAATCCCAATTCTTGGAATGATGATCCCAATGTGGACTTTAGGGAAGCAACACATAACTTTACAAAGCTACCAGATTGGATGAATGAGAGGTTATGACATCGATCATCCAGTTTAGGAACCATGATCTATAAGGGGATATTCTATTTTTGCATCCATAGATGGTTGAATTCTTGGCATAATGTATGTTATTATAGGTATAATCTTCATATTGTATAAAAATATTAGATATATTTATATTAGGATTTAGACAATATGTTCTTGATGGATCAATTACTAGATGGGGTTGAATAATTGTTTTAAAAACATAGTTCAAAATAGTTTTAACTAAAAAAATTTAAAAATATCTGTGTAAATAATTGAATTTAAACTTGGTCCACAGTCTAATAATCAAAGTATCATAATAAGTATGATTCTGATAATTTTAGAGTATAGATCATAAATAGAATATATATGATCACATTAGAGTGTCTAAAATTCACAATAGATCTGATTAATAGTTTATATTGTGTTTATTGTATTTAGAATTTTTTTGATAAAACTAATATAAGCAAGCACAGTCGAAAATTAAACCTATAAGAAACAAGTAATATAATCAAAATAATTTATAAATGGCTTATATCAATTTAAAAACAATAGATATATTTTAACATTAAGATTAATGTATCCACTAACCTTGTAATAAGGCATCCCTTATTATATACTTACAAGAATGTTTGTCTTTCCTCATCAAGAAAATCCATTAATACAAACATCATATTCTCTATCTACATAAGATTGGTATCCCTCAATATGATGGATTGGCTCTATCCTACAATACCTAAAAGCCCTCGATCTGAAGATTGGATTCTCTATCTTTTTATCCCCATAATACCTCGATCATTATCACCACAATAGGATACACAATTACAAAATTAAAACTCATAATGATACAATCCTTACATGTTTTCCATAGAAATATAAAACTCAATAAAATAAAAAATACTAAGAACAAGACATTCATATTGTGTAATCACCAAATCTCTAGTATAATAAAAAATATTGAGAAATAAAATCAATCAGCAACTAACACTATGAATGGAAAGGTATTTATAGGTGATCTCCCAATGGCCATATTGATCTCACAAGGGTCATATTCTCTTTGTGTTTTTCACAATGACTTGGACACCAAGAACTTATAACAAAAAATCTAATGTCATATTTTATTACAACAATATTGTATAAAAAGTATTCCTTACATTTAAATTAATTTTTACAAATTATAATTATAAACTTAATTCATTCTGATGAAATTTATTAATATTCACAATACAATAATATTAATCATGGTTAATCCAATTTTATCAATTTGGATATCATTATGAGGATGATATCTTTTGTAAGTACAAAGATAAAGTAGAGTCTTTAACCTCTCGGATAAATGTTGAGTCTGATGTATTTTATTTAAACTTATTATAATTTTCGTAATGAAAATATATATGTTTATAAACATAATACTTTTGGACATATTGCAAATACAGTTAAAATTAATTTTTCTATAAAAACATTCCAAAATAATTTGGCCCTAGAAAGGTAGTAAAGTAAGTATAATGAAAGTGGTTGTGAGTTCCAAAACATAATGGGAAAAAAAGTGAGATGTAAAACTTCTTACTCAATAATATCCCCATTTTTTGAAAAATGAAACCTTAAAATTAAAATGCAATAAAATTTAAAAAACTTACGGTCCATTACTTTTTAAATTTTCATTGTATTTAGAAATTTAATTTTTATTCTTAACTTCTCCTTAGTTTATAAGTATTCTGAATACAATGAAAAAAAATGAAAACAGCAAACTCCCCAATAAAATATCATCTCTCATTAAGAATCATATTCTCCATATTTATGTAAAACAATCTCCCCTATCTAAAATAAGTCTCCCTATTTATAAATATCTCACCATTTATGGTTTAAAAAAGTATTGGGAATTCTATATAATGTTCTTAAAAAGTTTTTGAATATAATAGTATATGAAAAAATATAATGAATTAAAAAATTATACATAAATTTGAAAAAGAACCATCAACCAATTGAATTAGAGAAATATTTAGAAAATCGTATTTTGATAGAAGATTAGTTCATTCCTGAAATAAAAAATAATTTTTTTTGAAAAATAAAAATTACAAAAAGTGTTCAAAAATAATTAATTTTTTTTATAAGGGTTTTCATGAATGACTTAATACTATTAGATTCTTTGAAATATTTATTTAGATTCACTATTTAATCTTTCATACATTGATTCTCTATTTTGAATTTCCTTGAATCCTCAACAATCTCCTAGTTCTGATATTTGATAATGGAAACATCATGTTTAAAAATATGTAATCTAGACATTTACAATTTTATGTCTCAGACATTTATTTTGAGTACATCAACATATTCAGTCTGGACATTGAACTATTCAAAAAAATACCATGTCAGATATATCCTACGATAAATAATTAAAAGATTCAGAGGATTCAACCATAAACATCTGTATTTCTTCAATCTAATCATCATTAGACATAACATCGGCCTAAACATAATTTTACCACTTCACCAATGAATTAAATGATCTTATGTGGTCAATATAACATTCTTGTAAGATGTTTAAATTTTCCTCAATACATATTACTAATTTGGTATGTGTTTTAATAGAGTCTCTTTTTTATGAAAGAATGTCGTGAATTAGTTGACCTCTTTTATCCTGTATAGGTAAGTATGGAATAATATATTCTATTATTTTTAATGATTGAATGATAAAATAAAAACCCATATGTGAAATGGATCATGCATATTCTAATAACTCTGGATTGGGCTGAAGAATATTAGACCAGCTAGTTCCAACTACTACTTCTTTTCCTTTGTTTTTATTTTATTTTAGCACTTCCTTAACAGCTTTATCAACTTTTTAAGTAACAAAATTTTCATTTGATATTTCCATAATGTCAACATCTTTAGTGTCGTGTTTTTAATATGGTCAATATTCACTTGAATAAAGATTTAAATATTTTTTAAAACATTATAATTTATAAAACCATTTATCATATTTGAATTGAATCTGATGAAAATGTTTTAAAATCATTGGTAATTTATAAAAACATTGAAATTAATTACAACAAAAAGTATTAAAACTATCGTAATGGAATAGAAACAAATACATAATAGTAATTTCATATTTGGAAATATTCATCAATATTAAATAACATGTTCTTCTTGGTTTTTTTGAAAACCAATAGATCATGATAGTTTTAAAATATTAAATATTTTTAATAATATAGTCTATTAAAAAATGTTTTATTATGATAAATAATTTTATTAAAAATAAATATGAAAAATTCTATTAATATTACAAAGATTAGAAAAAAAAATTAGGAAAATATACTCTGTAAATATTTATGAATAAATTGTGTCCGAAAAAGATGAATACAAAAAAAATTATAGAAAATAAAATTTTTGAAATCTAAAAATATAAAAATATAACAAACATATACACTCCCCATATGATTAGAAGTATATTAATATAAAAATATGAGTAAACAAGAAGTGAATATAAAATATCATTTTACCTTGATCATTCTTATATTCTATTTAATGTATTCATATCTATTGGAAGGAATAGGTTTGGTAAAAATATCCAAAAAATTTCCATGCATTCAAATAAATTGTTAAATGATATCTCCTTAAAGTATTTGATCCTTAAAAAATTGATTACTAATATATTTTTTTTTCATGGGTGTGATGAGAAGTTTACTTATAATATTTTTATTATGACTTTAACAAATAAAACATTTTAAATTTATTTTTTACCAAGAAAAATAATATTACCTATAATGATAATCTATTCATGATAATTATCTCCAAAGAATAATTTTCTACCTTTAATCATGATAACCTTTTCTAAAAAAAACTTTTTCCAACCATATGATTGTAACATTCACTATCTATGTTCTATATATTCTTTTTTCTAGTATATTCATTGTTTTCTTGAAAACAAAAACATTACACTTTTGGTGCACAAACCAACTTGGTTCTAGTAGTGTTGGGAAAAAATAGGACTCAACATTTTTAAAAAAAATATATGATTTGAGGAAACCAAGAGATTTTAAATTATTTAGACAAAAAATTCAAATGACCAACACATTTACATTTTGTACAAAAGAATGCACTTTTTGAATATGTAATAATTGTTAAAAATAGGTTTTTTATGACTATAACCAATTCTAGATCTAGTTACATGAGAATTAAATTTTTTATACATATTATCAAGGTTTATTTTACTAGTGGTAAATTTTGATATTGGTTTTTTCATAGAATAAATTCCATACCTTATTTTACAACTATATTATAATCCATTTTTTAATAGTTTCAAAATTGTGTTTATCAAAAATAGTTTGTAAAAAAAATTATCTGAATTAAATATTTATAAATATATTGAAACAATATAGTTATAAAAATAATCTTTATAGTTATCATTATAAATATATAATATTTTATTTTTCAAAACATTTAACCTCGATGTTTTTTTATCGTGATTTTTCTATATTTACAAGTTTCATTCTCAGTTAATTTAAAAAAATGTGATACTCCATAATATTAGGGTAATGAATTATCTGTTGTTGATATGTATTATTCTTTAGAAGATATTGAATCATTTTCCTTCGTATAATTTTCATTAAGAGACATATTAGTATGTTTCTATGGAGTTCGTACATTTTCCATCGAGACATTTTTTTACCTCAGTTTTGTTTTCAAAAATACCCAAGTTCCTATGTTAGGAAAATTAATTTTCAGAATAATATTTAATAGAATCACCTCTACTAGAACTCCAAGTGTCAACAAACTTCAAAACATTCTTGTCCTTATATTTTTATAAACTCTTGGAATTCCATTTTGAGTACTTATTTTTCCTATGTTTTCTTTTCCTCATTGGATAATATGGTCTGATATGTCGAACATTATGCATTCCTAAAAAGTGACTTCATCATTCTAATCACGTATGTCCATATTACTTTTATTCTACTAATAGAGAAAATATTTCTTACTAAATATCTTTTTCATCCTCTGAGAAATATTTTCTTATTCATTTTCCAAATTCTCATAAGTAATTAAATCCAAGTGAACAGCAAATTTCTTCTTTCTTAAATGTTTAACTACTTTATTAATAGATTACGATTTTGGAAATGAGGTATTAGAAAAAAAATAAACTCCTCAATATTTATTTTCCATTTTATTGGCATCTATTTTTAATATTCCATCATAATATATATGAGTTCCAAGAAGATCATCAAGAGTAATATTATTCAACTTTTTAGTTTCATCAACAACAGTCATATCTGGTTCTCATTCATTAGGCATGATGTTAATTATCATATCCACAATAATTTCATCATCTAAAAAATTTACTCAAATAGATTTTAAGATAATAATAATATTCATAAACCTATGATGTATCTTTGCTACTGATTCACCATGAAAAAATTGAAGGCTGGATGGTCAGTTCCTAACACGTCTCTTAAAATCTCGATTACTTTTGATGTTCCAAAATATAGAATCTATAAATTTTTCTAGATTTTATTCACATCTTTAAAAAATGATATTTGACTAAAAAATATTCTTTTCATGGATCATAAAAAAATTATTTCAAACTCTATAATTCTAATGATATTGTTTTTTTATTATTTGTAAAGGTAGTGACTTCTTTAGCATGAATTTTATAGTTTATATTATGAATAAAAAATTTATCAACCCCATTATTGAAAAAAGGACTCCATCATATCTGTCCAACACTCATGGTTATAACCATTGAACATTATAGGTTTGTTAGGATTCAGATTATCTATTAAACCAATATTCATTCCTTCTATAAATCAAATACATGTATTATTTTCGATAAAACATGTCACTATGACCCAACATATTATAATAAAAAAGATTATAACAACAAATTAACAAACATTTTAATAGTAAAGAAACATAATTTTAGTAAGTATTTGTGTAGTGGAATCCTACTATGATACCAATTTTTGGATCTCAATATTAGGTAAATTGATATTAGGTTCAAAATAATATGTTCTTGGTGGATTAATTACAAGAGGGGTATGAATTCTAGGCTTTAAAATTTTGTTTTAAAGTGTTTTAACTAAACCAAATCACAAAAATCCTAAATTAAATTATTGAATTCAGTCTTGAACCTCATTATAATAATCAAAGTATTTTAATACATATGATTTTGATAATTTTAGTGTATGTTGATCATAAACAAAATAGATATGATTATATTTGAGTGTGTCGGATTCATTGTAGATTCAATTAATAGTTATGATTTTAATTTTCATATTTAGAAATGTCCTGATAAAACTAATACAAAAATTAATATGAGAAAATTGAACTTGTAAGTAACAATCAATATAATAGAAAAAAATTTAGAATTATTTATGTCCATTTAAAAAGAATATATCTCTTTTAACATTAATAGTATGATATCCACAAAACTTTTCTAAAGCTATCTGTTTTTTAATAATTACTAGAAGGTATGTCATTATTCTCCATGGAAATACCTAGATAGGAATATCAGATTCACTATCTACCTATCCTAAGTATCCCTCAATCCAATGGATTGGATATATCTTGCTATAAATAAAAGACAATGAATGAAAGATTGTATTCTACTTTTTAACACCCCTACAATCCCTTGACTGTAATCACAACAATCAGATGCATGATTAAACAAATCTCATAAGTAGATATACCTTACAAGGTTTCATTATAATTACAACGATCAAGAAAATTACAAATACTAATAAAAATATGTTCACACTATGTAATCTCAAGATCTCTCACACAATAAGAAATTGAAAATTTAAATCAATCAGCAGCAAACTCTTTAAATGAATATTTATTTATAGTCTAGTTCCCAACTATCATCTTAATATTTTGATGGCCATATTTTCTCCGATATGTCACAAAAACATGGAAATCTGACACTTATAACAGAAAATATGACATCATATTATTTTACACCATTATAGTGTAAAAATAATTACTTACAGTAGATTTAATTTTTCAGTATTCTAATTATAAACTTAATTCAGTTTGATGTAATTTTAAAATATATTCAATAAGATTATCATATTCTGGACTAATTTCATTTTATTTGTTATGATATCAATCTGATGATGAATACATATTCCAATAAAAAGGTATGAAAAAGTCTTTCACCTGTCCTAAAAACATTTAGTCTGATGGAATGGATTCGAACTTATTAGGATTATCTTAATGAATAAATACATGGTTATGAACATAATACTTTTGGACATATTCTATGTATGGTAAAATTAAATATTTTTTATGAAAACATTATAAAATACATTTTTCATATATAGTTAGTAATATAAGTATAAATAAAGTGTTTGTGTTTTCTAAAACAAAAAAAGAATACAATAATGAGAAGTAAAACTTCTAACTCAACACTTACCTTGTGGTGTCATGTTATTTAGGGCCTACGGGTCTTGTTTGAGGCATAAGTTAATCTCATATTATGATCCATTTAAGGTTACCCATTAACTTGTTAAAAAAATGAGATAATAAATAAAAAATTAAAGGCCATCCTACTTGGTGAATAACACACTTCGATGTTACATGTGATTCCCTTGGGATATGATTCTATGATACCATACCCATTATTTATTTGGATGGATTATAGTTTTAGTGTTAAAATTCTGATGAAACTAATTTTATTTCCATGGGGTATGTTATGAGGTAATTACAAATGTTCCATGATATCATTGAATTTATATGAATGGATAAATAATGTGTGATGGGTGGGCCCTGAATTATATATCCATCCAATACATTAGATAAATATTAATGTTTTAAAAGATCAAAGGGTACATAAGTGGTTATCCAAATCATAAAATAAGTTAAAAGAGTTGTTATATCATGCCTAAAAAGGACACATAGTAGGTTATCCCAAGAAAAAAAAGAGAGTACATGGGAGGTTATCCCACGCCTAAATCTCGTACACGGGTGATTAAGTCAAGACTAACATGTAATGAATTTCATGGTCGATATCCTTGATATAATATTTATATGATTACGATAATTTCAAAATTTATGCCCCAATTTTATTCCATGATCACATGCCAATGTTATGCTATCATGGTACATATTCATTGATTTATTTATGATTCATGTCTTATGAACTACCATTATTTATGACATAACTCATGATTATGATATATAAATTGTTGGGTATAGTATTAAAATGTTAATATCATTTTGATACCCTTATTCTCATGTTATATTTAAATTATCAATGATATATCTCTTATTTACCATTATTGGGAATATGATCTCACCATTCTTGTGTTTATTGTTCCTCAAGATGTGAAGAAAGGCTTTATGAATGATATGTCTAAAAAAGGGTTATTTTAAAAAACATAGTGGGATATGATGTAGATATTTTATGTACCAATTTTTTATATATCTATCATTCCATTAATTATAAACCTTTATTGTTTTTATGTGGATATCAATGATATATAATGAATATTAACCTTATAAGATGTAATATATATCTATGAATGTAATGGGTCACTATATTCTCATACAACCATAATACCAATCAATAATTCAAATGAAACCATATGAGGCTATGAATGGAAGGAGGTGGATAATTATATCATAATGGGATGAATCTAATGAAAGAAAGTTATTGGGATATGATCTCATACAATAGATGTTAAATAATATTAAATACATTCAATGATATATTAAAGAATCATAAAGTTGTTAAAAGATCTCTACAGATAATTATTGATGATATTTGGAGTTTGATGTTGAAAAAATTATATTCCTTCTAATATCACCATTTAAAAGGGTTATGTGATTTATGAAAAAAGAAAAATTGATCACTTGATACATTATGAATTTTTAGATTCTTTATTAGGTGGGGATTTTAATGTATCTATTAGAGGTATTACCAAACCACAAAAAAAATCTTAAAATGTTTGATGTATCAATTTTTTAGAAGTATATACTCAATATATGACATGTGTTGAACTCAAAGGCTATACAATAGGAATATGATCAAATTTACAAAGAAAAACCAATGGATATCTTAAATCATAGATGTAATGTGTTATAAAACAAGAACTCTCACCTGGTAAATGTTTTTTGGTGGAATAGTAAGCATTTGGAATTGATGTGGTAAACAAAAGATATAATGAGAAAGAATTATCCTTATCTATTTTTATCTAAGTTATGAGATTTTTGGGTTACATTTTTTTGAAGGGTGTAGATTGTAACACCGTACATTATTATTCATTGAATAAATTGAAAAAAATATACATAAAACATCAAACTAGAAAAAGTAACTAATTTATTTCATTAAGATAAATTACTAGTATAAAAGATAAATATTTATACATTACATGAAAGAAATCAGAAAACTAATTTTGAAAATTTCAATATGAATAAAACCACAATTAAATAAAATGAATACGATCTTGAAATCTCCATCCTCTCTATATTAATTGATAACCATGCTAATAATTATAATTGTATAAATAATGGAAAATATTAGAAATATGAAATAAATTTTTAGAAATAAATTAGTTAATTTGAGGAATAGATTTTCTACAAAAGTATTTGAAGTTATATATAGTAACAGAAAAGGTTAATGAGGTAGTTATAAATATGATCTTTATACAAATGGATGTTTGAAATATATTCATTGGACATATGGACATACTATGAATGAGTCCATTTAAACTAATATAGTGGTATTTAATAGTTTTGTAGAAATGAATAATGTATTATAAATAATATATTCAACATGAATATAAAAAAATAATAAACATTAAATAATTATACAATGATAATAATGAAAAATATAATCATTCATTTAATATAAAATTTTTATTATTTAAATTTTTATTAAAGTATTATGTACTTTTATTTTAAAGATAAAATTCATATACAATGATATTTAATTTGATAAAATTTATTTAATATTTTGAATCAAGGAATCAAAATTAGCTAATAATTTTAATTATATTTATGGTGAAAATTATATTACTGAGTAGAATAGTGAATTACATAAATAAATTAAAAAAATGATGAAATATATTATATGGGTAAAATAAATTATGATGTATATAAATTGAAAAAATAATGACAAATATAATCTCAATAAAACTAGGTTTTTTACTTATGGGATATTTTTTTAATAATTTAATTATAAAGGGATATTCAACAAAGAACACCCAAGGGATGTCTGTATTAGTGGTTTTCGTAATCTAATTTCAAAATAACCCTCAATGGTTGAATGATGAGGTGTGTATGAAAATTTAAAAAAGATGAAATCAGTTCTATGGAAACTCATGACAAATTCCAACATGCAGAACAGTGGATATACTTATAAACAAATGAAAACATGGGGAAATATTTATAGACCACCTACATTATTCGTATTATTCTCTACTCATCCAATATAAAGTTTTGATTTGATCTAGATTGGAAGAAAATAAATAGAAGTAAAATTTCCATAAAAATTGGGAGAATTTGTCCACACCAAAATAGTACAACTTATCAGAAAAGAATCTTGTAAATAAATTTATAGGATTCCAGAGCCTACTGATGTGAATCCAACATGACTGACAGTGTTCGAATTGGACTTCAAGAGGATGAGATCTATCAAAACATAGTTAGGGGTGGAGGAGGATCCCATGGAATCAAGAGAGGTTCCTTAGGTAGTTGGAGGAATAAAAATGAAAAATTAAAGTGTTTTATGATTTCATTAAGGGAAAATTGGTGATTTCACCATAAAACTAGGTTGCTCGGTTTGACCACACTTTTTTAAAAACCATGGAGCTCTTGCTTCCTCAGAACCCCACCTCACATAGTTTCGCTACATTATTTGACTAAAGGGTTATAAACCATGCAATAAATAGTGCTTATACCCTACCCAAATGGGATGAATTATGTTGGATAGGTGCAATGTTTGGAAAACTGTGCACATCCCATGAGAGGTTTGTGATATACATGGACAAAAAGAGCCTAAGGTATATATTTTCTCAGCGGGACCTGAAAATTGAAAATAAGAGGGGAGTTGAATATCTATAGCATTTTGACATTGAGTTGGGATATACATTGGGAAAGTGAAACATTTTTACAGATCTTTTGAGCTGAAGGAATAAGATAGACGTAGTAGAGGAGTCTTTTTATGACTGGTTGATGATGGAAAATTTACAAAAATGAATCATGATATATAGCAATCTTAGGTATGAGAAGCTCAGACTTTGACATATACAATACATGTTCTTTTTTAGACTGGATCAATACAAATAAGTTATTGGGTTTTGATATCTGATTTCTACAAATAAAATTTATATAGTGGTGAGACTCTGTTGGTCTAGTCTCCGGATAGTGGGAATTCTTTTCTTTTATGTGGTTTAGTATGGGTTTATATAGGATTGTTTGAGGATCAAATACAAGAGTTTCATGCATCTAGATAGACGACACAACCTAGTTTGATAAATATGTATCATGATCTCTATATAAAATAATAGTGATTAAGAATGATGAAAAAGGTAGTGGGATATATGGTGATATGTTTCACTTGTCAGTATATGAATAAAGAGATTCAGATGTGAGCTGGTCTTTTGTTGCATTTTCCCACTCTTGAGATGAAATTGGATGAAGTAACTAAATATTTTAAGACCATATTACCTATGAAAACCCATAAAAATGATGATGTATGTTCAGGTGGTTGTTTTTTTACTGAAAAAGATAGATCCTTGTTTATCTATCAGTGATACATTCAATGTTTGTTATTTGTGTAGTATTTATATGTCTGAGGTAGTATGTCTACTTATTTTGGAAAAGAGTAGAAATTTAGATAGAGATCCTCGTTTCACATCATGATTCTAACAGGGTATTCCAAAGGCTTTGGGATTGTTGGTTCTTTTTAGTATAACCTATCATTCTTTGAATTATAGTCAATCTGAGTAGACTATTCAAGGTCTTAAGGATATGTTAGAAGCCTGTGTTTTAGATTTTGGTGATTTCTGAGAGCATTATATGGCACTAATAGAGTTTTAATATAATAAAATATTCAATTATTTGATCCAAATAAGACCTTTAGGTGATTTATATTCTAGGACATATTGTTTTCCACTTTTTTTGTTATACGTCGGTGAGTATGCACTTGTTGGTTTGAGTCTCATGCATGGGATGTTTAAGAATGTTCAACTGATCCAGATTTGTTTTGGGACCCTGAAGAGCAGGTATAAATCATATATTGACCATCATAGTTGACCTCTAGAGTTATAGGTATGTCATAATTGTTTTCCGTTGGGTATCTCCTATGATGTGGAAAAATTGTTTAAGAAACTGGGAAATCATTCACCCATGATTGTCATACCATTTGAAATATTGGATAGGGTCAGTACAATGGCCTACCAATTACCCTTCCACAACACAATAGTGATATAGAAGAAATTATTCATGTGTCACTGATTTAGATATATTATCCAGTAATTTATCATGTGATAAACATATCATACATCAAGATTAGTATTGATGTGTCCTTCGAGGAGTATCTCATACAGGTAATGGACCATAGTAAGATGTTTCTCTAGAGTAGGACTATGCAACTTGTTTGAGTGTAGTAGTATCACGAATGTGTTTAAGAGGATACATAGGAGAGGGAGTCTGATATGTGAACTTAGTTTCCAATGTTTTCATTGATACCCCATAGTGATTATTTGAGTTTCTCTAGGATGAGTTGTTATCTAGTGGGGATACTATAAGATCCTGTTTTTTTTTCAGGTTCATCCATCATTGAGTTATTGGGTTGATCCATAGTGGTTGAGTCTTGTTTTAAAGATAGAAATCTATTTTGGGGAAAATGACATAATCTTCTTGTATGTTTCTAAATGTTTTATGATGGTTTTCCATTCTTGGGATGTCTTCAAAGGTGTTTCAATTCCTTACACAGTAAAATTGGTAGAAAAACGCTCTATAGAGAATTAAGTCACCCTATAAAGGTCATACACAAAATGTAAAGAATTTCAAGAACATGTCATGATCCAATATAGGTCATGAAATATTTACACACTGTATAATTCATTCACAACATTTAATAATAGATCTAGACTAATATTAACCCAAGGTGATGGTTTTTTCAATATATCTCTCTAAAAAGAAATACATGATGTGTAAAAGCATTACACACCATGTAATTTATTAATCATAAATTTTAAATGTTGTTGGGTGGCTTATTTCTCATTAAACTCTCATGTATCCATCTCCTATCAACCCTAGGGTATCTCCCAGGTGATTTTTGTAACATTCCAACCTGAAAAATCATTAGACTGGTAGTAGGACCGATCGCCACATGGCCTCAAGCGTGCCTCCCCATACACTAGGGGTTTTTGACTAGTGGCGTGGGTCTATAGGTATTATGGCGTGGATACTATACCATCTTGATCAGAGTAGCAGAGCGGTATAACAGAAATTAAATAAGAAAACAACATAAGAAATAGTAAATTAAAGTCAGAGAAATGGAAAAATAACATCAACTTGATATAAAATTTCATTAGTAATATATAACCATGCATGCAAGTAAATATGATGAAAATAAAACTAAAATAGTAGAAATACATTAGGAAACATGAAAATGTATAGTAAATGAATAAAGAAAATATATAAAAATTTACAAATGGAGAACTCCACAAGCATCCTGGGCTCCATCTCAGTCCATTTCTCTTAACTCCAAGGTACACGAAAGACATCATAAGAAATATCCTATGGTCTTGTGAGCATGGGATCTGTTATGGTACCCTAGTGTAATGGTATCCCAATCAATGTATGAGATATACTTAGTATACCACAAATAATATATTCTACAGCTAAATACAATCATTGAATATAAATTAAAGTATTGTATAGGTAAAAATAATAACAATAAAAGGTGAATAAATAACAATTAAACTATTTGGGTTCCTAAACCCAACCTGGAGGCTTTACATGCTTTGATTCTTGGTCGGAAGAAGATTCTAACAAGTAACTATATATATAGTAATATATATATATATATATATATAATAGTTACATATTTCATCCATATATATGGACCAAGTATGTGTGGACATAAGTGGCCATATACCTAGAATACTTGGTGCTGGCTAGACCGGGGCATAACATAAATATCCATAACATGTTTAAATGAGTCAATAATCTCAAACATAGGTAACATGACCTACATCTCATAATTAGTGGGAGAATTCATGCTCATCACATGAGATGGTGAGTATTCCATCATATCAACACTTTAACTGTGAGTGAGTCGTCATGTCAACACTCAACACAAGGGGTGTGTTACATCATGCCCCCATCTGAATAGTGTCAATGGTGTGAAATATCATGCTCAACACCTGATGTATGGGAGTTTGATTCCTCCATGCTCAATAGAACCCTTACTATCATTTTAAATCCAATATCGAGGATTATTCATCTTTATAATAATAATATCCATAAGTCATTATCTCTCTTGATTTATATTTATCAAGCCCTAATATAAAAAAGGGATTTTCAGTTCATATTACATTTAATAAAAAAAGTCAAAATTTCCATGTCCTTTCCACCCTTTATAATTTATTTCAATTACATCATTTAATTCCTTCAAATAAGTAAATCCATCATGGACAAGCCACTCCATTTAATACATTTCAAATAAGAATTTCTTATTTCAAATATTGCATGTGGTGTGGTCATACCACCCATTTCAATACCATTTTAATTTGAACATTCAATTTTAATTATACCATCTCATTAATAAAATCAAATAAAATATCTATTCAATGTTTTCCAACCCACTTAGAATGTGGTTGGTCTTAGAAATAATTATACATAATAAATTTCATTCCTGTTTTTCAATTTTTTAAAAAATTTCATTATTGGTCATGTACTAAACATTCCACGAATTAAGAATCAATATAAAGGCAATAGAAAACACTAATATGATAAGACCAATAATTATTAAAATAACTAATCAATACTTTTTAGTTTTAAAGAAGGTGACCCTCATATGTGGGGTTTTATTATAGACCATGAAATTGTTCCTAAACAATTATTTTAGAACAAATAAGCATCAGATTCAAGGTTCATAACCCAATATACCCAAAATAAGTAACAAAAAAAGAAATTCAATTTCATGGTTCAACATGGTAATTAAGAGGTTCTATTATTAACTGGTCGTATGATTCAATGGGTACAATTCCATTCATAATTGGTTCCAAGAACATAGGAGTTTATTTGGTTCAATTGAACATTTATATAACCATGGAAAAACTGTTTATAATCCAGGATTAACACATAAGAGGAATTTTGAAATTTTTATAATTTAATTAGAAATGGATATTCAAAAACAAACACCTAAGGGATGTCTATCTTAGTAGTTGGCATCATCTAATTTCAAAAAAACCCACGGTGTTTGAATTATGAGGTGTGTATGAAAATTTAAAAAAATATGAAATCAATTATCTGGAAACGCGTGACAAATTATATCATGAAAATAATGAATATACTTAAAAACAAATGGACAAAATAGGGTAATAGTTATAGACCACCTACATTATTCTTAGGATGATCTTCTCATCCCATATCAAGTCTTGATTTGATCTGGATTGCATAGAAATTATAAGAAGAAAATTTTCCATGAAAATTGGGAGAATGTGCTCACACCAAAATAGAACAACATATCATAAGAGAATATTATAAATAAAGTTTTAGGATTATATATCATTATGATGAGGATCAAACATGATGAACAATGTTTAAATTGGACATCAGGATGATGAGATCTATCAAAACCTAGTGAAGGGTGGAGGAGGAACCCATGGATTCAAGAGAGGTTCCTCAAGTAGTTAGAGGAAGAAAAATAAAAAATTAAAACATTTTATGATTTCATTAAGGGAAAATTGGGTGATTTTACCATAAAACTAGGTTTCACGGTTTGACCACGCAATTTTCAAAACCATGGAGCTCTTGATGCCAAAGAACCCCACCTCTCATAGTTTCACTACAATATTTGACTAAAGGTTCATCAACCGTGCAATAAATTGTGCTTACACCATACCCAAATGGGAAAAATTTTGTTGGATAGGTGGAATGTTTTGAAAACCATGTGCATCCCATGTGACCCACTTCAACTCACCTACTGTGGTTGTACGATATGCACTGGGAGCCTCACGATTTTAGGTAAACCATTCAACCTGTCTAATCTTTAACATTTTTGAGTTTTCAGAGCCCAATGCTCTTGAAAATTGACATAGCACTTGAGGGACCCCTTGGGCCTTTACCCATGTCTAAAAAAATTCTTTAAAGTGTTCCAACTCTCTAAATTATGATCTGAAGTTCAATTTAGATAACAACACATCAACCTGTCTCCAAAATTCAAATTCCCTCAAAATTCTACTACAGCTCAAAATATGGGTAGTTACTATCTTCCCACCATAGAAAATCTCATCCCTAGGAATACTTGGGTAAATAAAAAAAGCATCACCAGACATACCAAGGTCTTGAAGTCTCATTCAAATGATCTTGTTTCATTCATGAACACCCAATGAACCTCTACGAATTAATGAATCATATAGAACATAATCCATAAAAACCCAATCCAACACACATTTTACAACTGCAGAATTGAAATTGTGGTTACCCGATCCCACTCATCTAGAGACATGATCACATCTTCATATCCTTAAAAAAACTTTTTGATGGTGCTCCCCACATTAGGGTTTAACATAAAATATGGTCCAATTCCAATCGATAGTACCTAAACCATTCGATTTGTCTTAAAAATCGTGCCTCAAATCATTCTAGTGATTCTTATGGAATGCATTCCTCAATTGGGAGAACCCAGTTGCATTTGTGATAATATCCGGAACCTCTCGTTAAATAAATGGGTGAATCCTGGTCGACTAAAATGAAATTTATCACTAAGATTTTTCTAGAATGGAATGCCAACCTTGACTCCATATCTTCCTTAACTAGAGATGTGTTTAAACTAGTTCCTCCCATCCATACCCCTTCAATAAATAAGGATAATAATTTGATCCACCTCAATCTTAATCATCTAAAAAATGATCATCTTAGATAGATTATGTAATTAAAAACTGAAAAATACATCTTCTCTATAGAATATCACATCTACAATGAGAATTTTCACTAAATCTATGACAACCCTGCTTTTATTACAAACTTTAACATGATTTATTACATAAAACTTCACTTGATACAACAAAGAAGATCGATAGGTTTAGTGTCATTGGGGCGTATGATCATTAAATAAAAACTTAAATCATGAAATACAACATCATTATTGAAAACATCCTTTACATGACCACTATATTCCCTCGTACTTAGCATTTCATGGGATAACCTGAGGACATGCATAAGAAAATGGTGAGCTGTAAAGCCCAGTAAGGGAGTACACATGGAATAACATGAGGAGTAAAATACATGTTAGACAATAGGCATATCAATAGAGCATAAGAGAAACAAACACTTAAAGGCATGATAAATCATGATAATCATAACATGTAAATGTGGAAACAACACTTAACATTGAATTAGCATGAGCCAAGGCTCATTGCACATAGAGCAGGAGTAAATCCTCATTGCACATAAAGCACGAGTAAACCATCATTGCACTTGAATTAAAATGATTCAACACACATTTCACATGACATATCATGATACTAAAATTTACCCAATGCATTGGAGCGCTATAAGGGTGCACCCTTCTTAAACATTTCATTTCATGCATAAGTGTTCCACATGGATCATAAAACACGGATTCATTAAAAATAATCATTTATTCCACAATAAAGGAATGTTGAATTCATACATGAAACATTATAATAAATAAGTAAATTTTCATAAAGGTTAATACCCTTGATGGAAGAATGGGCATGGTATTCACTACACAATGGCATTGGCTTAGAAAATCGGCGCAATTTCGGCAGCATAATGGCATGACATAAGAATTCATAAAAATGGATTATGAGTGAGAAAGGGGTGTATCATCATATTTACATTAAATGGAAAGTAAGGGGGTCATATAGATACATGTACAAACAATTTTAATGTAATTTAGATTCATGATACAAAAGTATTGTTTGAATGTAATGGAAGAGAGAGAAGTTCCTTTCGGAATTTCGGCATAGTAACGGGTGTACATGGGAGGAATTTAATGAGAGATAAAGGGGTCTCCCATCATTAAAACAATAATAGGTCAGTATGAGTAAGGTGTGAAACCATACCCCAACATTCATAATTGAAATTAAAAGGGAAAAACAACTTAAAGAAAATTGGACAGAAATGGGAAAGGAAGAAAAAATCCTTACATGGAAGTGTGCTTCCAAAGGCTTGAGAGAGGGTTATTAGGAGATTGGGGAACCTTGGTAGGATTCTAGAGAGAGTATTTCAGGGGTTGGATGAACTCAAAAGGCTTTGAGTGAGGAGGAAGTGGGAGCTTGGGGGGGTTTATATAGGAAAGGTGAGGGAATTATTTATTATTTAGGTTTAGGACCCCTTATATTAAATTAATCCAAACCACAAACCAGCCCATGGTTTTTGCTCATGGTTTTTGGAAAAGGGAAAAGGAAAACAATATTTTATAAGAACAAACTACTAACTTTTTAAAATAATGACGTTTCTTATGTGGAGGTGAGTCACACTCCCATGGAAAACAATTAAAAAAGACAAGGTGTTTAACATGTCTTGAGGGATCCATTAATGATTTGAAAAATAAGTCAAACAAACCCAAATGCACATTATTGTAATGGTAAAACATATATTGGCCGAAAATAAATCTTATAGTATTTTATTACATCACTATTGGGTCATTATTATGTCATAAACACATTATATATTTAAACGGTAATTAATTTTATCCAAACATTTTACTATCTCAGAAAATTATGAAAAATTCACCGTTGGATAATTTCGGCATCCTGATTCTGGAAATAACATTTATTTTATCTAAATAATTTTCTAAATATGTTAATTTTCATTTTTAAAATAAAAACCGACATTTATCGAAAATTCACAGGTTTTGACAAAAATGGCTTTCAAACCTTAATAAAAATTACAATTGCATTCATAAAATTATAAGATCATTTATATTTAATAAAAATTAATTTAATAATAATATTATTATTTTATTAAAATATTGTTTAATTCAGAAATCCCTTAATTTAATAAAATATAATTCTTAATTAAATAATAACTATAAACACTATTTTCACTTTAAAAACTATTTACAATGTATCAATAATGACAAGAAAGTATATACATTATTATATACAAAAAATAAGTTACATGAACAGGGTACTGTAGATTTTTTACATAACCCCTTAAAACAGCTACATAAGACCTAATGGTAAGGTGTGCGATGGTGACAGACTCTTGGGGGGGGGGGGCTCGGATAACATCGCTCGTGTGGCAATCTCTATAAACTTCCACTTTTCCCATAGACGGTCATATTCGAGCTTGACATGATGAAGCTCAGCTTGGTCTTGGTCAAGGTCGAAGCCCAAAGACACCACCTCTTTTCCAAGCTCTGACAAATGGGCTTCGTATGGAGCAATTCTACTGGATGAGGTCATCGCTTCTTTTGTCTGAGTAAATTGGATTTGTTAAAGCCCTATATTTATACTAATCATGTGATCACTATTCAAAGGCTATATTAGAAATGGTCAAAATTATTAACATAAAACCAATGAATTTTACAGCTTATAAAAACATTTTGCATAAAGAGACTTTTAACTAGATAAAGGGGGATTTTCCAATAATGAAACTTTGGGTCGTTACAATATTCCCCCCTTAAGAAATTTCGCCCTTGAAATTTTCCTTTTCCCACACTAAAACAAATGTGGGTAACTTAGCTTCATCATTTCCTTCAATTCCCAAGCCCCTTCTTCAAACTTGTGGTTTCGCCACAACACCTTGACGAGGGGCATTGTCTTATTTCGTAGAACTTTTTATCTATGATCTAAGAACTTAATTAGTTTCTTCTCGTAAGAAAGATCATCCTCCAACTGTACCACCTCAGAAAAGAGTACATGTGAAGGGTTCGGTATGTACTTCCTTAAGAGGGATACATGAATGACATCATGTACTTTGGCCATGGTAGGTGGAAGTGCAAGTCGATAGGCCACATCCCCAACACGATCAAGAATCTCGAAGGGTCCGATGTATCTTGGACTTAACTTCCCTTTCTTTCCAAACCTCATGAACTTCTTCCACCGAGATATGCATAGAAAAATCATGTCTCCAACTTTAAACTCAAGGTCTCGTCAACGATTATATACATAACTCTTCTGTCGACTCTGGGCTACCTTGATATGCTGTTGAATGGTTTTCACCTTCTCCACTATTTCTTCAACCATTTTTGGTCCAAGCAGCTTACGTTCACCGACCTAATCCCAACACACTGGTGTAGTGTACCTTTTCCCATAAAGGGCTTCATATGGTTCCATTTGGATTCTCGAGTGGAAACTATTATTATAAGAGAACTCAACAAGAGGAAGATGTTGATCCCATCCTCATTTAAAGTCCATTGAGCACGCTCTCAACATGTCCTCGAGTGTTTGGATAGTCTTCTCGGATTGACCATAAGTTTGAGGATGATAGGCCATACTGAAGTTCAGTTCAGTATTCAGAGCATGTTGAAGAATCTTCCAAAAATTAGAGGTGAATCTTGGATCTCTGTCAGACACAATAGATAGTTCTACTCCATGCAGCCTTACCACTTCCCTGATATATATATGTGCCAGTTGATCCAAAGGGAAATCCTCTCATATCGCAAAGAAGTGTGCAGTCTTTGTAAGACGATCCACAATAACCCAGATTACATTGTTGCCTTTGGATGTCCTCGGATGTCCGGTGACAAAGTCCATGGTGATGTTCCCCCATTTCCAATCTGGTATGGGAAATGGTTGCATCATCCTATTAGACTTCTGACTTTTTGACTTCACTTGCTGGAACACCAGGAACTTTCATGTATATTCAGCGATCTCCTTTTTCATATTATCCCACCAAAAGTTTTCTCAAAGATCTCGATACATCTTTGTGCTCCCTGGGTGAATAGAGAAATTTGAACTATGTGCATCATCCAAAAGTTCCTTCATCATCTCTGGAAGTGATGGAACATATAGCCTTTTCCCAAATCGCACAATTCCTTCCTCATTAACATTAAACTCTGAGGATTTCCCATTTTTGATAGCTTCCACTTTTTCTTGAATTCCCTCATCATCCTTAAGAGCATCCTTTAACCTTTCCAAAAGAGATGGTTGAGAAATCATTTGTGAAAGTATTGATGATGTTCCCTTCTTTATGATTACCATGTCCATCTTCATCAAGTCTAAGAAGATTGGATCCTTCTCAATTATCATCATTGATAGAATCGCTGGGTCATTTCAACTAAAGGCATCTGCAACCTTGTTCGCTTTCCCAGGGTGGTAATGAATTGAACAGTCATAATCCTTGATGAGATCTATCCATATTCTCTGGCATATATTAAGCCATTTCTATGTGAATATATATTTAACACTTTTTTGGTTAGTATATATCTCACATTTCTACCCATATAGATAATGTCGCCATATTTTCAAGGTAAAGATCACAGTCGCCAACTCCAGATCATGTGTTGGATAGTTTCACTCATGGATTTTCAACTACCTTGAGGCATATGATATCACATTATCATTCTACATCAGTAGAAAACCTAAGCCCTCTTTGAAGCATCACTGGATACCACAAAAAGTTCCCCACTTTTGGGTAAAGTGAGCATGGGCACAGTGATAAGCCTCCTTTTCAACTCCTTGAAGCTTTCTTCGCATTCATCACACCAAGAAAACTTTAAACCCTTTCGAGTTAGCTTGGTAAGAGGGTTGGAAATTGTGAGAAATTTCTCACAAATCGTCGATAATATCCAGCTAGCCCCAAGAAGCTACAGATATCCATTACCGATGTCGGCCTTAGACATCCCTCAATTGCATCTGTTTTGGAGGGGTCCATAGATATCCCCTTGCTTGTGGTGATATGGCCCAAGAATGAGACCTCATTCAACCAGAACTCACACTTGTTGTACTTTTCATAGATCTTCTCCTTGTGCAAAGACTCTAGTACAACACTTAAATGCTCCTCATGATCCTCCCTGGTTTTGGAGTATATTAGAATGTCATCTATAAATACTACCACAAATTTGTCGCGGTAATCTCTAAATAATCTATTCATCATGTCCATGATTATTTCTGGAGCATTAGTGAGTACAAAAGGAATTACTATGAATTCATAGTGCTCGTATCTTGTGCGAAAAGCAATCTTGGGGATATATTCCTTCTTCACCCTTACTTGTTAATATCCCGATCGCAAATCTTCCTTGGAGAAGTATTGTGCTCCACACAGCTGATTGAACAAGTCATCAATTTTTGGGAGAGGATACTTTTTCTTTATCATGATTTTGTTGAGCTCATGACAATCGATGCAAAGGTGCATTGACCCATCCTTCTTCTTAACGAAGAGGACTGGTGCACCCCATGGTGAAGCACTTGGGCGTATAAACCCTTTGTCCAGATTCTCCTGTAGTTGTTTCTTCAACTCTTCAAGTTCCACGAAATATATTCTATATGTAGTCTTGGATTTTGGTAGCCCCCCTGGTATAAGTTTAATTGACAATTCAACATCTTTTCTAGGAGGAAGACCAGGCAGTTCCTCGGGAAACACTTCAGTGAATTCCCTCACAATAGGAATTTCTTCACGGATGGTTTCTTCCTTGGACTCAATCATCTGATCCAAATACACATGCTTGTAGGCCAGTAATATCCATGCTTGAGATGATGGAGCTAAAGGAGATTCATCTTCCTCCTTAAACTTGTAAATAATCGGGGGTCAATTATCTATATGGTGTGTGATTTCCCTCTCCTAACAATTTATGATGGCTCTATATAAGGAAAGTCAATTCATGCCAAGAATTGCATCAAATTACACTAGAGGGAGTATGAAGAGGTTCACCATAAAATTCAATCCACAGATTATAACAGGGGAGGACTTAAATTCATGGGATGCAACGATCGACCCATTTGTCGTACTCACTGACATCTTCACTTCCACGATTTGTGGTGGTGCTAGGATTGTTCTACTAAAATTTCTAGATATAAAAGAATACGTAAAACTTTAATTAAAAAGTATGTTCAATATTATTGAATGAATAACTAGCATACCTGTATTCACTTTGTTTTCGGGGTTTACTTCGGCAGAAGTGATGGAAAAAGATCTTCCTTGCTGCCTTGGAGGTTGTTGATTGCCTCCGAAAACCCTCAGATTAGGGCACTGATTTTCAAGATGCCCATGTTATTTGAATTTGTAGCAATGAACAATGCGTTGAGGTTCAAACGGAGTGTTCCTCCCCGTTGTCATAGCCGCGGGTCTTTCTTTCCAATAGTTAACAGCTAGGTGCCCTTCTCTTCCACACATAAAGCATTTCCTCGTCCCCTTGAGGCAATTTCCATGGTGCTTCTTTCCGCACTTTTGGAAAGTGGGGTGCTAAATCTTCTTAGAACCGTTGGATTTATCCATCGGACCTCTAGCATTGAATTCTACCTTATGCTTCTTGTCCCCATGATACCCCTGTGATTCCCCGATCTCTATTTTGACCTTGAGGGCACATCGGACAATATCCTCATAGCTGTCGAAGTCACGGATCTCTAATGCTTTTTGCACACTAGGCTTCAGCCCACCAAAGAAGCGGTCAACCTTGCATTCGGGGGTAACAAAAAAGCCAGAAGTGTATCGTGCAAGCCTTGTGAAGTTTTCCTCATACGCTGCAACAGATTATTCTTCTTTTTTCTTGAGGGAAAGGAAGTCCCTTTCCATCTTATTCCGAAGGGTGCGTGGGAAATATTTATCGAAAAACATATTCTGGAAATCCTTACATTCCAACAACTCGATATCCTCCTCAGGCTTCATATTTTTTTTCAACGTCCACCATTGATCAGCTTCACCCTCCATATGATAAGAATCCAGGAGAACCTTCTCTTGTTCAGATCATTGAAGGATGGGGAATATCTTTTCAATGGATTTTATCCATTGTTCAGTGATCGTGGGATTAGATGATCCACTAAAAGTATGAGGCCTTTGTCTCATGAAGCTCTCGATAGAAACTTGTTCTTTCTTAGGGGGGGTTGAATGTTCGTATTGACCCATGTTTGTATTCAAAGTTTGATTTAGGTGAGAAATAAGCATGACAAAGTTTGTGATTCCCTCTCCCATTGGATTGGGCATCTCATTAGTACAGTCATCAACCTGATCTTCACATCAGTTGTTAGCCTGAGTCCTCCTATTACCAGCCATTGGATGGAATGAATGGAAAGTTAGGGTTAACACATAAAGGGTAATCCAAAGACAAAAGTTGATGACTCATAAATTTAATTTAATTTTCATAACTTATGAATCAATAGGCTTCAATCTAGACTTTTCATGATCTACTTTCTAACATATAATATTAGGGGAATTTTTTTAATTCCCTTAACAGGGGTTCATACTATGATTGTGAATTTATCAAAACATATCCCCCGGGAGTGTCGTAACTAAGAGTGCAGCAAGGCCCTTTTTCGTGCACTAGTTCCCATTCGAGTCTAGCTCAAAGCAGTGTTTTTAGGTTTTACCCCTACGATACATCTGTGCCCAAGCCGCCTCTTCCTGATCGTATCAAGATAGGGATGTATTTGTTTGATAAACAACTTACTTAGTAATTACCAAAACTTAGGTATGTTTTTATTATACTTAGCCTTTTCTATAAGGCTTTACTAAGGTTTTCTAATCCTAATCCCAAAAATAACTAAACCTATCCTCTGATACCAGCTATGACAACCCTGCTTTTATTACAAACTTAAACATGATTTATTATATAAAACTTCACTTGATAAAACAATGAATATAGAGAGTTTTAGTGTATTTTGGTCTTAGGATCATTACATAAAAATTTAAACATGAAATACATCATCTTTATTGAAAAGATCCTTTACATGACCACTACATTCCCTCATACTTAGCATTGCATGGGATAACCTGAGGACACGCATAAGAAAAGGGTGAGCTCTAAAGCCCAGTAAGGGAGTACACATTGAATAAAATGAGGAGTACAATACATGTTAGACAATAAGCATATTAATAGAGAAAAAGAGAAACATGAACATAAAGGCAGGATAAAGCATGATAATCATAACATGGAAATGTGGAAACAACACTTAACATGGAATTAGCATGATCCACGGCTCATTGCACATAGAGCATGAGTAAATCCTCAATGCACATAAAGCACGAGTAAACCATCATTGCACTTGAATTATCATGATTCAACACTCATTGCACATGATGTATCATGATACTATACTTTACCCAATGCAGTGCAGCGCTATAAGGGTGCACTGTTCTTAAACATTTCATTTCATGAATAAGTGTGCCACATGGATCATAAAACATGGATTCATTAAACATAATCATATATTTCAGGATAAAAGAATTTTGAATTAATACCTGAATGTAACACCCCAAGCTTCCACGATACGCTTCTCATTCAATAATGCAATAGCTTGCATTGTACGCAACTTCGAGTTCTAAAACACCGCGACAAATCAAAGTAGCCGTTATGAATAGTAATAACCACTTTTTAAAATTATAGAAATTCTATATTTCAAAATGGACTTCATTTTTGTATTCGTAATACCGAAATTAGCCTATGTTGAATTTTTGGTATTTTTCTGAGAACTTCTAATTTTTTATGAATAGTGAAAAATACTTAAAACAACTTTTTTAATCAAAATAATTTATAGTGATAAGTTATACTATTGAGTGGATTTAATGTATAATTAGAATATATTTTTACCATTTTATCCAATGGTGGTCATTAGAATTAATTTAACATTGAATTTGGACATAAACAATTGCCAATCTTTTGATATAAATTGTTTCTTGAAAACACGCTATTTGTCGTAACAGCAGGAATTAATTATAAAATTAATTAATGCAACTTATATGTTTGGAATTTTGTAAAATAGACATCATTTTTGAATTCGGAATATCAATTATAGCTTAGGATGAAATTTTGGCATTGTTCTGAGAAACTTCAATTTTTGATGAATAGTGAAACCACTAAGTGGTAGTTAAATAACTGATTTTTCGTTTAAATGAAATATTACCACTTCTGTGATTTGATTTTCAAAAATCCGACATACATGGTTGTCATTAAGAAGTAAAATGTGGTTCAATGAGATTATAATAATTTTTTGGTGAATAGTAACTTATTAAGTTCTTAATCGCGATTAGTGGTAATTAGTGTAGTTTAAGGTATAGATAATACTTTAATAATATTAAATGACCTAGACACATGTCCCAACCTCATTGGTTGAGTCATGGCCGACCAAGACAAGCCATGGCCTAACTTGGGGACCCCATGGATCCACTTTTGTTGGGAAATGACATAAATTAGTTTTTATTTAATGTTAAAGTGAAAATGACACTAACATAAATTGTTCTACTAAAACAATTTTTAATTGGGGTTATACAAGTCCAAATTTTGATTATAAATAGTCATTGGAAAGCTAAAAAGATTTCCTACATCATAGTATTTGTTTTATAATTTTTAGACATTAAATAAATTAAAGTATTTATGACATAATAATGATGCAGCGATGACATCATTATTTGACGATTTAAATAAAATGAGAAGATAATG
The DNA here is from genome assembly GCA_963277665.1 of Viscum album. Taxonomy (NCBI): domain Eukaryota; kingdom Viridiplantae; phylum Streptophyta; class Magnoliopsida; order Santalales; family Viscaceae; genus Viscum; species Viscum album. The sequence goes on from OY728156.1 coordinate 1,344,753,137, forward strand.
CAAAATCCGAGGCTTACACTTGTCCAAAGCCTATTGGATGAAGATATTTCGAAACCTTATCACCTTAGCCTCGAATTATATAGATGTGGGACCTTTAGAATCCGAAAAGCATTTTGAAATAATGTAACATTTCATTACTTTCCAAAAGTGCCCCTCCTCTCCACTTATAAAAGGCCCCCACCTCTCCCACCTTATTCACACCTTCAAGCCATTTGGCTCGGCCAACCCCTGCCCATTTGCTCTCTCCACATCCCTCTCCTCATCCTAGAGGATTCCCTTTGGGCAGAATCCTTTCAAAGGAAGCCTTTAGGCTCAACTCAAAAGGAGTTACACTTTTTAAGGTAATTCATTCTCTCATGTTCTTTTGTTTTATTTTGCTTCTCCAACCCCCTAAACTCTTTTTATTTACTTCTTTTGTAACAACACCAGTATCTTCAATATACTAGGATGTTGTTATAAGATTTATTTGAGCTACACTTCCACACAACTACATCAAATGGTTAAAGAACATAAGGTTTCCGTGGATGGCGAAATTCTGCCTCCCGAAACGATGATTGTTCAACACTCATTTAACACCTTCAAAGGTGGCCATTATGATGTCACTATTTTTATATATGATATATAATATGTTTATGTTTTCCTTAAGCTTCTGTTTTTTTCATTTTGGGCATACCTTTATGGTTTCCATTATGGGTAAAACACGATATCTTCATTTTAGGAAGCGCGGACTACCGCCCCCTGAAAGTGATTTGATTCGTTAATACCATATGTGGGATGTGTGAAGGATAAAGTTAATGATATTATATATGTTATTATACTGGAATTATAATATACTCTTATATCATTATGATTCCATTCCAGAAAATATGAAATAGAAATGGAAGTAGCGTTCATGCGTACGTACGGCTTACCGTCTCCATGAACGGTGCATTTCATTTCTTACCTCTAAATGTGATGTAATATTATAAATGAATGTATGTACTGGATATATATGACATATATGATATCTACATCATGAATACCATTCTGGATATAATGAACCTTTGACCAAATTAACAACATGTAAGTGTAAGAAGCCTATTTTTGACTTAAGAACCAAATACCGACAAAACGACCGTTATTAACTTAAATAATTACATAATGATCATATCATTGTAATAAGTGATATAATAAGGATAATGAAATTGAGAATGGTTCTTAATAAGGTATATATTAACTCTAGTTTATTATTCAGGAGGTTAAAGAACGGTTGAGTCAAGTCGGACACAAGGTAAGGGAACTTCTTAACCCAACTTCCATTCTTTGGGTTAATCTCCTACTTTCAAATTATGTCATGATATTGTTATGTCATATCTTGTATTTGTACTTTCTTTATGTGTAATTATAGTGAATACACATAATAGATATATTTTATTTAAATGATATTTGTAAGGGAACTTCTTAACCCAACTTCAATTCTTTGGGTTAATCTCCTACTTTCAAATTATGTCATAATATTATTATGCCTTATTTTGTATTCTTTATGTGTACCTATAGTGAATACACATAATAGATCTATTTTATTTTAAAAATGATCTTTTTAAGGACTTCGTCTCAATCTCCTTTCATTGAGGCATATTTGGCTTTATACACAACTTTCTTTTATACGGTGTATAAACCCCTTTGACTTTCATGTTTATTAAAAAGGAATCTTTTTTATACGAAGCATTTTACTAAACGACAAAAAGGGAATGTTTTTCTTTCCGTACTTATGCGGCGACAACGACTACTCCGCCGTCGTGACCGTTATTTGAGTTTCGGCTTCCTCTATAAGCCATCTTTTTTTTATGAAAAATAAATACAAAGTTTTAACTTTCTTTTATTTTGGTATTGAAAATGGTTTTGAAAGCGTTTTTATTATATCAATGTGCTTTATTGATATCTTGTGATTGAAATGTGGAAATGTTATGTTTCCTTTATGCATGTTTTATGTGATACAATTATGTTATGGTTTATGATTTGTTTAAACCTATTCATATGAGGAATGCATTGGACTTAATAAGTGACGGGTGGAGCCCGCTATAGCTCCTCGATGCATCGGCAGGTCTCATGAGACAAACTAGTGTCTTGGCACGAGGCCTTGACAAAATCTTATTTGTGGTCTTGGCACGAGGCCTTGACTACGTGGTTATGATAGTCTGGCATTATGCATTCCATCATTATGAAAGTGGTTATTGATATTGCATGTGATTATTCGACCAGTAGAATATCCATGTGAAGAAGAGAATGGCATTATCTCATTTTACTTTTGCCATATTATGTTGAAGTTCATGTTTAAAAGGCTTTTTTTTTAGTTATACATTGCCTTAAATGTTAATGTTTATTTATGAAAGCTTCCGCAATATTGTTATCCTTACTGAGCATCTGAGCTCACCCCTTTCAATGTTTTAATATTTTCCAGGATGTGAAGAAGTATTTTATGAATGACCTGCAGGGATAGTCAGAAGAGGATATGAGTGTGGACTATGGAGACTTTGTTATTGTAGTTTTTCACTCTATGATGTAATGTAACGTTTACGAATGTATCTAGTGTTTCCAAGGCTACTAAACTAATCGGTCTTTCGAGACTTGATCTTTTGTGATCATGCCAATGTTACGAAGCAATGCACCGACTCTGGGTAGCTGGGGTCGGGGCGTTACAGTTGGTATCAGAGGCAGTTTAGTACTAACCTTGGAAGCTAGATTTAGATAAACTCTGATTAGAGCACATATCCCGAAGATAGACTTTGAGGATTAGTATAAAAGAACTTCCTAGAATTTTGGTATTGTACAGATGTTGTGAGTTTTCCAAGCAATACATCCCTGTCTGGATACGAGCAGGTAGAGGCGGCTCTGGCACAGATGTACCTAGGGGTAAAACCCGAAAACACCGCTTTGAGCTAGACTCGAATGGGAACTGGTGCACGACAACGGGCCTTGCTGCACTCTTGGTTACGACACTCCCGGGGGATATGCTTAGGATAATTCTCATTTTCTTTACAAACCACTATGAAGGGTTATGAGTATATACTTTCTCAAAGAAAACATTTCTTTTTATGATTATGGATTATATCCATAAATAGTTCAATTTATGTTAAGTGTTTTATAAGTATGAGATTATGTATTTTGATTCATAAACTAATCTAGTTTATGCCATTGTTTAGAAATGGCGCCTAGTAGAAGGAATGGAAACTGTATCAATGCACGAACTCCGTGTAGGGATTGCCCTCCTGCTCAAGATAATTATTGTGGACCTGGAGATACAACTGGTGCTGATCAACTTATTACCATACTGGGACAACTCACGCAGGTTATGAAGAACAACCTTACTCGTATGGAGCACCCTGATCCGCAACGTGGAGGATCAATGCTAGACCATTTCATGAGGCAACAACCACCAACCTTCAATGGGAGTACAAATCCTACAGTAGCTGAGCAATGGATAAACTCCTTAGAGAAAATATTCCATGCCTTGGGGAGTAGTGAAAGGGAGAAGGTTGTCATGGCAGTTTACCGCCTCACTGGAGATGCCGATCAGTGGTGGTCGCTGATTCAAAACACAAAGGAAGATGATGAAGTATCGAATATGGAATGGAGGGAGTTCAAAGAGCTTTTCTTAGAAAAATACTTTCCTCGTGACCATCGAGCAGATATGGAAAGGCAATTTCTGAGTCTGAGGCAGAAAGAGGATGAGAATGTCGCAAAGTATGAGGCTAACTTTACAAGGTTAGCAAGGTATGCTTCAGATTACATACGTAACCCAAGAAGTAAGATTGATCGTTTCTTTGATGGGTTAAAACCATTTCTCCGTCGAGCTTTAGTATCACAATCCTTCTCATCATACGAAGATATAGTCTCATGTGCTATCAAGACAGAAAAGGAATTCTCTAAGTCTTATGACAACAAAGTAAAGCAAGAGAAGAAGAGAACGGTGGAACAAGAGACAGATAAAGGGAAAAAGGGAAAGAAGGATTTTCCATTATGTGATAATTGTGGGAAGAATCACCCTGGTACTTGCCTAAAAGGAATGGGAGTTTGTTATAAATGTGGAGAAAAGGGTCACCAGGCTCGTGATTGCAAGGGAAAGAAAGAGGCTGTCAAAGTTGAATGCTACAATTGTAGAGAAATGGGTCATTATGCAAATGAATGTCCTAAGCGTCAAGGAAACTTACCTCAGAAAAGGCCAAGGGATCAAGGACAATCTTATGCTATTACTACAGTTGAAGCAGAATAACTAATGTATTGGTGCTTTTGGACTCATGGATTATATTCTGGTTATTAGAATAATGTGATCTATATAAGGATTGTACTGCAGTACTTTTTGATTTCAGTAAGGTTTTAATATGATTAAGGTAATCATATTTTTAGTATGTGACAATAAGAGAAACTTTTCTTTTTATGGGGAATCTGATGCTACAATTGATTTTGGAATTAAGAGACATTTTAGAGAAAGTCTGGACAGAGTTATTTTGGAGTGGATTAAGTTGATCTTTGGATAGTATGGTTTAAGGTTAAAAAAATTAATGAAGATTGTTTTTGGAGTATTATAATACTATAGTTTTAGGAAAAGGACAACCTGCAGGGTGGGGCATAAACCGTCGCGTCAGACAAAGCTGTAGGAATCGAACCCACAATCAAAGTGCGACAAGCCTTTATTTCCTACCACTAGCCTACAGGAAGTCCCTGGTTATTACAAAATAATTTTACTAATCTAAATGGTATGTTTTAACATTTTGAACCTTATACAATTAGGATAAGTATGATAATTTTTGAGTTCTATTATCTTTTTGAGTGAAAGATGAGTTGAAGGTTGAAACTCTAATTGTCAAGCATAAATATATATATACCTATCTCTTATTCAATGAATAAATTAATTCTTAAACTTTAGTAAAGGGATATTAAAACAAAAAAATGTGTTATCCTAATACCTTATGTCTTGTTGAACTGATGATATTTTAAATCAATATAGATTGAAGGCTTTGAGGCCCTCAATTTGACAGTTGATTGTTATTGATGACCTCAATCACTCCCTACAAATATTTACGTTTTTCCTCCAATTATATGTCTCTAATTGCCACCAATGTTCTCCTTATCGAGATTATAATTTGGTGGTGACTTTCTTATTTCCATTTACCTCTTATTAAGGCTAAATTTTATTAATCTTATTTCCGATGTGGGTTTTCCACAAAGGTATTTTCCCTTTTCAACCTTTTATTTTCAAAGAAAAATTTCAAATTGCGAGGACGCAATTTATTGAAGGAGGGGAGAATGTAACACCCCAAGCTTCCACGATACGCTTCTCATTCAATAATGCAATAGCTTGCATTGTACGCAACTTCGAGTTCTAAAACACCGCGACAAATCAAAGTAGCCGTTATGAATAGTAATAACCACTTTTTAAAATTATAGAAATTCTATATTTCAAAATGGAATTCATTTTTGTATTCGTAATACCGAAATTAGCCTATGTTGAATTTTTGGTATTTTTCTGAGAACTTCTAATTTTTTATGAATAGTGAAAAATACTTAAAACAACTTTTTTAATCAAAATAATTTATAGTGATAAGTTATACTATTGAGTGGATTTAATGTATAATTAGAATATATTTTTACCATTTTATCCAATGGTGGTCATTAGAATTAATTTAACATTGAATTTGGACATAAACAATTGCCAATCTTTTGATATAAATTGTTTCTTGAAAACACGCTATTTGTCGTAACAGCGGGAATTAATTATAAAATTAATTAATGCAACTTATATGTTTGGAATTTTGTAAAATAGACATCATTTTTGAATTCGGAATATCAATTATAGCTTAGGATGAAATTTTGGCATTGTTCTGAGAAACTTCAATTTTTGATGAATAGTGAAACCACTAAGTGGTAGTTAAATAACTGATTTTTCGTTTAAATGAAATATTACCACTTCTGTGATTTGATTTTCAAAAATCCGACATACATGGTTGTCATTAAGAAGTAAAATGTGGTTTAATGAGATTATAATAATTTTTTGGTGAATAGTAACTTATTAAGTTCTTAATCGCGATTAGTGGTAATTAGTGTAGTTTAAGGTATAGATAATACTTTAATAATATTAAATGACCTAGACACATGTCCCAACCTCATTGGTTGAGTCATGGCCGACCAAGACAAGCCATGGCCTAACTTGGGGACCCCATGGATCCACTTTTGTTGGGAAATGACATAAATTAGTTTTTATTTAATGTTAAAGTGAAAATGACACTAACATAAATTGTTCTACTAAAACAATTTTTAATTGGGGTTATACAAGTCCAAATTTTGATTATAAATAGTCATTGGAAAGCTAAAAAGATTTCCTACATCATAGTATTTGTTTTATAATTTTTAGACATTAAATAAATTAAAGTATTTATGACATAATAATGATGCAGCGATGACATCATTATTTGACGATTTAAATAAAATGAGAAGATAATGCAAAATCCGAGGCTTACACTTGTCCAAAGCCTATTGGATGAAGATATTTCGAAACCTTATCACCTTAGCCTCGAATTATATAGATGTGGGACCTTTAGAATCCGAAAAGCATTTTGAAATAATGTAACATTTCATTACTTTCCAAAAGTGCCCCTCCTCTCCACTTATAAAAGGCCCCCACCTCTCCCACCTTATTCACACCTTCAAGCCATTTGGCTCGGCCAACCCCTGCCCATTTGCTCTCTCCACATCCCTCTCCTCATCCTAGAGGATTCCCTTTGGGCAGAATCCTTTCAAAGGAAGCCTTTAGGCTCAACTCAAAAGGAGTTACACTTTTTAAGGTAATTCATTCTCTCATGTTCTTTTGTTTTATTTTGCTTCTCCAACCCCCTAAACTCTTTTTATTTACTTCTTTTGTAACAACACCAGTATCTTCAATATACTAGGATGTTGTTATAAGATTTATTTGAGCTACACTTCCACACAACTACATCAAATGGTTAAAGAACATAAGGTTTCCGTGGATGGCGAAATTCTGCCTCCCGAAACGATGATTGTTCAACACTCATTTAACACCTTCAAAGGTGGCCATTATGATGTCACTATTTTTATATATGATATATAATATGTTTATGTTTTCCTTAAGCTTCTGTTTTTTTCATTTTGGGCATACCTTTATGGTTTCCATTATGGGTAAAACACGATATCTTCATTTTAGGAAGCGCGGACTACCGCCCCCTGAAAGTGATTTGATTCGTTAATACCATATGTGGGATGTGTGAAGGATAAAGTTAATGATATTATATATGTTATTATACTGGAATTATAATATACTCTTATATCATTATGATTCCATTCCAGAAAATATGAAATAGAAATGGAAGTAGCGTTCATGCGTACGTACGGCTTACCGTCTCCATGAACGGTGCATTTCATTTCTTACCTCTAAATGTGATGTAATATTATAAATGAATGTATGTACTGGATATATATGACATATATGATATCTACATCATGAATACCATTCTGGATATAATGAACCTTTGACAAAATTAACAACATGTAAGTGTAAGAAGCCTATTTTTGACTTAAGAACCAAATACCGACAAAACGACCGTTATTAACTTAAATAATTACATAATGATCATATCATTGTAATAAGTGATATAATAAGGATAATGAAATTGAGAATGGTTCTTAATAAGGTATATATTAACTCTAGTTTATTATTCAGGAGGTTAAAGAACGGTTGAGTCAAGTCGGACACAAGGTAAGGGAACTTCTTAACCCAACTTCCATTCTTTGGGTTAATCTCCTACTTTCAAATTATGTCATGATATTGTTATGTCATATCTTGTATTTGTACTTTCTTTATGTGTAATTATAGTGAATACACATAATAGATATATTTTATTTAAATGATATTTGTAAGGGAACTTCTTAACCCAACTTCAATTCTTTGGGTTAATCTCCTACTTTCAAATTATGTCATAATATTATTATGCCTTATTTTGTATTCTTTATGTGTACCTATAGTGAATACACATAATAGATCTATTTTATTTTAAAAATGATCTTTTTAAGGACTTCGTCTCAATCTCCTTTCATTGAGGCATATTTGGCTTTATACACAACTTTCTTTTATACGGTGTATAAACCCCTTTGACTTTCATGTTTATTAAAAAGGAATCTTTTTTATACGAAGCATTTTACTAAACGACAAAAAGGGAATGTTTTTCTTTCCGTACTTATGCGGCGACAACGACTACTCCGCCGTCGTGACCGTTATTTGAGTTTCGGCTTCCTCTATAAGCCATCTTTTTTTTATGAAAAATAAATACAAAGTTTTAACTTTCTTTTATTTTGGTATTGAAAATGGTTTTGAAAGCGTTTTTATTATATCAATGTGCTTTATTGATATCTTGTGATTGAAATGTGGAAATGTTATGTTTCCTTTATGCATGTTTTATGTGATACAATTATGTTATGGTTTATGATTTGTTTAAACCTATTCATATGAGGAATGCATTGGACTTAATAAGTGACGGGTGGAGCCCGCTATAGCTCCTCGATGCATCGGCAGGTCTCATGAGACAAACTAGTGTCTTGGCACGAGGCCTTGACAAAATCTTATTTGTGGTCTTGGCACGAGGCCTTGACTACGTGGTTATGATAGTCTGGCATTATGCATTCCATCATTATGAAAGTGGTTATTGATATTGCATGTGATTATTCGACCAGTAGAATATCCATGTGAAGAAGAGAATGGCATTATCTCATTTTACTTTTGCCATATTATGTTGAAGTTCATGTTTAAAAGGCTTTTGTTTTAGTTATACATTGCCTTAAATGTTAATGTTTATTTATGAAAGCTTCCGCAATATTGTTATCCTTACTGAGCATCTGAGCTCACCCCTTTCAATGTTTTAATATTTTCCAGGATGTGAAGAAGTATTTTATGAATGACCTGCAGGGATAGTCAGAAGAGGATATGAGTGTGGACTATGGAGACTTTGTTATTGTAGTTTTTCACTCTATGATGTAATGTAACGTTTACGAATGTATCTAGTGTTTCCAAGGCTACTAAACTAATCGGTCTTTCGAGACTTGATCTTTTGTGATCATGCCAATGTTACGAAGCAATGCACCGACTCTGGGTAGCTGGGGTCGGGGCGTTACATGAAGCTTTATAATCAATAATTAAATGTTCATAATGATGAATACCCTTGAGGGAGGAATGGGAATGGTATTCACTACACAATGGCATTGGCTTAGAAAATCGGTGCAATTTCGGCACCGTAACAGTGTGACATAAGAATTCATAAAAATGGTTGATGAGAGAGAAAGGGGTGTCTCATTATATTTACATGAAATGGACATTAATGGGTCATATAGATACATTTCAAAACAATTCTAATGGAATTTAGATTCATGATACAAAATTATTGCCTGAATGTAAAGGAAGAGAGGGGAGTTCTTTTCTGAATTTCGGCATAGTAACTAGTGTACATGGGAGGCATTTAATGAGAGATAAAGGGGTCTCCCATCATTCAAAAAATAATAGGGTATTATGAGGGAGGTGAGAAACCATACCCCAACATTCATAATTCAAATTAAAAGTGAAAAACAACTTAAATAAAATTGGACAAAAATGAGAAAGGAAGAAAAACCCCTTACTTGGAAGTGTGCTTCCAAAGGCTTGAGAGAGGATTATTGGGAGATTTGGGCACCTTGGGAGTATTTTAGAGAGTTTAGGGTAGAGTTTGGACGAACTCCAAAGGCTTTGAGGGAGGAGGAACTGGGATATTGGGTGGGTTTATATGGGAAAGCTGATGGAATTATGTATTATTTAGGTTTGGGGCCCCTTATATTAAATTAATCCAAACTACAAACCCGCCCATGGTTTTTCCCATGGTTTTTGGAAAAGGGAAGAAGAAAAAAATATTTTATAAGTCCAAAGTCCGAAATTCTTAAAATAATGAGGTTTCTTATGGTTGGGTGAGTCACACTCCCATGGAAAACGATTAAAAAAGACAAGGTGTTTAATAAGTTTAGAGGGATCCATTAATGCTTTAAAATACAAGTCAAACAAACCCAAAATCAAATTATTTTAATTTTAAAACATATATTGGACGAACATAAAGCTTATAGTATTTTATTAGATCACTATTGGGTCATTATGATATCATAAAACACATTATATATTTAAACGTTATTTAATTTTTACCCAAAAATTTGACTATCTCAGAAAATTATGAAAAATTCAAAGTTGGATAATTTCAATGTCCTGATTCCAAAAAATTCATTTATTTTATCTAAATAATTTTCTAAATATGTTAATTTTCACTTTTAAAATAAAAACCTACATTTATCGAAAGTTCACGGGTTTTGACAAAAATGGCTTTCAAACCTTAATAAAAATTACAATTGCATTCATAAAATTATTATATCATTTATTTTTAATAAAAATTAATATAATAATAATAATATTTTATTAAAATATTATTTAATTCAAAAATCCCTTAATTTAATAAAATAGAATTCTTAATTAAATAATAACTAAAAACACTATTTGCACTTTAAAAACTATTTACAATGTATCAATAATGACAAGAAGTATATAAATTATTATATACAAAAAATAATGTACATGAACATAGTACTATCGATTTGTTACATAACCCCTTAAAAGAGCCGCATAAGACCTAAGGGTATGGTGTGCGATGGTGACAGACTCTTGGGGGGGCTCGGATAACATCGCTCGTGTGGTAATCTCTATCAACTTTCAATTTTACCATAGATGGTCCAGTTCGAGATTGACATGATGAAACTCAACTTAGGCTTAGTCAAGAGCGAAGCCCAAAGACGCCACCTCTTTTACATGCTCTGACAAATGGGCTTCGTATGGAGAAATTCTACTAGATGAGGCCATCTCTTCTTTTGTCTGAGTAAATTGGATTTTTTTAAAGCCCTATATTTATACTAATCATGTGATCACTGTTCAACAACTATATTAGCAATGGTAAAAATTATTAACATAAAACCAAAGAAGTTGACATCTTATAAAAACATTTTTCATAAAGATAAATTTAACTAGATCAAGAGGTATTTTCCATTAATGAATCTTTAGGTCATTACAATATTCCTCCATTAAGAAATTTTTCCCTTGAAATTTTCATTTTCCCACACTAAAACAAATGTGGTTAACTCAGATTCATCATTTCCTCCGATTCCAAAGTCGCTTTTTCAAACTTTTGGTTTTCCCACAACACCTGGACGAGGGGAATTGTCTTATTTTGTAGAAGTTTTTCTCTACGATCTTAGATCTTCACTGGTTACTACTCTTAAGAAAGATAATCTTCCAACTGTACCACCATAGAAAAGAGTACATGTTAAGGGTACGGTATGTACTATCTTAAGAGGGATACATGAAATACATCATGTACTTTGTCCATGGTAGGTGGAAGTGTGAGTGGATAGGCCACAGCCCCGACACGATCAAGAATCTTGAAGGGGCCGATGTAACTTGGACTTAACTTTCCTTTCTTTCCAAACCTCATGACCTTCTTCCATGGAGATATGTGTAGAAAAACCAAGTCTCCAACTTTAAACTCAAGGTCTCATCAAAGATTATCTGCATAACTCTTTTGTCGACTCTGGGCTGCCTTGATATGCTGCTGAATGGTTTTCACCTTCTCCACCATTTCTTCGACCATTTCCGGTCCAAACAGCTTACGTTCACCGACCTCATCCCAACACGCCGGTGTTCTTCACCTTTTCCCATAAAGGGCTTCATATGGTGCCATTTGGATGCTTGATTGGAAACTATTATTATAAGATAACTCAACCAGAGGAATATGTTTATCCCATCTTCCTTTAAAGTCCATTGATCATGCTCTCAACATTTCCTTGAGTGTTTGGATAGTCTGCTCGGATTTTCCATCAGTTTGAGGATGATAGACCGTACTAGAGTTCAATTCAGTATTCAAATAATGTTGAAGACTCTTCCAAAACTTAGAGGTGAATCTTGGATCTCGATCAGACACAATAGATAGTGGTACTCCATGCAGCCTTACCACTTCCCGAATATATATATGTGCCAGTTGATCCAAAGAAAAATCCTCCCGTATATAAAATAAGTGTGCAATCTTTGTAAGATGATCCACAACAACCCAGATTGCATTGTCACCTTTGGATTTCCTCGAATGTCCGGTGACAAAGTCCATGGTGATGTTCTCTAATTTCCATTCTAGTATGGTTAATGGTTGCATAATCCCCTTAGACATCTGCCTTTCTTCCTTCACCTTCTGGCACACCTGGAACATTGATGTATATTCAGCGATCTCCTTTTTCATATTCTCCCACAAAATGTTTTCTTGGAGATCTCGATACATCTTTGTGCTCCATGGGTGAATAGAGAAATTTGAACTATGTGCATCATCCAAAAGTTCCTTCTTCAGCTCCGGACATGATGGAACACATAGCCTTTCCCCAAAATGCACAATTCTATCTTCATTAACATTAAACTCTGAGGATTTTCCTTTTTTGATAGCTTCCACTTTTTCTTGAATTCCCACATCATCCTTTTGATCATTTTTTAACCTTTCCTAAAGAGACGGTTGAGCAATAATTTGTGAAAGGATTGATGATGTTCCCTTCATTATGATTCCCATGTACATCTTCATCTAGTCTAAGAATATTGGATCCTTCTCAATTCTCATCATTGATAGAATCACTAGGTCCTTTCTACTTGGGGCATTTGCAACCTTGTTCGCTTTCCCAGGGTGGTAATGTATTGAATAGTCATAATCCTTGATGAGCTCTATCCATCTTCTTTGGTTCATATTAATATATTTCTGTGTGAATATATATTTAAGACTTTTGTGGTCAGTATATATCTCACATTTTTTCCCACAGAGATAATGTCGCCATATTTTCAAATAAAAGATCACAGCCGCCAACTCCAGGTCATGCGTTGGAAAGTTTTGCTCATGGATTTTCAACTACCTTGAGGCATAGGATATCACTTTATCATTTTTCATCAGCACATAGACTAAGCCCTTCTTTGAAGCATCACTAAATACCATAAAAAGTTCCCCACTTGTGGGTAAAGTGAGCATGAGCGCAGTGATAAGCCTCCTTTTCAACTCCTTGAATCTTTATTCGCATTAATCACTCCAAGAAAACTTTACTAACTTTTGAGTTAGCTTAGTAAAAGGGTTGGAAAATCGTGAGAAATTTCTCACAAATCATCGATAACATCCAGCTAACCCCATGAAGCAACAAATATCTGTTACCAATGTAGGCCTCAGCCATCCCTCAATTGCATCTGCTTTGGAGGGGTCCATAGATATCCCATTTCTTGTGATGATATATCCCAAGAATGAGACCTCCTTCAACCAGAACTCACACTTGTTGTACTTTTCATAGAGCTTCTCCTTGCGCAAAGTCTCTAGTACAGTTCTAAAATGCTCCTCATGATCCTCCTAGGTTTTGGAGTATATTAGAATTTCATCTATAAATACTAACACAAATTTGTCGAGGTAATCTCTAAAGAATAATTCATCAAGTCCATGAAGATTGTTGGAGCATTAGTGAGTCTGAAAGGCATTACTATGAACTCATTGTGCCCGTATCTTGTGCAAAAAGCAGTCTTGGGGATATCTATCATCTTTTCCCTTACTTGATAATATCCCGACCGCAAATCTACCTTGGAGAAGTATTGTGCTCCACACAGCTGATCGAAAAAGTCATCAATTCATGGGAGAGGATACTTGTTCTTTATCGTGATTTTTTTGAGCTCACGATAATAGATGAAAAGGCACATTGACCCATCCTTCTTCTTGATGAAGAGGACTGCTGCACCCCATGGTGAAGCACTTGGGCGTATAAACACTTTATCTGGATTATCCTATAGTTTTTTCTTCGGCTCTTCAAGTTCCACGACAACCATTCTATATGGAGTCTTGGATATTGGTAGCGCCCCTGGTATAAGTTCAATTGATAATTCAACATCTCTTCTAGGAGAAAGGCTAGACACTTCTTCGGGAAACACTTCTGTGAATTACCTTGCAATAGGAATTTCTTCAAGTATGGTTTCTTCATTGGACTCAATCATTTGAGCCAGATATGCGTGCTCGTAGGGAAGTAATATCCATGCTTGAGATGATGGAGCTAAAAGAGATTCATCTTCCTCCTTACACTTGTAAAGAATCGGGGGTCGATTCTCCATATGGAGTGTGATTTCCCTCTCCCGAAAATTTATGTTGGCTTTATATAAGGAAATCCAATCCATGCCAATAATTGCATCAAATTCCACAAGAGGGAGTATGACGAGGTTCTCCAGGAAATTGAATCCACAGATTATAACAGGGGAGGACTTATATTCATGGGATGCAACGATTGACCCATTTTCCTTACTCACCGACATCTTCACTTCCATGATTTGTGGTCATGTTGGGATTATTCTACTAAACTTTTGAGATATAAAAGAATGCATAGAACCTAAATCAAAAATTCTGTTCGCTATTCTTGAATGAATAACTAGAGTACCTGTCACCACTTCGTTGTCGGGGTTCACTTCGACAGAAGTGATGGAAAAATCTCTTCCTTGCTGCCTTGGAGGTTGTTGGTTGCCTCTGAAAACCCTTGTATTAGGGAACTAATTTGCAAGATTCTCCAGTTCTTTGCATTTGTAGCAATGAAAAATGCGTTGAGGTTTGAACGGAGAATTCCTCTCCTCTATCGCAGTCGTGGGTCTTTCTTTCCAACAGTTAACAGCTAGGTTTCCTTCTCTTCAACACCTAAAGCATTTCCTTGTCCTCTTGAGGCAATTTCCAGGGTGCTTCTTTCCGCACTTTTGGAAAGTGGGGTGCTGGATCGTCTTAGCACCGTTGGATTTATCCATCGGACCACCAGCATTGAATTCCACTTTACGATACGTGTCCCCATGATACCCCTATGATTCCCCGATCTCCATTTCATCCTTGAAGGAACATTGGAAAATTTCCTCATAGCTGTCGAAGTCACGGATCACTAATGCTTTCCGCAGGCTAGGCTTTAGCCCTCCAAAGAATCGGTCAACCTCGAATTTAGGGGTAACGACAAAACAAAAAGCGTATTGGGAAAGCCTTGTGAAGTTTGCCTCGTACGCTCTAACAGGTTCTTCGTCTTTTTTATTGAGGGAAAGGAAGTCCCTTTCCATCTTAAGACGAAGGGTGCATGGAAAATATTTATCGAAAAACATCTTCTGGAAATCCTTCCATTCCAACACCTCGATGTCCTCCTCAGGCTTCGTATTTTTGATCAACTTCCACCATTGATCAGCTTCACTCTCTATACAATAAGAAGCAAGGAGAACCTTCTCTTGTTCAGAACATTGTAGGATGGAGAAGATCTTTTCAATGGATTTGATCCATTTTTCAGCGATCATCGGATCAGATGATTCACTAAAAGTAGGAGGCCTTTGTCTCATTAATCTCTCGATAGCGACTTGTTCTTTCTTAGGTGGGGGGGGGGGGGGTTGAACGTTCCTATTGACCTATGATTTTATTCAAATATTGAGTTAGCTGAGAAAGAAGCATGAAAAAGTTCATGATTCCCACTCCCATTGGATTGGGCATCTCATTAGTACAGTCATCACACTGATCTTCACATCGGTTGTTTGCCCGAGTCCTCTTATTAACGGCCATTGGCTGGAATGAATTGAAAGTTAGGGGTAACACATAAATGGAAATCCAAAGACAAAAGTTGATGACTGATAAATTAAATTTTATTTACTTAACTTATAAATCTATAGGCTTCAGTCTAGAATTTTCAGGATCTACTTTCTAACATATAATCATAGGGACATTTTTTAATTCCCTTAATAAGGTTTCATACTAAGCTTGTGAATTTATCAAAACATATCCCCCGGGAGTGTCATAACCAAGAGTGCAGCAAGGCCTGTTGTCATGCACCAGTTCCCATTCGAGTCTAGCTCAGAGTGGTGTTTTCGGGTTTTACCCCTAGGATATATCTGTGTCAGAGCCACCTCTGCCTGGTCGTATCCAGACATGGATGTATTTGTTTGATAAACCACTTACTCGGTACTTACCAAAACATAGGGATGTTTTTATTATACTTAGTATTGTCTCTAAGGCTTTTCTAGGGTTTTCTAATCCTAATCCCAAAAATAACCAAACCTCCCTTTGATACCAAATGTGACAACTAGGCCCCAGTGATAGCACAACTACCCCACCTTAACATGGTTGTTGGGGCCTGGCCCACCAGGTACCACCAGTTGCCCCGCAGACACATGGGGCCCACCCTAGGGTCCACCCACATGACTGAACAGGTCATCTGACTAATGAAACCCTGGGAGTCTTCCCAGAAGGTCACCCATCCTGATCACTACTCCAAGCCAAGCACGCTTAACTGTTGAGTTCTAATCAGACAAGCTCCCATAAAAGAAGGTGCACCTTGTTGACATGAGTCATATCATTTAGCCATTTAACCTTTTATCATTCGGGGGGTGTTACAGAATCCAAAACCTAGCCTATGGTGATATTCCCAAATTAAACCATCACATTGACATTTACTCTATCATTCCTTAGCTTGAAAAAGGGTGTAAACAAGGTCTATCCCACTGAAATGGTCATCATTTAACAAACACATCTAATCCAAACAAAAAGTCTTGTATTACCTTGAATTCATTGAAGTATATTCCAATGGACTAACCCAAGGTTGTTCATACTCTATGATTACAAGTGAGAAATTGGTCCAAGGAAAAGATGTCTACATTAGGTCATTGACTGAGACCATATAAGCATCCTCATGGTGGTCAAGTTAGAGAAACATAGATGGTGTCCAAGAGTCCATCCAAGTCCTTTATACACAAGAACCTAGGTGTTAGTCAGGACTAACCATGCCAATTTAAACAACACACCATTGAAATATAACTCCCATAAAGTTTGTTTATTGAAACAGAAGGTAATTTGAAACCTTTATCTTGTCTTATAACAAAAACACTCTTAGTTCATCAAGGACGGTGTTAAGATGTGGGACATTATCATCTCATTAAGAAGATAACACTAAAAGTATATAGGTGATTCAAAAATATTTTTGATTCTGCTATCAATCCCAAGTTGAAGTACTTGGTATAGTTCTCAACCAAACATACCCAACAACCAGAATGAAGAACATTATAACCACTACTAGGTGAATTCTTTAAAGAATCTCAGCATCACCTAACAACACATCAATATTAATGAATCACAATCCATTTCAACCTAAGTTATCCCAGAATCATTCAATATTAACCATTAAATTCCATCCATGACCAACGATTATTTCCAATGGTCCTCTTTGGAGGTGTTCTTTATACTTGTAAGGGAACATACTCTTAAGAACTGACATGAATCTCCCCACCTTTGGAGGGACACTGTCATCAAAAGGATAGATAGACCAGCTACTCAAGTGTTATGTTAGATTCACATTAAATGCACGTGTGACTCATCTATGAGTCACAATCACCATTTTCATAATGTTTGGTGTGAAAAACAAGAATAGCATGACTAGATTATCAAAACACATGATCCTCTTAAAATTTCATTATGAAAATTTGGATGAATTTGGTTCCTTTAACATACAGTTCACTCCACTATGGAGATGACTTGAGAATGTTCTCAGTAGCACAAGGCTCAATGATTCCCTAGAACTCAAATAGGTTCATTGCATTATTAAGAAACTCGATAAGTACTGTGTATACGAACACACACTGCCTAAAAGTTCAGAAACCATTTGAGAAATTCACAATACTATCCACAAGATTTATTCTCGATTCATCCAAGTATTAGGTGTCTCCTATAATAGATTTAACCCAGATTCATTTTCTCTCATATTTCTATTAACCTAGATGATACTGTACAAAGTCTTCCATCACTGAGGAATAAAACAGGGTCATGTGACCTATTATACTTTCTACCACGCCCTTGGAATTTCTATGTTATTAAAACGGAGAATTAATTGATGCTCACATCCATTACCGAGTTCAAGGATACAATAACTACTCATCAAAACAATGATTTTATTTAGATTTTAAGAGTCCTACTATGTACAATAAGACCTGAACGGTATTATGGGTTAGGAAACTCACAAAATTTATCAAGGAATTTTATGTTCTAAGGGTACTACCTACCTCGGTATATCCCCTTATAAAATAATAAGTGTTAAAACTAAAACTAGTTCAATCGAAAAAGATTTCACTAGGCCCTAAACATATCATTAATTCCATGCTAAGTAAGAGAAAGGGCTACAGAAAACACTCACAATTTTATTCTATGAAAACTTAAATAAAAACTTGAGCTACTATTACCTTAGTGTTTAAACTATGGATACCACCTAAGGTTCTATTTTTATGTAATTACATATCTGGTTTTAATCTGTAAGCAGTTATAATATTTTAAATAGAACATCAAGTATTAATTATAAAAAAAGCTACCTTGTAATAGATATGTAGACCTATAGGGGTTTCGTTAAGACAATCTGGTTTCATAAAAATGCAACGCAATAGTAGTTTCTTTATTATTACAATTTCAAAACATGTATAGCGAGTTATCTCATAAAAAGAATGCCAAAACTGACATACTTAGGCCCATTTGTGCATTTTGGAAGGTAATCATATGGATATTCAAGCCCGTGAGATAGATTCAAATGCCTTTAAAGTTGAAAAAAACTCATTTATAATCAAAATTGAATAAATGTTACATTTTTAACCATTTTTGGAATATATCATTATCATATAATATGGTTTACTTATATGGGATTCTATATCCTAATATATAATGTACCCATAAATTTGTTGATTATTGAATAGCACTAATATAACTGAAACTATTTCTCTTTAAAATTTGAACTTTAGTAGTTTTTACATTTCAAAATCGGTTTATAGATATATATATAAAAAGATCAATGGATGGTTAAAATATAGGGATTACATTTTCCCAATTCTAAGGTTCCCATTCACCTTATAATTGAATACTTGTTCTCGTTTAATCATAGCCAAGTAATTACACCCATGCAATGAATTATGTATCAAAAAAAACTAATCATGTTATCATAGGAAGCAAACATAAGAAAATATGTTAATAAGCCTGGAATCATGGTACATATCCAAGACATGCTAAATAATCAGGCATCATGGCATATAATCACCTAATAATAGCAGTGGATTAACGTGATAAATATATCACTCAAGCTTGTAATGTAAAATAAAAATTCTAAAGAACTACCTAAATAGCTTCAAAACTATGAATGTCAATAATGTTCCAACAAGGCATATAACATGCACAAAATCCAAATTAGAAAGTAGCATACAATTGAAACTACATGGAATAGAATATAAATATCATGTGAATCTCTATGTTCCTATAATGATGAATGTAATTCTACTTCCTTACTATACCTGGACAAGGGTTAAATACCATAAATTTTATAAATTAATTTGTAATGAAAAGTACACCAGTTACTCTAGGTGAAATTATAATCAACTGTAATAGAAAACAACATGAACAAGATTCCCATCCTAGAAAACTTTTAATTTTCACCATATATGGGATGATCATGACCAGAAATGACAATTTACCAAGTACCTATACATTTCTAGTGTCATGAGTACCAGAGCCAAAAATTAAGACAAAAGAAAAAAGAAACACCTCATGTACCACTTTTTATAATCTTGGATAGACTAATCATCACACTAGTAGCATGATT
Source organism: Viscum album (assembly GCA_963277665.1). Taxonomy (NCBI): domain Eukaryota; kingdom Viridiplantae; phylum Streptophyta; class Magnoliopsida; order Santalales; family Viscaceae; genus Viscum; species Viscum album. The sequence continues at coordinate 1,344,772,868 of OY728156.1, forward strand.
GGTCACCACATATCCTCAATCATGCCTCCTCATATTATAAAGGATTTTGACTAGAAGGGAGGGTCTATATATAGTACGGTGGGGAGACTATTCCCCCATGATCAGATTTGCACTATGGTATAATAGAAATTTAATAATGAAAAAAGGAAGAATAAATTATAAATGAAGGTTAGAGTAGTGGAAGAATAAATTCAACTCGATATATAGGGTCATCATTAGTATATAAAAATGTATGAATATGCAGATGATGACACTTAAACTAATACAGTAGACATAAAGTAGGAAACAAGATACGATACAATACATGAATAAATAAAAAAATAAAAAAATGTTAGGGAAAACTCCATGAGAATCCTAATCTCTTGCATGGTTCTATACTCATAAATCTAGAGTAAATGTAAGTCATCATAAGAAATAATCCATAGTCCTATGAACATGAGATACTCTTCAGTACCCTAGTGTAATGGAATCCTAATAATGGAGTGACATATACTCAGTAGGCCACCACCAATGATTTATATAGATAAATTCAATCTATGAATATAAATTAAAGAATTTAGTATGTAGAAAAGAGAAATTAACAAATCTAAATAAATAGAAACCCTCCCACTCAGGTTCCAAAAGGACACCTGGTAGATCTACCTTCTTCGAATCTTCTCTAGAAATAGTGTCTATTTAGTAAATATATATATATATATATAGTAATAATATATATAGTGTAGTTATTTATTTAATCAAACTATATGAACCATGTACGTGAAGACATAAGTGGCCATATACCAAGAATACTAGGTGTCAGCTAGACCCAGGCATATCTCAGACATCCATAACTAGTCTAAATGATCTTATAAGCTCCAATAGATGGTAAATTCCATACATCTCGTAAGTAGTGGTAGACATCACGCTCATCACTTGAGATGGTGAGTTTTCCATCATGTAAACACTTAAACTATGAGTGAGAAGTCATGTCAATAGTAAATGCACGGGATGTGGCATGTCATGCCCACTATCCAAATAGTGTCAATTGTGTGAGACGTCATTATCAAAACTTGATGTAAGGAAGTGTGATACCTCTATTCTCAACAAATCCCTTAAAATCATTTCACATCCTATATTGAGGCATACTAATATTTATAATAATAAGATCCATGAGGCCTTAACTCTAATGCTTTATATTTTTCAAGACCTAATAAAAACAAGGTCATTTCAGTTCAAACTACATTTAATAAAACAAGCAGAATACAGAAAGGACGTTCCATCATTTATATGTCATTTTAATTAGAATATTTAATTCATTCAAGTAAAAACCATCATGGAAAAAAACTATATTTAATAAATTTCAAATAAGCCCTTATTATTTAAAATATAAGAAGTGGAATGGTCGTACCACCCATTTTATTAACATTTAAATTTGAAAATTCAATTTAATTAGACTATCTCATTTATCAATGCATGGAAAATATCTAGTCAAAGATATCCAAACCATTTAGAAGGTGGTTGGTCTTGGAAACAATTAAAAATAAGTAATTCCATGCCTGTTATTCAATTCATTTGAAAATTTAATTAGAGGCAAGGTACTAATCATGCTACAATTCAGGAATCAATATAATGTCATGGGAAAACACCAATGTGATAAGACCAAACCAGATTAAAATCCCTAATTACTACTTTTTAGTTTAGAATACGGAGCACCTCATCTAATGTGTTTTATTATAAAACATAATATTGTTCATACAAATTTTGTTTAGCACAAATAAAATTTAGATTCAATGGTCATAACACAATTTACCAAAACGAGGCATTTAGAATGATAACAGACAAGTATATTAAACTTCAATGTTAAATATAACACTTAGGATGTGCTAAAATTAATTGGGAGTATGATTCCAAGTGGAAATTCCATTCATACTTCGATATAAAAAATTATAAGGTTATTTAGTTCAATTAAACATTTTTATATCCAATCAAAACCTATTTATAATACAATCTAAACATTTAGTAGGAATTCTAGTTATAATTATGAAATTATAAAGTAAAATTCAAGCTAGAACATTGAACAGGTGTTTGTATTAGAGTTTTCCATTATCTATTTACAGAAAAAACCCTCAATGGGTGTATGACAAGGTGTTTGTGTTGATTTAAAAATAAAAAATAATCTTTATGGAGATGGTTTGAAAAGGACAGCATGCAGAAAAAGTGATATACTTATAAACCAACAAAAAACACTCAGAAAGAGCTATAAACCACCTACCTTATGCTTGAGATACTCTTCTCATCCAATATCAAGGCCCGATTCAGTCTGGTACAAAATAAAATGATGGAATAGAAATATTCCCTCAAAATACAAGGAATGATATCACACCAAAATAACACAACAAATCAAAAGAGAACATAGAATAAAATATAGGGTATTCTAGAGCATACATAAGTGGATCTAATGTGACTAAAAATGTCTGAATAGGAATTTATATGAAGGAGATGTATCCAATCATAATGGAGGGGGGAGGAGGAACCCACAATTACAAGAGAGGATCCTCATACTACATTAATAATAATAATGAAAAACAAGAACTATTTTATGATTTTTTACGTTAAAAGTATAATTTCACCATAAAAACTAGGTGACATGGTTTATCCGCACATTTTTTGAAACTGTGTGCCAACAGTGCCAGTCGTGATTATTTGGAACGCCACCTCACAAGGTTTCACTACATGGTTTGAATAACATTATGCTGACCATGTTCTGAATAATGCTTACACACTTCCCAAATGGCACAAAGAGTGAAGGATTGGCACATGGTTTTGAAAACCATGGGCAGCTCATGTGATCCAATTCTACTCTCCTGCTATAGCCACATGGTTTGTATTGGTGGGCCCCATGGTTTCAGAAAAACCATGAACCCTATATATTCCTTCATATTTTTGAGTTACTAGAGATTTAGACTCCTAAAACCAGACAAAGACTCCAATGGACCCTCCTTCCATTTCCAAAGTCTAAAAAAATCATTGAAGCATTCTAACTCTCAGAATTACATTCTAAAGCTTGATTCAAAGAATAGTCCATCCATAAAATGCGATAATTAAAATTTCATAAGAAGTTCATTACAATTTTTGAGCTCTATCCTCTACTCTGGAATTCCCATATGTGTGTTCAAATCCCTAGTAAGTCATTTTTTTAGGTTTTCCCTTCCTCCCTTTGTTCCTCAGTCATTGCGGTGTAATCTATTAACATTGATCATTGTCGATTTTCATCTTGATGATTTATGATCTCGAAGACTTCTTGCGATAATCCACACATTTATTGGGGGAGTGTTGTTTGATCATCAGTTGAAGGTAGTGGGTCTAAAATGTTAGGACATGATATAAAATGTAACACAAGAGGGGGTGAATTGTGTCTTATTAAAAATATTCCACAATTTCAAATTTTGACCCCCACTATGATTTATATGGATATTCTGTGTGTTTCTTACTTATGAAAATATTAAATAGATATACATAAAGAAAGAACATAGATTTTTATAGTGGTTTGGGTCCCAAATATCTCCTACTCCACTCTACTAATCACTCTCTCTATGAGCTTGGTAAACTTCACTAGAATAATCCTCTTATCATAAGACTATAAATCAACAACTGAGTGCAGGCAGTTGATATCATTACAATAAAACAAATTAAAAAGACTTATGAATATATAACAGATAATTGGTTATCCATAACATATATTGAGAAGCAGATACTTCACCACAACTGAGTATGAGCAGTTGAAACTCCAATAAATCAAAAGAGATTGATTTGAAATGTTCAAGTTGTTCTTCAGAGTTGCAGTAGTAGTAACAGACAATAGGTGGATCTTCTTCTTAAAAAAAGTATATATTCAAGAATGAAATATTCTAAAGTGATCCTTGTTAAACTTTGATCTTCAATAAGGTATCCACTAAATAATAGTAATATTATGGAAGAAAAGGATTCAGCATGTATATCTCCAAAGTGGATCTTCTTTCAGAATAGATCATTCATTATGGAAGCACTGTAAAAGATAATCTCAATAATATAGTCTCATATTCGAATTTCTTATCACGAACATATATTTATAAATTTTAAGAGATACATTGAAAGAATATATAGAAAATAAAACTTTCTTCAGTATACTAGATCCGAAATAATATCCCGATTGATCAAGGAAATTAAAATTCCAATTGACAAGGGGAGTCACAACTTCCCTTAGAAAAAGGAATGATTTTATCTGATGAATAAATTTCTTTTAAACAATCAAAATGTTCCATAAATTGGTATTTAATTCTGAATTGACCTTTGCAACAATCTCAGATTGAAAACATGGCCTAAAAAACTTCACTGTTCATAGAACAATGTAGGATTGAACTATGTAGCATAGGGTTATTTTTCATAGTGTAGGGTTCCATTTCATATAGTAGGTTTCCATTCCATAGCATAGGGTTACATAACCATACATTCACTTATATGTAATGTAGGTAAAAAATGTAGCATAGGGATGAATACATACATTTATCCTTGTCTGCATAAAATATGGAATGTTAACGTTAATTAACCATATGTTCAACTTTTCCACACATAGGTTATTAATGGTAAATCCATAGTCCAATGTAGGGTTACTGATCCATACATGTGTTGATTTTCTAGAAGTAAGTATGCTGATCCAAATGAAAACTATTTATCATAGCATAGGGTTGATACCATACACAACTATTTCACTTTTAGTGTAACATAGGGTTGATACCATACACAAGAGTTAACATCTTATAGTAATGTAGGGTTGATAACAAACATTCATTTACCGAATATAGGATTTTGAAATAGTTTTTATAGAGTAATTACTATAAAATATAATTACTTTAAACCAGATATAAATTCAGGAAAAACTCATTCAATCATACATTATTAGAGAACAAATAAGGGTATTTTTTAGCATCAAAATCATCAAAATTTATAGAGTATTGTTGAGAAAATACATGCCCAAAAATCTCCCCCTTTTTTATGATCACAAAACCCATAACATAATCCATAACAAAAATTAAAAAAATCAATGTAAATGTAATATTTCTACACATACAAAAACAGATTAGAAATTATTTATATATTTTGAATTGATAGTATTATTTCAATAAATAAAATAGATACTTTTAAATTAAATATTTTATCAAATGAAAAGTTGTTGTTTTCAAATATTCTCCATAAATTTCTCCCAAAAATTATTTTCCTCAAAATTTTCCCCCTTTTGGGATATAAAAAAATAGTTTGAAATAATAAACACATTTAATATAGCACTAAACTATAATGAGTACTTATAAATACTTGCATAAGAAAAATAAATTTAGGATTGGAAGTTTATACATTAAACCAAAATAAAAGATAATAAACCTAAATTATAATAAATAAAATTTAATTTAAAAAGAATTCAAATATTTTTTAAAATAATTTACAATCCTCATTCAAAGAAAGGGTATTCAAAATGAAGGGATTTAGTCTGAAATGATAGAGATATAGGGTTTATCATTATGAATACAGGCTTGAACTGCACTGATAATATAAAGAAGTTTCAAATAGAAGATAAAGAAATAAATAAATAAAAATTCACTTAAACTCAAATATTCCTAACCCCCCTTAATTAAATCAAAACTACCATTGGGAAGTGTTCTAGTAAAAATATCAACTAATTGATATTTGGTGTTAAAAATTTATAAAGGTATATCATTTTTTAGGACATGATCTCTTATAAAATGATGTTGAATATCAATATGCTTAGTCCTATCTCGACATATATGATTTTTGAAATATTAATAGCACTAGTATTATCACATAAAATACTTATACTATTAATGTTTATTCAAAAGTCTAGTAGTATGTTTTTCATATATAATACGTGTTCATATAAACTACTAGTAGATACATATTATGCCTTAGTATTTGGTAGGGAAACTTAGTGTTGTTTCTTACTAGACCATGAAACTAACGGTTTTCATAAAAATTGACAGGTTCTAGAGGTTCATTTTTTATCTAATCTACAACCTCTAAAATCATTATATCAATTTGGAATTAAATTTAAATCGGAATTATTAATGTAAATAAGAGATTGAAAAATAGTTCCTTTCAAATATCTATATATTCTTTTAATATTAGTAATATTGGAAACTTTTGGATTTGATTGAAATCTAGAACAAATACAAACAGAAAACATAATGCCTAGTCTACTAGAAGTATCATACATTAAACCTTCAATCATATATATATATATATATAACATTTCTTCAGTTGGTTTTCCAGCTTCCACAAAAGCATGTTTAATATTGGTACACATAGAAGTTGAATATATCTTGTTGTTATCAAGTCCAAATTTTTTCAATAAATCAATAATTTACATACATTTATTTAAAACATATCCAAAATCATGTTGGTAAATCTAAAATCCTAAAAACTAATTCAGTTCTCCCATCATACACATTTCAAATTCTTTTTGTATTAAAATTAAAAAATCAGGAATAATAATTTTATTAGTTTAACCAAAAATAATATCATCAATATAAATTTTAATAAAGAAAATATTAGAACAAATAGTTTTCTTAAAAAGTGTTTGTTCTTCCAATATAATAGTAAATCCATTTTTCAAAAGAAAAGAACATAATTTTCCATACCAAGCTCTAGGTATTTGTTTAAGCCCATAGAAAGATTTATTAAGTTTAAAAAAAAGTTGGGTTTGTGAGAATATTAAAAACCATGGGTTTGTTCAACATAAACTTCGTTTATTACAAAACCATTTAAAAATGTAGACTTAACATCAATCTAATATAATTTAAAATTCATATGAGATGCATAAGTTAAAAGTATCTTTATGTCTCATAGTCTAGCTATAGAGGATAAGGTCTTAGTATAATCTATACCTTCTTTCTAGTTATATCCTTTAGCTACTAATCCATATTTGATTTGGGTTATGATCCCTTGATCATCCTATTTATTTCTAAAGACCCACATTGTTCCTATAATATGATAATTGGTTAGTATCTCTACTAGTTCAAAAAAATCATTACATTTGAATTGTTTTAGCTTTTCATGATTTGTTAGCATCCAATACCCATCTTCTAAGGCATATTCAATAGTCCTAGGTTCTTAATGTGAAAAAATCAAGAGAGTTCATCTAGGTTTCCTATATCTCATCTAGTTCAAATTCGTATTTCTAGGTCTCCTATTATAGTTTCTAAAGGATGGTTCTTTAATGTTACAGACTATATAGGAACAAAATGCTCAGGTTATACAGTATCATGTTCTTCTGAATTAAGCTGAACTTTAATAATATCATTTTCAAAATCAATTTTCAGAATTTCTAGTCTCATGTGTTTAAAAGAGTCTGTGACTTCATCTGCTTGATCTTTCTCATTAATAAAATGGTTGGTTTAATCAAAATTCACATGAACATATTATTCAGAAATACTTGAATTTTTTTTAAAAACTCTGTATGATTTAGAGACAGTTGAATGTAAAAAATATATTCCTTCGTCATATTTTTAATCGAACATACCAAGGTGGTCCTTAGTTTTCAATATATAAACCTTGCATCCCAAAAAATTAAAGTACATTACTTTAGTTTTTCTGTTATTCCAATGTTAATAAGGTTTATTTTTGAAAATAGTCCAAATAAAAACTATGTTCATGATATAGTAGGTTATGCTTACAACTTCTGCCCATATATAAGTAGGAATACCATATTAATTCAGCATAGTCATTTCTTTTTCTTGAATAGTTCTATATCTCTTTTCAACAATTACTTTTTTATGATGATCATGGTGCAGAAAAGTTGTGTTTAATACCCATACTTGAGTATAAAGAATTGAATTATTGATTCTAAAATTCTCCATCATGATCGCTTCTCAATGAAATTATATTTAAACCTTTTTCATTTTGAACAATTACAAAAACATTCAAAAATAGTGAAAAATTCCCTTTTGATATTTAGAAAATAAAGGCAATTGAATCTAGAATAATCATCAACTAAAACATAAACATATAATTTACAATCCAAACATTCTACTCTATATGGTCAAAACATGTTCATATGGATAAGTTCTAATGGATTATATGTATAAATTTTATTAATAGGTTTGAAAAATTATTTTTTATACTTTCCAATTTTGTATGCATCATAGATTCTTTCATAGAAAAATATAAGACTATGAAAATAAAAATCTTACTATCTCTTAGACAATTTATGTAATGAATATATATTACGGTGTCCAAGTATTCTATTCCAAATCCAAGAATCATTTTCTATAGATGTTAAACAATTTAATTTTTGTTTACATAATGAATTTAAAACCAGAGTATAAACCTTATTATTTTTTGGTGCTGTAAATTTAAGAATCTTATCTTTAAACACAGAGATTAATCTTTTAAGAAATTTAAAACCGAAACCATCATCCCAAAGTTGAGAAATACTTATCAAATAGTTCTTTAACCCTTGCACATACAGTACCTTTTTGATTGAGATAGTCTTTGGATCTCAAACTGTTCCAACTCCAATAATTTTTCCTTTGTCATTTTATCATAAAGTGATTATTCCACCATCAATTTGGTCATTGTGTACAATATTGTTGATTATCCACTCATATTCATGGAATAGACACTTTACACATACCATTTGGATTGTCTTTTTCTGTGACATGTTTTCTATCAAAGTAATTAAACAAATGTTTTATTAGTACCCAAATCTTTTTGGGTCTAGTATTTTTAGAAATAAATGATCTAGGAATCCAGATCTTATTTATTTTTCCATTATTTATATCACTTTATTAATGAAAACATTAAGAAGTAATGGATTTTTTTAATAACACTAATTTTGAATATTTTTCAAATATCATTTATTAGTGACTTTGAATTTTGTAGAACAATGATAATAGGTAGTATTTTTAGAATTGGGATCCAATTTGTTTTATATTTTTTGATTTCTCTCCCTTACATCCTATTCAAAATACTTAACTTTTAATGACATTATTTCCAAGAATATAATTCAAAATATTTTCTACTTTTCTAAAAACAAGAGAAACACTCTTATAAGATTCTACTTCATATTTTAGTTCCTTTATTTTATTTTCATGATTGATACTATTTGATAGAGAGGAGTTGAATTTTTTTAAGTAGCTATTGATGTTGTTTTATCATGGTAACACGTTTACTTAAAACATCATTATGAATATTTTTCAAAGATTTAGGCTTCATTAGAAAAGAATCATATTTTTTCATTAGATAATGAATAATATAATGATAATTTATCATTTGAGAATCTACTAGTATTAGAATCATAAGAGTAATAAGTTTTTACTATCCTCATTTCCCATAGATAACATGTTCAATTTTAGATTAGATTTTTATTTATCTAAATTAGACTTTTAAGGGGGGTTGGAGTCTTCAGATACACTCTATGTATCATTCATTTATCTTTTTCTTTTATGATAATAATCATTATTTTTCTGATATCTATTTTTTGCCATTTTAATTTCATCTATCAATTGAGGACAGTCAGGTTTGATATTCCCCAATTTCTTTCATTGATATCATCAAGATTTTCTAGGTTATTTTTATTCCTTCTTGGATTATTTCTTGAGTACTCTTTTATTTTTATAAAACTTGATGAAATTTATAAATAGTTGAGCCCGTTTCATTAAAAAATCCTAAGAATATCAATTTTTCACTTCTTTGACCACTTTCTTAGATTTTATGCTATGATTTTGAGATGTAACTTTTAGAGCTGTATTTTTTTCTTCACTATAATTTTAGGAGCTTTAGCTTATGCATGAATTTCTTATTCATGCATCCTCAGTGTCCCAATTAGTTCTTTAATTATCATATCTTTGAAAGGTGATTATTTAAAAATAGAAATAGATATTCCATTCCATTTAAAGGTTAGTACTCACTCTACATTAAAATAATGGTTAGAGTGTTTCATGGGATCACCTAAGGCTATAATATTATTGACAATTTCTATAATAATTACATTAATATGTATGATTCTTTCACTATTAAACATTAAAAATGTGTTCAAATTTATGCTTATCAGTAGCATACATCATCTGTTTTACATTGCCTATTACTTCATATGCAACTTCTGTAGTTTCCCACATTTCATAGGAAGTTGTACATTGTGATACATGATGGAATTCATCTAGTATGAGACCAAAAATGATAGCATTAAAATCTTTATAATAGATTTCATACTCATCTTCTTTTATAGCATCTCATGTTTCTAGTTTCCTAGGAATTTTATGTGTAGTTATGATCTTTGATTGGACTTTGAATCTATGATTTTTCAGATACTTAATCATTTGATATTTTCAACATCCACAACATTCACCATTAAAATATGGAGCACATACCATTTATATTCCTTCTCTAGGATCATCCATTTCCATCTTTGTATAGACCTTATACTTTTTATCTTATTATAACATTATCCAAAATCTCTCATTTGATACCAATTATTCGGTTGGAATATACTCAAAATGGGGGGTGAATTGTGTCTTTTCCAAAAATATCAAAAATTCTAGATTTTGTCACCCACTATGATTTATGTGGATAAATGGGTTTTTATTCTATATGAAAATATGCAATAGATAAACAGAAATAATGAACACAACTTTTTATCGTGCTTTAGGGCACAAAGACCCCCTAGTCCACTCTATCAATCACTCTCTCTGGGAGTTTGGAAAATTTCACTTGAATAGTCCTCTTATCATAAGACCATAAATTGAAAATTGAGTCTAGGAAATTAACACCTTTATAATAAGTCTATTTACAAAATCCTTGTGGTTCAATAATAAAGAACTAGTTATCCACAACTTAGATCGAGAAGTTGAGACTCCTCCATAACTGAGTATGAGTAGTTGAAACTCTATTAAATCAAAAGTTTCTGATTAGAAGGGTTTTGGATGTTCTTTGATATTTTAATATCAGTAGCTAATTATAGATGGATATTCTTATTGAGAAATAAATATCTGTCAGAATAAAATAGTCTGAAGCAATCATTGTTACACAATGATATTCAATAAGGTGGAAACTAAATAGTAGTAATCTTACAACTTTAAAATATTGAACTTGTATATCTCCAAAGTGTATCTTATTTAAAAATAGATCGTTCTTTGTAGAAGCACTATAAAATATAATCTCAATAATATAGTCACATATGTGAATTTTTTATCACGCACACATATATATATTTCACTAGGTACACTGAATGAATATATAGAACAAAAAACATTCTTCTGTATAACAGATCCAAAATAATTTCCTGATTGATCATGGAAATTCAAATTATAATGGACTAGGGGAGTCATAACATACATTAGAGACAGGATATATTTTATCTAATGAATATGTTTCTTTGAAACAATCAAAACAATCCTTGAATTAGTCTTTAATTCTAACTTTACCATTACAGTAATCTCAGATTCAGAACATAGCTTAAAAAACTTCTCCATTGAGAACAAAATGTAGCCTTGAGCTACATATATTAGGGTTCCTTTACATATTATATGGTTCCTTTATGTAGCATAGGGTTCTTTTTCATAGCATAGGGTTCCTTAACTATTCTTTCACCTTTGTATAATGTAGGGAATAAAAGCATGCATAGGGATGAATCCATATGTTTATCATAGGGATAAATCCATATGTTTATCCTTGTCATCATAAAATCCCAAACATTACATTAATTAAACATATGTTCATCATTTCCATGGGTAGGGTATGAATAGAAATTCCAAACTCCTACGTAGTATTGCTGATCCATATGAATGTTGATTTTTCAAATGAAAGGATGTTGATCCAAACACAAACAATTTAGCGTGGAATAGGGTTGATACCATGCGCAAGTGTTTCACTTTTTCATCATAACATACGGTTGATACCATATACAAGCATTAAATTCTCATCATAACATAGGGTTGGCACTATATGTTCATTTACCAAATATAGGGTTTTGAAATAGTTTTTTCAAGGTAATTCTTATAATGTTAAATTACTTTATCTCATATATAAATTATTGAAAACACATTCAATACAACATTTTTAGAAAACAAACAACGATATTTGGGAGCATCAAAATCATCATAATTTATAGATTATTATTGATAATATACAATCCCAACATAAACATTAACCCTTTGGTTTGTTTAATTTCAAAGTATGTGAAATATTGCAATTGGGACAACATATTATATTCTTGAACTAATTAAATGATAGATTGGATTATAACATGGAACCCATTTAGATCCAAATTTTTATTTACCAATATTATGGATACCTTTCTAGTGACAGAACCCTGGTTTATCAATTAATTGATTAATTGGATAAAGTGTGTTTATCATGATATGGGATTTGGTTTATTTCATGAAATATTTTTACCTTGTCTTGGTCTGATTATTGAAATGAATTTCATGTTCTTAGTTTATGACCAATGTTAAATGCAGTGTGTGATTGAAATATGAATGGAAATTTTTATAAATAAACATTGATCTGTATGATGTGATATTGTGATTTCTTCATTCTTATGACTTATATTGATAAACACTGAAATTATTATGTATAGGAATTGGAACTGACACATGCTAAAATTATAATATACTTGGAGCTACCGTAATTTATTATTGAAATTCTTATTTAATGGGTTTTACCCATGAAATTCCCAAATGTTTCGTTTAATTGGTGCAGGATGTGGTCATATTAGATTTATTTTTCCAAAACTACACTTGCTATGCTGGCGAAGAATACTGATAGTATGGGGTTGGTCCCATGAGTATTTGGATTGGATGGAAGAAACGAAGTATTAAAATACTTTAATTAGGAGTCCTCACAATGTGGTTGAGCTTTGTAATGACTAAAGATAAGGTATTTGTGGATTAGGATAAGAGAAAATCAAGGTATCATGATCAATTTCAAGGTTCATGAAAAATAATGATCTTAATTCTTAACTTGGTATGATCCTAAGTTTTAGGCTGCTAAGTAAGAAAAGGTCACTCGATTGATATGGTCAATACAAATAGATCTATCTAAGATATAAAAATTCCCTGTTCTAGATATAGTTGTGACATGGATTCACTAATCCAAGATTCTAAAGAAGAATGTGTCATGGGTTATGAGTTATAGACTGCTCAACTTCAATCAGGATAGAGTCATTCATTCAAAAATCCCATGGTTAGGGTTTATTATAAAATTAGGTAAAAAATTATATTTTAACCTGATTACTATCCATAAGGTTACAAAGATGAGAATAAAATATTAATTAAATTCAAACACCATTACTCTTGATCACTATTCTATGTGGTTTATCCGCTCATGGTAGAATTGATTAAAAATAGGTAAAGAGTTGCAAAAATAATTAACACAAATAGACAAATTGAGATTAAGAAACTGAAAAACATGAAAACATTGAGATTATACAATTAATAAAGTTGAAATTAATAATAAGAAATGTAGTCCTCGAAACAATTGTAATTTAATTCTATGATGTACTTGAAATAAAAATAGAAAAGAATATAGTAATGATTTTCCATATATTGATGGTCGAATTGAAGAAAGAACATATCTTGGAAGTGGAGATGAAAAAATGTAGAAGAAATCTAATAAAATCAATCCATGGTTCATGCATAAACATAAAAAATGATGATAGTTGATGTAATAAGAGTTTATGGGGTAAAGGGTAGAAGAAATTGAGGGAGAATAATGAGAGAAATGATAGAAATTATTTAATTATATAATGTTATGTATATTGTGTGCCTATGGTGGGTAAATAATCAAGATATTACATGATTTTTAATAGGTATTCACATTTTTTAGTTTTTATCCAATTCTATCAATGGAATTTTTGAATCTTCATGAATCTTTTGTGAATCTCATATGAAATCATTGAGATTTTCAAATTTGACTCATCTCATTATTTGTAACTGGGCTTCACGAATTCTTCTTTCCTTCATCTAGATCTTCAATGATATATTAACAATTCAAATGTTACACAACATATATTGGTGACTCACTTCGCGTAATGGTTTCATGGCTTGTAAATATTTTATGACTTACTTTGTCACTTTTCATGTGATGTGAAAGAGGACTACACGTCATGTAGTGCAGTTTCATGACGTGTAATGGTAATTTTTGGTCAGTTTCTCTATATTTTTCATTGAAACCTTGAAATCCTATTTCATGTAATAAACATTACAAACCTAGTACATTATCATGTAAAATATATATAATCCTTAATAAAATGATCAAAAAATGTATATATTATTTCATCTTATCAAATTTCCCCACAAATGAACAATTTATTATCCTCAAGAAAAAAATATCTAAAAAAGGATTTCAAATTGCATTAAAATTTTAAGAAGAGAAATATTCATTAAAATGAAGATAATAGAGTTATCTGTTAGTTGAAATGTTCAGTCACCAAAAACAATTATTCTTTGAAAACTAGTCGTGCCTCATAGTTCTATTCTTTAAAAAAATTCTTAATCTTTTTCTTACAATTTCTTAATTATTCATTAAATTCTATACCCATTTTCAATTTAACTCAAAATTAATTTTCCCTCATTTCTGAGGGTAAAATGAATTTTATTTATGATCATTCCCTAAATACATTTTCCTATCCGTAGGAATGCATTGGTTTTATCATCTTCTCTGTGTAAAGAAAAATACAAAATTAATCATTATGGTTTCAGAAAAAAGGTTCAAATAAATCTAAGGCTAAGGGCTGGTGGTTAGATAGTGAAAAGAACAATCCCAAAAAGAAGGGAATGATTTGATGTATAATACATGAATTTTGTGAATAGTTTTATGAAATAACTCCTCCCATATAAAATGAAATTAATTCTCTCAGCAGCTCGAGGTGGATCCATGAAAATAACAAGTGATTGGAAAAGGTATCAGGTTCCATTCTTTTTCTTTTTCTTGTTTTTATTCTATTTTTTAAAATTCATGTCAAGAAACTATGTGAAATCTATTCTATAACCACATATAATCCTATAGGGGATTCATGAATCTAGAAATGGTGATGTTTATCCTTCTTAATACACAACCCAATCAACTTTTTCTTTTTCCATTATATAATTCAAAGGAACATGATAGCATAAAATATCAAAAATTACACATGGATCATAATTAAATGGTTTGTTTGGAACCATAATATATCTCCTTGTTAAAATATAACCATGTATACTGGCTAAATAACTCTTCTATACTTTTCCAATGTAAATCCATGCATAATACAAAGAGTTAGGTAGTAAAGGATAATCAATTTTAAATAGTAGCATCCTATTAAAAAATCATGGAAACTACAATTTTAATAATAAAAAGATACATGGTGGGTCTCACTAAAAAGTATCTCAATTAATTTTTCATAAATCGTATTAAAATTGTATTTTTTTTATTCATATCCTCAATAATATCTCAATCCATGTTCTGATAGGTTAACCTGTAATAGGTGTCACTCAAGAAATATTATCTGAAAAGAATATGAAATCATTGGTTCTAAATCCTCTCTGGAATGGGAGTAAGTATAAAAAACATGAAATCACTAAGGGTATAAAATCATGTAATAAGTCAACTAAAATCATTTTCAAAAATTTTTAATTTGATTTAAATTTCTAAACAGATAAGTCAATCTAAAAATATAAAGAGGATCAAAACATGGAATTCCAAAAAATCCCATATTAAATTTTTCTTTTATTTGTTTGGGTGAAATGATTATTTGGTTTAATTCATACTTCTGAATGAATAATATATCCTAGATAAATAAAAATAAGTTATAATTCAATTTAATCACAATTGAAACTCAATATTGAGTCCCCCACACTTAAATAAGATAGTTTTTCACTATTTGTAAATGTATCATGTGATGGTGATAAATTAAACTAAATATTATAGTAATGGAAATTTTCAAAACATAATATTGAGGGATTGAGAGCTCCCAATAATGTTTTTTGTGCCATGTGAATTTTTTTTACAATCATGATTTTTTAATTAGGTTACATACAAGATTGTTTAGAAATAAAAAACCATGCACAAGATAAAATATTAATCCATAGGGATTAAAAAAAATTTAAGTAGTAAAATAGAAGCTAGACCCAGATACTAGAAATAAAATACATTTGATATAAATATTGGAATGTGTATAAAATAATGAAAAATGTGACTTATAATGAAATAGAGAAAACTATGCAAGTATGACTAGGAAAAAATAACAACCACTTATATGAGATAAAATAGATGAAATGTGGGTTTCCTCAAATAAAGCTCTATTAATGACGTCATTATCCAGAGGGTTGGACCAAAGTATCAGTTAATATCATCCATTGTCTTATATCTTCTCTATCTTCTAAAGATACTTTTGGTAGTTTCCTCTAGTTCCAATGAACCTATGGTAATATTGATTACATTAGGTGAATACCTAGTGTAGACCTATTGTGGTAGGAAAGGTATTTATACCAATGGTGGTTGTTGTTGAGCACGAATATTGTGTGATAGCTCTTGAAGTTAGCACTTGGCATAAGCTAGGTTCTGAGTCACTCAACAAAAAGGGGAATTTGGTGGAACAAGTACATTGATGACTATATACGAAATAAAGGATCTAGACAAGGCTACTATAATAGTATAATTAATTGTAAAATAATAAATGAAAAATTATTATCCCATATATATTTGAAGTTCAATTATATAATAATGAAAATAAAAATAGATAATATAGAAAAATGAGCAGCCTATGAGTATATAAAAATGGAGGAGGGGACTAGGGTAGACTAATAGTAGTCAATGGTATCAAGCACATCATCTACAGTTCACTCCCGAACATTGTGTAGAATTAGCTTCCCTTCCTGTCTAATGGTTGTAATGGATAATGGGGTTAGATGATTGATTACAAATTGTGGTGCTTCAGTGCTGGAAACTATTTTAGTGGTGGGTGTGGGGTATGTGTTGATACATATTGTGGCTATGTCTAGAAGTTGGATCATTAAATGGAACCTCGGTGGATGGGGTGGCTACTATTCCCTGGCCCATATGGGCCTGCTCATTCAAATACTTCTTCTGGATAGCAGGATCTATCATCTCTGAGGGAATTCCATCTGGGGTTGGGGATAGGGAAGGAGTGGTAGATGATGAGAGTTCAGAAGGGGTTGGTGGTGGCCAAATTTTTTTTGGATATGATTATGGTGTAGGGGTGGTGAAATGGGATAACTATGAAAAATGGATGTGAATATGCTGGGAGATATAAAGTAGATTTTCTTGGATTAAATGCTTCATAGAGCAAGGATCATTCAGAAAGTAAGGTGTGGGTGGAGAAATGGTGAATAATGTAGTAGTATATATAGAAATATGGGTGGGTTTGGGTGCAAGTTTGTATGTTTTAGGCTCTTCATTAGAGGTGTGTGTTTTAGGTGGTTTCGTGTCTACAACATGATCACTGGGTGCCTCTTAATCTACCTCAACTACTCTGGGTTCCCACTGGTATAGGTCTTCATATTTGTTAAGTATCTACATCCTGTGAAAAACAATCAATGGATTCCATCAGATTGAGGTTGGTGAGTGTAAGGGAAATGTCAAAACAATGATATGTTGGGCCAAATATGTGATAAAATATCCCCCCATCAGTGTGTCTCATTTCCTCTACGTATAAGCTCTATATTAAAACCTGAACTAAGAGGACTTGTTGGCAGTATGGCTACTCATGGCTGTAGCAAGTATGATGATGTCCATCTTACTAACACTTCCATGAGACTTGGTTTAAGAAAACCAGACATGTTTTAACACCCTATGTAAGATACAGTGTGGTAGACCTTGAAGATAGGAGGAATTTATAATCCTAGGATCAGACATAGTGTCAGTATCATAGGAAATCATTGGACAAAGACTCTTTGAATATGAATTTGATGTCTCATGTTATAGGTTATAAATTATCTTGGATGTGGATAATTCATCTGTATAAATCCTAAGGGCTATGCTAAATTCCTTGAAGGAAAGAACGAGATGTCTTCCACCTAGTAAACAAAATAATCTATCAATGAAGACTTAAAAATTGAAAAAGAAACTCTAGAAATATCTCTAGGTAAGTCTCCTTAAGTACCTCAATAACTGAAAAAATATGTAGGTTATTGAGGAGATGTATTACCTCCTAGATGATATTCAGTTGAGTGAGTATGGCCATATTGATAGTTTTTTTGTCCTCATCATCTTTTCATGAAAATGGTTGAGTTCTACATGGTGTTTTGGGTAAGAAAAGTGGATTATATAGTGTATATGAGGTTTTTTTTCATCAATACACTCGTTGGAGATTGGGTAGGACTCCTCCAGGATAGTAAGTTCTTTAGGGACTATAGTGGAGCTCATGGGGGATACTGCCTAAGGTTCTATGGTTTTATATCCTCGCCTACATTTGACTGGTGGTGGATCATCCCACTCAAGTGGAAGAACGATTGGAGAATCTAGAATGGTCTTCATTAGAACCATTATAGTCATACATTTGGATATAGAGAGTAGAATAAAGAGTTCAATGTAGAAGGGGATGTCCAAAAAAGGGGAGGAATATAAGTTGGGGTGGTTGATGGGGGTTAGGTTTAGCCCGAGCAGTGGGGGTAGGGGGTTCATGCGTCATGATGTTTGGGTTCATGATCTAAAAACATCGTGGATTTACATGATGTGTAAATGAGATTCATAACATGTAATTATTCAATTTTATTAGTTTTGGAAGGGAAGGGTACATGTCATGACATTGTACTATCTGACACGTAATTTTCCTTTTTGATAAAAAATGATTATGGGCTTTTTCCTTTTCTCTTGGAATTCCCCAAGCTAGGATAAGTTTATTCTAACTTATTCTAGCCTAGGGTGACATAACCTAGGTTTTCTCTTAGTAAGAGATTCCTTTAACATTAAGATCTTGACGCTTTGATGCTTAGATGAATCTCAAGATGATGGCACACCATTCCTAGAAGGATTTTTAAATTTTTTTTAACCTTTTAACATTGACTTTGAATAGGGTGTTTCTTCTTTTTGAATCTTGATCTCCCCATAAGAAATTACACTAATGACCAAAAAGGTTCATAACTATCTTGATTAGATCTTCCCAAGGAACAATTTTTATAATTAGTTTAACAATATGACCATATTTCCTTGGACAGAAATGTGTCTTGAAATGTATTGATCATGCAATTTCTTTTCTTTTTGTTTATATATATTTTTATTTTCATAATCATTACATTTTTTCATCTAATTCATCCAATTTTAGAATCCCAGATACCCCATGTTATTGAAAATCTAAATTGATCTTTTTAATTTCCCAATATGAGAGGTGTTCATGCTCTATGAGAAAATGAATTTTTTTCTATATATCAATCATAATGGTATTGTGACAATCAATTTTTTTACATAATATAGTACACCCAATGTGAATCATCTAATTTCAGCCTCAATTCCCTCTAAAATGTGTTCACGTTTTGTTTCTAGAGTTTTTTCTATTTCCCTATTTGAATATACAACTTTCCCACTTGTTTTCCGGTGGTAGGGAGTTCATGTGTTATACCTAATTCCATATTTACCCAATAGTCCCTTAATACCATGGTTAGTAAAATGGGTTCCCTAATCACTAATGGGTAATCTATGAAATCTAAATCTTTAAATACCATTCTTTCTCAACAAATTCATGACCACCATTTTTGTTTCATGGGTTGTAGCTTCAGCTTCTACTCATTTGGAAACATAGTCAACACCAAAAGGGTTATAGGAGATGCCATTTGAATTCATAATTAGTCCCATGAAATTAATTCCCCACACATTGAATATTTTTACTACCATGGTTATTTTTTGGGTTATTTTATTCCTCATTACAATGATGGTAGTCTATTACCACTGATCACAATATTGAAAAAAAGAATCCATAATCATGGTAGAGTGTTGGGAAAAAATGAACATTGTTCATAATTTATGCTTCTGGGTTTTCTATACCATGATGATCTTCTATTGGTGATTTAGGAAATATGACTAAAACATTTTGTATTTCATCTGTTGGATTGAAGAGTCCTAACAAACTATTATCACTTCACTTGAAAATGAGTGGTTTATCCCAATAGTTGTGTGAAGCTTGAATAAAAAATATTATCCATTGTGGGTAGGAGAGGTTTGGGTATAGATATCATGTCGTGATATAGTATTCACTATCAAAAAAATATAGTAGTTCCATTTTATTTATAATAAAATGTGTTTCAGTAGGGAATTTCACTTCAATATTGAGATTATCATCATCTTATATAAGGGGTAGTGGATGTCTGAATAGATGATCAAGGACATCATTTTATATTCCCTTCGTATCATTGATGAATATATTTAATTCTTGTATAAATAGGATCCACTATATTCATCATGTCTTCGAATCATTTTTTTCATCAAATATTTTAGGGTATCTTGATCGGTGTGCACAATCACTTTTGAAAAGATGACATAGGAGAAAATTTTATAGATATTAAAAACTAATTCTAAGATCTCCTTCTATATGGTTGTGTATTTTACATAAGATTCATTCATTGTGTGACATAAATAGTATATTGGGAGGAATATTTGATTTACATACTATCCTAAAATAGTTTCAACAACACAGTCATTGGCATGGCACATTAACTCAAAATCTCCTTCCCTATTTGGTGAAATGAGAATGGGAGCAGATATCAATATTTTTTTTAAATTGTTGAATGCCTATATACATTATTCATTTAATTAAAATAATGTTTATTTTGATAATATATGTGTTAGAGGATGGAAAAAATTTACAATTTCATTCATGAATCTCTAATGAAATCCTGCATGGCCTAAAAAGATCTTTATGACTTTGATTGTTGAGGGCTCACGTAAATCTTGAATCTCTTTTATCTTGGTGGGATCAACTTCCATTCCATCCTAGAAAATTTTATGCCCAAGTAATATGACTCCATGGATCAAAAAGTTACATTTTTTTATTTTAAAACTATGCACATCTCTTGGAAACATTGTAGAAAAAACTAAAGATTACATAGAAAAACCTCAAAAGATCATTAATAAAGTGAAAATCCATCCATGAAAATTTCTATTAATTCCTCTTACATAACATTGAATATTTTTGTCATGCACCTTTGAAATTTCATTGGTGGACTACACATAGAATTGAACCTATACGGGAAGGTATCGAATAAAAATGTGATTTTTGTTTTAGAGTAATCATTTGGGTTGAATGAAATCTAATCATATCCCAGATATCCATCTAAGAAAAAATATAATTCATGTCCTTATAGTATCTAAAACATTGTATATATAAAGTGAAAGGGGAAATGATATATTTGGGTTGTTGCATTAAAATTTCTTGTAGTCCACACATACACTCCATCTAGTGATTGTGTGAGTTGAGATCAATTCATTTTCATCATTTTATTCAACTGTGAGACCACATTTCATTGGTATGACCTGGATCTAGCTCACCCCCCATTATCAGAGATTGAAAAAATTATTCCCGCATCCAAAAGTTTCGGAACATATTTTTTAACAACCTCCTTTATTTGTTGAGTGAGTCAACACTATGGTTGGTGTTTGGGTTTTTCACCTTATTTTTATAAAATAATATGAGTTCATAAAGTAGGATTTTCCCCTTTTATATCCTCCACTCCTCAATAAATTAAATTCTTATGTACTTTCAAGACATAAATCAAAATTTCCTCCTATTACTGATTCAGTTCTATGTTGATGAGGACTTTTAGTTTAGTATCCATCGCTAGAAAGGAATACTGTATTGTTCTAGGGAGGGTTTTATTTCTAGTTTTGATGGTAGGATGACTGAGTGTATGAAATGTGTAATGTTGTAACTTATTATAGGTTCTATGTAGTTTACTTCTTCAAATTCATATCCATAATCCTCATCAGGGGTTATTTCATTTATCAATTCATCAATGTTTAAGTAGTCACTTATTTTTTCTGTGAGAAAGATATCTTAGGAGTCAAAAGAATTGTTTATTTGTTATGCTGCCTTATCCAGGCCGAATAAAAAAATTTCTTCACCTACTCATAATATAATTCATCCTTGATGGACATCAATTAGAACCTTCTTAGTGTCTAGGAATGGTCGGCCTAAAATGATCAGAATGTTTCCTTCCTCCTCCATATGCAGAATGAGGAAGTCTGTTGGAAAAATGAACATGTCGGATTTGACTAATACATCCTCAAGAATTACTCAAGGATAAATTACTACTCAGTCAGCTAATTAGAGTTCTACTCTAGTTTCTTTGAGTTATTTGTGTCCCATATTGTATAATACACTCATCAGCATGATGTTTATGTCAGTTCCTAAATTGCACAAGGATATTTTGATGTTACAATCTGTTATTATGCATGGGACTGAGAAACATTAAAGATATCTCATTTTTTGGTGGAATATTATTCATAAAAGTAGTATATAATTCTTCAATTAGAGAGATTACTATTAGTTCGTTCTTTTTTATTTTTTATAAATAATCACCTTAATAATTTTTTCACAGGCATACATTTGAGTAATTGCCTTTGAAAAAAGAATGTGGATGTGTAATTACTGGAACATCTCTATAAAAATTTATATTTCCCTTAAATTCTTTTCTACCTTTCACTTTATGGAAATGGAAGAGGTATCTTATAAGGCGGTGGATAAATATAAACTTATTCCATGAGTTTCACTCTTGTAGGGGATTTTGTAGAAGGCGGTGTTTCTTCTGGTATCCCTAGAATGGTTCCAATTTCTTCATCATCACTTAATTCTATGATTGTTGTCTTATTTTGGGGTCTCTCAACTTTTCTTCCTCCCAATTAATAAGGTTTCTAAAAGTATATCACTTTTACACTCCTTAGTGATACTACCTTTTCCACTTTCCTTGAGTACGTCTCTGTATTACTAAGTAGAGTACCTGGAAATCTCCAAGACAAGGTCTTTGAGATCTGACCAATTTTATTCTCAAGGTTACACAATTTTGTCCTTCTATTCTAAATTTCAAATTCGTGGGTGTTCACCCTCTATATTCCTTTTGAACAAATGATGAAAGTAGATTTTCAAGATTTTATTGAAGATGGATGTTAGATTGTGAAGGATATGGTGGAGCTGGTTGAAATATTTTTTGTGCTCCATGAGAGAAGGGATGATACGTTTCTTGTTATGGTGGTCTAGGCATAGGATTTATTAACAGATATCCTTGTGGTACTTTGTTCCTGAATGGTGTCTGACCACTTCTTCATTGGTAGTATCCTTTATTGTTTTTTGATGTTTTTGGACTATACTTGGTTGAAAGTATAATTATAGCTGCTAAAATTATTGATTTTTATATTTGTAATAAAGTTAATTATAATATTTTATTTTTTTTCAACATATGTCGTGTAGTTTTAATAAAGGTGTGGCCCACTAAAAAATTTTCATGATTGGATCTATATGATTGGATATTGAGGGGTGGTGACACAATTGGTAGTTTAAATGATTCTAACATCTTAGTAAAAGCCTCTACTTATGCTTCTAGATGAGTATTCCCTTCAACTTGGTGGATCCTATTCTGAGGTAGTCCATAATAGTTCTTACATAGATTAACATTATGAGAGACTTCATCTAGAATTTATCACCCCCCTTATTTTTTTAAACATTAACCCTCCATTAGCAACTACCACAATGATAGTGTGAGAATTTATTTGGAGGCCTTGATAAAATTTTTAGAGTTGTATCAACAAATACATTCCATGATGGGGGCAATTTAGGTATGTTCCATAAAATTATCTCATGCTTACCATGATGACTCTCCATATTCTTGATTGAAATTTTGGATATTGTTCCATAATTTCCAAATTCAAATTGGTGGAAAGTACTTCTCCATGAATTTCTTTTCTAAAATATTCCATGTCATGATGGAATTTGGTACTTAAATTTTGAGACAATACTTGGCTTAGTCTCATAGAGAAATGTGAAAGACTCTTAGTCTTATGTGATTGAAAGATGATTCCTAGTTTCAAAAGGTATTAAAGACTTTGGGGAACTTTGAGATATGTTCATAGGGTTCTTCACTTTAGCACCAAATATAAATTTTTATTATAAATCCACTTTAAGGTAATGTGGGAAACCATAGTCCACCAAAAAAAACCACTATGTGCTAAAAGAGATCACAAAATTATTAAACACCAGACTAAACTAGCCCATATTCGAGATCATATGAAAGAGTCCCATTTTAATTTCAAATTTAAATTCTTTTATAGGAGGTCATAACATACTGGGAGTTTGACTATAGTTTGATGAAAATATGTAATCTATGATGGTGTGCTCTTGATGAATTTGATACTCTCTATGTATTGTGGGTTTTATCTTTCGTGGGTTCAAGACTTTATGATTAATGTTGTCATCCATTTTTGAATGGAAGAGTGTAGATATGTACCTTTCAATTTCAAGTTAGAATGCAAGTTGTTCTTATGTGTCAATGCTCCTTGAATGAGTCAAATGTCCCTGATGCATGAACTAGGATGTAAAGAGAATAATGGAGAAGTGGCATTCAAAATAGAAGAGGAAAAAAGTAAAAGAGAAATGGGAATTAGGTGTTGTAATCCTAGTCACTTTCCATAACCTTCCATAACTTATCATTTTCCCTTTTGTCACTAGATATAAAACCAAAATTTTATGTTCCCATGAATTTTTTTAATTAATGAGGACTGTGGTTAGATAATTTTTAATTTTCCCAAACTACACTTTCTACTCTGGCATAGTATAGTTATAGTGTTGGGTTGGTCCCATGAGGATTTGGATTAGCTGGTAGGAACCAAGTCTTAGAACCCTTTGGGTTGGATTCCCCACAATGTGGTTGATATTTGGGATAACTAATGCTAAGTTATTCATGGATTAAGATCAGAGAAAAAGAAGGTATTAGGATCATTTTTAAGTTTCAAGAAAAAGTATGATCTTAATTGTAACTCGGTATGGTTCTATGGTTTAGGATGTGATGCAAGAGAATATCACTAGTTGGCTATGCTCATGCCAACTAGATCTATAAAAGAGAAAATTAATCTTTATTCTCGAGATAGTTGTGAATTGGATTCATTGAGCCTATATTCTAGGTTAGAAAGAATTATAGGATATTTTTCATATACTATTCTACTCCAATTAGGTCAGGGTTATTCATTCAATCTTCCCATAGTCAGGATTGTAAGTGTAATTGGATAAAAAAATTTATTTAACCTAACAAAAATATTTAAGTTTAGAAAGTGGAAAAATAAATATTAATTAAATTCAAACACCCCTAATCTCAATCCTTAACCTATGTGGTTTATCACACATGGTAGAATAAATTAAAAATAGATAAATTATTTCAATCAAAATTAACACAACAATAAAAATTGATATAGAGAAATTAACAAACATTCAAAAAATGAGACCAATAAATTAATGAAAATTAAATCAAGAATAAGTGTTGTAATTGTCAAACTAGTTTCAATTTCAATCAATTACTATCTTGAAACATGAAAATGAAAGAAAATAGCAAGGATTTGTCATAGATTGATGATCTAGATGAAGAATGCTTGTAATTAGTGGTGGTGGTGAAAAAATAATTAAGAACACTTCTCAAATCAATCTGAGGATCATGTATAAACATAAAACAATGAATATAATTGTTGAAAAAATATTTTATGGGGAATTTTGGAAGATAATCGAGAGGGAAGAATGAGAGAAATGAGAGAAATTCAATGAGTCTGTTAAGTTATGATCATTGTAGATCTATTATAGGTAAAAAAATTGGGGTATTACATGACATATAATGGGTATTAAAATCATTTTATTCTAATCCAAGGGTTCTCCAAAATTTTTGAATCAATGTAAATCTCACGTGAATTTCATCTAAAATATTCCAAATTTTAATGTTTTACTCTGCTTAGGATGTGTAACAAGGATTAATTACTTGTTCCTTCCTTTGGATGGATATTCAAATTGGTAATAAAAATTTGAACCTTACACGATGTGTATTGGTGACTCGCATCGTGTAATGAATTCATGTCTCATAACTCTTTGGTGAAATTCATCATGACTTTTCATATGCTATGATAGGTGGCTACATGTTATGTAATGGAGTTTCATGATGTGTAAGGGTAATTTTTGGTCAGTTTCTCCATCTTTTCCTTTGAAATATTTAAATCTTTTTTCCTACAATAATACAAGGATTATCTTTAATAAAATAATTGAAAAATGTATATATGATTTCAGTTTATCAGCCCATATTTTTGTGATTTATAACATGGACAGAGGGATATAGTTGGCATGGTTGTGAGACATTCTAATAGATATTCATATATAGAATCATAGATGGATATGATTTTCAATTATTATATGGTTATGATTGGCATGGCCAGAATACATGCTCCAAGATATTCGGGCATAGTGTAGAAGTAGGTTTATGTCGTATTATTTCAATTGTTTAATTAATTGATACCCCATTTTATTGAATTATTTCATGAAGTTATTGTCATACTGGTAATGTTTAGACATAGTGGTGTTGACGTAGTATGTTATATTCACACTCTATTTATGACTTCATTTCGTACCTGAGTTGATTTTATGGATAAATGATTGGACAAGATAAATGGCCATTGTTGTTGATTGTTTCTTGCCAGAATTGTTTGAGTTTGGATATGGGACTAGAGTGGGGTTTGGGATTGGGGAAATTTTATTTTTTATTATGAGTATAATACTATTTTTTGTATTACTTATATAAGGAAAATTAGTTACATTCCATCATGGTATTAAATTATTCCTTTTTAATTTATTATATTATTCAGTTGGATATTATTGTTTTTATTCTCTACAATTTTGTATTGTTTTTATTATTTTTTCTACTCTGATAGTTATTGTTATATGATTATTTATGGTTTTTTGAAACTATACATCCAAGGGGTATAGTCTCATGACTATACATATCACACTCCCAATGCTAGTAGATGACCTCTTTCTTACAAGGAGGCATGCTTGAGGTCTTGTAAAAAACCCTTTCTTTCCATGTCAGAGAGTGATGGATTAGGTGGATGTTACATTAGTGACACTCATCTTCATCTCCCTTTCCAGGTTAGGATAACTTTTCCTCTACTCAACTTTACAAATATAACATGTTGACAACTATTACTTCTTATTTCACTTTACTTCATCATCATTTTCATAACTTTGATAATGTTTCCTTGAAATCCCAACAAATTCGTCATATATTTCATGAAAAACTATCATTTATCTCTTCAAATTAATACCACTCATCTATATTCATCATAAATTCACTTTTTTCCCGTCAATTTTTGTAGAAAAAATATCCCATGAGATCATATCCAAATCCTTGGTCTTATTGTAAGAAAAATATTTCTTCATTTAATTCCATCTATTGTCTCTCTTATAAAATTTACATGACTCATGTTGTTAAAAAGTTTGAGATATAATGATCGCATGAGACTCCTCCAAAACTTTAGATTTGTCCTCACACCTTCCACACAAATCATTCATGTCATCCAAATGATTTTTTAACTTGAAACCCAACTCTTGAATATTTTTCTACATGAATTTATTTATTTTTAATGGTTTCATTCCTTACATGTGATCCTTATTTCTCTTCTCGAGAGTTAAAATATTATTCTTCTAAACCATAAACATATTATAATATTCTTTTAGCTGTTAAAAAATTAACATTGTAATTCCATTTTCTTTATGGGTTTTTAGAATTTAATAATGAACTTGGAATTTAATTAAAAGATGGAATATATTTTGATCAAAACATCAGGATGCATTTTTCAGTGGTTTGAAACCTCATATATGTGATTTTAGACTATGAATGAATATCTAAGGGTGGATGGAGGGGCCATGATAGAAAATCTTGGGATCAAGATATGGAGGTAGGCTTTCATCATGATAGTGTCTTTGGCTAGCTGGTATAGGCCCACTAACTATCTTTTATCCATGGTAGTATCCCAGCACTAGCCATCAATTGAAATAGAGGTTATTTGGTGGGGAAAACGGCTCACTAAAGGCGAATTGCGTTCTTTTTAGTGTGGGAAGCCCTGTTATTTCACGTAATCCCCCACCTTTCTTCACTCTTAAGATTTTGTAATCTTTTAGATCCAGTAAAACCCTCACCCATGACTTCACACCTCACATCTCATATTGGGTATATCTCTTATATCTAGTGTTTAAATTGAGTGTCTTAACTTACATTCAAGATCCTAGGGTAATGTTTTTCATCTATATTCAATTATTTTATTTTTCTTCTTCTCTTAAGTGGTGTTCCAAAAATTTAACAGATATTCCCTATTTCTAGGGAATTTTTATAGATTCCCACTTTCTTCTGATTTAGGTTGAACCAGTTGTCAACACTAAATAAGTGGTATTCCCTATACATGAGTTAGGTGGTCTAAAAGCCTAATCTATAGTAATTCTATTTTTTTAAATTGGTGTAATTTTTCATCCACGTAATCCTTGTCCTAGATTGTTCTATTATTTACACTAATTCATTATAGATGTTTTATTTATTTTAATACATCCTTTAGAGTTACTTGAATCATGTAAAAATTATAGTTCCATGACGGATGACCTTTTTAGGGTTTTGACCATGAATTGGATTTTGGTGAGAAAAGTATATATAAATTTAAATATCAAATGTGAAGTTATAATTTGATTTTATGGTTGTGAAATGTAATTTCATAATTATAAATAATTTTGGAATGGGTTGGACCCTTGAATTGGACCTATTACTTTAAACTTTATTTGACCTTTAAAATAATTATAAGGGAATGACAAGTATTCTTCGTAAAAATAATGAATTATGTTGGGAATGGACTTTTATGTATAGATTGTGAGGTTATTGATTGACCCTTATATAGTGTAAAAAGGTAAAAAATGGGTATGAAATGGGTGATAAATTTTATAAATAGAATTGTTAACATTTGAATATAAATTGATTATTAAATGTGGGTGTTTGTTAAATAGAGTACCAATAAGAAAACTATAAGGTGTTATTCTTTATATATGATTAATATAACTCTATCTAATAAATCTTTTGGAATTTTTAAATTATGATAAAATATATAAATATTAAATATAAACCCTGGGAAGAAAATTACATGGTTGATCATGTGAGTAATTAATGTGATTCATGGAAATAATGATGTTTTCTAGATATAAGTTCCTTTCTTGGTAAATAAGGAATTTGTAATTCTATTCTTCAAAATATTGATGGGTTGAATACATTAGGTTTCATCCCCTAGATTCAGTTATGAAAAAAATAGGTTAAATTCATTAAGTGTGGATTTTTTAGGGGACTCACTTGAATGTCCTAGGACGATGTCTCCTTGGATTCAAGAACTTATGGGGCTACATAATTCCCTGAGACACCATGGTTTTGACAATGATTCATCATAGTGAATTACTTAGAGTAGATCCTCCTTGGATTTAGGAAATATATTATATATTAAATTCCATGAATTAATATTGTGTGTTCCCTTAGTGTACCCTTATAAATTTGATGGGATAATCTCCATAGATTTTATTTGATTATATGAGTAAGAATACCAAGGGAGTAGACCTAGATTTTGGTCAATTCTTACACTCTAAATGCCTTAGATGAATGTTTCCTTGGATTCTATTTAGAGAACTCCAAGGCTGGATTCCTTTGATTCACCTAGATTGTATAAAGAATAATTTTATGGATAAACTCCATGGTTT
Organism: Viscum album; assembly: GCA_963277665.1. Taxonomy (NCBI): domain Eukaryota; kingdom Viridiplantae; phylum Streptophyta; class Magnoliopsida; order Santalales; family Viscaceae; genus Viscum; species Viscum album. The sequence goes on from OY728156.1 coordinate 1,344,802,617, forward strand.
TGGATGAATTGGTTAAAATGGAATCCCTATGGAGCCTCCATAGATACTCTTGTGTTTTCATCGATATAGTCACCTTGTTGATACACCTTATAACCACCCTTATGATACATATCACCATGTCCCGAGGTATTTGGCACTTCTTTGTGTGGGTAGGTCTGACCTTAGGCATCACCAAAGAGCCTAGGATCAAATTTTATGTTTTTCATTACTAGTTTAGTAATTTATCTTTTTATATGGTAGGATAATTTTTTATTAGTATCAATTCTACATGAACATGTAATATAGACTTGTTATTTTAGGGAAATAAATGGTGGAGATTTGTACATACACCATCTTGAGCTTCCATAACCCTTAGGTTCTTGAGAATAAGACTATCTATTTTCATAATATAATTTTAGTAAAACGGACCATTGTTTGATGTTTTACATGGAATTCGAGGGTGGAGTATAGATGATGGGACCAAGTGGGACTTAGGAATAGAATAATGAGTTCATAGTTTCTATTTTTTTGGTATTTTTATTCTTCCTTATATATGATCTTTCATGAGGGGTCATCTTATTGTATGTAATTCCTAATAATGTTATATCATATGGTGCTATATCCATTTATTATCACTTTACCACTCTTTTTATGTTTTTTTGACTTGTTTTATTATTTTGATGATATTTTTTCTTCTTTGGATACTATGAGTGGTTTTTATAGTCTCTCCAAAATATCATTATAGACCCTTTACACCATTCAATAGTCTCTATTTTATATCAAGGTACACTAAATCCCATTTAGCACCATGATTCTAAATAAATTTCATAGTTTTTTTATCCTCAGTGTTACAAAGTAGTATCTGAGAATTTTTTTTCATTGATTATTTATGCATTGTTGTTAAGAGATTAGAAACATTTCAAAACTTGGTGATGATCACAAGATTAGTATTAATTAATCTAAACATATGGGAAATCCCATTTTATATGGGATGTGATTTATTATTCTTATAGTTTTATTTTATTTTCACCTTATGTGGGGAAATTGAGTTCTGATATCATGATTTAATGGATTTTTTTCTCTTTTTCTAATATAGAAAGAGACAATGTATGTGTTTATACATCATGTTCAGTAAATAATATTTTTATAACATATATATTTCCTATTATTGATATCCTAGTTGTTAGGTTTACTATTATCATATGATCTTATTTATCTTATTTATATCTTATTTTGGTTATGACTGGAATTTGAAAAAAGGGGATAGGTTATTTAAATTTTTAACATTATCTTATATGGTGTTTCCGCATATAAGGTTGTGCTTCTATATTACTTGACCAATTCTCAGAATTATTCCTTTATTTATGAGAATATATAAAAGATATTTCAAATGATGGTCTTGATTAAATTTGTTTGCAATAAGAAGCTGGAAGGTTATTTTCTCTCATAGATTGTAAATGACGTCTTATTTAATCAATCTTTAGGATTGTATGAATTTTTTTGAACACTATAATGACTGAATTTAAATAGTGTAATTAAAAGAATTTAAATCAGGATAAAATTTGAACCATGTGGCTTAAATAAATCAAAAACATCAATGAGAATGATGAAAATTATTATTGAAGTTAATGACTTGGAACCTTTATTAGAAAGGCTTAACTTTATGTATGGATTATGGAGAGTTTCTAAGGGATCCCAAGTTGTGATTCTTTGGTGAGATGAGTTGTGAGAGACCCATTTGGGGGAGGTGAATATTTTGTAAACATATTGTCAACCATGTTTTTACAATGGTTGGAGCTATACAAAGATCCCAGTTTATAAATAGTTCCTTTAGTTTTGGAGTATTTCATGGTGAATTCTATGCATGTTTCACTTTTGGATTGCGCTTTGACCTTTCATGTTATTCATATGTTGTGAAGAGTAGTGGAATACTATCATTACTAGTAGTTTATTTTATACCCAGTTGTGGATATAATAAAATATATTTGGGATTATGTGTGTGAACCCTATAGTTGGGTGTTTGTACCCATTAAAATCCATGTAACATTGAGATAGGTGTGTGTTATTTTGTGATCTATGATTTTAGTGATACCTTGATTGAAGGAATAGGTGGGATGACCTAGTGACCTTTTACATATGACTAAATATTTTTTAATAAGTATTTATATATATATATAATGGTAATGCATTAGAGGCCTAGATAACTCTTGTGTATACCATTGGATATGGAAGTATGGGGAAGATGATTTGACTAATGTGATCATCACATGTTCAATTCTACATAGTTTTTATATAGTTGTGATTAAACACTTTTTGTTTTAATTCCTTGTGTCTAATATTTTTTCAAAGTATAGGATCATTTGTATGCCTAACATTGGTAGTTGTGGATGTCATTTTAACACACAATTATTTTTTGGGTAAATATATTGTTTTCTTGAAACAATTCATGGGGTTTTTAGTGGATGTACGCTTAGCCAAGATACATGGAAGGTGTAATGATTATTTAATAGAGGCATTTAAGATGCCTTGGGCTAGTTAGAGTGTCATTTTAGAGGTAAGGTTTATTGCTTGATTAGGTATGTCATCCTATAATTGTTATATGTTAACTCATGGGCAGTGAGTCGGGTTGTGTATATTTATCTCAATAGGGCATGTAAGTTGTAACTACCCAAAAATTCATGAATAAAATTCAGTTTATTTTATTTAGTTAAATTTCTTATTGGTTTAGAAGACACATGTGCCCATTTTTTATTTTTATTGGGTTTAAATGACCGTTAAGTATCACTACCATTGATAATATATCCATTGAACAGTGATCACATCGCTGATATAAATTTAAGGGTTTAAAAAGAATCCTTTTGACACATATAAAGGAGAGGATAACCTCATCCAGTAGACTTTAGCAATAAAAAGCTCATTTTTCATAGCTCATGAAGGAGGTATCATCACTGGGATTCAGTCTTGACCAAGCCCAATCCAAGCATCAACACGATAAGCTATAAAAGAATACCCCATGATAGAAGTTCAAGTTAATAGAGATTTTCACTGGAACGATGTTATCTGAGCTGCCCCAAGAGTATGTCACTATCACACACCATACCCGTATGTCTTATGCAGGTGTTATAAGGGGTTTTATAAAAAGTAATTAGTTACTTTTTTGTGTGATCTCTTTTATAAATAACAGTCTTATTCCATAAATTACTGTATGGGAATAGTATTCCTTAAAAATATAATGAATTAAATAAATTGATTTATCAGGTAAAATGGTAATTTTAAATATAAATATATATATATATTATTATATTAAACTGAGGTTTTATTAATTTTTTTATTATAATAATTTTATAAGAATACTCAATTTAATTATAATTGGTGATTATATTCCCTATTATTTTTAATCTATATAAGATTAAGTATTCAAAATGATAAGAATTATATTTTCTTACGATAAAACTAAAATTGTATTTCTAATTAAATAAATTATTTTGATGAATTAATGAGTTTTTTGAATTAATATTATTTTAATAAATTCTATTATTATATAATTGTTATTAAATATAAATTATCATATAATTTTTATGAAGTCCAATTTAATTTTTATTAAGGTTTAGAAACTATTTTTTTCATAACCCGATAATTTTCAATAAATGATAGTATTTAATTTAAAATTTAAAATTCTAATATTTTGAAAATTACATATATAAAATGGATATTGTTTTTTTATTCATTATGTTGAAAATATCTAATGGTGAATTTTTCATAATTTTATGTTACTGATGAATCTTTGGGTAAAAATTAAATACTATTAAAATATATAATGTGTTTTATGACATCATAATAACTTAATAGTTATGTAATAAAATACTATAAAAGGGATATTCGTCAAATATATGTTTTACTATTAAAATAATGTGATTTTAGTTCTTTTATTAATTTTATGATGCCTTAGTGGACCCTCCAATATTTATAAAATATATTAACATTTTGAAATGATTTTCTTGACTGTGTGACTCACCTCAACATAAGAAAGAATAATATTTTGATATATTCAGCCATTAGATGTATAAAATATTGTATTCATTTACCCTTCACTATAAACCATGGGATAATACCTTGGTCTGATTTTTGGTTTTAAATATTTTAACATGTAGTGTCCAAAAGCTAAATAATAAGAATTCCCTCCCATTTCCTGTATTAACCAACCCAAGATCCCGCTTCTCTTCACTCAAACCATTTGTAGCTCAACCAAACTCTACCCCATACTATCTACAGACTTCCCAAGGAACCCCAATCTCCCAATAAGCCTCTCTCAAGCCTCTCTCAAGCCTTTTGGGATAACTCATCCAAGTAAGGGATCCTCACTTTCCTCTCCTCCTTTCAAATTCAAGCATCTTATTTGAAAATAGTTCAACTAATTTCGAATGGTTATAATGTGATTATTTTATAATCATTTTATTACTATTAATTTTATGTTATTTGAATTAGGTACTATGTATCCTCCCTCATTATTAACCTTACCTAAACTACTACTATGCCAAAAATTTGTAAGGTATTTCACTCTTCTCATTTCCATTCAAGCTACTCTTTTACATTATGCTTCTTAAGGTACATATTTATATGTTGGTTTATAATTTTCCAAAACCCCCATTCTATCCATTTTATATATATATGATTATAGATTCCTTTCCCTCTCATTAATACCCTCTGTGATCCTTTACGCACACCTGTTACCATACATGAATTTCGTAAGAATTATTCCATTTCTCCTCTTTCTTCAAGTTTCTTTATTGTGTTACGCCTTATATTTCCAAATTACATTTTTTTAAAAATGTATCTATATGACCCCCTTAATTTCTATTTCATTTAAATATGATGAGATACATCTTTCTATCTCATCAACATTTTTATGAATTTTTTATGTCATGACTTTAGGCTGAAGAAATTGCACCGCAAATTTCCTTACTAAAATCATTGTGTAGTGAATACCATGACCATTTCCCTATCAAGAGTTTTCACCTTTATGAACATACACTTATTGATTATATAATTTCATGTATGTATTCCACAATCCTTTGTCATGGAATAAATTATGATGTTAAATTATTTCATGTTATATGATCCATGTGGCACACTTATTCTTTAAATGAAATGTTTATAAAGTGTGTGCCCTAATATTGCTCCAATGCATTGGGTAATGTTTATTATCATGATACTCCAAGTGCAATGTGGATTTAATCATGCTAATTCATGTGAAATAAGGGTTTAATAATTCTAATTCAAGTTCAATAAGGGTTTACTCATTCTAATTTAAGTTCAATGATGGTTTGCTCATGCTAATCCCTACATAATGAGCCTTGGATAATGATAATATCATGTTGTATGTTATTTCCACATTTTCATGTTATGATAATTTTGTTATATCATGCCTTTATGTTCATTTTCTCTTTCTCTCCATTTATATGCCTACTGTCTAACATGTATTGTTTTCTTCATGTTATGCCTTGTTTACTCCATTATTGGGCTATATAGATCACCGTTTTCTTAGGTTTGTCTCAGGTCATCCCATGAAATACTATGTAAGAATGAATTTTGCGGAAATGTTAAATAATTTTTCAATAAAGATGTTGTTTTTTATATCCTAAGTTATCATATAATGTTACTAATTTCCCAAGACACTTGACCACTCGATCATTGAAGTTGTCTTAAATTCATGTTTATGTAATAAATCATTGATAAATATGAAATAAAGAAAAATGTTTTTATTGTTGGTATGAGAGTATAGGTTTTTTTTGGGATTAGGATTAGGAAACCATATTGAAAGGCTTACTGATTATACTATGTATAAAAAAACATCTCAAAATTTTGGTGAGTATATATTAAGTGTTTAATCACGAAAATAAATCCATGTATGGATAAAAACAAATAGAGGTGGATTTGGAATAGATGTATTTATGGGTAAAACCCAAAAACACCGCTTTGATCTAGACTTGAACGAGAACTTGTGCACGACAGTAGGCCTTGTTGCACTCTTGGTTCGATACTCCTGGGGGATATTCATTGGTAAATTAATAATCTTAGTATTAACCATTATTAATGGAATAAAAAAATTCCCATAAGAATATATGTTTGCGTATATCATTTATAACATAGATTAAAGCCTATAAACTCTTAATTTTAGGAAATACATGTTATTTATATGTTATCCCTTTTTGTCTTTTGATTACCCATTATGTGTTTAATGGTTTAAAATTTTCATTGATAATAATTATTTTATTCTAGTAAATGGCCGGTAATATGAGGAATATGGATTACAATTGATGCAAAGGAAAACGTGATGAATGTCCTAATGAGATTCCCAATCAAATGGGAGATCCAGTAGGACATATCATGATTATAAAAAATCAGCTATCAAAAATCACTATTAATAATTTTCACATTATTGAATTACAAATTAAATAAAGTAATAGGAATATTAAATTTAATTAAATTCCATCTGATAAGGTTGATAAGGGGAAGAATTCCCAATTCCCCTTGTGTAACAACTGTTGAAAGAGGAACCAAGGTAAATGTCACAAAGGGATTATGGGATGTTTTAAGTGGGGAAAGGAAGGGAAAAAAGTATCCAATTTCCATGAAATAATGGATAATATGATGGATGGAAAAAAACATCCATCGAAGGCATCATACACAATTATATGCTATAAATGTAGAGAAGTCAGACATTACCCAAGAAAATTCTCTATTACACAGGCTGAGAAGCATGATGAGCATCAAAAATATCCCTGATCAAGGGAGAACAGGAATTCCTATAATAATATAGATAATAGTGAATGAATTATATATAACCACTACTTAAAAGTAGTGTATGTCATAATGTACATAAACTCATGTCCTATTATTATATCTTTTATGTTTTCAATGAACATTGAGTCCCCAGAAGAAATTATATTAAATCATTAGGTAAAAACTTCTATAAGTGGGGTATCAACTATTTAGGTTTGTGAGAATGTTCTTCTTGAAAATTTTATAAGTCTCGCTTTGATGAAATTTAAGGAAAAAAGACAAATTCATTGCCTATTCCTCCAGGAATTTGAAAATTCATGAGAAAAAAGGTCCAACACATGATCAGGATTTGGTTGCAGTAATATTCTCTTTGAAAATTTTGTGGCATTACCTCTTTGGGGATGTGTGTGAAATATATACGGATCAAAAAATCCTCAAGTATATATTCACATAGAAAGAGTTTAATATGCGCCAATACAAATTGTTATCTCTGATCAATTACTATGATGGCTCAATCCATTACAACCGTAGGAAAGCAAACTAGGTGGAAGATGCTTTAATAGAAAGGACCCAACGATTCAATCATTGATGATAATTTAAAAGTATCCAATCTTCATATATTTGATGAAGATGGGCATGGGAATCATATAGAATGGAAAATAATCAATCCTTTCACAAATGATTTACCGACCATCTCTTTTTGATAGGTTAATGAATGCTAAAAAGGATGATATGGGAATTCAGAAGAAAGTGGAAACTGTTATAAAAGGTAAGTCCTCAGAGTTCAACATTAATGAAGAAGTAATTGTGATATTTGGGTCAAGACTGTGAATTCCATCAAATAGAGAGTTAAAGAATGAATTTTTCAATGATTCATATAGTTCAAATGCTTTTATTAACCCAATAAATAGACATATGTATCGAGATCTATGAGAGAATTATTGGTGGGATAATATGAATAGGGAGATCACTAATTATAAATCAATGTTCCTATTGTGTCAGTAATTTAAGGCTAAGAGGATGAAGTATAAGGAAATGTTGAAACCATTTCCCATACAAACATGGAAATGGGAAAACATCACTATAAAATTTGTCACCAGACATATGAAGACATCTAAAGGAAACAATGATATCTGGGTTGTTTTGGATTGTCTTACAATGAAGGCACACTTCATTACAATTTGAGAGGATTTCTCATGAGTTAAATGGGAATGTATATGCATCAAAGAAGTGGTAAGGATGCATAGAGTACCACTATCATTTGTATCTGATTGTTATCAATGATTCACCTCTATGTTCTATATGAGTCTCCAACATGCTCTGAATACTGATCTAAACTTCTGTATAGTTGATCATCCTCAAACTGATGTCCAATCTGAGTGGACTATCCAAACACTTGAGTACATGTTGAGGGAATTCTCAATGGATATCAAAGGAGGATGGGATCAATATCTTCCTTTGGTAGAGTTCTCTTACAATAACAGTTTCCACTCAAGAATCCAAATGGCTCTTTATTAATCCCTTTATAGGAAGTGGTGAGGAACACTGGCATGTTGCGATAAATTTTGGGAGAAAACTCCTAGGTCAAGAAATGGTTGAAGAAATGATGGAGAATGTTAAGACCATCCATCAACATCTTAAATATTCTCAGAGTCGACAAAAGATCTATGTTTATAATCATCTATGAGACTTAGATATTTATGTGGGAAACATGGTATTCCTTCGCATATCACCACATAAGATAGTTATGATATTTGGGAATAATTGAAAGGTTAGTACAAGGTAAATCATCCCTTTTGAGATCCTTGATCGCATTGGAGCAGTGGTTATCGACTAGCACTCCCACTAAAACTATCTCAAGTACATGAGGTATTCCATGTATCACTCTTGAGGAAGTACATACCTGACCTATCACATGTACTCAATCTATAGGTGGTACCATTGGATAATGACATATTCTATGAAGAGAACATGGTGAAGATCTTAGAACGTAGAGAAAATGTTATATGAAAAAGGACAATTCCCCTCATCAAATTGTTGTGGAGAAACCGTAAGTTTGAAGAGGCAATGTGGGAGACAGAGGAAGTGATGAGGTAGAGTTACCCACATCTATTTTAGTGTGGGAAAATGAAATTTTAAGGGTGAAATTTCTAAAGGGGGTAAGTTTTTAATGACTTTAACATTCATGAATAAAATTTTATTTCTTTTATTTAATAAAATGTCTTATGGATATAGAAAAAGCATTCACTTTTTTATTATTTGGTTTAAATGGCTATTAAGTATCTTTACTATTGATAATATAGTCATTGAATAGTGATTACATGACTGATATAAATTTAGTGTTTTTAAAGAGAATCCTTTCGACATAGAAAAGGGAAATGATTACCTCATCCAGTAGACTGGAGTTGTACGAAGCTCATTTATCAGGTTCAGAAAGGAGGTAGTGTCACTAGGAACCACTCTTGAACAAGAAATATCTGAGCATCAACATGTTAATCTTGAATGGAATCTCCTATGAGATAAGTTCAAGTTAATATATATTACCACCTGAGCGATGTTATCTAATATGCCCCAAGAGTCTGTCACCATCACACACATTAACCTTAGATATTATGCATGTGTTATAAGGGGTTATGTAACAATAAATTAGTTAATTTTTTGGTAAAACCTTTACAAAATAATGGTCTTATTTCATCAATTCATGTATGAGAATAGTTTTACTTAAAAATATAATGAATGAGATAAATTGAATTTTTAAGTAAAATGGTACTTTTAAAAAATATATAAATATTTATATTAAACTGAGGTTTTATAAAAAAATTTATTATAATAGTGATAAATGAACAGTCATTTTAATTATAAGTTGTGATTATAGTCCCTATTTTTTACTCTCTAAATGATTATGAATTCAGCTTGATCAGAATTAAATTTTCATATAATAAAATTGAAATAGTATTTTCAATTAAAAAAATTGTTTTGATGAATTAAATTTTGTTTTGAACAAATAATAATCAAAAAAATATTATTATTATATATATTTTATTAAATATTAATTATCATACAATATTTATGATGTCAAATGTAATTTTTATTATGGTTTATAAATTTTTTTTTCAAAACCCATCAATATTCTATAAATGATAGTTTTTATTTTAAAAGTAAAAATTCACATATATAGAAAATTATTTAGATAAAATTAATATTATTTTTGGATTTAGGATGTAAATATTATCTAATGGTTAATTTTTTATAATTTTCTAAGATAGTTGAATTTTTGGGTAAAAATTTAACACCCTTTTAATATATAATGTGTTTTATGACATCATAATGACCCAATAGTGATGTAATCAAATATTATAAAAGGTGTATTTGGACAATATATGTTTAAAATTTAAAATAATATGATTTTGCATTTGTTTTATTAATTTTATTATGCCTTAGTAGAGCCTCCAATACATATAAAATATTTTAACATTTTAAAATGATTTCATTGAGAGTGTGACTCACCTCCACATAATAAAGACATATATTTTAATAATTTAGGACATTGGATTATAAAATGTTTTATACCACTCCCCTTGGAAAGAAATCATGGGCAAATTCAATGGTCTGATTTGTGATTTTAAATATTTTAATGTGTAGTGTCCAAACCCAAAACAATAATGAATTCCTTCTCATTTTCTATATAATCTCACCCAAGCTCCCACTTCTCTTCACCCAACCCATTTAGAGCTCGACCTACCTCTTCCCTATACTCTCTATAGTCTTAAAAAGCCTCCCCTAGATCCCAAGATGTCCCTATTAAGCCTCTCCCAAGCTTTTGGGATCACACATCTAAGTAAGGGATCCTCACTTTCCTCCCCTCCTTTCAAATTCAAGCATCTAATTTGAACGTAGATCTTTTAATTTAGAATGGTTATAATGTGATTTTTTATAATAATTCTATTAATGTAAATTTTATGTTATTTTAATGATGTATTATCTATCCACCCTCACTTTGACCCTTACCTAAGTCGTTACTATGCCAAAATTTCGTAAGGGATTTCACTCCTCTCATTTCCATTCAAGCTACTATTTTAAATTATGCTTCTTAAGTTCCATGTTTATATGTTGGGTTATTATTTTACATGACCCCCATACTTTCCATTTTATGTATATATGATGAGATCTTACATTACCTCTAATCAATCCCACCTATGATCCTTTAAGCACACTCGTTACCATGCCAGAATTTCGTAAGAGTTATTCCATTTCTCCTCTTTCTTCAATTTTCTTTATTATGTTACACCGTCTATTTCAAAATTTCATGTGCTGTTACATGTATATATATGACCCCCTTACATTCCATTTCATGTAAATATTATTATAGACCCTTTTTCGTATCATCAACCTTTTTATGAATTTTTATGTCACACTATTAGGCTGCCGAAATTGCACTGCAATTTTCCATGACAAAATCATTATGTAGTGAATACCATGACCATTTATCTATCGAGGGTATTTACCTTTATGAACATATAATTATTTATTATATAATTTCATTTATGTATTCAAAATTCCTTTATCATGGAATAAATGATGATTTTGAATGATTCCATGTTATATTATCCATGTGGAACACTTATGCATGAAATTAAATGCTTATAAAGGTTGCACCCTGATAGCACCCAATGCATTAGGTAATGTTTATTTTCATGATACACCATGTGGAGTGAGGTTTTACTCATTATAATTCAACTGAAATGAGGGTTTACGTATGCTAATTCATGTGAAATGAGGGTTTACTCATGCTAATTCAAGTGAAATGAGGGTTTACTCATTCTAATCCATGTGCAATAATCTTTGGATCATGCTAATATCATGTTTTATTTTGTCAAAACATTTTTCTGTGTTGATAATCATGCTATATCATGACTTTATTTTCATTTTTATCTTTGTCCCTATTGGTATTACTATTGCCTAACACATACAATATTCTTCATGTTATTCCTTGTTTACTCCCTTATAAGGATATATAGCTCACCCTATTCTTATGTATGTCCTCAGGTTATCACATGCTATGCTAAGTACGAAATAATTCCATGGTCATCTAAAATAAGTTTAAAATAATGATGTTGTATTTTATGTCATATGTTTTCATGTAATGTTCTTAATTTTCCAAGACACTAGACCTCTCGATCCACAGATTGGTCTAAAAGTGCATGTTTATGTAATAAATCATGTTTAAATAACCACTAAAAATAAGGGGTTTTATATAAGACATGGGTTTTTCTATAATAACAAAATAATTAGGTTGAATACTCAATGTTTAATGAAATATTGGTGGCATTTTGGATCATGGATCGATGAAAGTGAGGTACAACCAGAGGTACAACATTGGTGAGGTGATGACTTGGATGGTTTTAAATGCGAATGCACCTCAAGTGTCTGGGTTTGAATCATGGTGTGGGTCAGAGGGTATGAGTGACCAAATTATTTTCATTTTCTAGTATAGTATATGCTTCCAACAACATAGTGAGATCGCATACAGATTCTAATAGTTTTGGAACAACTCCAGTTGATGGAAAGTCATGTGTTGGGTCCTAGAACATGTGAAGTGCCATTTTTTGATGAGGAATATCAAGGGTACTAATAGTTAAGTAATAATAATTCATGAATGAGAATGGTAAGTTGATTAGGATAGAAACCCTAGTTTATATTCAATTTAACTCATGGGGGTGTGATTTGGGTTACATGTTCAGGAGGTGTGGCAGAGTGTGATCTCTTTGACTCAATGGGTCAATGTAGTGCACACTGTTAAGCATGGTTCCTAAAAAATGTATATCTTTGAGTGGTCATGTATTATTTGGGTTATTATGACCCTGATAAGGCATCGTGGTCATAGTTTACTAGTTTTTTGTTGGAAAGGGGGAATTTCCCATGGTTGATAGGTGCATCATCAGTTTAGTTCATAGTTTTGTCACATGTTCAATCTAATAAATCAAACTAAATAAGGTATTGACAGGGTGATGGGAATGGATGGGGAAGAGTTACACATGTCTTAAAAAAGAAAAACACATTTCGTTCATTCTTATAGAGATATTTAAGGAAATATATCTGATGGTAAGACCACCATAATCCGTTTGAGGGAGTGACATTCACTTCAGATGAGTTTTGACTTGTTCCAAGGATGTAATTCTATGAGTCTGAGATAGAAAATGTTTGATATCTAGAGTGGAACTTAGGTATAAGTGAGTTATCAAAGTATTATCATTTTTTATGGAATGAAAAAAATAACACTTTATGGTGGGAGCTGTAATGAAAATAGTGGGTGTGTGACCCTCGTGATAGAAGGGTTGTTAATGTTCAGGATCGATATTTGGATCTTCATAGTGGTAATTGGATTCCCATGTGTTTTTTAATTCAACCCCATATATATTAATTGTGAAACTTTCGAGGAAATTCCCATAAAATGATAGGTGGAATTTGAGAAGTCGTTTAGGATCATGATATAATGGTTTGATCTAAGAATGATTCGGTGTGGTGGAACATTTGTGTTTGAGTGAAAGAAAAATGAATAATAATGGTGGTAAATATTTGACCATAGAATCACATCAAGGGTCATGTTTAAACCTCAATATGTGTTGGATGATTATGAGGTACCAACAGTAATCAATGCATTGTGATCTTGTATTTCTAAAGTGCGCTGGTTGTTCAAGTCAAGCGTTCTGGAGATAGGTCAACCATATGAGATCCAACTATTTTTCTTATGCATAGATGGATTTCTTGAGCCAGAAACCAAATCATATTAGTCTTTTCAGATATTATAGGTATGTTTTTAGTGATATTTATAGATTCTTGTGAAAAATATTGTATTTTCAGGTTTTGTTTTGATGGTGGAGGCATGAGCATTATGTGTTCGAAATTGAAATTTAAGATGAGAACCAGAATTCTACAAATGTTCTCAGGTATTTTCAGTTATGGTGAATTAGAAACAGCATTAGGTGCACTGTTAATACATGATATGGTTTTTTGTAAGAAATTATGTCTAGGGGCGGTGTTGTGGATACAAATTTGATTTGATGAGTTAAATACAATAGTGGTACAACATTGGTAAGATGGTGAATTGCAGTAAAACATGTTTGTATCTCATAGTGGATGGTCTTGGGTGAGTTTCATCTAGGAGTTATTAAAATGAATAATGGTATTGAATCATTTTTTTCAAAACATAGTTCTTTGTTTTTAGAAGCTATGTTTTGAATGTGTATTGTGTGTTCCTAGATTGGACATAGACAATTGGAATCAATTGATGACTGATATATATCATGTAACACTGTTCGATAACCAATGAGACTTCTTAGGGATGAGAAATATTTTGGGGTACAATTTTTATTTCCCTTTTATCCATATGGGAATTTAAAATTCACTTAAAAAAATTGAATTTAATTTTGGAGGGGGAAGATTTTTAGTTGAAATTCTGGATACATTTTCCAGAGGTTAGAAATCTAAAATATATGATTTTAGACATGGAATAAATCTTAAATGGTGGTCTATGAGATCATAGAAGTGATCTAGGGGTTTGAGATATTGATAAAAGGCTAAAATATGATATTATGGCACCAAAAGCTCACCGGTATAAGGCTAGAAGAAAGTTGAAGGACATGATAGCATCCTAAGATAGATACTGGGCTCAATGTCTATATGGTGAGCCCACACTAGGCAAATGCTAGACCACCAGCTATCCAGTGAAGCATAGTAGTTTTTTGATGGTCCCCTTGGAGATTTTTAAGTGGGGGCATCCCCATCATTTCACCTAGACAACCATCTTTCCATTTTAATTATGATTTTTGACACTCTTAGGAATAATATAACCCTTAAACATGCCCACCTACCTCTCATTTATTCTTGGGTGGGTCTCCATAATTTGGTGTCTGAATCAAGTGTCTTTATATGTATCCAAGAACCAATGGCAAGGATAAACAACCACTTTCAAATATTTTGGTTTTTTAAACTATAAATGGGGTGTTCCATTATTTTTATATAAATTCGCTAATTTTAGTTTATTTTTATCCTTTCTCATTTACCCCAATTTAGTATAAACTAGGAGTCTAATACTCAATGTGAGGGATTCTATATATGTGAGGTTGGTGGTCCCTAAAACAAACATGGGGTATTTTTATTTTTTAAAAGTGATATAATTATATGGAAATATTCGTATTATCATACAATTGTATAATAATTTAACTCAAGTGTTATTAATGTTTTTTATACTTTAATATCTCATTTTTTATTCCTTGAACCATAGAAAAATGATACTTATATGAGTATGAACTTAGTGGGGATTTCAACATGAATGGATTTGTGGTTAATTATGGTTATCTAAATATAAAGGTCAAATGAGAAGTTCTAATTTGAATCAATGGTTTTAAAGCAAAATTTCACAACCATATGTAAGTGTTTTAATGGGATAGACCCTTGAATTGGACCTATTGGATTAGGAGATTTGGACTGTAAAATAGATTTTATCTTTGAAATGAGTATAAGGGAATGACAAGTGTTTTTGTAAAAATGGTTAGTTATGTTTGATAATACCTTGTGTGAATAGAATTTTATGTTATTGATTTACCCTAATAGTGTAAAATAGTCATCCATGGGTATGATATGGGTTTAAAATATTACATATAGATTTTTTATCATGTTAGAGATATGTATTTTTATATAAAGATATTGGTAAAATGTAGTTCTAGTAATAAACCTATAAATAATTTTCATTTATATATTGTGAATGAATCCCTAGATAATAAGGCCTTGTGAATGTTAAAATCCTAGATAAAATATAGAAAGAATAAATATGAACCTTGGTAAGACAAAGAAATGGATAATTATTTGTGTAATTAATATGATACCTTGAAAAAATTATTTTTTTGTGATAGAATTTTCTTTATTCGTAAATAATAAATTGTTAATTGATTTCATTGATATTGTGATGGGTGTAATAAATTGGGTTTCATTGCTTATATTCAGTTATAAATATGAAATTTTTGTAATTCTTTTAGCGAGAATGGATTCAATTTGAATAATATGTTGAATTCCATGCTATGATGCCTCTTTGGATTTAAGGATATATATAACTAAGAAATTTCATTATATTATATGAATTTTGTGTTGATTCATCATTTTGATTGCCTTTGAGTGGATCCAACATGGATTTGGGAGATATTTTATGTATTTAATGTCATGGATAAATGTTAGGGATTCCCTCAGGGTTCCCTTGTGAATGTTACAAGATGAAAAACCTAGATTATCTTTGATTATACAAGATGGAATTTTGTACATGTGGAACAAGAGTTTTATCAAGCATGACACTGGGAATGGATTGGATGTGTGGTTTATTCTATTTTGTTAGAGAATACCAAAGTTAGATTTGATGGATTCTCCTACTTTGCGTAGATAGGAATGCCAAGGATCACCTTCATGGATTTTGGACGTCATGGTTAAAAGGTAATTCCCTATGGAACCCCTCCAATTCCTTTATGTATTCACTACTATGTCCATCATGTTTAAGCACCTTCTAACGAACCACTAATTATGAGACTTATCTACCTGTTTAGAGGTATTTAGCACTACCAACAGTGGGTAGGTTCAACCTTAGGTTTCAATGAGGAACATAATATCAGATGATATATTTTTATTTATTGATTTATTTATTTGTCTTTTTATTTGGTAAATTTATTTTTTATCAATGCCACTTTTTCATGATATTTTTATATGAATTATTAATTTTATAAACATTGTTGGAGGTGGAATAAGGAGTTATACTCACACCTTATTTGGTCCTCCATGACACTTGGGTACCCAAGCATAATAAAATCTATTTTCATATTATAATTTTATTTCAAGGGCCCATGACTTGATTTATTTTCTTGGCATGATGTATTGGATTATGGATGATGGGACCAGGTTGGAATCTGGACAATTCTATAATATGTTCATAGTTTATATGTATTTTTTTGGTATTTTTTTCTTCCTTGAATGTGATCCACTGTAATAGATCTTGGTATTTCATGTAATTACCATTATTGATATATAATGTGATATTTTTCTAATTTATTGTAACATTCCTCCTTTTTTTGTGATCATTATTTTTCCTGGTTTTTAGGTTTGTTAATATTACTTGTACTTCTGAAACTCTAACTAGAGGGTATATTATCGTCCCTAGGATATCATTATAGAACCTTACTAAAAGTGAGTTTCCTTTGGAATATAGGGAGGTGTGTTTGATTCCATGTTGTACCTCCAATACAACTACTATTCCTAGCGATTTATGTTGCGGTGTTATAAACATTGACCATAAAAGATAAAACATCATACTGAATGACTAATCTATCCAGCAATAGTAACATTTGAGTTTCATCATATCAAGATATTTTGAGGATAATGTTGATACACCAAACACATTATGATACTATAAACATGCTCTTTTTCACTTTAGATATTTTTTTACAATTTTTATCTTCATAAAAAATAGAATAGTTTTCTTCAAAATCATACTTTTTAGAAAAAAAATAGATTTATTAATTTTTTTCTTTTGTGTTTAATTACAAATTTTTTTTATTATTTATATATTTAATATTTTGTTTAATAATTTCATGATATTTTCCAACCATTATATATGATAATTTTTTATTTAAACAAAATTAAATTCACACTTTAGCAATAACACACTTCTATTGAATCAAACATTCTCCATCTTTATACATTGAATTTCAAAAACCATAACTAAATTTATTGATAAGACTTTATTTTTATATAAACATAACTATGGGATATTATACATATTTCTCCATATTAATTTAATTTACATTTTTCACTTCATCCTTCCTCCTATCTGCAGTGATTTAGTAACATATTTTCTCAATATTAAAGAGTATTTTAACTTCATTCTTTAAAAATTCTCCCTCAACCAATTTGATTGCATTGGATAAAATTTTCATGATCTCTTTATCTTTATCTTACTTAAAAATATTAGAAACATGATTATTTAATACATTATTCATCATAAACTCTGTTTTAGATTCATATTCCTTTTTTTCATAACTTCCATCATCATCACATGATGAAAATTTTGGGTTTTCTTCACTACTTGACAAAATAACATCTATTATTGAAATACAAGTCTTCTCAATGAAACTATTCAAGAAACCATCAGTCTCATTTTTATTAATTGATGAAAAATACACTTTAGATAAATAATTTTTTTAATGACTAAGTAATTCTTTTTTAAGTTAATATCCCTCTATTAAAATTTGTGGACATTATCCTTGAGACTTTACCTAAAGACTCTTCTTCATATTCACTTACCACTTCATATATATTTAAAATATCTATACAAAAATAACAAATTCCTTTTTAAAAAATACTTCATTGGTAATTATCTTTGATATTTACCCTTAACCTTCCAAGAACTTCTCATGATGAGTTGCATGAGTTTTTCATGATTTATATCAACATTATCATGGGAATACGAACAACATGTACTTATTTGATCTCTGTAAATTTATTCTCATTCTTCAATGATTTAAAATAAATTTCCTCTTTATCCTTACCCTAATCCTAAAGATTGATACCATT
The DNA here is from genome assembly GCA_963277665.1 of Viscum album. NCBI lineage: Eukaryota > Viridiplantae > Streptophyta > Magnoliopsida > Santalales > Viscaceae > Viscum > Viscum album. Next base: position 1,344,820,989 of record OY728156.1, read on the forward strand.
CGTTACTTCAAAATTAATTAAAATTATATGTAATTCATCTAAATGAAAATTTTCAAGATCAGGATCCTCATGTATTAAGAACTGGTCATTAAATATATTTAAAAAGATATATATTATCCTCTTTAAAATTATATAATATTTTATAGTCTATCTAAATTCATTAATAATTCTCTCCACCTCATTGATATTTATGATGAATTTATTAAAAAATCCATCGTAAATTATATGATTATATTTATGTTTTAAGAAATAAATTTTAAGTTTATCTTATTTAACATTGATTCTACCATCATAAAAATTTCATATCAGGTATCAAATTCCTTTAATTAATTTTCCCCATAATCTTTATAAATAAATTTTATTAATGAGAGGATAAGATAACAATAATTTATCTCCAAAAAACAAAAAATTAGTCTGATCACCCCAACTAATAGTATTACCTTATCTAATATGTGTGAAACCATCAGTTTCAATGTATAAAACATCTATACCTAATGAAATAAAAGATGAAAGCATTTTTTCCAAAAAAAAGTTAATTTTTTCCCATAAAATTTAGGATGTTTTTTATATTCATCAAATAAATTCTATTGATGAATGATATAAAAATTTACGAAAAAAACATCAATGACTTTTAATACCCTTGATAAAGAAACATGAACATTACCTTGATCCCAATAGAGAGAGATAAATCTTAAATAAATATTTAATTGAATTCACATTAAAAAAACTAAATTCAATACTCACATTAAAAAAACTAAATTCAAAATCTTTTTTATCTTTATAATAAACTTGAAAGTGATTCTATTCTAATTGAGATAGTCCAAGAAAAATGATATATCATTGAGAGTATAGTGACTGAGACATTTTAATATGAAAATTTTCCTTATCAATATATATATATATCATATTTAATTATAAATCGCATGCTCGTATATTAAAAAACATGATTTTATTTATTAAACATAAAAAATTAAATATATTGGATAAATAAAATCAATAATATTAAATATAATTAAAAATGATAATAATAAAAATAAATAATATTATTAAAATTTGAAAATCCATAGGGTTATTCTTTCCAAGAAATATCATAGCCATTAAAACATAGTAAAATGAAAGAAAAACTATTGGAAAAAATATGAACAATTTATAAATGAAATGATAAAAAAAGAATGAGAATTATTTTAGTTTAAAAACATGAGAATGTGGTATTTAAAAAAAATATATATTAGTTATAAAATCGTACAAATTTTAATTGAGCACTTGAATAATAACTTCCCATTGAAATAGTTACCTGACTATTAAGAGTGGTAGAATTATTAATAATTAATATTTTTAAGGATTTAAATAAACCAATATAAATATCATAGTTTCATAAAATTATTTATAAAATTATGCAACAGAAATCATAAATTATTATTAATTTTCATTAGGTATGTGATAACTAATTTAGTAAAATATTAATTTTGGTGTAAAAATTTAAACATTATAATTTCATAATACAGTATATTATTATGATATAATGAATATATTTTTTTAATCACCATATCAACATTATCTTAGTGTAATGTTTTGATATATTTCGGAAAAACTTTTTTTTAGGTGAATAATAGATAATGTAGTTTTTGAATCTATTGTTAGTTTTAGGATATTATTTTTATGTAAAATTGAATAAATGATTTAAAAAAATCTCATGAAATTAAATTTATTTAATTTTTAACATAATTCATTTAAAATTAATAAACATAATTTTCATATCTATAGATCAATTTCCAAAACGATAGTTATATTTACTAAAATAAAGAAACTATTTTTGATTCTTTATAATGAATACAATATTTCTAAGATTCCATTTAGTTTTGTGTATGTGTAAATTTATAATAATATTATATTTGTAATGAATATCTAATAAAATTCATATAAATCAATCCTATTACTAGTCTTGAGCATGAATAATAAAATAGTAATAATAATTACTCAAAGATACCCCTCCCCTTAGCGATATAAATAGATCTCCTCCACCTATTTCCCATTACTTATAAAACTTCTTTAGTTTCTAAATATTTACTCAAATACCTATATAAAATATCATATCCATGTTACTATGGTCATGGTATAACCAAAAGACCCCCCAAAGTCTTTATGATCAGTCCAATTGAGGTAACCAAAAAAGAAAGGAAAGGGTTTCAAAACCATGATTTTATATTTTTATTATTCTCTCACAATTTTCTAAAACACGAAAAATTATATTAATATTATATTAGTATAATTATAATATAATTTTCTACTAAAAATAAATATTTAATAGTTGTATTCTTATTTTTAATATCTCATAAAAACATTGTTCACTTGTAGTGGTTCAACACTTTCTATGTGAACTATAATAATTTATTTTCACTTATTCTTGTCATTAATGTTATTTAAATGATTCTAATTATTATATATAATATTAATAAACAAATTATATTACTTTTATTATTATGGAATGATAAAATAAGAAACTTATTAATACTATTAATGATTATTCATCATGGTCAGATTATGTATCTAAAACAAGCATACTGGTTGTGATTCATTCAATTTTAACTATCTAATGGACTATTGAAAACCCTCACACCCGGAATGTAATGAATAATATAACATTAAATATATTTATCTGAACCATTATAATTATACTATATACTATTACCATTACATCATATAATATTTGAAATCATGAATTGTACAACCTAAATATAATCAATGAAAATAATATAAAATAATAAATGAATAAAATATGTTAATTAATGTATTATAAGTGATTAAATAAATATGAAAATTGTTCTAAATAAATTCATTGATAAATGTAAATTTACTATTTAGAATTTTAAAGGGATTATTATGTGATTCTGGACTAAAGGAAAGTGTTTACTCACCCTCTTTTTCATTTTCATAGCTATAATTATAACACACTATCTTTTTATATTTTCCACTATTTTTTAATTTATAATACTTATATGTTATTTGTATATAATTTTTTAATTCTTACCATTTCATTTTCTCTTTTTATATATATATTTATCTCTTGTTTTATCTCCAATCGTTCCATTAAATTACACCCAACAAACGGAACATTTTGATTTGTTATTCATTTTCATATTTCACTCAACAAAATATTATTTTAATTATATGATTTATAAAAATATAATCACTTTAAAATAAAATATTTTTTATTATTTTATTTTTTTTTAAACCATATGATTTTATCAATTGTCAATATTTTTTACCCATTTCATGGAATTTAGATAAAAATGGTCAATTTTGTAACATCGTCATTATATTTTCTCACTATTTTTTCTTCACATTGAGATATATTTTCACAAATAATGTTTATTTTTTTAAATTTAATTTCCTAGATTTCATAGTACACTTTTTCTCAATTTTCATCATGAATCCTCAATGGTTAATGATTTTTAAATTTATTTATCAACACATTTCTTTCTCGTGGTTATAATTCATATTTATGATTTTTATGTGTTTCTTTCTATATGGAATACATATGAATTAAATATTATTATAAGGGCGGTCCAATAATTATAAATTCCATATAAAATTTTGCAATTATATATCAATCATGAGATAATTATATATGGGCATGATGCAATTATCTTTTTCTATAATGCTATGCATGGAAATGCTGAGGTTACCTTTCTACATTATGATATATTGTCATGTAAATGAGTATTGAATTATATTTATGATGAAATTCCTTATGTATATAAAAAATTGTTTTTATTCTCATGTTTACCAATCACTAATTATATATTTTTCCCTGATTCCTTATTTTCATGTGAAAGTTATGTTCTGTTTCATGTATGATCCCATTCTATGATTATTAAATTCTATGATATGTCACCATATGTTTACTCTGGTTTATTCACTTAATTGGATTTTCAGTTCACCTCCTTCTTTTATATATATATATATATATATAAGTTACCCTATATAGTTTTACGAGTATCATGATCTCTAGGATAGAATTATGAATATTTAAATAATAGAATAATTAGTTAGTCTAATTTTTTTTAACTATTCAATCTCCCAAAGACATTATAGCCTTCTGAGAACATTAATCGATATTTGTGTTGAAAATTATGTAATATTATTTATGTGATAGGGTTCATTTCAGTTGGTATCAAATAATGACATATTTATTTTGGGGGATTAGTTTTTTAAAAAAATAGAGGAAACTCATGATAAATAACCTAGATTGTAACTTATGAAGCCATGAATTGTGACATGAAAAAAATTATTGTTTGTTATTCCAATCATATTAATTTATATTATATATGACTATTAAATTTATTATTCTTTTTCCTAACATTATATGTTTTAATAAACTAAGAAATCATGATAACAACAGATGCAATGGAAAATATAATGATTTCTCAAACCTGATACAGAATCTAATGGTAGTGGAAAAATAGAACCTCATTACGGTGCTATCAAAATTCACATAATTTTTGAATAATAAATTTATAAATATAGAGTTCATTAGTTCTCTATATAAGTATAAAATTATAGTTGAGTCTATTATGTGATGAACACACCCATTTTAGTGTAGATTTTGATCCTTTATTCATTGAGAAAAGAATAAATTCCACTGAAAATTTATTTTTTATGATTAAAAGCTCTGATATAGAAAAGGATTTCCTAAAATTTTATCAATTAGTCATATAATTAGACCAGTTATTGATAATAATCAATAATACCAAGTCCAATAAAGACACCACCACAATGGAATGCGAGTACTTTTAAAAAATATTTTTTTAATATACATATTTTCAGGATTTTAATTATTATAGGGAGATAATTTCTTGTAGTTTAGTAAATAGAGGATGAATTGATTAGTCTTTATGAGGTAAAATTTTAATGGAATTCGAGGTATGACTCTATAATTATCACTTCCATAAAAAGAAAGTTTTTTTACATCTTTATATTCATAAACAAATTATTTTAAAGGATTTAATAATTCAATAAAGTGTTAAATATTTTAAAATAGTTTTATGTAACCCTATGGTAGAGATAAATATTTTGGAATCAAGATATTATCTTAGGACTAGATAGAAGAATAAAAATATGGATTTTGATTCAAGTTGTTAAACTACCACTAAGGTTGTTCATGAAAAAAAAAGTGGATATAGGTACACTCATTTTTAACTTAAGAATAGTGAATGTCCTATTTGATTATATTTTTATGTATTGTTTCATATCATTTATTTTTTCTATATATACTCAAATATCACCTAAAGAAAAGTATTTTGAGCTATTTTTGAATATAAAAAGTTCTTATATTATTTCATATAAAGTATATAACTCTTCCTTAATAATGATTTATTGGAATAATATTCTTAAAAATATAGTTATTCTATATTTACAATAATTTGATGCTAAACTATATATGGAGTAGTTGTAATTATATAGATATAATATCAACTAGATGGTGTGGTAAATTACTTTTTATATCTAAAACTATCCTCTAACTTCTTATAAGTGTAAATAAAATAATAAATATCTTCTTAAGACTCATTCTCAAGTATGTATATTTTTTATCTATAACCAAGAAAATATATATCAAATTTTTAATATAATAGAAAATATCACCCTTTTAGACAATCTAAATGCAATTTAATATGTATATGTATTCCCAAAATAGTTATTTATATTTTCTCTAGATCAAAAGGATTAGTTTTTTATATAAATTTTACCTAAAACTCTTCCATTATCTTTATCCATGGATTTATGACTTGTTCAATAAAGTATACGAGGATCAATAATTCCCTAATGTGGTTCTTTGATCAAGATATTATTAATTGATGTTAAAAGGGAGTATTTTCTAAAAAGAAAATCTGATATAAGATTTGTTCACTAAGAGTTCATAGAGATGCGATTTACACTCAACAATTCACTTGAAATCTTTATAGACTATATAAATGGAGTCTTTATATATTAACTTAATGAATTTATGGTGGTATTTATAGACAATAATCTCATATATTACTAAATAAAAAATAACATGGAGAGAATTTGATTGTTTTTTAAAATACATAAAAAAGAGATTTTGTATGAAAATTACAATAAATGTGACATCTAGATGAATAATGTCACATTATTAGAGAGTATTGTCATAATAAAATGTATTTTTATAGATCATTTGAAGGATAATGTGATTGAGGGATGGTCAAAGCCAATATTAGTGATAGAGATTTATAGTTTACTCTGATTGGATATATCGTATAAATGGTTTGTGAGAAATTCCAAGTGACTACTAAACCCACTTACCAAGACAACTCTAAATGGTATAAATATTTTCGAGATAAAATAATGAGAATATAACCTTAAGAAATTGAATACGATGGTAGTAACTACTCCTAAATTATCATTACCCTCAAGTTTGGAATGTTTTATGATTTAAAACCATATTTAAAATAATGGATTGAGTTGTTTACTTGTAATGAACCAAAGTTTTCAATGGAAATTTCATTCTTATAAATATTTCAACACATGATATATACATTGTTGCATTCTGTAAGTTATTTGGAGTCCAATATAACCAACATAGATTTTGTGAATAGTAACATACCCTTATGAATAGTAATGTTACCCTTATGAATAGTGACATACCCTAATAAATATTAACCTTACCTATGATAGTATATAAATAATATTCAAGTGAAAGTATGATATACCCATATTTTGGAATAAGTAAATAGATGTTTTAAAACTGGTTTCTTTAGAAGAAATTATGATTTTAATTAAATATTCAATCAATCATATTTAGAAAATTATTTTTTAAAAATGGATTTCGTTTTTGGATTCTACACATCTAAAATTGGTTAGGGTTAATTTTTGGGATTTTTCTAAAACACTTGAATTTTTTAGGAATAGTAAAATACAATAATATCCAATTACTGCTAAATATTGGATTTATTGAGTCATTAATGATGATCTGTAGATGTAAGACCAATTGGATCGAACTCCCATTCACTTATTACTATTATTGGTCATAGAATAATCCCTATTTATTTCCTTGTGGAGAAATAATAAATCAATTAATATAGTATTATGAAAAACCCTCTCCCCTCCACTATAAATACTACCCTTCACACCCTCATTTCCTCACACATCTCAAGCATAAAGACTTGTGTAAACTCGGCCAAAAAATCATCCCTATCCCCCACTGACCATGTCCTAGAGCTTCTTGTCTCATCAAAATACCAATCCATGGTGCCTTAAGGAAGATTCAAGAGGTAATCCCCCCTCTCTTTTCCATTAATTTCCTTTCTATTTTGTGTTATTTTATTAAATCTATCCCCACCTATCCTCATCCACATGTTATGGTAATACCAGTATCTTACATATAATGTAATTTTATGATAATAATGGGGGAATATATCATCAAACCCCCTTCTCCTCTTCTTTTTATTTTAGAAAGGAAAACATTGTTCGTGAGGTGTTAATTTATCACCCTCAAGAACGACATGTTTTCATTTCACTTTACCACTTCTAGATCTAGTAATTAACCAATTTTTATGGTTGAAAAATATTATGTTATATTTTTTATATCCTATTATATGTTCTGGAACTAACATATGTTCATATTACTAAATGATTAAAAAATAAGTTCGTTGGGGTCGAAAAACTGCATGATTTAACCCTAACAATCATCGTTAAATTATTATCTAATGATACACTTTCATGGTATATAAGAAAATATTTATAAGATCATTTTATGTTATGTAATATCATCAGTAACATATAATTACCATTTTGAAAGTTTTTCTTCATTTTAAATGAACTTCCATTCATGAATACAAGTAAACTGTTTAAGAAAACTATAAAAACGAATGTTCTTGAACATTGAAATTGAACCACTTAACCTATTAAAAATGCCATGAATGAACCTAAAAATGGTATAATAAATAAATTAAATGTAGAATAGTTTATGTAATTAATAATTAATAAACCTTATTTCTTTATTTAGGTAATTAATAATAGAGGAAGAACTTCTTCGTACCTAAGGTAAGGGATCCTCTCCATTTCACTTTTATTCAAGAATGTCCTCTATAAAATGCCATTTTATGTGTAATCCCTGATGATGGGGTATGATTTCTCACCTCCCCCATAATTCCCTCATTATTTATAAGTGGTTATAAACCATTTTATCTCTCATGAATCCATCTTAAGTACACTTGATACCATGCCGATAATCCATAAGAAATTCTACCTGAACTACCATTATTCCTTCTAGTTGCTCTATATTTCTTTTTACCCAAATGAAGTTTTCTTTTACTTTTTTATAAAACATATACCTGATTTTTATATGCTCCAAACTCATGTTTCAATATTAAACCCTCATTCTCATTGAGGTATATACATGCTTTTAGGTGATTCCCTTCTTGATACTTCCCAATAAGAAAACTCCTTTTAAGGGAACTTCCCAAATTTTTACCTAATTTAAAGTGAACTCTATCCTCTGTTTTAATACACCATTATCATTATAAAATTATTATTTTTATTATGAAATCCTTTTTGGTTCACTTTTGGTTTTATGTGAAATATTTTCCCTTTTCTATTTTAAAATCTCTCTATAATTTTCCTTAAAACCGCAAAAAAAAATTAATGCTAAAATTTATCATATTCATTTCTTACATGTTGTCAAATATATTTGATATAACATACCATTATATATTCCTATTTTACCTTATTAACATCCATGTATGCTCTAATTCCTTCATTTCATGGACACTTTCATGATACGCTCATTGGTTACACTTTATATCATGATTGTGGTACCCAATTCTTTCCATTATTAACCCTTATGTTTATATAAGATTGATTATGTATGAATATTTATATGGAAAACATATTAATTAATTTTCACATGGGTTTACCTAGATATATCTCCAATTAATTGGGTAAATTTAAGTCTCATAACACATTATGTGCAATGGTCTTGGCAGTTAACTTTGTCTTGTGCTACTATGTGAAATAGTCTTGGTGGTTAGCCTTGGCAGGTGCTACCATGGGAAACGGTCTTGACAGTTAGCCTTGAATCATACTAAATTCATTTTTATGTTTATACCACATTTCTATGGTAACATATTTAAATGATCTCATGTTTATATGTTATGGTTCCATAAGTTACATTCTTTTTTATATCATCATGTCATGTCTTCTATCCCTTGTGTTAATGCTTTATTCTTATGATTATTCCCTAACATGGATTTTAGATAATCCATTTGTCCATTTTATCCCTAGGGTACCCTATGAAGATGTAAGGGCTCAATGAAATTTATAATCTCCTTATAATGATAAAATAATGATGTTTTTTTCCCTATTTTATGTATTATGTACCTAGTCTTCCAAGACACTAGACATAATGATCCTTGGACTGTACTTGTAACAGCCCAAGATTTTATGAAAAATATTCTTTTTAATTTCACTAATGTCTTGTGTTGTACGCTACACCAAAAGGAGCTTGCACAACACGCATCCTTGATTTGCCTTGAATTACACGCAATCACGACCTTCCTCGATAGCATGTTTAGTACGCAATAACGAGTTTCACTAAACAACAATATGCTATTAAAATATTATTAAAACTAGCTGTTATGAATAGTAATAACCAATTTTTGAAATTTTGTAATTTTATTTTTCAAAATGGAATTCATTTTTGGATTCGTAATATCGAAATTAGCTTAGGATGAAATTTTGGTGATTTTCAGATAACTTTCATATTTTGATGAATAGTGAAAATTACTAAATTTTAATTAAGAACAACTTTTTCAATTGAAATAATTAATAGTGATAAATTATTAATTTGAGTGGTTTTAAAGTATATTTAGAATATATTTTTACAATTTAATACAATGATGGTCATTGGATGTATTTCACATTTAAACCAGACATAAACAAGTGTCAATCTTTTGATAGTTATTATCTCTTAAGAACACGCTATTTGTTTTGACGACGGGAATTAATTTTTAAATTAATTAATGCAACTGATATGTTTTGAATTTGGTAAAATAGAAATCATTTTTGAGTTCATAATATCAAATATAGCTTAGGCCTAATTTTTGGCATTTTTCTGAAAACTTTCAATTTTTGATGAATAGTGAAACCACTAAGTGGTAGTTAAAAAACTGAATTTTTCATAAAACTTAATTTTACCGCTTCTGTGAGTGGAATTTCAAAAATCCGAGAGATACGGTTGATGTCAGTAAGTAAAATGTGATTCAATGAGATGAAAATAATTTTTTGGTGAATAGTAACTTTTTACTTTTTTTTACCACGGTTAAAAGTAAATAGGGTAATTAAGGGTAGAAATGATATTATTATTACCCTAACACATGTCCTAATTCTATTGGACAAGCGTAATTCGACCAAAAACAAACTTAGGAATAAAATATGATCATTTAAGCCCACTTGGATTAGATTAGGACATTTATTATTAATTTATTTAAAGAATGGTTAAAAGAGTTAAAATCAATGTTTATTTACTAAAAAAATTTAATATGAGGTTATACATAAGATAAATTCGACTATAAATATTCATTAGAAAGATAAAAAGATTTCCTACATAATTGTATTTTATTTGTAATTTTTAGACATTAAATAATTTAATTTATTTATGACACAACGATGATGCAATAATTATCTTATTAATAAAATATTGACATAATTGATGTTATAAATACCCAAATAAATATAATTTGAGACTTTATTTGAATTCCACTAATTTTATAGGTTAATATGACATGTTAGTATTGATTTAATTAACTATGTTCGAACTTATCATTCTGTTGTGATTTTCAAAAAAATCAATTACTAAATAGTTTCAAAATTGACATAAAATAGTTTTTAAAACAAATATTATATTATTAATTTTTTTTTTATTCATAAAAATATAAGGTTCGGCCAAATGACTTAGATAAGGTTATATATATTAATAATAAACAATTTGGGGTTCGTTTGGCTTCTTATTGTAAGTTTATTAACCTTATAGAGTAAGAACACAAGAAGACACGGTAAAAGTAAAATTATTTAACTTAATGTTAAATCTAAATGATAAGGTTAAAATAGGAACCTAAACTTGTCTAAATTATATTGGATGAGAGTATTTCGACCCATCCCCACCTTAGCCTCGAAATAAATCAATTTTGAGCCATTTAAAAACGAACTTGACTTTATAATAAAATAATATTTTTAGTGATTCCAAAGGTGCCCCTCTCCTCCCTTATAAAAGGGCACCTCCTCCCTCTCTTGCTCACACAACTTTGAGCCTTCAAGATCGGCCAACCCCTGCCAATTCCTCCTCTCCACTTCCCTAGAGACATCCTAGAGGTCTTTTTCTTCTTCAAAGACCAATTTTAGTGCCCTAAAAGAAGGTCTCAAAGAAGCACTTCAAAGAAGAGGTAATGTCCGTTACTGATTCTTTCATCTTAATTTCTTCTTCCACTTATTCTTCTTTAGTTGTTTCATTATGAAGTAATAACATCAGTATCACTCATATACTGGTATGTTATTATAAGTATGAAACAACCCTATTTCACCATCTATCCATCCTACGGAAAAAGAAATCACCGCGCGTGCGTACGTACGGAATACCGTCTCCACGCCGTGGTGTAATCTATTTTCCACCACCACCTTACTTGGATGGGTATAATGGTGTAAATAATGACTATATATGACTATTATAAAGTGATATTGATTCAGAAATAGTATACATATACTCCAATACAATTCCACGATCATAAGAACGATATCATCACTCGTGCGTACGTACGGAATACCGTCTCCACGATGTGATGCGACTCGTTCTACATGATCTTCATTTCATAATGATTATATAAATGAATTTAATGAATGAATATGATATATATTACACTAATACCATTCTCTAAATGAGGTATCTATAACATAAATAAAATAATAAGAATTTATTCGACAAAACACGCATAAGAACAAAAAGTTATAAACACCCGAATAACAAGTAGCAATGAAATATTACTACTAAGAAGCTAAGAATATGACCATATATGATATCATAAAAGTATGTATTATTTTGTAATAAGTCAATAACATTATTTAAATCATTATACAGAAGGTTCGGACACTTACAAAGCAAGTCGGACCTAAGGTAAGGGAAATATCACAATCTCACTTTTATCCGAGATTGTTTTTACTTTGGTAATTACTGGGGTGTATTTTATCATCCACATCCATGTTCCCTAAATATGTAATATTATTTCCATCCACCTAAAATTGTTTAAATCCAAGTTTACCCTTCGATGAGTTTTTAGTAAAAGATATGAAAGGAATCTTTTGTCGTTTTTCGTACGAGGTACTTTTTGACTTTTCCGACAAAAGTACGAGAAGAATGTTTTTTTAACATATACGGAATGAATGGATTTTTAAAACATTATTTCCAAGAAGATTCCTTTACAAGTTTTCAAGTTTATTTTTAATCAACTTCTTTTAGTTTAAAATTGTATAACATGATAAGAATGGAAAAGTGTTTTTGAAGTAGAAAGGAAATTTTCCTCAAGAATGAAGTTCAAGTGTTTTATCAAAATTATTTTATATCTAAGATAATAAAGGGTTCTGTTTTTATCCCTATTATTACATTGATTTTATTATGTTGTGATGGAATTATTTTTATGAATTCCTTTATCGTATATAAATTGTTTTATGATGTCATGATGTTTAATATTCCCATTTTTATTACATGGGTTATGCAATGATGTATGATTTATGATTTTGTGTCACACATAAGAATGGTATCATTATGAGATGGGTGGGACCTAAATCTCCCTCCAATGCATTGGGTAAAGATTTTATATCTCATGAGATAGACATGGCTGGAACGGTAGGTTATACTGGTTCAGTGAAACAGGGCTGAAATGAGGGTGACTCGGTTCATAAAGGGACTTTGCCCACTAAAATAGTCTTGGAAATGAGTCTTGACTAACAGGAAATGATTCTCTATGATTATGTGTGAATTCCGCAAAGTTTCATGTTTTATGTTATGATTATTGTGATTACATTTCACTGCCATGATTTATCCCATGTTATGAAATTATGATCTCTTTTGCAGGTTAAGTTTTCCAAAAGTTATGTGCTTATGTATATGATGTGATTGATATTTCTTTTGTTAACCCTTACTGAGCATTTGAGCTCACCCTTTTATGTTTTCTTTTCCCCAGGATATAAAGACATGTTTTAGGTAAAAAAAGGAAGATCTTTATGGGTGATGTTGAAGATCTTTCACCAGGATTAGAAGATTATATTATGAGTTTCCAAAGACACTAAACTATTACGATCCTTGTGTGTGTGTTTTTGTTATGTACTAAGTATTCCGCAAATGTAATGTAATGTCAATGTACGTTAAGCTTCGGGTCTCTACATTTGGTATCATAGGAAAGGTTTAGTCAACCTTTGGAAACTAGGATGCGAAAACGTTAGTGAGATCCCTAGAGATATTTCTAAGGTATGTCTAGGGATGTCCCTAAGGTTAATTATGCGTATAGGTTATAGTACTAGAATTACCCTAACGATCATAGAATTAAACCTAAGATGTTAGATATTGAAGGTACTCCCCCTTTATTATGTTGTTTTCCCTAGCATGATTTTTTCCTCTCACACTATTATTTTTGGGTTTTAGACGATGGCTGGAACCCGAAGGAACCGTGTTGATCAATGAAATGGACAATGCAATGATTGTCCTCCTGAATAAACAAATGTTATGGGAGATGGAGTGAAAAATCTTATTGCTATACTTACACAAGCTATGAATCATTCTGGACTTCCAAATGAGCAGAGAAGGGAACAGTATTCTATTGAGTCCTTCATGAGGCAACGTCCACCTTCTTTCAGTGGGTCTTCTGATCCACTTGTTGCTGAACAATGGATCAGTACCACTGAAAATATATTTTCAGTTCTTCAATGTTCTGAACATGATAAAGTCATCTTAGCAGTATATCGTTTGGAAGGTGAAGCTGATCAATGGTGGAATCTCCTCAAGAATACGAGGCCAAGAGTTGAAATTGAGTCCATGGAATGGGACGAGTTCAAGAACTTGTTTTTCAGTAAGTACTTCCCTCGTATTCTTCGAACAAAGATGGAAAAGGAGTTTCTTGAGCTGATGCAGAAGGATGACAAATTTGTTGGTATATACGAAGCGAATTTTATAAGACTTGCAAGGTATGCATATGGCATTATCATCCAACCTGAAAGTAAAGTTGATCGATTTTTCAGTGGCTTAAAACCAAGTCTTCGAAGGGAATTAGCTATACGAGACTTCAGTAGCTATGAATAAATGGTGTGTTGTGCTATGAAGGTAGAAGTGGAAGTTGGTGTTACATATCCATCTCATGGTTTTGAAAAGAAACGAAAGATGGAGTTCAAGGAGAAATCTCAAAATAATGGTGAAAAGAAAATGAAGGTTTCCTTATGCTCAATGTGTGGAAAGAAGCATGGTGGAGATTGTCTTAAAGGGTCTAGAAAATGTTTTATGTGTGGAAATGAAGGTCATCGAGCAGCTGAGTGTTGAAGTAACGGAAAAAGGGTTTCTAATGATGTGAACAAAGAAAACACTGCAGAGAACGCACCACCAACACTTCAATGTTTCAAGTGCAAGGAGATGGGACATTATGCCAATAAATTCCCTAATCCAAGGGTTAGTGATGATCTACATGAGCAACCACTTAAGGAAAAGGACAAAGGGAAGTCACATGTGATCAACATTGGTGATGTTGAATATGACAACGATGTGGTGGAATGATTGAGTGTTTATGTAATGGGATTCCAAAATAATGTTGTATCATGGAGTATTGGAATATTTATGTATTGGTCTAATGTGGTATTCAAAGTGATTGAGATATTTTTAATAATATGATATGCGCATAATGAAGGGAAATGAGAAAATGAAATGTTTAACAGTATTCATGAGCTCATGATTGATATAAGGACTAAGTGATATCGTGGTTTTAGTATATAGAATTTTGAGAATTTTGGTATGTGGTAGGTGTTAACTTTTAACTGCATTCATGTTTTCACTAAAGTTCAGTGGGTATTCAAGAGAATACATTATTAAGGACTTTGAATGTTTGGAATGTGACCAACAAAACATATCTTATGATATATGGGGATCAACGATGATATTAAATCTCTGGTAATAATTTTCACTATGTTATGAGATTGGACTGCAGTATTATGGATAAGCCTAAAGATTGGAATGGATTATGTTGGACATAAGTTAGTATTATGGATGGGATGTTATAGTAATATAGCTTTAGAAAAAAGGAGAACCTGCAGGACGGGTGACAGCCCATCGCGTCGGACAAGGCTGTGGGAATCGAACCCACAACCGAAGTGTGACTGGCCTTTATCGCCTACCACTGACCTACAGGAAGTCCCTGGTTAGTAGAAACTAGTTTTATTTTATTAAGCGGTATGATATATGAAGTATAAGTTCATTTTTGGAACCATATACGATTAACCATAAGATGGACTTATAACTTTTGCTAACCTTTTGTTTGAAAGAGATGGAATGACCCATCATTCTATCACATGATCTGCTAACACATCACGCATGACAAATTCAACTTCATTTCTTTAAGAGATGAAGTGGAAATTGTCCAAAGAACGACAAACGGTGAGACTATACCAAAATCACGAAAGTATTTCTTCTAATTAAAATTTTATCAACTTTAGGGAAATGATCTTGAAAACCAAAAATTTTGTCTTAGTGCTCTTATATCTGATGAATCAGATGGTACCTTAGATCATCACAAATGTATGGCTTTGTGATTGCTAGCTTTTCCATAGCCATGTTCTCTACCACTCTCGATCAGAACATGATGGTTAGATTTCTCTTCCATATCCATATTTTCACCTATGTGGAAACCCAGTGATTAGTTTATTTGGGTAACTATTACGTTTCATACATTTGTTTTTAAAAATTGGTTTTGGTTTTCCTTTTTACGATGTGGGTTTTGATTAAAGAAACTTTAAAATAGTAAACCATTTATAACCCCGACGAATTTCGAGGGCGAAATTCATTTTAAGGGGGGTAGAATGTAACAGCCCAAGATTTTATGAAAAATATTCTTTTTAATTTCACTAATGTCTTGTGTTGTATGCTATACCAAAAGGATCTTGCACAACATGCATCCTTGATTTGCCTTGAATTACACGCAATCACGACCTTCCTCGATAGTGTGTGTAGTACGCAATAACGAGTTTCACTAAACAACAATATGCTATTAAAATATTATTAAAACTAGCCGTTATGAATTGTAATAACCAATTTTTGAAATTTTGTAATTTTATTTTTCAAAATGGAATTCATTTTTGGATTTGTAATATCGAAATTAGCTTAGGATGAAATTTTGGTGATTTTCAGATAACTTTCATATTTTGATGAATAGTGAAAATTACTAAATTTTAATTAAAAAGAACTTTTTCAATCGAAATAATTAATAGTGATAAATTATTAATTTGAGTGGTTTTAAAGTATATTTAGAATATATGTTTACAATTTAATACAATGATGTTTATTGGATCTAATTTCACATTTAAACCAGACATAAACAAGTGTCAATCTTTTGATAGTTATTATCTCTTAAGAACACGCTATTTGTTTTGACGACGGGAATTAATTTTTAAATTAATTAATGCAACTGATATGCTTTGAATTTGGTAAAATAGAAATCATTTTTGAGTTCATAATATCAAATATAGCTTAGGCCTAATTTTTGGCATTTTTCTGAAAACTTTCAATTTTTGATGAATAGTGAAACCACTAAGTGGTATTTAAAAAACTGAATTTTTCATAAAACTTAATTTTACTGCTTCTGTGAGTGGAATTTCAAAAATCAGAGAGACACGGTTGATGTCAGTGAGTAAAATGTGGTTCAATGAGATGAAAATAATTTTTTGGTGAATAGTAACTTTTTACTTTTTTTTACCACGGTTAAAAGTAAATAGGGTAATTAAGGGTAGAAATGATATTATTATTACCCTAACACATGTCCTAATTCTATTGGACAAGTTTAATTCGACCAAAAACAAAATTAGGAATAAAATATGACCATTTAATCCCACTTGTATTAGATTAGGACATTAATTATTAATTTATTTAAAGATTGGTTAAAAGAGTTAAAATCAATGTTTATTTACTAAAACATTTTTAATATGAGGTTATACATAAGATAAATTCGACTATAAATATTCATTAGAAATCTAAAAATATTTCCTACATAATTGTATTTTATTTGTAATTTTTAGACATTAAATAGTTCAATTTATTTATGACACAACGATGATACAATAATTATCTTATTAATAAAATATTGACATAATTGATGTTATAAATACCCAAATAAATAAAATTTGAGACTTTTTTTGAATTCAAATAATTTTATAGGTTAATATGACATGTTAGTATGGATTTAATTAACTTTTTTCGAACTTATCATTCTGGTATGAGTTTCACAGAAATCAATTACTAAATACTGTCAAAATTGACATAAAATAGTTTTTAAAACAAATATTATATTATTAATTGTTATTTTATTCCTAAAAATCTAATGTTCGGCCAAATGACTTAGATAAGGTTATATATATTATTAATAAACAATTTGGGGGTCGTTTGGATTCTTATAGTAAGTTTATTAACCTTATAGTGTAAGAACACAAGAAGACATGGTAAAAGTAAAATTATTTAACTTAATGTTAAATCTAAATGATAAGGTTAAAATAGGAACCTAAACTTGTCTAAATTCTATTGGATGATAGGATTTCGACCCGTCCCCACCTTATCCTCAAAATAAATGAATTTGGATCCATTTAAAAACGAACTTGACTTTATAATAAAATAATATTTTTAGTGATTCCAAAGGTGCCCCTCTCCTCCCTTATAAAAGGGCACCTCCTCCCTCTCTTCCTCACACAACTTTGAGCATTCAAGCTCGTCCAACCCCGGCCAATTCCTCCTATCCACTTCCCTAGAGACATCCTAGAGGTCCTGGTCTTCTTCAAAGACCAATTTATTTCCCTAAAATAAGGTCTCAATGAAGCACTTCAAAGAAGAGGTAATGTCCGTTACCGATTCTTTCATCTTTATTTCTTCTTCCACTTCTTCTTCTTTAGTTGTTTCATTATGAAGTAATAAAATAAGTATCACTCATATACTGGTATGTTATTATAAGTATGAAACAACACTATTTCACCATCTATCCATCCTACGGAAAAAGAAATCACCGCGCGTGCGTACGTACGGAATACCGTCTCCACGCCGTGGTGTAATCTATTTTCCACCACCTCATTACTTGGATGGGTATAATGGTGTAAATAATGACTATATATGACTATTATAATGTTATATTGATTCTGAAATAGTATACATATACTCCAATACAATTCCATGATCATAGGAACGATATCATCACTCGTGCGTACGTAAGGAATACCGTCCCCATGACGTGATGCGACTCGTTCTACATGATCTTCATTTCATAATGATTATATAAATGAATTGAATGAATGAATATGATATATATTACACTAATACCATTCTGGAAATGAGGTATCTATAACCTAAAGAAAAGAATAATAATTTATTTGACAAAACACGCATAAGAACAAAAAGTTATAAACACCCGAATAACAAGTAGCAATGAAATATTACTACTAAGAAGCAAAGAATATGACCATATATGATATCATAAAAGTACGTCTGATTCTGTAATAAGTCAATAACATTATTTAAATCATTATAAAGTTGGTTCGGACACTTACAAAGCAAGTCGGACCTAAGGTAAGGGAAATATCACAATCTCACTTTTATCCGAGATTGTTTTTACTTTGGTAATTACTCGGGTGTATTTATCATCCACATCCATGTTCCCTAAATATGTAATATTATTTCCATCCACCTATAATTGTTTAAATCCATGTTTACCCTTCGGTGAGTATTTAGTAAAAGATATGAAAGGAATCTTTTGTCGTTTTTCGTACGAGGTACTTTTTGACTTTTTCGACAAAAGTACGAGAAGAATGTTTTTTTTAACTTATACGGCATAAATGGATTTTTAAAACATTATTTCCAAGAAGCTTCCTTTACAAGTTTTCAAGTTTATTTTTAATCAACTTCTTTTAGTTTAAAATTGTATGACATGATAAGAATGGAAAAGTGTTTTTGAAGTAGAAAGGATATTTTCCTCAAGAATGAAGTTAAAGTGTTTTATCAAAATTATTTTCCATCTAAGATAATAAAGGGTTCTGTTTTTATCCCTATTATTACATTGATTTGATTCTATGGTGATGGAATTATTTTTATGAATTCCTTTATCGTATATGAATTGATTTATGATGTCATGATGTTTAATATTCCCATTTTTATTACATGGGTTATGCAATGATGTATGGTTTATGATTTTGTGGCACACATAAGAATGGTATCATTATGAGATGGGTGGGACATAAATCTCCCTCCAATGCATTGGGTAAAGATTTTATATCTCATGAGATAGACATGGCTGGAACGGTAGGTTATACTGGTTCAGTGAAACAAGGCTGAAACGAGGGTGAATCGGTTCAGAAAGGGACTTTGTCCACTAAGATAGTCTTGGCAATGAGTCTTGACTAACAAGAAATGATTCTCTATGATTATGTGTGAATGCCACAAAGTTTCATGTTTTAAGTTATGATTATTGTGATTACATTTCACTGCCATGATTTATCCCATGTTATGAAATTATGATCTCTTTTGCAGGTTAAGATTTCCAAAAGTTATGTGCTTACGTATATGATGTGACTGATATTTCTTTTGTTTACCCTTACTGAGAATTTGAGCTCACCCTTTTATGTTTTCTTTTCCCCAGGATATAAAGAAAGGTTTTAGGTAAAAACAAAGGAAGATCTTTATGGGAGATGTTGAAGATCTTTCACCAGGATTAGAAGAATATATTCCGAGTTTCCAAAGAAACTAAACTATTACCATCCTTGTGTGTGTGTTTTTGTTATGTACTAAGTATTCCGCAAATGTAATGTAATTTCAATGTACGTTAAGCTTCGGGTCTCTACAGTTGGTATGAGAGGAAAGGTTTAGTCAACCTTTGGAAACTAGGATGCGAAAACGTTAGTGAGATCCCTAGAGATATTTCTAAGGTATGTCTAGGGATGTCCCTAAGGTTAATTATACGTATAGGTTATAGTACTAGAATTACCCTAACGATCATAGAATTAAACCTAAGATGTTAGATATTGAAGGTACTCCCCCTTTATTATGTTGTTTTCCCTAGCATGATTTTTGCCTCTCACACTATTCTTTTTGGATTTTAGACGATGGCTGGAACCCGAAGGAACCATGTTGATCAATGCAATGGACAATGCAATGATTGTCCTCCTGAACAAACAAATCTTATGGGAGATGGAGTGCAAAATCTTATTTCTATACTTACACAAGCTATGAATCATTCTGGACTTCCAAATGAGCAGAGAAGGGAACAATATTCTATTGAGTCCTTCATGAGGCAATGCCCACCTTCATTCAGTGGGTCTTCTGATCCACTTGTTGTTGAACAATGGATCAGTACCACTGAAAAGATATTTTCAGTTCTTCAATGTTCTAAACATGATAAAGTCATCTTAGCAGTATATCGTTTGGAAGGTGAAGCTGATCAATGGTGGAATCTTATCAAGAATACGAGGTCAAGAGATGAAATTGAGTCCATGGAATGGGACGAGTTCAAGAACTTGTTTTTCAGTAAGTACTTCCCTCGTATTCTTCGAACAAAGATGGAAAAGGAGTTTCTTGAGCTGATGCAGAAGGATGACGAATCTGTTGGTATATACGAAGAGAATTTTACAAGACTTGAAAGGTATGCATCTGGCATTATCATCCAACCTGAAAGTAAAGTTGATCGATTTTTCAGTGGCTTAAAACCAAGTCTTCGAAGGGCATTAGCTATACGAGACTTTAGTAGCTATGAAGAAATTGTTTGTTGTGCTATGAAGGTAGAAATGGAAGTTGGTGTTACATATCCATCTCATGGTTTTGAAAAGAAACGAAAGATGGAGTTCAAGGAGAAATATCAGAATAATGGTGAAAAGAAAATGAATGTTTCCTTATGCTCAAAGTGTGGAAAGAAGCATGGTGGAGATTGTCTTAAAGGGTTTAGAAAATGTTTTAAGTGTGGAAATGAAGGTCATCGAGCAGCTGAGTGTTGAAGTAACGGAAAAAGGGTTTCTAATGATGTGAACAAAGAAAACACTGCAGAGAACGCACCACCAACACTTCAATGTTTCAAGTGCAAGGAGATGGGACATTATGCCAATAAATTCCCTAATCCAAGGGTTAGTGATGATCTACATGAGCAACCACTTAAGGAAAAGGACAAAGGGAAGTCACATGTGATCACCATTGGTGATGTTGAATATGACAACGATGTGGTGGAATGATTGAGTGTTTATGTAATGGGATTCCAAAATAATGTTGTATCATGGAGTATTGGAATATTTATGTATTGGTCTAATGTGGTATTCAAAGTGATTGAGATATTTTTAATAATATGATATGCGCATAATGAAGGGAAATGAGAAAATGAAATGTTTAACAGTATTCATGAGCTCATGATTGATATAAGGACTAAGTGATATCGTGGTTTTAGTATATAGAATTTTGAGAATTTTGGTATGTGGTAGGTGTTAACTTTTAACTGCATTCATGTTTTCACTAAAGTTCAGTGGGTATTCAAGAGAATACATGATTAAGGACTTTGAATGTTTGGAATGTGACCAACAAAACATATCTTATGATATATGGGGATCAACGATGATATTAAATCTCTGGTAATAATTTTCACTATGTTATGAGATTGGACTGCAGTATTATGGATAAGCCTAAAGATTGGAATGGATTATGTTGGACATAAGTTAGTATTATGGATGGGATGTTATAGTAATATAGCTTTAGAAAAAAGGAGAACCTGCAGGACGGGTGACAGCCCATCGCGTCGGACAAGGCTGTGGGAATCGAACCCACAACCGAAGTGTGACTGGCCTTTATCGCCTACCACTGACCTACAGGAAGTCCCTGGTTAGTAGAAACTAGTTTTATTTTATTAAGCGGTATGATATATGAAGTATAAGTTCATTTTTGGAACCATATACGATTAACCAAAAGATGGACTTATAACTTTTGCTAACCTTTTGTTTGAAAGAGATGGAATGACCCATCATTCTATCACATGATCTGCTAACACATCACGCATGACAAATTCAACTTCATTTCTTTAAGATATGAAGTGGAAATTGTCCGAAGAACGAAAAACGGTGAGACTATACCAAAATCACGAAAGTATTTCTTCTAATTCCAATTTTATCAACTTTAGGGAAATGATCTTGAAAACCAAAAATGTTGTCTTAGTGATCTTATATCTGATGAATCAGATGGTACCTTAGATCATCAAAAATTTATGGCTTTGTGATTGCTAGCTTTTCCATAGCCATGTTCTCTACCACTCTCCATCAGAACATGATGGTTAGATTTCTCTTCCATATCCATATTTTCACCTATGTGGAAACTCAGTGATTAGTTTATTTGGGTAACCGTTACATTTCATACATTTGTTTTTAAAAATTGGTATTGGTATTCCTTTTTATTATGTGGGTTTCAATTAAAGAAACTTTCGAATAGTAAACCATTTATAACCCCGACGAATTTCGAGGGCGAAATTCATTTTAAGGGGGGTAGAATGTAACAGCCCAAGATTTTATGAAAAATATTCTTTTTAATTTCACTAATGTCTTGTGTTGTACGCTATACCAAAAGGAGCTTGCACAACACGCATCCTTGATTTGCCTTGAATTACACGCAATCACGACCTTCGTCGATAGCGTGTGTAGTACGCAATAACGAGTTTCACTAAACAACAATATGCTATTAAAATATTATTAAAACTAGCAGTTATGAATAGTAATGACCACTTTTTGAAATTTTGTAATTTTATTTTTCAAAATGGAATTCATTTTTGGATTCTTAATATCGAAATTAGCTTAGGATGAAATTTTGGTGATTTTCGGATAACTTTCATATTTTGATGAATAATGAAAATTACTAAATTTTAATTAAAAACAACTTTTTCAATCGAAATAATTAATAGTGATAAATTATTAATTTGAGTGGTTTTAAAGTATATTTAGAATATATTTTTACAATTTAATACAATGATGGTCATTGGATGTAATTTCACATTTAAACCAGACATAAACAAGTGTCAATCTTTTGATAGTTATTATCTCTTAAGAACACACTATTTGTTTTGACGACGGGAATTAATTTTTAAATTAATTAATGCAACTGATATGTTTTGAATTTGGTAAAATAGAAATCATTTTTGAGTTCATAATATCAAATATAGCTTAGGCCTAATTTTTGGCATTTTTCTGAAAACTTTCAATTTTTGATGAATAGTGAAACCACTAAGTGGTAGTTAAAAAACTGAATTTTTCATAAAACTTAATTTTACCGCTTCTGTGAGTGGAATTTCAAAAATCTGAGTGACACAGTTGATGTCAGTAAGTAAAATGTGGTTCAATGAGATGAAAATAATTTTTTGGTGAATAGTAACTTTTTACTTTTTTTACCACGGTTAAAAGTAAATAGGGTAATTAAGGGTAGAAATGATATTATTATTACCCTAACACATGTCCTAATTTTATTGGACAAGTTTAATTCGACCAAAAACAAACTTAGGAATAAAATATGACCATTTAAGCCCACTTGGATTAGATTAGGACATTTATTATTAATTTATTTAAAGAATGGTTAAAAGAGTTAAAATCAAAGTTTATTTACTAAAGAATTTTTAATATGAAGTTATACATAAGATAAATTCGACTATAAATATTCATTAGAAAGCTAAGACGATTTCCTACATAATTGTATTTTATTTGTAATTTTTAGACATGAAATAATTTAATTTATTTATGACACAACGATGATGCAGTAATTATCTTTTTAATAAAATATTGACATAATTGATGTTATAAATACCCAAATAAATATAATTTGAGACTTTTTATAAATTCAAATAATTTTCTAGGTTAATATGACATGTTATTATTGATTTAATTAACTTTTTTCGAACGTATCATTCTTTTATGATTTTCACAAAAATCAATTACTAAATAGTGTCAAAATTGACATAAAATAGTTTTGAAAACAAATATTATATTATTAATTGTTATTTTATTCCTAAAAATATAAGGTTAGGCCAAATTACTTAGATAAGGTTATATATATTAATAATAAACAATTTGGGGTTCTTTTGGCTTCTTATAGTAAGTTTATTAACGTTATAGTGTAAGAACACAAGAAGACACGGTAAAAGTAAAATTATTTAACTTAATGTTAAATCTAAATGATAAGGTTACAATAGGAACCTAAACTTGTCTAAATTATATTGGATGAGAGGATTTAGACCCATCCCCACCTTAGCCTCGAAATAAATCAATTTTGAGCCACTTAAAAACGAACTTGACTTTATAATAAAATAATATTTTTAGTGATTCCAAAGGTGCCCCTCTCCTCCCTTATAAAAGGGCACCTACTCCCTCTCTTC
Organism: Viscum album; assembly: GCA_963277665.1. Classification (NCBI taxonomy): domain Eukaryota; kingdom Viridiplantae; phylum Streptophyta; class Magnoliopsida; order Santalales; family Viscaceae; genus Viscum; species Viscum album. The sequence continues at coordinate 1,344,845,660 of OY728156.1, forward strand.
CTCACACAACATTGAGCCTTCAAGCTCGGCCAAAACCTGCCAATTACTCCTATCCACTTCCCTAGATACATCCTTGAGGTCCTGGTATTCTTCAGAGACCAATTTTAGTACCCTAAAAGAAGGTCTGAAAGAAGCACTTCAAAGAAGAGGTAATGTCTGTTACCGATTCTTTCATCTTTATTTATTATTCCACTTATTCTTATTTAGTTGTTTAATTATGAAGTAATAACATCAGTATCACTCATATACTGGTATGTTATTATAAGTATGAAACAACCCTATTTAACCATCTATCCATCCTACGGAAAAATAAATCACCGCGCGTGCGTACGTACGGAATACCGTCTCCACACCGTGGTGTTATCTATTTTCCACCACCACCTTACTTGGATGGGTTTAATCATGTAAATAATGACTATATATGACTATTATAAAGTGATATTGATTCTTAAATAGTATACAGATACTCCAATACAATTACACGATCATAGGAACGATATCATCACTCGTGCGTACGTACGGAATACCGTCTCCACGATGTGATGCGACTCGTTCTACATGATCTTCATTTCATAATGATTATATAACTGAATTGAATGAATTAATATGATATATATTACACTAATACCATTCTAGAAATGAGGTATCTACAACCTAAAGAAAATAATAAGAATTTATTCGACAAAACACGCATAAGAACAAAAAGTTATAAACACCCGAATAACAAGTAGCAATGAAATATTACTACTAAGAAGCTAAGAATATGACCATATATGATATCATAAAAGTAATTATAATTCTGTAATAAGTCAATAACATTATTTAAATCATTATACAGGAGGTTCGGACACTTACAAAGCAAGTCGGACCTAAGGTAAGGGAAATATCACAATCTCACTTTTATCCGAGATTGTTTTTACTTTGGTAATTACTGGGGTGTATTTTATCATCTACATCCATGTTCCCTAAATATGTAATATTATTTCCATCCACCTACAATTTTTTAAATCCAAGTTTACCCTTCGGTGAGTTTTTAGTAAAAGATATGAAAGGAATCTTTTGTTGTTTTTCGTATGAGGTACTTTTTGACTTTTCCGACAAAAGTACGAGAAGAATGTTTTTTTAACTTATACGACATGAATGTATTTTTAAAACATTATTTCCAAGAAGCTTCCTTTACAAGTTTTCAAGTTTATTTTTAATCAAATTCTTTTAGTTTAAAATTGTATGACATGATAAGAATGGAAAAGTGTTTTTGAAGTAGAAAGGATATTTTAGTCAAGAATGAAGTTCAAGTGTTTTATCAAAATTATTTTCCATCTAAGATAATAAAGGGTTCTGTTTTTATCCCTATTACTACATTTATTTGATTATGTTGTGATGGAATTATTTTTATGAATTCCTTTATCGTATATGAATTGTTTTATGATATCATGATGTTTAATATTCCCATTTTTATTACATGGGTTATGCAATGATGTATGGTTTATGATTTTTTGGCACACATAAGAATGGTATCATTATGAGATGGGTGGGACCTATATCTCCCTCCAATGAATTGGGTAAAGATTTTATATCTCATGAGATAGACATGGCTGGAACGGTAGGTTATACTGGTTCAGTGAAACAGGGCTGAAACGAGGGTGACTCAGTTCAGAAAGGGACTTTTTCCACTAAGATAGTCTTGGCAATGAGTCTTGACTAACAAGAAATGATTCTCTATGATTATGTGTGAATTCCACAAAGTTTCATGTTTTAAGTTATGATTATTGTGATTACATTTCACTACCATGATTTATCCCATGTTATGAAATTATGATCTCTTTTGCAGGTTAAGATTTCCAAAAGTTATGTGCTTATGTACATGATGTGATTGATATTTATTTTGTTTACCCTTACTGAGCATTTGAGCTCACCCTTTTATGTTTTATTTTCCCCAGGATATAAAGAAAGGTTTTAGGTAAAAAAAGGAATATCTTTATGGGAGATGTTGAAGATCTTTCACCAGGATTAGAATATTATATTCCGAGTTTCCAAAGACACTAAACTATTGTGATCCTTGTGTGTGTGTTTTTGTTACGTACTAAGTATTCGGCAAATGTAATGTAATGTCAATGTACGTTAAGCTTCGGGTCTCTACAGTACTCTGATGTATAATTATTCTTAAAATCATGTAAAGTTATATATAAAAGGATAGGGTTGATATAGTTGGTATCAACATATGGTCTATATATTTTTTGAGATTAAGAATAGAGAACCTTAGTGAGAACCTCCTGGATGAGACTATGTGTATGAAAACATCCCTAAATTTTGGTAAGTATTATGTAAGTGGTTTATCAAGAAAATATATCCATGTCTAGATAAAAATAGGTCGAGGTGGATCTAGAATAGATGTAAATAGGAGTGAAAACTCTAACAAGGAGTTTCAGGCTTTCCTCAGGGTATCCTAGTACATGAAAATGGGGCTTGTTGCACTCTTGGTTTGACACTCTTGAGGGATTTTCTTTCATAAATTCATGAGCGTAGAAAAAAACCATTATTGATGGTATAAAAAATACCATTAGAATAAAATTTATCAAATAGTTCAAGGATAACCTATATTTAAACGTACTGAATCACAAGTTACGATATACTTCTACTTTATAAGTTTATCCTCATATCTTCAAAGATTCCCTTTTTATGATCAAACTCTAAGTATTCAATCCCTCTAATTGTATATTCTTTTTCTTAGTTAATAGCGAGAAATAGAAGACCATGTGAAAATAATCAATGTGATAGGTAATGTGAAGATTTCCCTAATTATATCCCTCATATGATGGGAATGGGTGCTCAGAACTTCCTAAAAATACTTTCTCAGTTGGCTCAAGTTATAAATAATAACTTGGATCATGTGGAACGCCCTCCTCCTCTAAGGAAAGAGAATTTTTTTGTAGAATACTTCATGTGGAAAAGGAATACCATTTTTAGCTGATCTTCAAATCCCCTCCTTGTGGAACAGTGGATTAACTCCATTGAAAAGATATTATCTATCCTCTAGTGCTCAGAGGAAGATAAAGTTGTACTGGCAGTCTATTGTTTTGATGAGGAAGTTGATAAGTGGCGGAAACTGATCAAGAATAAAAAGTCCCAAGAGGAAATTGATTCCATGGATCTAGAAGAATTATAGAGGATGTATTTCAATAAATATTTTCCTCGAACCCTCTGTCTTAATATTGAATGAGACTTCCTTAGACTTAGGAAGAAGGAAGATGAGTCCATTGAGATGTTTGACGAAAACTTTACAAGGATTTCAAGGTATGCCTATAGCTTTGTCTTGAACACCGAATGTAAGTTGGATCACTTCTTTAGCAGACAAAAGATGAGTCTAATAAAATAGTTGTTGATTTGAGTCTTCGGAATTTATAAATAGATCGTCAGTTGTTTTCCCAATGATGAAATGGAGATTGGAGACTCTCAGTTGAATCATAGTCCATGTGACAAGATGTAGAAAATTGGGAACAACATGGGTGGTTCAATAAAAAAATCTCATGATAAAAAGATTCCTGAATATCCCATTTGGAAAATTTTTGGGAAGAAGAATCCCGGGTACTATCTAAAGAGAACCATGAATTGCAACAAATGTGTAAACCTAGGACATCTGGACAAGAACTACCGAAGGGATATGAAAAATCCTGCTAATGTGGAAAAAGAACGGAAGGTTAAAATCAATGCCCAGCTAATGGTGCATTGTTATAACTGCAAGGATCATGAGAATTATGAAAACAATTTCCCTAAACCAGGGGTTTTCGGAGGAAATAATCAACAACCTCTAAGGAAAAAAAGAAGGGATTATACTATCACGACTACTAAGGTGAGGCTGTACAACGATGTGGTGATAGGTATGATATTTATTCATTCATGAATAGTGAAAATACTATTTGATTCTGTTTCTACAAATTCTTTCATATTATTAAAGTTTAGTAGAACTATTCCTATACCACCACAAAATTTGGAGGAAAAGTTACACGTGAGAACAACGAATGGGGAAATAATTTCATCCATGATTTATAAATGCTCTCTAGTTAACATTTGTGGATTGAACCTCTTATAAAATATAAATATAATTCCTTTAGTTTAGTTAGACCCTATCTTGGGCATGGATTGGATATCTTTATACAAAGAAAATATCAACTACTAGGAAGGGGAAATCACTCATCACATCCCAAAGAATCCTCTAATTCATTACAAGCGTAAGGTAGAAGATGAATCTATTTTAGAATAACTGCCTCAATTTTGGATATTAATTATTTATGAGCAATCAGGTCTTGATCAAATTATTGGGACAAAAGAGAGAGTCTTTCTTGAAGACATTCCCATCGTGAGTGATTTCATTGATGTATTCCCTGAAGAGTTTTCTGGTCTTCTTCCCGACTGAGAGGTTGAGTTCTTAATTGATTGTATTCTTCTATCTCTGGCTATTTCAAAGAGTCCTTATAAAAGGGACACTATAGAGCTGGAAGAGATAAAGAAGTAGTTACAAGAGAATCTGTAGAATGGTTTTACACACTTGAGTGCTTCTCTATGGGGTTTTCCAGCCCTCTTTTCCCAGAAGAAGGATGGTTCAATGCACCTCTACATTGATTATCATGAGCTAAATAAAATCATGATAAATAACAAGTATCACCAACCAGGAATAGATGCCTTGTTTTATTAGCTTCATGGGGCCAATTATTTCTCTAAGGTGGAACTTCTGTTATGATATCACCAATTAAAGGTGATGAATAAATATTTTCCCTAGACTGTCTTTAAAACAAGGTATAGAAACTATGAATTCGTAGTGACACCCTTAAAAATCACTAATTATCCATCAAGTTTCATGGATTTAATGTATAAGGTATTTATATATTACCTTGAAAAAAATTTCCTAGCCTTTATTGACGATATTATGGTACACTCCAAGATCAAGGAGGAACATCAGGATCATTTGAATACTATGTTAAAAACTTTGTGAATTGAGAAGTTGTATACAATGTACAGTAAATGTGAGTTCTGGATGGAGGATGTATCATTCTTGGGGCATGTTATCACCAGCAAAAGGATATAGGTGGACCCATCCAAGATAATGTGGATTAAAGAGTGGACCAGTCCAACCTATGTGATGGAGATCCAGAGCTTTCAAGGACTATTCGGGTATTATCGACAATTTGTGAAGAACATTTCAGGATTTTAAAACCCAATGACAAAGATGGAAGGGAAGGGAGTAAAGTTCATATGGGCATAGGAATGTGAATAATGTTTTAAGGAGTTGAAAAATAGGATAATCACAGCACTATTACTCACACACCTAACAAGTGTAGAACTCTTTGTGGTGTACAGTGATGATTCAAAGATATTATTAGGCTTTGTGCTGATGAAAAATGATAAAGTGATAGCCTATGCCTCAAGACAGCTGAAAATCTATGAGCAAAACTATCACATGCATGATCTGGGGTTACCGATTGTGATCATTTTGTTGAATATATAGTGGCATTATCTCTATGGGGAGAAGTGTGAGGTATATACTGACCAAAAGAGTCTCAAATATATATTCACACAAAAAGAGATTCATATGCACCAGGGAAGATGAATAGAGATCATCAAAGATTATGACTGCTCAATCCATTACCATCCCGGTAAGGCGAACAAGGTGCCAAAATCTCTATGTAGAAAGGATCATGCATATTTTTTAATTATTATAATTGAAAAGGATCACATATTATTGGATTCGCAGAGGATATAAATGGGAATAATTAAGGTAGGAACATCATCAATATTTTCTCAAATGATTACTCAATCATCCCTCATGGGGAAAATAAAGGATTCTCAAACCAAAGATGTGGAAATTATGAAAATGGTAGAATCTATCAAAAATGGGAAATCCTCTGAGATCATGATTGAAAAGGATGGAGTTGTAAGATTTGGGTTAAAATTATGTGCACCATCCATTCTAGAGATAAATAAGGATCTTTTGAATGACGCACATAGCTCGACCTTCTCTATTCACCAAGGGATCACACATATGTATTGAGATCTACAAGAAAATTTTTGGTGGGAAAATATGAAAAGGGAGATTGTTGAATATACATCATAGTGTCGGGTATATCATCGCGTGAAGGATGAGAGGAAAACGTGTATGGGGGTGATGAAACCACTACCCATACCAACATGGAAGTGGGAAAACATTACGATAGACTTTGTCAGTGGACTTCCATGGAAATCCAGAGGAAACAATGCTATATGGGTCATTATGGATCATCTTACAAAGACAGCTCACTTTATGGTGGTTCTAGAGGACTTTTAATTGGATTAACTTGAACAGATATATATAAAAAAGGTGGTATGGTTGTATGTATTACCACTCTATATTGTAAAATATCAAGATATGAGAATCATATAGATGTTCCAGAAAATTATCAAACACGATATTAGCACTGAATTGAACTTCAATACAACATATCATCCTCAAACTGATGGCCAATATGATTGAACTATTGAGGCATTTAAAAAATTTTTGAGAGAATGTTCCATGGACTTCTAAGGAGGATGGGACTAACATCTTCCACTGGTTGAATTCTAATACAAAAATAGTTTCCACCCAATCATCTGAATGGCCCCATATGAATCCCTTTATGGGAAAAGCTGTAGAACACTGACATATTGGGATGAAGTTTGTGAGTGTAAGATGATATGACCTATAATGCCCGAAGAAATAGGGGAGAAGGTGAAAACCATTTAGCAACACATCAAGGTAGCCCAAAGTCGACCAAAGAGTAATGCATACAATCGTCTACAAGACCTAGAGCTCAAAGTTGGAGATATGGTATTTCTATGCATATCTCCATGGAATAAGGTCATGAGGGTTGGAAATAAAGTAAAGTTAAGTCCCAGGTACATCACACCCTTCATGATTATTGATCATGTTGGGGTTGTGCTGTATCGAATGGAACTTCTTCCTACCATGTCCAAAATACATGATGTCTTCCATATATCCCTCTTAAGGAAGTACAAACCAGATAATTCACATGTACAGTCTTCAGAGGTGGTACAGTTGGAGGATGATCCTTCTTACAAGGAGCAGGTAGTGATGATCATGGATTGTAGGGATAAAGTTCTAAGTAACAAGATTAATCACTAGGTTAAAGTACAATGGCAAAACCATATGTACAAAGAGGAAACATAGGAACTAGAGGAGGAAATGAAGGAAAAGTACCCACAATTTTTTTGGCTTAGAATGTAAAACAAAATTTCAAGGGTGAAATTTCATAAGAGTGGGATAATGTAACAACCCAAATATTTCAATAGAAATTTCCTTCTAATAAATATTTCGTCACATGATAGCACAATTCAATGAACTACTAAGTAATATGTGACTTTTGAACATAATTCTTACATTTCTGGGTTTTTAATTTCAACAGTCTAACAAACATGGTTGCGATCAGTATGTTATTTGGAGTCTAATTTGACTAATGTATTTTTTTTAGTGAATAGTAACATACCCATATGAATAGTGATATACCCAAATGAATAGTAACCTTAACTATGATAGTATATAACTAAGATTCAATTAAAAGTATGATGTTCGTATACTTTGGAATAAGTAAGAAAATGTTTTCAAACTGGTTATTTTTAGAATAAATTATGATTTTAATTAAATATTTAATTAATCATATTTAGATAATTATTTTTCTATAATTTATTTCATTTTTGGATACTACACATTGAAAAATGTTTAGGGTGATTTTTTGGTATTTTTCTAAAATACTTGAATTTATGATGAATAGTAAAATAAGATATTTTACGATAAAAGCTAAATAATGGATTTATTGAGTCGTTAGTGATGATATACTATTGTAAAACCATTGTTTTCGAACTCAAATGAACTTATTACTATTATTTATCATGTAATCATAAATATTACTTTTCTTTTAGAGAAATATTAAATTAATGAATATAGTATTGTGAAAACCCTTCACCCCTCCACTATAAATACCACCCTTCACACCCTCATTTCCTCACTCCTCTCAATATTCAATCCTTATCTAAACTCTACCCCAACATATTACCAATCTCCTAACCCACGTCCTAGAGCTTCTGGTCTCACCAAAAGACAAATTCAAGGTTCCTTAAGGAGGATTAAAGAGGTAATTCCCCTCTCCCTCATTTCCTTTAATTTCCTTTCAAATTACATGTTTTTTTCCGAAATCTATCCCCACCTATCCTCATCTACATGTTATGGTAATACCATTATCTTAAATATACATTAATGTTATGATAATATGGGTGTAATATATCATCAAACCCCCTTTTTCCTTCTTTTTATTTTAGAAATGGAAAACTTGTTCGTGAGGTGTTAATTTATCACCCTCAAGAACGACATGTTTTTAATTTCATTTACCACCTTTATATCTGGTCATAAAACCATTTTTGTAGTTTAAAAATATTATTTCATATTTATTATATCATATTTAATTTTCTATAACTAACCTAGTTATATATTACTAAAATATTAAACAAAATAATTTTGTTGTGGTCAAAAAACCACCTGATTTAACCAATACGATTGTCATTAAATTCTTATCTAAAGATTAGTTAACATGGTATATAAAAAAATTATGTATAATATAATCTCTAGTTATTTAACATCATAAAAAACATATAATTACAATTATTTATGTTTATACACGTTTCAAATGAACTTCCATTCATGAATACAAGTGAACCATTCCAGAAAACTATAAAAATGAATGTTCCTGAACAATGAAATTGAACCAGTTAACCTATTAAAAATTCCATTAATGAACATAAAAAATTGAATAATAAATAAATTAAATATATAATAGGTTATGTAATTATTAATTAATAAACCTAATTTCTCTATTCATTTCATTAAAAACAATGGAAGAAGACATTGAGACATAAAGTAAGGGATCCTCTTCATTTTACTTTTATACAAGAATGTCCTCTATACTATACCATTTTATGTTTAACCCTTAATAATGGGGTATGATTCCTCAAATCCCACATATTTCCCTCATTATTTATAAGTTATGATAAACCTCGTTCTCACTCATGAATCCCTCTTAAGTACACCAGATACCATGCTGAAAATCCGTAAGGAATTCTACCCAAACTGCTTTTATTCCTTCAGTTTTCTATCTCTTTTTTTTACACAAATGAAGTTATCTTTTATTTTTATTTTAAACTTACAAATTATTTTTATAATCTAAAAAATCTTTTTTCAAGATAAATCCCTCCTTTTTTCGGGGATATACAGGCTTTTAAGTGATTCCCTCATCGATACATCCCAATACATAAACTGATTTGAAGGGAACTTCCCTAATTTTTACCTAATTTCAAGTGCACTATATCCAATTCATTAAGAAACTATTTAATTTATAAAATGATTATTTTTTTATCAAAACCTTCTCTGTTCACTTATGATTTTATATGAAATATTTTCCCTTTTTTTATTTTAAAATCACTCTAAGATTTTCCTTAAAACCGCACAAAAATGTTTTAATTCAAAAAATTCTCAAATACATTTATTACATTTTCTCATCTATATTTGTCATAAAATACCATGATATGTGTGTATTTTACCTTATGAACATCCATGTATGTTCTAATTCCTTTATTTCAATAATATTTGTATGATACGCCCATTGGTTATGCTTTATGTCATGATTGTGGTACCCAATTATTTCCATGGGTAACCCATATGTTTATGCAAGATTGATTATATGTGATTAGTTATGTTAAAACTATATTAATTAAATGTAATATGGGTGCACCAAGATAGTTATCTTATGTTTTGTGTAAAGTTGAGTCCCATGAGACGTCATGTGCATCACTCTTGGCGGTTAGCCTTGGCTTATGCTACTATATGCAACAATCTTAGTGGTTATCCTTGGCTTGTGCAACCATGGGAGATAGTCTTTGTGGTTAGACATGAACCATAATAAATTTTTTTATATATATTTCACATATATATGATTCTGTGTTTAAATTATCCCATGTTTATATGTTATGGTTCCATATGTTACAAGACTTTTTATATCATCATGTCAAGCCTATTATACCTTGTGCTAATTATTTGTTCTTATAGTTATTCTTTTACTAGGATTTTAGCTCATCCCTTTTTTCATGTTAATCCCAAGGTGCCCTATTCATATGTAAGGTCTCAAAGGATGTGGGTATCTCTTTATGGAGATTAAATAAATAAGTGTTTTTTAGTCCTGTGCTTCTGTATTATGTACCTAGTCTTCAAAGACACTAGACTTAACGATTCACAGCTTGTACTCTGATGTATAATTTTTCTCAAAATAATGTAATGTTATATTTCAAAGGAAAGTTTTTCTATATTACTCATGAAAAATGATAAATTTATATCAAATTATATAAGAAAATTGAAGGTTCATGAGAAAATTTATCTTAATGAGGATCTAAAATTGGTAGAGGTGATATTTCCCTTGAATATTTAGAGGTATTATCTCTATAGAGAAAAGTGTGAGATATAATATGATCATAAAATTATAAATTTTAGAATCACATAGTGGAATATCAATATAAAACAACAAATATGGTTAGAAAAAATTAATGACTATGAATACCCAATCCATTTCCATCTTTGAGAAGGGGAAAAAGTGGATATGATATAAGTAGAAACTATCCTACAACAATATCTATTATGAGGATTAAAATAGATCTAATCTCCTAAGACCTAAAAATTATGGATATGGGAAACATTACATAATGTGTGGAATAATTCCTTTCATAAATTATTACTAAATCCTAAATCTTAGGTAATATTAAGGTATCACAAAATAATTATGTGGGGAAAAAATAACATGTAAGAAATAAGGAATAGGAAGTCTCATAGTTCAATTTTGAAAAATATTCTTCTATTTCTACATTATATATCCCCCTAGGGGAAAATATATATAAATATCCTGGAGATTAATTTTTTTGGAATAATATAAAGATGGATATTGTTGAATATAAATAATGGTGGGTGGTATTCTAATAGGTTATGTTTGAATGGTATAATTATACAGGGATGATAAAAACATTACCCATAACAATATGTAAATGGGAGAACATTACTATAGACTTTTTCACAGGTATTCTAAATACATATATTGAAAAATATACCATATGGGTTGTGAGGGATCATCTCATAAAATCATATCAAATCATTTTCATTCTAGGGGACTTCCCAATTTATCAAATTGGAATTATTTATATTAAACAAGTGGTGGGACTACATGGAACACAACTATTGATTGTATCTGATCGAGATCCAAGGCTCATTACCATGTTTATAAGGATAATTAATAAGGTATTAAAAAATGTTAAACTTTAATAAAAAATATAATCCTTGTATATATGTTCAATCTAAAAAGGATTATAAATTTTTTTAATTTAATTCTTATATATCTCTCTATGGACTCTAAAGTATTATAGTTGAAACATCTTACACTAATCGAGTTCTCATACAATAATATCTTCCACTCAATAATTCATATGTCCTAACATGAATCTTTTTATGGGAAGAAATATAGATGCCCATAATTTTGGGCTAAGGTTAGTGGAAGGAGCTTATTGATATTAAAACATGTATAAGAGATGATATTGATGGTTCATGTCATTCAGTAATAGATCAGTTTAGAAAAAAAATTCAATATAACTCTAATGTTAATAATCATTGATGTGACCTAGAGGTTGATGTAGGAGATGAATTATTTATAATATCTATATAGAAAATATATAGGATGTTTGGGAATAAGAAAAATCTTTTACCTGAGTAAATTATACCCTTTTAGATTCCGGATCATGTTTGAGTGTTTTTATATCATGTTTCCCTTACACTAAGCCTATCTCAAGTACTTAATTTGTTATATGTATCCATTTTGAGGATGTTCATACTAAATCCCTCTCATGTACTGAATTTAGTGGTGGAGTAGTTGGAAAGAAATCTTTATTTTGAGTATTATTAACTAAAAATCATTGATCTTAGATATAAAGTTCTAAAAAATAGGACCACTCCTCTTGTTAAACTACTATGAATGAATTAAAAATTATGAATAGAAAATATTTGAACCTAAAGTGGTAAATAAAAAAAGAATCTCATTTATTTTTTGCTTAGGTTTTTTGAATAAATTTTGATGAAATATTTTTAAAGGAATGAAAAATGTTATGAAACATACATTTTGATATGAGAATTTTTCTTCATAATATAAATTTCTGTCATGTTAAAGTGTAAATGAGATACACGATATAAAACAAAAATATTATTTTCTTCATTAAATTATAAAATTAAAAATGAAGGATAAATGCACAACATTAAATTCAAAATGGTATAACATGATTGTAAAAAAATTATTAACATAAAAAGAATTTTAAAAACAATAGATCATTCATCTCCAAGAAATATTATTAACATAAAGAATATTTTAAAAAATAAAACATTTTTTAAAAAAAATTAAAATTTTGTAAAAATATTGAAATAAATCTGATAAAAATATTTTTGAATAAAAAATCATGAAAATAAGTGTTTTTTATAAGAAATATAATATTTATATGACCATTGTCATAGTAATTGGTTTTTAGAAAAAAAAAAGACAATTGAAATAGTTTTCAGTGCTTTTAGAGTAGTAAAAATATTATTAATTAATTTTTTCAATGGATAAAATAAAATATATAAATATAAAAGTTATATAAATTGATTTACCAAAATATGTAACTTAATTAATTGATAACTATAATTTTTAATAATTTATTTTTTTACTTATTTGTGACAATATTAATTTAATACTAAAATAACTAAATTATGATGTTTATTCATACAAAATGAATCTCATTTATAATCAAAAAATAAAATTATCTTTTTATTAATATTTTTTTCTCAAAACGTTTTTTGTTAGATGAATTGTAAAAAAAGAGAGTTTTTACATATACTATAAGTTTTATGACATAATTAAGATTTAAATGAAAAGTTTTAAAATTTATAAGAATTTTTTCACAACATAATATGTATTTAAGGAGTTAAAAAATAATCTTTAAATTATAAAAATAATTTCTAAACCTATAGATCAATTTTTAAAAAAACTTAACATTTTATTCAAAAAAATGACTCTTTACTTTGAATAAAATATTACAAGGATGGAATTTTTATATGGTTATGTCTAAATGTCAAATAACCCTATATTATTTTATCAAAAACTAATATACTTCATAATAATAAACATGATTCATATTTTTTATCTTAAAAAAAACTATAACCATTATTTTATTCAATTATATATCTCCCCCTTATCTATATAAACACCCATCCTCCACCTATTTCCCATCACTTTATGAACTTATTCCATTAGAAAATATTTTTCTAAATCCATCTATAAAGTATTTCGGCCCAATTATTAATGACCCAATCTAATAAAAATATCTTCATCTTAATTCTTTAGTCTCAATCCAAAGGAGGTGACTCAAAAAGAATGGTATAGGATTCAGAACCCATGTTTTTAATTTAAATTATAACTTTCCCATTTACACAATCTAAATAATATTTAAAATAAATTAAAAATAATATTACAATTCCAATTAAATATTTTTATAAAAATATAATTTTTATTAGTTTCCCTCATATTATTACACTCTCTTAAAAACATCTCTCACGTGTAGTTCTTTTAAACAACCTTATGGAATGGAGCTGATTTATTTTCAGAATTTTTTATCATGAATTCATTGAAAATAATTATAATGTATAAAAATATTATTAATAACCATATTAATTTATTTTTGATATTTTTTAATGAATAAATGGAAATTATATTAACAGTATTGAAGGTAATTTATTATTGTTAGTTTAAGTGTCTCAAACAAGCTTACCACAGAATATTCTCTCAACTATAACTATTTGACTAAATTATTAAACTCCATCACTTTTTTAATATAATAATAAATAATCCATAACACTTTTAGATATTATAGATCCACTAGATAATGACCCTTGACCATTACCAATATATTAAAGATGATTTTGAATTGTGAATTGTATAATCTCAAAATGATCAATGCAAACAATATTAATTTAATTAATGAATAATAAATAATAATAAATATTTTATACGATATTAAATAAATATAAAAATGTTTTTTTAATAAATTAATTAATAAATATAACTTTACTATTGTTAAAGTTATAGGAGCATCTGAAGTGGTTAGTGACTCGATGTAAGGGTTCTCACCCACTCTTTCACATTGTTATAGTTATGTTTTATGTCAATCTATATCACTATCTCTTCATATTCATTTAATTTATTTTTTTATTTATATAGTCTTTATATATATTTTTTATATATATTATTTAATATTCCATTTATTTTTTCTGTATATTTATGGATCTCTAGTTCTCATTCCAATTTGTTCATTAAATTAAACTGAATAAAGTGATTATTTTTATATGTTATTATTATTCATGTGTCACTATTATAAAGACTAATTTATATCTATTATTTCTAATAATATCCTTATTTTATAATGAAATATTATATTTTTTTGGTAATCTATATGGTTTTATAACATTTAAATATTGTTTTCTCAATTCCTTAAAATATTGATAAAGGGGTTTAATTTAAAAAAAATATTCATCTTTTCATACAATTTTTTCCTTCACATTGATATTTATTTTCATGAACCACTCGTATTTTTTATAATTATGTTCCTTGATTCTTTCATCCCATTTTTATGGGGATCATTTATAATAACTCTATGGTTAATTATTAATGGATTTATTATGTTACCGATTTATTCCTTATTGGTTGATTTATTATTTACTCTTTATGTAGTCTATTTTCATTGTGGAAAACTTATAAATGACATATTATGACAATATATTAGACCATAATTATTAATCCTCCCTATTAATTGGGTAATTGTTTTTAAAATATAAGATATTTATGTGCGGGCCTGATGTTGTTAGCCTCGTCCATAATGTTATGCCTCGACATGATGTTGTTAGATTTTTTCATTAAGATGTATTATCTTAAATATGAACATTAACATATATTTATAATTATATGAATTATGTATGTGAAAAAGTCTTATGATTCTCATTTTTAACATTCTTAGATAATATTTTGTCTCTAATTACATATTTTCATGTACTAGTTGTAATTCTTTTCTTTTATGATTCAGCGTTATGATTATTAACATTTATGGAATCTCACCTATGTTTACTTTGATTTATTATATTTATATAATTTATATTTATCCCCTTAATTTTAAGTATATCTTCAAGAAACCACATATAGATATATGATAACAATGAGATCTAGGAGTAAATTATAATGGTGAAAATAAAGATTGTATATTTTTATAATAAATTAGGGCCAATGTGCCTTTTATTAAGAAAGAAATCCATCTTATTAACTGTTATCATGGGAAACCCTAAAATGAACTAATGTTTTAGTGGAAGATATACATATTATAACATGTACTAAAATACCAAAATCTTAAATTCCTACACATGGACCAAAGACCCAGTGTGATAAGTCTATATCATGCCATGTCACTAGTAATACATCATGTCACCCCCTAGCAATAATATTTAGGATATGAACCTGATCTAAATATTCATCATTACTAACATGAATCATTACATCATGATGAACAGAAACATCATGGAATGGAACACCTTTTATCTATGCTATGGTTGGATGGATAGATGACAGTACTCTTCACACCTATCTATCTTTTTCACTAACCACCTGATGATGTATATATAGTCCTAACTTGCATCACTTATCTATTTCTCTCTATCCTTAGATTAGTTCTAAGTATATATTTTCATATGAAAGTCCACCCCTCCATCTCACATCTGTGGTCTATAGGGATTTAAGGCTAGATTATATGTGTTAACGTTCTAATCTATCTAATTGAGGTTGCCCACTGGATAGTTCCTACCCACGCTACCTTCATAATGTGTCATGCCTTTCATCTGGGATACGCCACTCTACCTTCTTCCCACTAGTGCTGAAATATAGGCCCTTAGGCATTATTACCTTCTACTAATGATGGTATTGATACCTTATAGATAAAATTTCATTGATATCTCAAAGGACCTATGGATTATAGGGAAACTTTTGTGGCCCAAAATCCCAATTTGGGTGAATAGTTTCACTGGTAGATTACAACTACAGTACCTTATAAATTACTAAAAAGTGACTCAAAATTACACCTATATAATTTTTAACTAGGTGTTCTTCAGTTTGGGATCATAGGTGTTTACCACTCGGCTATACCCCCAACTATTGTAGTTCATTTGAATGTGATTTATTATATATCTAATTCACAAACACACTTAACCTCTATAATTCTAGTTATCTATTAAAATCATTTTTTTTATAAGAAGAACCAATTCTTGGTATAGGTTTAATGGGAACCATAAAAGTTAAATTATTAACAAAAACAACTATAAAAAATAAAAAACTAAAATAATCAACATCTAGTAACCAAAATTAAGTACTTTATTAGTATCAATTGATTATATGGACTAGTTTGTTTGAGGTGGGTAAGACTTATGAAGTATAAGGTGAAAGTAGTTAGTTGTAGATCCTCACATATTTGTCTTGAGATTCCTATAATCATAGGCCATTGGAACATATCCCTTTCCATCCATAGAAACCACCCACCACTATTGATCATCTTCAACCAATCTCACAACTGATCAACTCCACACTTTATGAAGGGGCTGACCGAACCAAAACTATACCATAGAATCATGGTAAATCCATCCACAAACATAGTTTCATCAAAAGTATATAATAGAAAAAATCCTTCAAATGAATTAATATCTCTTGAAAAATAGTTTCTGATATAGAAACTCACCTTGCAACATATCCCAACACCTCCATCCCTTAACATCACTCTTTTTAAAGGAAGCACATTGTTGAAGAATGTGACATTCCTAGAGAAAAACTATTTAGTATGTCCTACCACTCAACAAACCTATATGTAGATCAGAATTTAAAAACCATGGAACTTTGTGTGTGTTTCTGAAATGAACCCCATTGATCATTTTTCTAGGTAATTTTGAGTCATCATGAGCCTACTTTCTAAAGGTAGGTGATCACTAGGAATTTACCAGTGACACCACAGAATGTGTATTGGTTAATAGGATGATAAGATGGGATCAATAACCCATTTAAGAAGAAATTGTTTACTATTTATATATGTTATTATCGATTTATTCTATGTTCATGGTTCCTTCCCAAATCGTAGTGTGGTACTGGTTACACATATACGAATTTTCTAATCAAAAACATACATTGATGTGAAGTTATACATCAATCATAGTTTCTCCATCAATGTGGAAATCTGTATATATAAGATGTTTTCTATCTATTCAAACATTCATATATATTATTGTTTCTTTATCATTATCTTATTAATTTGGAGATGTTATAGTTTTAATATATACTGTTGGGAACTCTAGATTTTATCATCCTCTGGGGTGGTGGTGGGTGTTTATAGTGTTGTGATCTGGACCCTAATATGGTCTTCCCAGGTATTCCTCTTAAGGGAATTATAACCCACATAGTTTAATTCCTCTTAATAGGATACGTTATACCATTTGAGTTCATGTGATAAGGACCATCATGATTTCTTTTAAGGTCATGTATTCATGGATGTTTCTAAGCTATTAAAAGTCGCATGGAGAGTAATTTTAGAAAAAATGTTCCTAAATATGGTTGGTATGGGGATTATACATGAGTAACCCTTTTAGTTATATCAGAAAGAATATGTGCTTATGAGGAAGGTTATCTTTTAAGGGATATGTCCCTTTAATAAAGGATTATCCTAGACTATAGTAATATGGAATGAAGAAGAGGGGTATGTTTGACAAGTGATACAGCATGGTGAGGAATGGTCCCATATGGAATATGGAATTGTCCGGATAGGTCATGCAAGGAATATAGCCCATTTATAACAAGTTTCAAAAGGAATATGGTATGGTGAGGATACATTCTTCATAGAGAGAATGACCCAGTGAAGTTATGATTTTGGGTTTTCATAGGTATTACAGCCTAATGGAAGAAAGGATTTATATTTTTTTGGATTTCAACCTGATATAGGTATCCTATATATCTTAATTAACAAGAATATGATAACATATAGTTTTGTTAGAAAAATTAAGACTATATAATTGGATCGTACCAAGAAGTTTCAAATTGTCTGGTAAGTAAATTTTAATGTAGTTTTATTTCATGTAACATGTACATATATTTCAAGAAAAGTGAAAAATAGAGGATTGAATGGGGATTACACACAGGGGTTTCCCATTGGTGATGATATCAATCTTATGTCTTTTAGTATGTGTTTGGAAAGGAATGTCACCCTTTGAAGAATATCCCCTAGGGAATGTAGTCCTTGGACATATTAGTTGGGGCTTACATGTAGGTGTATCATAGGTGTGTATATCACCTACCATTTTATATTCAAATAGAATTATGGTTGGATGAATGTGGCACAAAAATCCATGCAGAGGGAGTAGGGGCATACATATATAAAACATATCTAGTTCTTATACACAACAGGAATAGGTGTTTCTCAAGGCCATTTTACTCTTCCTGGATCATTAATGGATAATTTTAATTAATTAAATAATGGGAACATTATCTCTGATTATACCATGTAAGGATGACTATGGATACATATCTCATTAGGTAGAATAATTCTACCACCATGAAACTTTAATAGTTAAGATGAGAAGATGTTTTTGGGGGAAATCTTGTCAGTATACTCATGATATATACCCTTATTGTCAATGGAATAACCTTTGTTGTTAGAGGAGTCATTAAAAATTGGTCACCTATGTATGAAAATTGGGTGAAGGGACACTCCATCATTGGAATTATGGTGTACATGGTACCATAATGTTGGATAATAAGAATTTGGGTCACCTAGGTGGCCCTAAGTGATGAGGTTCTCTTAGTTGTATGGTCTATGTGAGCCTCAACATAGTAGGGATCTAGGTGAATGGATTACCCCTAGTAATATCTAATTGGATGGAATAACCTTTGTTAGTTCTAGGTGAAATGTATCTCCCACAAGGATTAGGTGAATGTTTTCACCCTAATAGCGGTAGGTCTAGGTGGTCTCCCTATTTTTAAGGATGGATAAATAAGATTTCATTAGTTGTGGTAAGGGTGAAGTGATCACCCAAGTTGAGTTTGGGTGATGTGGTTTCCCTTGTTTGGGAGTAGGGTTTAGATTTTATCCCTAGTATTAAGCTTCCAAAAGGGACACGGTAATGTCTCTCCCTAGTGTAGTTCTCCCTATAGGGTATGATCATGTGGGGATCTATTATTGATTACCATATGGATATTTTATCCTAGTCTATCTGAACTATGGGTGATGTTTCCTTTTACAATGTTTTTATCTTTTTATGATGCAATAACCCCTTCCATTGGTCAAGTATCTTTAGTTTTATGCATTAAAAGGTAAAAATATAGTGAAAGATAGCCCTAATAAAAGGTATATTATATTATGTCTATGTTATTAAAAATGATTCAATGTGGGAACCTAAGATGTCTATTCATAGGAAAATATGAGACTTAGGAATACTATAGCTAATTATTTGAGTCTATTTACCCAAGTGAACAAGGGTGAAGAATTCGAGCATGTTAGTGCCTTTTTCCAAGTGAACTATGGAGAGATTCCCTAGTTACTTATAGTAGAGAATAATAGGATGAGTTAATGAGGTTGAGTTAAGATGAACTAGGAATGAAATTTTGAGCACACAGGTCTAAAAATATGAGTCTTGGGTATGATGATCTAATAAAGATCTTTGATTTATTCATAAAAAAACACTCCACTTAAAAAATACATAAACATTGAATCAAAATAACATTTTGGATCCATGACCAATCACATAACTTCTTGTGAAACAAAATGTGAAATCGACTATATGGATTCCCCATATAATATGTTTCCCATGGATAAAAAATTCCCATAACACCCTTAAAAATGGTATTTATTATTGAAAAACATTTTTCATCAAAAATAATTCAAATACATCATCTACTTCTAGGGGGTTCTCACCAACACATTTCTATAATAAGAAAACTTTTGAGTAATATTTCTCCCTTGATGTGTGAGAAATCATGAAACACATAAAGAAACTTGTTTCTTCTTATATAAGAGTGCAGATAATTTTTTACTCAAACATTTATTATGTTATATAAGTGAGAAAAATATCACGATTTTTTTTATAAAGTGGATGGAACAAATTTTCAGCTGAAAATAGTGGGGATTAAAAAACATGAGGACAAGAAACTTGTAAAAGGAAGAATCCAATAGGGGAACCAGGGAAGGAATTAAGGGGTATATATTCCAAAGACAAACCCAAACCATTATATAATAATCCCATAAATTTAAATATGATCCCTCATCAAACCCCACCACCACCATATAGAGACTTTCAAGACCACATAGAACCCATAACCTATAGAAAGAGAAAAACTTTATGAATATAAAGATGTAAAAAAGATGATACTATTTATTTTAAGAAAATATCAAGTTTTCTTATACTAATTCATGTCATAAAATAGGTTTGTATCCATATTATTTCTCAACACATGATAATGGTTTGATGGTCCCTATTTAAACAAACAAACTAATGTGCACTCTTCTTTATCTTTCTTTCATCTTATTCTATTCTTATCTTCTCTTCATTCCTTCACTATATATCTCTATTTCATTCTCCCAAATTCATACACTGCTCACTATGATATAACCACCTAACCTTACTCCCTCTTTCATTAGAATTTTAATTGTTAATTCAAAGACCAAAACTAACATACAATTTAACTTCTCCTACAATAAAATTAGTTGTTCTATCAATATATCTTTCACAGTCACACTTTTTATGATTTTTGAAACTGAATGAATCAATTTCTTATTGGAAATATTTTCCTCCACTAAGAAGCATAAATAAAAACACTAAAAACTAGGTTTTCAAATACTTCCCAACATGATAAGGTTTTTCACTATGAAATGTATGTCATTTATGAAATGGTTATCAAAAAAATAAATAAATAAAATTTTATTATAGAATAATTATAGTGTTAATAATATCATAATAGTTTAACCTCTAAAATATTTAAAATATATAAAAACACTAATTTATAATGGAAAGAAACATAAAATGTGACTTGATTCTTTAGGACATAATATACTCCCTCATGGTTCTATCCTCTTTCCCACAATAGTAAACTTGAACACATAAAATCATGGCATATTCATTAAATAGTTATCCATATGTCATAAAAGAATACTTTATTAATCATCACATCTAGAACTAAAATCATGACATAAAAAAACTATTGTGATGTGTTTTTTTGTATCTACTCTAATTACCAACTCTATAAAGATGTTTATAGTGTAATATATTCTTTTTTTAGTGTTATTTTACCTCTAAATACTAAAAAACAATAAAATTCAATATTAAACTCAAATTATCATCTAAAAACATTCATACATTGAAATAAACTTCTCATAAATTTAATTACCCAGATTATTATATTTTATAATATGATTAATGTTTTGATAATAATATACAACAGAAAATTCATAAATCATATACATTTTATTTCTCTATTAACCAACACTACCTTTATAAAACACATTAATCTTAGGAAATTTCTACTCTCAAACATTTTTCAAGTCACAAAACTATCTAATTAAAGATTATTTGATAGGTTCCTATATTTTATTCAATATATTTATTGTATTGTAAATAAAATTTAGATTTAATAACATCCTCTCAATAACATCATTCATAAAAATAATGTTTAGAATTTATTTCAATAAATATCCTCACAGTGTTCAATCCTAATACTTATATGATATATATTATTATGGGATAATTATAATTGATCTTGGTTCATATATACATTTTCTCCAAAATCAAGTGTGTAATTTTTTAACATTTCCTCTAATATCTTGATACAATTTTTACATTTCCCATTAGTATATGGGTGATAGATTGTGATGAGATGTAACTTTATAGTTAATAACTATTGAGAACTCCTATAAAATTTTTATATGAAACTTGAATTGTGATTAGAGATTATAGATATACATACACCATAAATACTAACTATTTCATTAATATATATATATATATTAATAAGTGAATAAAGGTAGAAATGATATTAAATTTTGGTCAAATATGGTAACAATGTCATACAGTCATGTGAGCCCCATATAATTTTATAACCCTTTAATGATGTTGGATGTACCACGATGAAATGATTTCAAATATTATATCATTTACATACTAAGACATATAATAGTTTTCTTATTTCATTCTATAACTTTACATGAACATTTACTTACAGATGCATCAAGAGTCTTGATATATAATCAAACATCTTCTAAATTATGTTGTCCCCACAAAAATTCATTTTTATGTTATCTAAGAATATTGGTACTCAAAGGGTATTTTTATAAGGTCAAACTATTGTATTCATCCAGTATTTTTATTTATCTTCATTATCAATGGCACACATAATCTCTTTCCGAACCTCAAGACTCTAACCCTATCAATGTTTAATCTAAAAATATTATATCTTAAACTGATTCAATTTTCGTATGAAAACCAACATCATATCATTATCTTATTTTTGATATTATATGATAATTAGGATTATGAATCAAAATGAGAAATATATGATTTCATTGAATCCTTTATGATCCATTTCACCAACTTTACTAGATCATTTATCAAAATATCATGTTTAATTATCATTAAAGATAAATTTTGATGAACTCCTTTACTCAAGTAATAAACTGCCATTTTCCCTTTTTAAGATGATAATGTATTTTTCAATAATAATCATGTTGATCCAATAATATATTCTACATCATCTATAATACCCTCTACATAAATATATATTTCATACTTTTATGGTCATTATAAATATCATAGCTCCCATAAGAGAGATAACATTGAAATATCATGAAGGTAATGATAATTATATCTCACACTAATTCATGAGTAAGATAATTATACTCATTAATATTAAGTTAACATAACACATGTGATAACTTTATCATTGGGCATCAGGACACAACCAAGATCCTTATTTGAATCATCACTGTAAATATAAAAATATGTACTCTAAAAGGTATTCTTAGCACAAGTTCACTAACTAAATTATTCTTAATTTCTTGAAAACATTCCTTGAACTCCTTGATAAAATAAAATTTAATCCCATTACATGTTATTCTAGTTAATGGGTCATGTAATTAATATTTAGTTTATAAAACCTTCATAATTCCCATCTAATTTAGAAAAAATATAAATCTATTTCACCATAATTTTTTCAAACTAATATTTGATTGACTTAGCTCTTAAATGATTAATAGAAATCCATTTATTAGAAAAACACACACCTAATGAATAATTATTTGGTAATAAAAATAGAATTTTATGATTTCTGATATAACTTACTTCATTATAGAGGGTTCCAAACAACATGCTATCCTTTAGTTTTAGAATGGATAAGAATATAATGTGTAAATATTGTCATAAAAAAGTCATGTTAATCTCTAAAAACGACATTAATTAAATCTATAAATACTATAGGTAAAAAATTTAAACCAATTGACACTACCATGAACCCATAGAACTCATATTTTATTTAAAAAATAATGTTTATCATGTGTTCTTTCCTTACATTCAAATGATAATATTCAAGTATAAGTTCTATATTTGAAATTTATAAACCAATACAAATGAGGTCAAATAAATATTTAGTTCTCAATAAATGATAATTAATCATATTTATTATATTATTAATATTCATGTAATTAATATATAATCTCATTAGAAAATCATTATTCTATACAGACTATACAAGAGTACCTCAAGGTGATATACTAGGCTGAAAGATCACCTTGTGAAAAGATCTTATAATAATTTCTTTAGTTCCTCTATATCAGATTGTTTTGTTTGATAAATTAAATTTGATATGCGTTGAGCTCTATAGATGAGTTTTATGGATAACACCACTTATTAAGATATGTGGTACCTAAGAAACTTCTATAAAAATATATCCACAGACTCTTGTAAATTGGGTACATACACTATATTAATTACTTCCTTTAAATATATTATTTGACCAAAAAATTTATACCTATTATTTTTTAATAACCTCTTAATATCCCTTGAATATGTCAGTGAAAGAATTTTATTATTATATTCACATTTATATACCAATTTATATTGATTTAGAAGGTTAAATATAACCATTTTATCATTATAATCAATATTTGTCTAATAAAATGAGCATTGCTTCGTACCCATAATAGCATAAAAATTTAGTACGGAAAGAACCACCAAATATTTAGTTAATACCATCCCAAAAAATAGTTATAGGGTATTATTTAAATATCATAGTTGGAATAAATGTAGGATATAATTTTTTTATTAATAAATCATCAAATAATGTCTAATTCAATGAACTAATGTACGCTATGAATTTAATATATATAAATGAATACATTGGTCTAGAATGTAATAAGACATGTTCCATTATTAAATGGATAAATATAATAACCATGAATCCATTATTATATTAGTCTATCTTACTTGTTAATAAGGAACATGAATGATTTTATCCTTGAGTATTTGTGGTTGCGGATGTTGACTTCTATCATGGAATATTTTCTCAGGTTTTCATTGAATCATTGATTATTGGTTAAATCCTATATAAGGACCATGTGATAGATACAAAAACAATGGGGGTGAATAAGTGGTTACCGAAACACAAACTCTTGAAAATATTTTTCGTATTACATTACATTTAAATTTATGATTCATAAATGAAACAAAGAAAAGAGATATATAATATACCAAAAATAAGATATTTACAAGGTTCTCACAATATATTTATTGATTGGTTAATCCTTGGTGTACAATTTCTATAATCCTACTATCCAAATTATTATTTTAGTATTAATAAGAATAAATGTTTAGGAGAAAAATGATAATCCAAAACTCTATGTATATGAAATATCAAAATAATCATTAACAATTCAATCATTATTTTACATAATTTTCAAGTACCTACAAATATTTTTTTACTAGTGCAAAATTATCATTTTATTCAAACCTTTCAATATTTATCTCAGGATTAAAAATTAATGTTTTTGTACATATATCCAACATTCTTTAATAGGATTTCATGGGGAAATTTCTCTTTTTTAAGACCATAGACAAATCAAAAAGTAACACCAAACATTATGATTTGATTATTCATAAAAGTATTATTTAATAATATTGAAATATATCAATTATTAAAATATACATTGAGATCTAGAAAGTATACATTATCTTTGACACTATTCTTGAATAATGAATTACATCATGATATAATATTATAAATCTACATTTCCCCATGGAATCTACTAAGAAACATTACGATGTGGCTATAATGTCAATGATGTAATACTAAATTCTAGTTTCCAACGAAGTTCTGAAACCAATAATATTGTATTATAACTTATGTCACCATAGTTTAATCTATAAATACCTTTTAAAATCACTCATCAGTATCCTATCTAGAGTATAACCAGGCCTCAAGCATTCATCCCCATATTCCAGAGGCTATTGAATAGTAGTGAGAGATTAAATAATACATTGGGGAGACTATGCCTTTAGTATCATAAAAATAAATAAAAAGTAAATATCTAAAAACCATACATAATAGATAATAAAAGTACATATAAATTACTAATACAATCATGTTATGTTAAATTGACATAAAAGTTATAAAATTATGCATCCCAACTAATCACCCACTAGCCTGATCACACATACAAGAGTAAATATAGAAATAAGTATAAGTAAGATCTTATAAAACCTAGAGATTACCCTTTATACATCACCAATCCCTATTTTACTAACCCATATCAATTCAAAATTCAACCTTTTCTCATACTTTCATAAAAAATAACATCTATAGACACTAGGGTGCCCATGAAAAGGGTATGCAATACACATTAGTAAGGTTTCACCAAGTTCCCCTAATATTTACAATTATGTGCATGTGTATGAAAGTGGAAATACATGATATAACTAGATGTATATATTCATATTGGTTGGGTCATTGTGTGATAACCAGGCTACAATGAATCCAAAACCAACCTAGATCAGACATCAATGGAAAATAAGTCACATCATGTTACACTTCCTAACCCATACCCTTCGACTTGGGGTAGGGTGTGATACTATTCCAAGACCCCAAACCTCTTACAAAGAGTAAGAAATGTACCAAACCTCAATTTTATAACACCAACACTCAATATTTTATCTCTTACTCAAGGTAGGGTCCTATAACCATATCCTAGACCGGTACCCTCTCACTTAGGGAGGTCCCTTCCAATACCTTCTCACTCAACAGGAGGTCTCGTACAATGCCACACACCACATCACATACCTTTACCCTCATATTTATGGATATTTATCATATCATATCTTTACCACTACCCACTCACTCACGGTACGGTCTCACATACCATCATTTTAAACAAGTAATATTAGAAGGGAGTCTCGATGTCCAACCTCTTACACATGTCGAAACATTCCCATAATGTAAGGTCCCATTATAACACCCAAAAAAATTAAAATCAATTTAAATTTTAATATAGAATATGTTGAATAGATCTTATCACTTGAAACACTGAAAAAAAATGTGATTCATTATTGTGATAAAATAGTACAATTCCATACAAATATTAAAACATTATGACAATAAAATAATAAGACAAAAAAATATGTTACTCAGATATGTTATTATAAATATATATTTTTATGCATTATATATATTTTTTAAATGATTTAAGGGAATATTTTAATATCAATGGATTAGTAAAATTAAAATTTTATAATATAAATAATTAAATTTAATGGTATTTAATAAAGATTGTTTTTGAATGAAATGTTTTTTAATTCAAAGTAATCTTGAATAAAGAATGATTTTGAGAAAATTTACTATTAATATTTACAAGAAAAAATTAACATTCATCCAATAGTTATTACATGGAAATTAATAAGAATAATTCATTTTATGTTTGAAAGTATAGTTCACTAAAAATATACATTTTATGTGTTGTCGATATTTATTTTTAGAGAAAAAAATTTTCGGTAAATGATGATAAATTATTTTATTAATATGAATAATATATTATAAATAATTTAATTTCAAATTGATATAAAATAATAATTATGACAATTAATATTTGAAATTATTTTTCATATAAAAATAGTTTTCATTATATTTTATGTTTCCATTTCAAATTAAAATTACGAAATTTTAAAATGTTAATTTGATAAAATTAGATTAAATTTTTGATTCGGTATAATAATATTGATTTATGATGAATTTTAAGTATTTTTCTAAAAATATTTACTTTAGATGAACAATGAAATGTACCATTTTCACTAATATCATGACTTTCATTTCACCATTACTGTATAAAAATAAATTTAAATTTATGAAAAAAATTTATTAAAAAAAAATTCTTTCAAATGTAAAATTACATATTAAAAAAAATTCTGAACCTATATTTAACATTTTAGAGATTAAGCAATATTTTTCTCTAAAACTGTTTTTAATCCATTATACATATATTATTTTAGCATTATTTTTTATCATTTTAAGAATCTTCATCTGACAAAATATATTTCATATTTGTAATCATATGTTAAAAATTATTAAATAAGGTCTATTTTTTAAATAAAAAATAAATTACTTAGGTAAATATTAGTTACCACATTAAAAGTAAAAACGGTGAAAGGGTTAAATTTAAGGGTAAAAAACCTAAAACGTGTTAAAAAAATGTATAAAATGACATATTTTGGAATTTATAGATGTTAAATTATCCAAAAATCATTATTTTAAAAATTTGATCCACCTTACATGATTAATCTGATTACCATTTCATATTAATAAATTATATTTTACAAAAATTTCATTCTGGTAATTCCTAAAAGTATCCTCCCACCACCCCTTAAAATATTTACTAAAAATTAAAATAGTCACATATATTAGAAATATTTACTACCCAAATAATATTATCACACATTATTGACCTTTATTGACTACATATTTCTCAAATCCTATCTAAATAAAGATGGTTTCTAAGAAGAAACCAAATTTTTCAGTGTAATTATTTTCTCCACATTTATCATTCTTCCATTTCTTCTTCTTATACCTATTCTAAAATATATTTTACACATTATGATATAATTAAATCATTATAATTTTATACTTAATTTTTCTATATTTATGTAATAATTTTTACTTACCATTTCCCTTTCCCTTAGAAAAAAAGCTAAAGTCATGTTACATGCGGACAACTGCCACTGTGAATGAGGTATTTTATTTTTCATCACCGCCTTTAATGGATGATTTAAAAGGATTAATTAATGAATAAATATGATATTTAATACATTATTAATATTTTAAAATGATAAATCAATATATTTCTCCTTTTTTTCTATGAAAAAATATCATCTATGAGTATGTGCAGACTACTGCCTCTATGGACCGAAATATTTCGTTTTTCATCCCCACGCCCACATGGATTATTATAATAATATATTTTATTAATTAAAATTATTTTTATAAAAATATTAAGGTTTTATATATTTTTTAATTTATATTTAACTCTGTATTAACATTCCAATGTTTTTTCGTTAAAACATAATGAAACAAACTCATCATCAATTCCATATTCATGAATCCTAATGAAAATTCTCATGGAATGAAATTAGAAATTCACAAAAAATTATAAGTAATCTATTATATTACCTTTTATATTTTATTGATGGTGAAGTATTTGACAAATAATGGGGATCAATATTGAAATTTTAAATCATGTATAAAACAAATAAAATCACTAACAATTTGATAGTGAAAATTGACTATTAATAAATATTAAATGTATTATAAATGATTATAATTGAATTTTATATATTATAATATATATGAATAAGGTTTATAAATATTTTATTGTAATTGTTTTTATTATATATGATATTAAATACATTTCCTGTAATTTTGGTGTAAAAGGTAACAGTTTTCCATTGACTTAATTTCATTTTATTTTAGTCTCGAACTATCTATCTCAACTGTAATCCTTTATTTTTAACATATGATTCCATTTATCTATATTAAATAATATCTCATATTCTCTATGAAATATAATTCTCTAAATTCATTACATATTCCCTTTATTTATTTTCTTCTTTGTAAAAGTTTACGATATTAAGAATAATTTCCATTCTCTCTAAAAGATTTCTTTATCTTACATGTCTATATTCACTATTAATTTAAAATTTTATTTTATTCTTTTGAAATAAAAATATGCATTATTTAATGTGATTTTTAAATTTATCTATACCACTTTTTAAATGGAATATTTTTCACTTTTTTATGATATATATTTTAATATATTTATTTTTCATTAAAAATTGTTAAAACATTTTCCATTACATATTTTATATTTTATATTCCAATAGAAATTTCCTATGAATAATATTTATGATTTTTCATGGATGAACTATTGTAATATTATTCCAAAATATTTTCTTAAATATTTTTCATTTGAATTTCACTAAAATTGATATTTTCAAAAGTAATTCCTAACTTATTCCCTTTACAATAATATTATGAAATGTTTTCTAGAGAAAATTTTATGTTATGTGTTTATTTTACTCTTAAAATCCAAAATATATAATTCTTATAAAATAATTTTATATGAATCATATTATGAATTTATTTATAGAATAATATTTTTTGGTGATTTAGTTTTTGGTATCAACTCTTTTACTTTTGATATCATGTTATGTGATACCATTATTAAAGGATATGAAACTCATTTTAATTCTATAAGTTTTCATGATATGATTAATGAAATATATCATTTGTCACCTGTATGTATAGATATTTATGGTTGCGTTAAAATATCACCCTCTAATTCATTGGTTAAGGATTTATATCTTATTAGATAATGATGTGTGGGAAATATTGTGTTTTATCATTTATTATGTGTGGACATCATCAGTTTTTTCCCAACTTATTGCATTGGAATGATTGTGTTTTATTATAAATTTAATATTTCTTATACTTATGATTATGCCATAATTATATGATATCCCACTCTCCTCTGTTATTATATTATTATTAAATATTATTATTATATTATTCTTAGATATGTTATAATTTTAATGATTCCATGAAGACCTTTAGTGGGTTTATATTAGAATATCATAATCTTTAATGCTCAAAAAAGTTTAATTATTTCCATTTTGATCCCATGATATTTAAATTAGATAATTTTAACTTATCTATGTTTTTTCTCATATTTATTATCTAACTATTATGATTCATTTATGATTTTTACTTTTTTAGGAAATTTAGGTCACCCCATTCTTATTTTTACATTATTTATTTTATGGAGATGATTATAAATTTTTAGTAGTCTATTGGGGGTCTAATGTGGTTTGATTATTGATAAATTTTAACAAGTATTATAAAATAAATTGTTTATGTAGATGATCATCATAGACATTATACCATATTTTCTTTGGATTATGAGATTATTTGTTATATGTAATGTTCATATTTAGGATATATATTTAAGTTTGGCTTCATTCATCTCACTTGGTATAAAATTGGAAATTAGATATTTTCTTTTTAACATTAGATTTGGGAGTGTAACTCTTGAGTGATTTGGTAGTTGTTAGAGCTGGTATGTAGGATAATACTCTTTATCATTGGACTTAAGAGTGTGGTTTTGGAGAACATCACCCATGAATAATGAAATATATCAAAATTATATGAATTAATTTGAAGATGGAATCCAAATATCCAACCTATTGTATAATAAAAACCACATAATCTATTTTTGGTCCCATGGATAATCATATATCTCTCACGTTATAGGAAGAGATCTTAGGAAGTCATCATAATAGTCAACCTCTTGGAAAAGTGAAACCACATCATCGCTAGGAGGGTACCATGGATAAGCACATATCCATAAAGAAACCCCATGAATAGGTAAACCAATCCAACTTATCAAAAAAACTCTAAATCTATCCCTTGGAGGGTAGCATGTATATCATGTGTATCTCACCCACTCACAACCTTGGTTCTAGTCACTCAAGATCTAGAATCATGTACCGAATCATGTCATGTAATTCATTAAGCCCCATAGGCTACTCTAAATACACCATTACCTATCACACAAGGTATGACACACTGAACCCATCACTATTTATTTCTCACTTATGAAGGTATCCACTATAATCTATAAAACCACCTACCAAAATTTTAGTTATCAATTCCCAAGGACCATGCAAAACCAACCCCACTCAAAACCCCCTTCCAACTCATTTCCAAGACATAAAAACATATATCCCACAACATATTCCATAGTACCATCCCAAAACTCCTCTAAAATATTTATTACAGCCATATTCTAAATGAAACCCTCCATGAAACATTGTATCATGACAATGAGGAAATATCCAACCCATAACACAAACCAAGACTCAAATATTCCTTTATGAGGGTATTCCCAATCATAAGTGAGACATATATCCATATCACACATTAAACATAGGCCTAAGACTCTCATGTCTACCCAAAAAACCCCTTGTAAATTTACCTAGTCTATCTATATCTGATTTCAAGCCTAAATAACTATCCATATCCCCTTATAAACCCGAATAACATCCTTTCCCCCTGGGAGGCATATTCACCTTGAAATTCAATTCCTCTCAACATGTATCAAAGAATATACACTAAATATAAGAGGCTCGATTACCTCTTATATCGTTACTTATACACCCTTGGTCTTTATCCTTATTACTCAATCATAGATTATAATATAGAAACTCATAACCATTTATAAATATTCAGGCGAATTTTTTTTATAGGGACAACAAATCTTCATATATTAGTTTCCATCTTCATCCATAAATTACACCAATATATAATATCATACCAATGTCCACAAAACATTATTTTCACCTATGAATAAATTACCATCACATGAAATTCAATTGTGAACAAATTACATGCCAAAAATTGAAAAAAACCTAGAAAAATCACCAAGAGGCATACCTATTATCAAACCGTGAGGAACAAATGACATCTCCCCTCATTCCGTTTCCAAAAAACACCACAATATGAATCCTCATCATGTCATGATAATTTCACCACAATCCTATGGAATCATTATCAAATATTTTCCCAAATCATCTAAAATTTGAATGAAACAATGGGTAATAATAATAGAATGGGTCAGAGGAAAAAACATACACATTTTCACCAAGAATATCCCTCATGAAGGGGGATTGAAGATAAGAAAAAAAAAGTTTGAGGATATGGATGAATTTAGCTTCCACATTTTTTCATTCCCACATAAATATGAGAGGCTATAACAAAATAGGATTAACAAAAATTGTTATTATATCATTTTAGATGAATATTTATCACATTCTAAAAATACATGACTGAGGACCATAATAGTTTAGTTTCTTTAGAAACCTAGAACAAATTATTATAACATTGTGAAATATCTTTAATGTTTCTCACAAAGAACTTCCCATTTAGTGCTTCTACTAAAAACATTTCTTCATAACCGAGGGAAAGGAAATATAAGAAAATTTTGAGCTATGTCCTCAGTAAACATAAACAAAAGAGGTATATAAGCATAAAAAGAGAATAATGGTGTGACAATATGAGAATAGAATTTGAATATAATAACCTATATATTTCAAATATTATACATGAGTCAATACATAAATATTGGTAGTAAAAAATACATGAATCATAAGGGAATCAAGAGAATAATCAATGAAAGAATAACATATGAATAAAAAATAGAATTTTTGGCAGACACATAAATATGTAAATTGATTTCCATAGTATTCAAGGAATCACTAGAAAAGAAATCTATGTAGTATGGGTTCACTCCCCATACCATATTTCTATCCCTCGTTCACTCCCAAGACCATTTTATTAGTCAAGGTTCATTCCTAGAACCATCTTAGAGGACAATGTCTATTACTAAATTGAGTTCACTTCCCTTTCTAACCATTCCTATCTCATGAGATATAAATCACTACCCAATTAATCGGAGGGAGATATAGTTCCAACCCATCTCATAATGAAACTAAACATATGTGTACCCCTAGATAAAAAACAATCATCATATCATAACCCATTTAATTAAATGGTTTTTATAAACATGTAATCATTTCATAACCTTGGGAAAATAGATAGGTGTTATAATCATTTAATCAAACCATAACCCATGAAAATAATCAAGAATTATAAACATATAAACCATAATAGAGAAATGTGTATCATAAACATATAACCCATGAAATAGAATAGGTGTTCATAAATATCATGTCATCAAAACATAAACAATTTAGAGAAAGAATATAAATGAAACTTACGTATAATTTCTTCATAAAGGCATGGGAAACACCAACAAATTTTATCTTAGATAGAAAATAATATTGAAATATCCTTTAAAAACATTTTTTAGGAAAATATTATTTCTTATTGGAAAAATTCTGTTTAAAACATAAATCCCATTGAAAACTATTTTCTATGAAAAAAACATGAAAACATATCATGGAAGCTAGAAAAATATTTTGATTGAAAACATATAAAAGAATATTTAAAAAAATGAAAACCATTTTACTTAGAAAAATAATCCTGAAATAATTTTGAAAATAATTTCTTTGAAAATATATAATAAAATATTTAAGACCTTTTTTAAAACTATTTCTTTGAAAACATATAAAGAAAACATGAAAATATATTTGAAAACCATCTCTTTGAAAATAAAGATTAAAAAAATTTAGAAAAACTTTTTTACTTAAAAATAATTTTAATTATTATAAAATAATCTTCAAAATTTTTGAAATCAAAATATTGAAAAATAAATTCCTAAAAACATTTAATGGAATATTTAAAAATCATTTCAAATAATTTTTAAACATAAAAAAAATAGAATTTTTCTTTGAAAACAAATTTAAAAATAATGATTGTCCAGAATATTAGGAAAAAATTTTTTTCATAAATATTAATCTTTTAAACTTACTAAGTAATATTTAAATTAATTTCATGACAATGGATAAATCCATGGATGATGAATATTGATTTTTCCCTTACAAAGTTTAGAAAAGTTTCTTAATCATAAATGACAAAAAGATTCATTTAAAAACCCCTTTTTAAAGTAATTCATTGGTAAAAATATAGTTTAAAGATATTAGGATACTATTAGAACATTTTTAATAATATTTTTAAGAATCGTGGTTTTGAATGGACACAGATTTCCGAATGAAGAGAGAGAGAAAAATTCTTAAAAAATATTAATTGTCTTAAGTACCAAAGAGTGGGAAAATGGTACTAAAACTGTAATATATCATGACTAACTAAAGGATAATAATATTCATGAGTTTTATTGAAATATTTATCCTATGTTTTCATCAATTAAATCATATTCATAAACAATCTCGATAAATGATGAGATTGTTTCAATAAACTCTTATCAATCGGTAACTTTGAATCATACATACCATGTTAGAAAATGGCATTAAATAAAGCTTAAATATCGTGAAAATAAGGATATTACTATGATAAAATGTCAATGGGAAATGTATAAACCTCATAGAAGAATATAGGTGTATAACATGGCATGTATCTCAATGAAAGAAAATTGATCAAAAATTACGTTACCGATTTGGTAACTTTTGGAACATAAACCCGATGAAGGAAATGTCATCAAATGGTTATGTAAATACCAATAAATTTAATTATAATAATAATATAATACATAAATGTGTATGATACATACCATATATAATAAATATGAGGTGAATATGTCTTGGGTCTCATGGAAAATAAAAGTTAGACAAGAAAACCATGACTTAAATTCTTGACTTTCTTTGTACAAGTTCAAACCTCATGTTTAATTAATATAAGTTTATTTTAAATACAAAAAATTACCATATTATTATATATAATACCATATATTAATTTTATGACATCATATTACCCATTTATTAACAACTCCATTTTAATGATATATTTTTATTAATGTCTAATTTGTTGTTCCTATATGTTTTGGATTGTTATTCTTGATCCTCTTACTTAGATAATGATTTAAATAATTCTAAAGTATAAATCATGATATATGTATCATATATATTAATATTATATTTTTTATAATAATCTATAAAATATAAAAAAAATAAATGGAATACACCATTCATGGAGACAGTGGGTCGTACGTACACATGAAATTTTTTCCATTTTATTTTTGTATTGAAAGAAAGAAATATAATATAATATATGTATATATATATATTTATTTATTTAACATCATTAAAGTATTATTATTATGTAATATATATCATATAATTTAACTAAACCAATCCTTAATAAGTTCCATGTATTGTTTGAACAAATCACATCACTTTGGGGATATGGTACTCTACAGGTCCATAAACGAGGTTATCATATTTACACAAAATGGAAAACAGAAAGTTATGTTTTATATAATAATTCAAAAAGAATAAATACATAATAAATATCAAATATATTATATAAAAATATATTTTCTATCATATTTCCTAAGCATGATAGGTTGTAAACAAAAAACGAACAACATTGTTTCTTTATACAGTAGTTCACCATACACAAGAATGGTGGGGTCTTTACCCATTAGATGAAAGTGTGTGTAAGTGTAGGTAAATAACATATATTAAAAACATATAGGTATATTTAGGATAAAAATGATATTATATAATCATGGAATAATATGTTTTTATGGGTGTATATTGAAAATAAAATAAAGGAGCTTGAGGAAGGATGTTGCCTCTTCAATAGGAACTGATCTTAGTTTCCACCAAAGGGATTCCTTGGATGGATTTCTACCTAAATAGAGGATTATAGGAATAATTTAGTGATTTTGGGAGATTATTTGATAATATATTTTGTGATATAATGGTATTTAGGGGTGTGAATAAGTGGGAGGGATGAGTGAATTTTTATAGAGAAGGAGTGACATTCTGGGAAATTTTTGGGAAGGGGATTTCACCCTCGTTTTTCCCATGTCAAGTGGATCCAATAATAGTCCAAATTAAATACAAGGGATTATAGTGTATAAATATTTCCAAAAAATGTATTTTGGATAAGATTCCAGGTCATATTTCCCTTAATATTAAGTTTTAGTCTTTTATTAAGATAAGTTTTCTCTTAATTATTGTGATTAATTTTAATCACATTCTCTAATAGTTTTCGTAAAAATATAAGTTGACATTATTATACATTATAAATTATTCATACTCTAAATATTGAATAAATTATTCCAAATTATATTAAAATAATTTGTATAAATTAATTAGAAATTAATCTCATAGACAAATCATGATAGTGAAGTTTTTTGATTAAAAAATGTTTAAAATTTTGGGATGTTTTATATCTAATTTCATTGTAAATTTGTTTTTAATGACATAAATTGGATAAATATATTTATAATTTATCTAATTAAACTTTAAAAAATTAATATATAATATTACAATATAAAAAAGTTAAATGAAAAAGTTATTTTGAATTAAAATTTTTTATTTTTAATTATTCAACAAAAAAATGAAACTTCTCAGAAAAATACCAAAAAATTTCACAAAAGAAATTTGTATATTAAACATCAAAAAATTAATTTTATTTTGTTAAAAATAAATTATAAATGTTTCAAAAATAATTTTTGAAATGGGTTCCCCATTAAAAGGTGGTAAAATTACCTTTTAGAAAAATACATCTTTTTATTCATAAAATTAGATTTATTCTTATCTTATGTCGGTCCAATATATTTGATGAGAATAAAAAAAATTGATTAAATATATAACAAAAAAAATTATTTAAAGCAATAATAAAGTGTTTTTTTAATTTATTGATATAAAATTTTGTCTGTAAATAGAAAAATAGTTTTTTTAGAAAAGTAATTTCTTTATTTTCAAATAGTTCTTCCGTTCACTTATACTAATTTATTAACAAAAATATTAATTTTATATTTTTTGTAAATCATATTTTCATAATTTATTTAATACTATTTATAACTATCATTCAAATGGCTAGCTGATTTTTATAATAATATTTCAATAATCACATTAATAGTAATGTATTTCAGAAAAAACTCATCCTTCTGTTTAATAAAATATATCTAAAGGGACTTTATATTATGGGTAATATAAGAAAAACATATCATTTCATGTATCTTAAGGTAATGAAATTTTTTCATGTAGGTAAATATTAACTTCTTGTTATGTAATACACAATACAAACATAGTCATTTTATATAAAAATTATATTTAGTGTTACATGAAATGAAAAATATCAAAAATATTAAATTAATTTAAAAAATTACTAAACATATGGAAGTTAAATTCTACCCCCATTAAAATTAATTTATGACTCAAAATTAATCTTGGACATCAATGGTCTAATACTTGAATGTTTCTTTCATGAAAACTGACATCATAAAAATGAATACTAAAAGTTAATTTAAAAAGGGAATGTTGGAAACATGATGGTTACCTAAAGTAACTCACAACTTGGTTTCCACATGGGAGAACATAGGTGTAAATTGGAAACATATACATGGAAGATAAATATAACTACTAAGGTATAATAGAGAGTAATGAAAAAACATGGTTAGGATAAAGTTAAAAATCAAAATTCCACAACCCCAAGAGGCTTTAAAAAGGTCATTGATGTCATCAGAAATGATGTTAACTTGAAAAAATTTAATTTCAAGACCCTTTTTCCTAAATTTGAAGAATATTAATAATAATATATATTTACATGATTTTAGAAAAACCTAAACCTTTGTTTTTAATTGATCAATTTCCACTTTATCTCTTATTACAAGAAATGAAGGTGAATTTTTCATACCTAAATCATCAACAGATTATGATATCCAAATATATATATAAGGAAAACTCATTCCATTGGTCTATAGTTAACCTCACAACACTATGGTTAGAGCATTTTTTCCTATATGAATAAATACTCATTTTGAATTAAATACATTAATCTCTAAAAAATCATCTAAAGTTTAACTTAAACCATTCCATAAATGGTAAACCTTATAAAACTTCTTAAGGATATAAATCCAAAACTTTATACATAAGTTAACTAAATCATATTAGAATTGATCCCCAAATATCATATGGTATCTCTTGGTTGTCGTATACCAAACATGTTAATACATTCATCATCTATTCTCTTTAAACCTAGTAATAACCTAAATGACCAAAAATAATTATTTAATATATGCATGTTACTTTATTCCAATATTTTTTTTATATGTTCCTTAAATCAAAAATATTTATATAATTGATCAATGATAGCCTAATCCACGTGTCCAAAAATACTTAATCAGATCCAATGTAATCACTGCCTTCCAATTTACTTATTCATATCCATCATATATTTATCCAAACATCATTATATTAACATAAGGAACATAATGAGGGTCATATTCCCTTATTAAAATTGTCACCTTTCTAGTAAATCACTTTTCTAGTACATCAGAACCATTCAACATATTCTTGTAAATCCTTAGTGAGAAACATATACTGAACAATAATTTTATATTTCACAATTCATAATTCTTGAATACAAATACATAAACACTGTGATTATTATATTTTACCATTAATCCATTAACAAGGCTACCTTATCCCATTATATAATACCTATTTCCTTTCACATTTAATGGTTGGCCTCATCATCATCAACAATATAACCAATACTTGTACCACCTTGATTATTCCCTTTGAGATTGTTCCACTTAGGGAATAATTTTTCATAATACCCTTTAATTACCCTTTTAATACAATAATTGTTGATAATACCTTATGAAGGCCGATATTTCCATCCATTTATTTAACTGAGATTTTCATTTTCCATTTACAGTTACATTCATTGTGTTTTTCTTTTCCACAGTCTAAACATCTACATATTCCATTGAGACATTCACTTGGGTGTTTCTTCCAACATTATTTTCATTTAGGAAACTGAAACATCCTTTTTTCAAGGTCTCCATTACCATAATTCATGGAAAAATATTTCATTCTTGAGTTTGAGAGTTGATTAAGGTACATATTGTTAATCAAGATTCATGAAATATAATTAGGCATGATCACAACATCCATCACTCCAATTATCATCTCATTTGCCTTATCATCATTTAATTTTTCATCACATTCAATAATATCTTAGTTCCTTTTGGTTCCCTATATTTAGTAAAACCATAAATCATATTGTCAGAATCATTTATCATATCAAAAATCCTCATAATAAAGAGAAATCACTTATAGGATGTCAAAACCATGACACGTACTTCATTAATCTATGACATCATAGGTTTATCCTAGGTTATTCAAAGTAACCTTTTACTAAAATACTTAATTATTTTTTATAACGAGTTTGTAAAATTCTAAAGCATATACCCTATGATTGTTTAACCTGGTGAGTAGCAAGTCATGTTCTCATGCACTAGTTTATGATTGAGACTATATCAATATGGTGTTTTTGGGTTACCCATATGTTAATATGTTCCAAAAATACATCCACTTGTGTTTTGTAGAAAAAAATATTTATTTATGGGAAACCACTCACTCTATCCTTAAGAAAAATTCGAGGAAATTTTCCTAAACATTAACACTTCCATATAATTATCCTTAGTGAAATACCTATAAAAATCCTTAGAAATATCCCTAGGGGTCTCAATAAATTTCTATTTTCCTATTATCTAAAGGTTGACTAAACGATTACTTTGGAACTAACTATGGAAACCTAGGATTTACATATCTTGATATTACATCATTTTAAATGAATATTCAGCACATTAAAAAACATATGTTTGTCAACCATAATAGTTTAGTGTCTTTAGAAACAAGGATAATTTGGTGAAATATCTTCAATTTTTATTACAATGACTTTCCCCTTTAGTAATTATACTTAAAACCATTCTTTATAACCTAGGGAAAGGAATCATAATAAAGGGTCAAGCTCAGATGCTCAGTAAGGGTAAACAAATGAGATAATTATCCGTAACATGATAATAATGGTATGTGAACATTAGAATAACATTTCAATATCATACCACGCATATCAAATATCATATAAATGAGTAATGTCAAAAATATTTGGAGTTCATAAGACAAGAATCATAAAGGAATCAAGAGTACAAGACATGAAAGAATAACTTGGGAATAAGACATTGAGTTTGTGTCAAACACGTAAGCATATAAAACTATTTCCATATTAGTAAAGGCATAGCTTCAAAGGACATCATAGTAGTTTGGGTTCACTACCTATACCATCTTGGTAGTCATGGTTCACTTTGATGACCATCTGAGAAGTAAAGGTCCACTCCCAATACCAAATAAGTAAAAAACGTCCTTTACAAACCAATTTCACTCCTTGTTCCATCCATGTCTATCCCGTGAGATACAAATATTTACCCAATGCATTTGAAGAAGATATAGGTCCCACCCATCTCATAATTAAATCATACATATGTTTTCCCTTAGATCATAAATATTCATCATATCATAACCCTTGAAATAAAATGGGTATTGTAAACATGTTATCATATCATAATCCGTAAAAAAGAGATAGGTTTCATAACCACATAATCAAAAAATAATCCATGAAAATAAGTGTGTTTTCTAAACATATAACTCATGAATTAGAATCGAGTTTAATTAACATATAACCCATGAAAGAGAAATAAATTTCATAAACATCTGTCCACTTAAACATAAACTATTGAGATAAATAATATAAATGTAACATTTGGATCATTTTCTTATAAAGGAATGAGTGACCCCAATTGAATTCATCTTATATGGAAAGTAATTTTTAAATATATTTTAAAAAAAATTCTTGAGGAAAATATCCTTTCTTCTTTTGAAAATTATTTTTAAATTATAAAACCTTCTGAAATCCACTTGCCTTGAAAATAAACATGAAACTTACAAAGAATGCTAAAAAAATTTCATTTAAAACATATAAAACAATATTGAAAAAATATGAAAACCCTTTTCCTTGAAAAAATAATCTTGAAATAATTTTGAAACCCATTTATTTTAAAACTTTTAAAGGATTCCTGAAAACGTTTTTTAAACCATTATTTTGAAAATTTATAATGGAAGCATGAAATTTTTTTAAAATAATTCCATTCCTAATGAATCATGAGAAACTATTTAAAAACATTTTTCATTGAAAATATTTGAAACATATAAAATAATAATTTTAATAATTTTTTTTAAAATAAATTTATGAATACATTTAGAGGAATATTTGATAATAATTTAAAACTCTTTTTAAACATAAAACATTTTTTTAAAAACATTTTTCATTGAAAATAACTTTAAAAATGAATGTACAGAATATTTGGAAAAAATTTCTAAAAAATTTATCCTTTAAAAATTCAATTTAATATTCAAATGGATGATGGTCTTGATGGTGGATAAATCCATACATAATTAATATTCCCTTATTTCCATAAAAATTTTAGAATTGTTACTCAATTAGAAAATGACCAGATGATTCCTTTTAAAAACTCTTTTGACTAAAATTTAAAAAATAGATAAATATGTATTTTAAATATAATAGTATAATGTTAAAAAAATTGAAATATTTTTAGAAAATATGATTATGAAAGAATACATTTTTTTAACTGAAGAGAGAGATAAAGTTTTACATTCTTAAAAACACTTTCTTAATTATCTTAAGCACTAAAGAGTGAAAAAATGGTACTAAAACATGAATATATTGTGAATAACTATAGAATTTTAAAATTAATTATTTTTATATAAATATTTATTTTAATATGTCATCAATGAAATCATATCATAAAAAATCCTGATAAATGATGATATTGTTTTAATAAACTCTCACCACTTGGTAAAATGGAAACATACTCTTTATATAAAAATGAAATTACCTGAAGAAAAAAATCTTTAAAATAATGAAATTAATTATATAAAAATTAAAATGGTATTTTATGTATATCATATACTAATATAGGTTCATAATATTGAATGTGTATCAAAGAAGGCAAATTGAGAAAAAATTACTTTACCAATTTGGTAACTTTTTGAACATAACCCCCATGAAAGAAAATTCATCAAATGGATAGGTAAATAAATATAAATATATTTATAAAAATATTATAATACATACATGGGATATATACACACTACATAAAAGAAATAAGAGGTGAACATGTGTTTTTTCTCTTGGAAAATAAAAGTGGGATGAGAAAACCCTTACCTTTAGTGTAAAATTTCTTCATACAAGTTCAAACCTCCTGTATAATAAATATAATTTTATTTTTAATCAACCAAATAACCATATTATTATATATATAATACCATATATCATATGTTAATGACTTTATATTACCCATTTATTAAAAACTCCATTTTATTGTTACATTTCACGTAATATCTATTTTGTTTTCTATATATGTTTTGGCTTATTATTCTTTATTATCTTACTAAGACAATAATTTAATTATTTAAAGAATATAAATTATGATATAAATATCATATATAATATTTATATATGTATTTAGAATAATTTTTAAAATATATAAATATGAAATGGAATACACTGTTTATTGAGACGGTAGGTCGTATGTACGGATGAACGTTGTTTCC
The DNA here is from genome assembly GCA_963277665.1 of Viscum album. Lineage (NCBI taxonomy): Eukaryota > Viridiplantae > Streptophyta > Magnoliopsida > Santalales > Viscaceae > Viscum > Viscum album. The sequence continues at coordinate 1,344,888,513 of OY728156.1, forward strand.
ATATTATTATCGTATTGAATGAGAAAAAACAAGTGATATATAAATATATATATGATATCATTAAATTTTAATTTTTATTTAATATATATAATATAATTTCATTAAACAAATCCTTAATACATTCCATGTAGATTGTAAACGAATCACATTGTTTTAAGGAGAAAGTAGTCAACATGTCCAAAAACGAAGTTATCATATTTATAAAATATAAAAATCATGAGGGTGTATTTGATATAAAAATTAAAAATCATAAATAAATCATAAATATTATATATATCTTATTAAAATATAGTTTTCATCATAATTACCAAACATGATAGGTGGTAAAGTAAAAACAAATGACATCATTTTGTGAGGTTGTAGTTGGTCGTACATAAGAACGGTAAGTTCATTACCTATTAGATAGAAGTATGTGTAAGTGTGGGTATAAACCATAGAATAAATATATATAAGTATATTTAGGATAATTTGGTTAATATATAATTACGTAATAAGAATATTTGTTGGGTTGGATAATGAAAATAAAACAAAGGAGCATGCGGAAGGATTTTACCTCTTCTTTTGGAGACTCCTTTATGTTATGAAAAAAGGGAATTCCATGGTTGGATTTATACCCAAAGTGAGTATTATATTATATAGGGAGTGATTTTGGGAGATTATTTGAGAATATTTCCGGTGTTATATAGGTCATGAGAGGTGTGAATAAGTGGGAGGGGTGAGTACCTTTTTATGGGGGAGGAGGGGTGGTATTCTTATAAATTTTTTGAAAGGGAATTCAGCGCACGTTATTCCCATGTAAATTGGTTCCAATAATTTTAAATATTATATAAATGGTATTATAGGGTCTAAATATGGACATCCAATGGATTTTTAGAATTTTTTAGGTCATTTGGTCCCTTAAGATTATGGTTTAGTACTTTATTAACCATATCTTTCTCTATATCATTGTAATTATTTTTTATCACTTTCAGAGATATTATTGATAAAAAATAAGAGGAAACTATTATAAATTATTTATTATTATTATCCAAAAATATTTAATTCATTTTTAAAAATTCCAATCATAATATTGGGATAAATTATTTTAAAATTAGACCAGCAGTCATGTCCCAATAGTGGGGTTTTTAACGGAAAATGTTTAAAAGTTTGGGATGTTTTTATATAAAATTTCAATGTGAAATTAGTCCCAATTATATTAATTTTATAAATTTATATATAATTTGTTTAATTAATAATTAATTAAAAATTATAATCTGATTTAATAATATAAATAAAATAGATGGAAAAGTAGTTTTGAATTAAAATTCAGTATTTGTCATTATTCATCAAAAAATTAAAACTTCTCATAAAAATAATAAAAATCAACCCAACGTAAATTTTGATATTCCTATTTCAAAAATTAAAATTATTTTTTAAAATTAAAATTTTAAATATGTCAAAAATTAAATTTTAAATGTGTTCAACATTAAAAGGTGGTAAAATTAATTTGTAGATAAATACATCTTTTTATTCATAAAGTGGGATTTATTATTATCTTATACCTATAAAATATGTTGTATGAGCATAAAAAATACTTATTAAATATATAATACATATATTTTATTTAAAACAATAATCAATATTGTTTTGTTTAATTTATTGAGATAAAATTTTGTTTATGGAAAGGGAAATAGTTTTCTTTGAAAAGTAATTTCTTTATTTTAAAATACTTCCTAAATTCACATATATTAATTGATAACCAAAATTTAATTTTATATATATGTTTAAATAAAATTTTCATGATTTTTATAATCCTATTCGTAACTTTTATTCAAATGTATTGGTGGTATCTAAAATAATATTTTAATATTATTATTAAAAGTATATAGTAGTTTGGTAAAAACTCAATCTTGCATGTAACACAAGCTACCGAAGGGACAAGGTATTGTGTGTAATTCAAGGAAAACATAGTTTTTTTCTAAGACAATATAATATAATTGTTTCATTTAGTGAAATATTATCTAGTTGTTTTATATAACGCAAGATAAACTTAAAATTTTTATATAAAAATCTATATTAGTTGTTGCGTTATATGAAAAATATCAAAAAGATTAAATTAATTAAAATATATATATATGAAAAAATCATAGGGTGTTATAGAGGGTCTAACAGTGAAATAAAAATTCCACCCCTATTATAAAACATGGAAAATTGGAATGTCATGGAGTGGCCATAAGAATCAGGGAGTTTCACCCCTTTCACATCCTCCTATCATGGTGCCACCCAAAAACTCATGGTACGAGAATACCAATAAGTGAATTTATCATGTAATGTCCCCAATTGTCATGAAATGTAACCCTATCTAAGTTATAACAAAAATACAAGTCCCAATACTTCATGTGGTGGCCTTATCCCCTCACAATGTGGCCTCCTCTACCATGATCCATCCATAATACAAATCCATCATTACATGACTCAAGGGGTCAAAGTATGTTCAGCTTCCTCATGTAAAATATTTTAAAGGAATACGTGAGGGTTCTATGGTGATGATTGAGGGTTCCCATCATGATGTGGAATATTCTTACAATAAATTATTTCTCATAACCCTTGCATATAGACCCCAAGCTCCAATAATATAAATTTCTCACCCAAAATCATAACACACAATAAAAATACTAGTTTTGCTGTATAAATTTATCCATAACTAAATTCAAATTATGATTCCACTTCTTGGATATAGAATTCCCTAAATAAACCCCTCATCATTGTGTGACCCTCACCTATCAATGAATGACAAGACACTTTTAGTAGAAATCCATTATAGGTTCATATTGATCCTACTCCAACACTAAATAAAAAACTTAATACATATCCCAAACCTTCAATCACATCTAAAAACACTGCTAATATATTCATAAACTCTCAAAACCCCAAACCAAATTCCACTTCAAAAAAAATCCCTTCTATTTGAATAAAAGTGAAAATTTACCCTAAAAATGACTACTGAATTTTTAAGTCATTAACAAGACCCATGATATGAATTATTTTCCTCAATAAAAACTTAGGAATATCTCTCAACTTTAAATCCATTAATCACATTTTTATATCTCTCCTCATTCAGGATACCCAACTGAGTTTTATGTGTTTCTTCCATTCACAACGTAAGATCGAAGTCACGAATTCTTCAACAAACATTCCAACTAGTTCCTCAAAACACATCCAAAATATGTGATACAATGTACCTAATGAAGATTATACATCATTACACATAATTATAAAAAGAAACATCAGTCAGTCCTCTTAGAGAAACGTTTTCTTAAAAATTATCAACCTTACTTTCCAACCTTTCATCACATTTCATAATCAAAATTCCTTAACTCTAGAATGAGTCATGGGATCATCTAAATACTCACACTATTATATGAACCAAATAATCAATGTTGTTACCTGATTAGATCCAAAACTAACCAATTCCATCCTCGCACACTCCACGTGAGCATTAACATACCCCCAGATTTGTCACACTCTTTGATCACAGAAAATTAAATCCTATGATTGATACTAAAACACATATTATGTATAATTCTATATATTAACCCTTAAATATAATATTCTCTAATGAAATAGAAAAAAAATTGATCTATATTCCCACAAATATCTTGGTTCCATCTTACTCATCCAATATCTAGTTCTACCACAATTATGGTCTTCTAACATGAGGTTCATACATCAACGACTGATAAATTCTATCCAATTCCAATTTTATTGACCAAAAATTACTATCTCACTCAAAAATAAGTGCTAAATAAAAAATAAGTCATAAAAAATTCTTTACTTATCAAGAATACAATACTCAACACATATAAAAATTCACCCAAAATAAAGACACACCCTCAAAAATCTAATGTTATGCTCCCCACCATATGGATTCCCTTACCATAATTCCATATCACTGAACCAAATAGGTCCCAAAATCACTCATGTTTCACTCCTTTTGAGCCAAGCTCATCACATTCTAGGAAACTTTTGATGTTTAATGTTAACGAACCCATGCTCTTATGTTTCTTAAATCCATGGTCATATAACTGAACTGATTCTCTAGTACCCATTATTGAAACAATACTTTCCCTCATGTGTCTCACTGATCACCTCTCTCTAAGGGAGATACATTAACAAAGGCCCATTAAATTCTTATATCTCACATCTGATAAGTTATTTCTAAGGACTATTCATCATTACATTATCACTCCACCACTTAGGTTCCCTTATAAGATAAAAATTCTTAACATTCCACACTCTACCCACTCCCTTATCCATAAACCAAAAGGGGAATCACATGTAACAAGTTCACAATTTCCCTCACACATCATGTATTTTCCCTAAAAATTCATTCTAACCATCACTCTTATACTTTAAGGGAGATTGAATTATAAGAGAACCCTCTAATGGGTTTATACCCACCATCCATATTCATCTCATAAGATCCAAAATTAGTACACACTCCCATATCACCCAATTACATAGCCTAACTCATCCTCCAATGAGTTCTGTCCCATAAAACATAAACTCATGCAATTTAAAAACTCATCATCATTACCTCACATGTTAATGCACAATCCTAGGTACTTTCTCTGTGATTCCTTTACAACAATCCTAAGGCATCTCAATCATTCCATGATCTACCACACCATCACAAGCCACTCGAGCATCACTATAAAACACAAAAATAATAGTATAACTATTCTTTACACATCCTAAACCCAATCTATTAAGATTATGATCCAATAAACCATTGAAAATCACACAAAAAATTAATAGTCCTTGCTATCTAATAGATCTTACCCTTTGAAGTCAACCTCAATACCAAAATTAGTCTAAGTTTATCGCATCACAAAACCTGGGAATTCTATTTTCCATTATCAACCCTATCAATAGTCTTTGGATCCTAAAGGAAATTCACTTATAACACCCATATAATTTGAATTATATTGTTTTCATTAACACATAATGTGTTAAAAATATTGTTTTATAAGAAAGAGAGAACCAACACAAATACGGATAAGTTATATAACTAATAAAAAATAGTTGAAGAATTGGTGGGTAAAATAGATATAAACAATTTATTTAATATTTATTGAAATAAAATAAATGTCCTTATTAAAGCTAAAGAATTATTAAATTAAATTAGTGTAGCAAAATAACTTATAATACTAATTTATGCTTTAAAATATAAACTTTTTATAAATTAATTTTTTATATGGTATATTTAAGAAATTAAATATATTATAGATAAAATATATGTTTTATATGGGTAATATATTAACACCTATTTGATTAGTAATTTTTAGGAAATAATGAAAGGAATAGTTAATATTTTATAATTTTATTTTCCTAAGAAAATAGTATTCAATATATATATATATATATATTTGTGTGTGTGTTTGTTATTTTCTTATAATCTAAAATCTAAAATTTAGAATTTGTATTTGAATAAATTTGCTTCATTTTTGATTTATAATAAAAATATTGTCATTGTATGATATTTTTATATTTTTTTAAATTAATTTGTTTTTTGGTGAATAAAGAAAATATGTTGATTTTGCAAATATCAACATTTTTATAACATTTTCATAATACAATAATGACTTAAAAGTTTTTGATAAATTTTTTATATAAAGAAATATATTTTTAAAATAAACTAAATCATTTAAAAACAATACTTTTGAATTTATAAAACCCATATTTAATGTTTTGGAAACCTAACTAATATTTTACTCAAAATTTATTTTTTTACATTTTTATTAAAAAATATTTTTCATCAGATGTAGAAATTAAATATAAAAATGGACTTAATATTTCATATAAACATGATTATATTATTTAATATGATAAATATCTATTTTACACAGAAATGTATGATTGAAAATATTATATTTAATGACCATTATAATTTTGAAAGTGTTATTTTTGAAATAAAATTTTACTAATGGTGTGTAATTTTTTTATAATAAATTTATAACAAACTAAGAGTTTATGAGATAGATTATTTATAATTTGTTTGATTTCTTGCATTTTATGCTACACTAAGATTATCTTTCACAAGACGCAACACTGTATTAGCTTGTAGTATACGCAACACTATTATTTCCTTGTGTTACACACAATTTAAAGCTATTTCGATATAATTAATTTCATGCAAGATCGAATATATTTGATTACTAAATATTATAACTTATTCATTATAATGGAAGGTATGAATAATATTAACATCCTTCAAAAAATATTTATATGAAAATAAGTGAGTCTATAAAATAAACAAATAACACTTTATGGATTTTATTAGTGAAATATAAATGTAATATATTCAATGTAATGTGTAAAATCCATATTACATTTTTTCTAAACATGATATAAAAATAAATTCAATTTTACGGATAAAATTTGTGAATTCTAAAAATGTAGTTTTACTACCTTTTGATGGGACACCCATTTTAAATCTATTTTTTACACTTTTATAATTTATTTTTGAAAAAATAAACTTCTTATTTGGAATGAGAACATAAAAATTTACTTTGGTTGAATTTTTGGTAATGTAACATCCTGGTTCCAGAAGCCACCCTGAGGCGCCCGGTACCTGGTTGGTCACATGGCCTCAAGCCCATTTCCTCGAATGCCAGAGGTTGCCGAATAGCAGCGAGGGCCTTGGGTGTGATAGTGGGGAAACTATGCCCTCCTTAGTACAGTACACAGCAGAAGTAAACAACACATACAATAGAGGAAGCAGTAAATATCCAACAATAGTAAAGAGTGTAAGACTAGAATAATAAACAATTAGAGCACATATAAATATGAATTGATGCATGATACATATGCATAGGAAAGCATCCAAACAAGTCACAATGTTGAAAATACAAACAGTGCTAAACCAAAGTACAAAAGAAAGATAACAGATCCTCAGCATCGTAATTCATAGCTTGGTCCCATGCTCTCCAGCTCCATATCAAGTCAAGTACCTGAAGTAAAAGGGTGCTTTCCCTTATCTATACCTGTAACAATATAATCTATTTGGGCCTAAAATCATGACCCAAACAGGGTGTGAGACTAAATCCTAGTAGGAAACCACCCGAATATCTATGCCTAATATTCGGTGAGTATATTGCAGGTAAAAGTACAATAAACAGTAAATAGTAAACCGGAAGGTACTCAGTAGTAAACAATCCACAGTTCAATCAAGAAATAGTGAAGCAACAGCTAACCATAAGTAGGTAACCCTCTGAGAAGTACTCATAGCCATCCCCTATGGTCCTACCTAAGAATTACAGACAACCCTCTGGGTATCACACTCGGTCTAACCCTAGTGGTTCTGTATAGGAATTTAATAAAGACTCTATGAGGAAGCACTCACGGTCTATCCCCTTATAGTCAATGTAAATCAAGACTCTCTGAAAAAGCTCAAACAGTCCATTCCCCGCATAGTCTAATGTAGTCAAAGACTCTTTGAGGAAGCTCACATGTCAATTCCACTTATAGACCCAAGGTCTAGGACACTCTAAGGAAGCTCACTCAGTCAATTCCCCTTATAGTCTAGGTCGTTCAATTCAAATAAGACTCTCTGAGGAAGCTCACACCGTCGATCCCCTTATAGTATAAATCAATCAAGGACTCTCTAAATAAAATCACTCGTTCAATTCCCCTTATTGACCCAAGTGGTTCTAGGCTCTCTGAGGATGCTCACTCGGTCAATCCCCCTTATAGATAAAAGTTCTCAAAGACTCTCTGAGGAAGCTCACCTGGTCAATTCCCCCTATAGACTACTACACCAGGTTCTCACGGCCCTGTGTAAGTCAAAGAGCATAGTAGTGAAATATATGCAAAGTAATCCTACAGAACTACTTGGCTAATAGTCTACAGCATAACAGGAATGTCAGAAATACAAACTCTCCATCCTACAGCAACAAGCATGGAAAATAGGCAAAGTAGCCAAGGCTAAACAGAACCAAACGGTCGTAAACAGTACATGCATGGTCAAGAAACATCCAAAGAATAAAAATCAATCCTATTAATATCCAAATATCCTCTACACAGGAATTAAAACATGGTAGGTAAACAACAAGGTAAAACAATAAACATGCAATACCCCGTTCAAGGGTATTGGTGGAATTTGCACATAAAACTCAATGACTTCAAACAGTAAGGCACAACCACCTACCTCAGGGTTATAAGATCAATATACTTGCACCTAGAAGCTTGAATCTCCATGTAATGTCATATATCTAAGAAAAAATCTAAATCATTCAACCCACTATAACTTGGAAAAGAAGAGGAATTAGAAAACAAGGCTCAAGTAGAAGAGTGAACTCACCAATGCGATTCCAACGAAATCAATGGTGTTCGAATTGGAGGATGGACAGAGGATTGAGGGCTCGTTGAAGATATGTGGCTGCTCGATGCTCTCAAATGAATGGATCCTAAAAGAAGTATGTTCTGGCGATTAGACGTGACCCTGGTGAATTTAATGAAAAATAAATAAATTAGACGATGTGTACTTTTAATGTACACAGCGTGTACACACCTTTTCTGTACTCCACTTTAAGCGGCCTCTAAGTCACTCCCACATGGCCGTGTATGCTGTTACTACAAAGCCATCACATGGCCTGCTGCAAAAAAAGTACACGTTCTGTACTCATAAAGTACACGACGTGTACTCATAAAGTTCACAACGTGTACTCATAAAGTACACAGTGTGTACTTAGAAATTTTCCATAAATTCCTCTTTTCTCAAACTTTGACCAGAAAGGAAAAAATTCTAAAAAGAAGGTCTGGGTTCTTACAAACTTCCCAACATAATGAAATTCTTCCCTGGATTTCCCAAGAATGGTATATAAGAAGAACCCTAAAAAAGTTATGGCCAATGTGCTCGTACATCGACCTCCCTCTCCCAAGTCTTGTCATGTACTCGCCCATGCTACTATAGCACTCGTACCAGAGGAACAGACTGACCATGGAGAACCTTTGTACTGGGATCCACTATCCGTATAGGATACTCCTCAAACAAATCACCCACTTCTAACTCAACCTCTTCAGGTTGAAAGACATGAGATGGGTCTGAAAAGTTACATCGAAGTTGAGAAACATTGAAGACATTGTGCATAGCTCGGTACCTCTGAGGTAACTGAAACCGATAGGCAACTGGCCCAACTCTCTCCAACACCTCACACAGTCCAACATACCTTAGTGAAAGTTTTCCCTATATCCTAATCCTATTGTGTCCCAACCTTGGTGTGACACTCAAGAAAACCTGATCCCTGACCTTGAACACCAGAGGTCGTCTCCGCTAATCTGCATAAGACTTCTGTCGGGACTGTGTAGTATCCATCCTCTTCCGAATCAACTCTATCTTCTCATGTGGTCTCCTGAACAAGACAAGGTTCGAGAAAAGCTGCCTCTCCTACCTCCAGCCACCATAAGGGTGATCATCATGGCCTACCATACAAGTCCTCAGAAGGTTCTATATGAATAGTTTCTTTAAAACTATTGTTGTAGGCAAACTCTACAAGAGTTATGTGCTTCTCCCAAGAACCTCCAAAATCCATAATGCATTCTTGGATTATGTCCTCAAGCACCTGAATCGTATGCTCAGACTGGCCATCTATCTGGGGATGGTAAGCTGTACTCAAAAGTACCTGTGTACCCAACACATTCTGAAGCCCCTGCCCGAACTGAGAAGTAAAACGTGCACCCCTTTATGAAACAATGGAGTGTGGAACTCCATGAAGAAGTATAATCTCTTAGATATAAAATTTCCCCAGCTCATCAACACTAATGGACTCTTTGATCAGCAAGAAGTGAGAAACCTTCGTGAGTCTATCAATGACAACCCAAACTGCATCATTCCCTCGAGGTGACCTCGGCAAACCGGTTACAAAGTCCATCTTTACGTCATTCCAGTTCCACTTTGAAATGGGTAACTTCTTTAAAATCCTTGTTGGTCTTTGATCATCCGCCTTCACCTACTGATAAGTGGGACACCTCATTACGAAACAAGCAACGTCCCTCTTCATACCTAGCCACCAATATTGATGGTGTAGATCATGATACATCTTGGTGACGCCAAGATGAACTAACCAAACTGAGGAATGAAAATCCTGCATCAGCTCCTCGTGTATAACTGTTGGCACCCATACACGTCCCTGGAAACGCAAGATCTCATCCTTGCCTATGGTCCATCCATAAATAGAGTCTTCTCCTGACATTCTTTCCCTTAGTACTAGGCGTTAATAATTTGATAGCTTCCACATTGGAACATGATATAGAAGAGTAGAGGTAACAGGTATAGAAGAAAGAAACATCTTCCCCTAAATATTGTGCACCACCAAATGCATCTTAGAGAACAGAGCCATCTGCTTCCACTCACTACGGGCCTCCTCAACAACTTATATCTAAGTCCTCTAGATCAACTAATCAGCCACTTTGTTGCCTTTCCCATGCATATAGGCAAGATCAAAGTCACAAGACTGTAGGTACTCGACCCACCTGTGCTGCCTCAAATTAAGATGATGTTGAGTAAAGATATACTTGAGACTCTTATGGTCGGTGAAAACCACAAAGTGCTCTCCCAAAAGATAATTTCTCCAACATCATAAGGCATGAACAATAGCTACCAACTCTATATTGTTTGTCGGGTAATTCCTCTCATGAGGCCTCAACTGCTGGGACCCATATGCGACGACACCATCTCCCTACATAAGCACAACTCCCAGCCCGATACCTGATGCATCACATTAAAAAGTATATATTTTTTCAGCTTTGGGAAGACTTGTATCGGTGCCAAAGTCAACCTCCCTTTCATCTCAAGAAAGGTTGACTGACAATAATCTGACCACAAGAACTTTACACCCTTCTTGGTCAGACCTGTCATTGGTGCTACCAAACATGAAACGTTCTATATGAAATGTCTTTAGTATCTAGCCAACCCTAGAAAACACTACACCTCAAAGACGTTATTTGGATTCTCCCATGAAACTTCATCTCTCACTTTCTCTGGGTCTACTGATACTCCTGCCTCTAAGATAACATGACCCAAGAAGTGATTTTGATTCATCCAAAAGTGGCACTTTGAGAGATTAGCATATAGTTGATGCTCCCTCAGTGTACTCAAAACGAACTTAAAATGGATAGCATGGTCGTGTCGAGTGTGAGAGTACACCAAGATATCATCCACAAAGACCATCATGAAGGAATCAAAGTATGCATGGAACACTCGTTTCATCAGTTCCATGAAAACTGCAGGCGCGTTCGTGAGGTCGATTGACATAACCAAGTACTCCTATAGACCATACCTGCTCCTGAATGTTGTAAGAGTTATATATGATGGTCTAACGCACAACTGATGATAACCGTATATCAAATCAATCTTCAAGATCACTCGGGCTCCTCAAATCTGATCAAAGATATCATCAATCCTAGGCGAGGGATATTGGTTCTTGACCGTCAACTGGTTCAGCTTCCGATAATCTACACAAATCCTGAGGGTACCGTCTGCCTTTTTTGAAAACAGGACAGACAAAACCCAAGGAGAAGTACTTGGTTGGATGAAACCCTTTTCCTTAAACTCCTCCAACTGCTTCTAGAGCTCCTTTAACTCAGGTGGAGCCATCCTATAAGGAGTAATGGAAACAGGTGCCCCTCCTGGCATAAGATCAATCGATAAGTCTACCACATGCTCCGGAGGCAAACCTAAAAAGTCCTCTAGAAAGACATCTCTGAAACAATCCACCACTGGATGAAATTCTAACTGTGATGTCCACTGGTCATCCAGATAAAGTCTAGAAATCTGGGTTGTATCTTCTCCCAACCCATGTTGCTCTGGACCCACTCTGCTCGCCTGTACATCCCATTCGCCCCTATGAAGAAAAGATCCACCCTCTGGTGATATGAAACTCACCATGTGGAAATAACAGTTGACGACTGCCTAGAATGGAACTAACCAGTCCATCATGAGAATGACATCATATCCTATCATCTCTAGGACATAAAGGTCCCATAATAAGTGACATCCACAAACCTATAGAGGTAACTCTCTGTACTGATGTACACCAGCCGTTTTAGTCCCCAACGGTGTGTCTAACCTCAAGATATCGGTAGAAAAAAAGATGCAGAGCCCGAGGCTCTTCACAATAGCAACCAAGATAAATCTATGGGAATACCCTGCATCAAAAAGAGAAGATGCTTAAACTGAGGCTACTAAGATCTTACCTCGAATGGTAGAAGGTCCAGGATCCTACTCCTGCTAAGTCTACTCTACCACAAAAGTCTGACCTGTACCGCAGCCCTATGACCCTGCCTGACCACTCTGAGCTGTTCCACCCTGATGTCGCTGAACACCAGGAGACTAGCTGCCATGGCCATGACCTCCAACTCGGCTTGAACGGCCGGAATAACTACAGTTCCCTGACTGGTGAGAAAATGGTGGTGCGGATCCTGAACGAGGAGTCATAGAAGAACCCCTGTCACCAGCTGTTGGTGAGAATAACTGACAAAAGTGCTGAAGGTGACCCATATTTCCACAAGATCGGCACTCTACTGGGTCTCTTGGGAAAAGTGGCCCCATAATCCCACTTCTCCCACACTTTTAGCACACTACCAGGCTACCAGAAGATGCATCCCACCTGCTCTGATCTCCTCCTGCAGCCTCCCTACAGTGCTTTCTATTATGAGCTGGCGGAGCACTAACTGTGGATGCTGAACCACCCTAGCTCACAGCTCTAGAATACTTCAGATTGCACTTTGTGATCAGCCCCTGGTTGATGATAGAAGATATCTAATTCAACCTGAAGATGTTCACCTGTGACTGGATGTCATGCCTCAGACCATCCTCAAAATTTCGTGCAAGGAACAACTTATCACCTCTGGGGATAGGCGTGAAAAACTGCAACTTTTTGAAGCGAGAGGAATACTCCCTAACAAAAAGAGTACCCTTCTCCAGACTCATGAACTCCTGGGCTCGATCGTCCCTCAAGGTCTTCGGGTAGAATTAATCATAGAAGATGCTCCAAAACTCATCCCAAACCATATTCTGCTAGTGTCCCACCTGTGAGACCACATCCCACCATCTCTTGGCGGATTCTCAAAGCGTGTAGGTAGAAAGATTCACCCTCTTCTCTAGAGGTATCTCCAAATGATTTAAAATTTCCATTGTGGCCTCTACCTATACTCATCAACCTGAGGTCCTCCTTCCCTCAAGAACGTAGGAGGATGTTGCTGCTAGAAGTCTTGTGTCAAATCAGCCATCGATGGGGTAGGGGGTGGTTGTAACACCCGAGATTTTTATGAGTAATATTTTTTTTTTATGTTATATATATATCATCAAAGCAATATTTCACTACACACTATCTTGACTTACATTACACGCAATCGCTACCTTCCTCGATAGCTTGCGTTGTACGCAATACCGAGTTTCACTAAACGACGATATGTTATTAAAATATTATTTAAAATAGCTGTTATGAATAGTAATAACCACTTTTTGAAATTTTATAAATTTTATTTTTCAAAATGGACTTCATTTTTGGATTCGGAATACAGAAATTAGCCTAGGGTGAAATTTTGGTATTTTTCTGAAAACTTTCAATTTTTGATGAATAGTGAAACCACTAAGTGGTAGGTTAAAAACTGAATTTTGCATAAAACTTAATTTTACCGCTTCTGTGAATGGAATTTCGAAAATCTAACAGACACGGTTGATATTAGTAAGTAAAATTTAGTTCAATTAGATAAAAATAATTTTTTGGTGAATAATAACTTTTTACTTTTTTTACCGCGGTTAATAGTAAATAGGGTAACTAAGGGTAAATATGATATTACTATTACCCTAACACATGTCCTAATTCTATTAGATAAATTTAATTCCACCAAAAACAACCTTATGAATATAATATGACCATTTAGGTCCACTTGGATTAGATTATGACATTTAATATTATTTTATTTAATGAATAGTTAAAATAGTTAAAATCAAAGTTTAATAACTAAAACATTTTTAATATGGGGTTATACATAAGATAAATTTGACAGTAAATATTCATTAGAAATATAAAAATATTTCCTACATAAAGATATTTTATTTATAATTTTTAGACTTTAAATAAATTTATTTATTTATGACACAATGATGATGCAGTAATTATCTTATTATTGAAATATTGACATAATTGATGTTATAAACACCAAAATAAATGTAATTTGAGACTTTTTATGAATCCCACTAATTTTCTAGGTTAATATGACATGTTATTATTGATTTAATTAACTTGGTTAGAACTAATAATTCTGTTATGATTTTCACAAAAAATCAATTACTAAATAGTGTCAAAATTGACATAAAATAGTTTTTAAAACAAATATTATATTATTAATTGTTATTTTATTCCTAAAAATCTAAGGTTTGGACAAATGACTTAGATAAGGTTATATATATTAATAATAAACAACTTGGGGTTCGTTTGGCATGTTATTGTAAGTGTATTAACCATATAGTGTAAGAAAACAAAAAGTCACGGTAAAAGTTAAATTATTTAACTTAGAGTTAAATCTAATTGATAAGGTTAAAATAATAACCTAAACTTGTCTAAATCCTATTGGTTGATAGTATTTCGACCCATCCCCACTTTACCTTCGAAATAAGACCCTTTGGAACCATTATAAACCGATTTTGACTTTAATATAAAATAATATTTTGAGATATTCCTAAGGTGCCCCTCTCCTCCCTATTAAAAGGGCACCTCCTCCCCCTCCTCCTCACACCAATTTGAGCACTCAAGCTCGGCCAACCCCTGCCAAAATCCCTTCTCCACTTCCCTAGAATAATCCTAGAGGTCCTGGTCTTCTTCAAAGACCAATCTTAGTTCCCTAAGTGGAGGATTCAAAGAGGCATTTCAAAGAAGAGGTAATATCCATTACCGATCTTTTCAATTTCATTCTTCTTCAACTTCTTCTTCTTTAGTTGTTTCATGATAAAGTAATAACATCAGTATTACTTACATACTGATATGTTATTATAAATATGAAACAACCCTAATTCACCTTCTATCCATCCTACGGAAAAATGAAATCACCGCGCGTGCGTACGTACGGAATACCGTCTCCACGCCGTGGTGTAATCTATTTTCCACCATCACCTTACAAGGATGGGTATAATGGTGTTATGAGTAACTATATATGATTATTATAAAGTGATATTGATACTTAAATAGTATAAATACACTTAAATATAATTCCACGATCATGGGAACAATATCATCGCTCGTGCGTACGTACGGAATACCGTCTCCACGATGTGATGCGGCTCGTTCTACATGATCATCATTACATAGTAATTATATAAATGAATTGAATGAATAAATATGATATATGTTACACTAATACCATTATGTATATAAGGTATCTATAACCTTAAAAGAAGAATAAGAATTTATTCGGCAAAACACGCATAAGAACAAAAGGCAATAAAGACCCGAGTAACAAGTAACAATGAAATATTACTAATAAGAAGCTAAGAATATGAACATATATGATATCATATCAATATGTATGATTCTGGAATAAGTCAATAACATTATTTAAACCATTATACAGGAGCTTTGGACACGTACAAAGCAAATCGGACCTAAGGTAAGGGAAATATCACAATCTCATTTTTATCCGAGATTGTTTATACTTTAGTATTTACTGGGGTGTATTTTATCATCCACATCCATGTTTCCTGAATATGTAATATTATTTCCATCCACCTAAAAATGTTTAAATCCAATTTTACCCTTCGGTGAGTTTTTAGTAATGAATATGAAAGGAATCTTTTTCCGTTTTTCATACGAGGTACTTTTTGACTTTTCCGACAAAAGTACGAAGAATGTTTTTTTAACCTATACGGCAAGAATGGATCTTTAAAACATTATTTCCAAGAATCTTCCTTTATAAGTTTTCAAGTTTATTTTTCATCAACTTATTTTAGTTTATAATTGTATGACATGTTAAGAAAAGAAAAGTGTTTTTGAAGTAGAAAGGATATTTTCCTCAAGAATGGAGTTCAAATGTTTTATCAAAATTATTTTCCATCTAAGATAATATAGGGTTCTATTTTTATCCCTATTATTACATTGATTTGATTATGTTTTGAGGGAATTATTTTTATGAAGTCATTTACCTTATATGATTTGTTTTATGATGTCATGATGTTTCAAGAATCCCATTTTTGTTATATGTGTTATGTGATGATGTATGATTTATGATTATGTGGCACACATAAGAAAGGATTCATTATAAGATTGGTGGGACCTATATCTCCCTCCAATTCATTGGGTAAATATTTATATCTCATGAGATAGACATGGCTGGAACGGAAGGTTATTTCGGTTCAGTGATACAGGACTGAAACGAGGAGTGAACTCGGTTTAGAAATGGACTTTGTCCGCTAAGATAGCCTTGGCAATGAGTCATGACTAACAAGAAATGATTTTCCAGGATTATGTGTGCATTCCACAAAGTTTCAAGTTTTATTTTATGATTATGGGGATCTCATTTTCACTTCTATGATTTATTCCATGTTAAGATATTATGATCTCTTTTGCAGGTTATGATTTTTAAGAAGATATGATATGATTTTTATTTGCTTTATTTTCCCTTGCTGAGCATTTGAGCTCACCCTTTTTTGTATGTTTTCTTTTCCCCAGGTCAGGAAGATGGATATTAAGTAGAATATGCTAAAAGGGACCCTAGATACGATGAAATAAATGGGAGACACTGTAGAAGATTTATGAACCAGTTGTTTATGTTTCCCAGTTTCTAAAGACACTATACCTATACGGTCCTTTGTGGTTTTGTCGTATATTGTAATAAGTGTGCTTCAATTTTGAAGTATTAACAATGTATGTAAAGTATGAGTCGTTATAGTTGGTATCAGAGGAAAGGTATAGTCAACCTTGGAAAACTAGGATGTGAATTCCTTAGTAAGAACCCTAAGGATAAGTCTAAGCATAGAACACAATCTTAGTGTTTTAGAAATGGCCATGAATAATCTAGGATAAGACCTTAAGCGTGAAAATTTTATTCTTGAATTATGTGGTTTTCCTATTATAATTAGTGTTGCTCACACTATTCTTATTGGTTTTAGTCAATGGCTGGAACCTGAAGGAACCGTGTTAATGCGGAATGCGATGGGCAATGCAATGATTGTCCCCCTGAGAAACCAAACGATATGGGAGCTGGAATGAAAAATCTTGTAGCCATGCTCACACAACTTTCTCAAGCTATGAATCATACAGGACTTCCAAACGAGCAAAGGAAGGAGCAACATTCTGTTGAATCCTTCATGAGGCAGCGTCCACCTTCTTTCAGCGGGTCTACTGATCCATTAGTTTCTGAACAATGGATTAGTACTACTGCAAAGATATTTTCAGTTCTTCAATGTTCTGAACATGATAAAGTCATCCTAGCAGTGTATCGTTTGGAAGGAGATGCTGATCAATGGTGGGATCTTATTAAGAATACGAGGCAAAGGGATGAAATTGAGTCCATGGAATGGGATGAGTTCAAGAACTTATTTTTCAATAAGTACTTCCCTCGTATTCTCCGAACAAAGATGGAGAAAGAGTTTTTGAACTGAAGCAAAGGTATGATGAATCTGTTGGTACCTATGAAGAAAATTTTACAAGACTTGCAAGGTACGCTTCTGGTATTATTATCCAACCTGAGGGTAAGATCGATCGATTCTTTAGTGGCTTAAAACCAAGTCTTCGAAGGGCGTTAGCCATAAGGGACTTCAATATCTATGAGGAAATCGTTCGATGTGCTCTCAAAGTCGAGATAGAGATTGGAGTAACCCATCTGTCATATGGGTTTGATAAGAAGAGGAAAATGGAATTCAAAGGAAAATCTAAAGAGCACACTGAAAAGAAGATGAGCTTTCCCTTATGCTCAAAGTGTGGAAAGAAACATGGAGGGAGTTGTCTTAAAGGGACAAGTAAATGTTTCAAATGTGGAAAGGAAGGTCATAGGGAATTTGAATGCCACGATAATGGGGAGAAGATGTCTAATGATGCAAACAAAGGAAGGGATACACAGAATGAACCTACTACACTTCAATGTTTCAAGTGCAAGGAGATGGGGCATTATTCCAATCAATGCCCAAATCCAAGGGTTGATGATGATGGTCGACGTCAACAAACTCTTAAGGATAAAGACAAAGGAAAGTCACATGCAATTTCTATCAGCGATGTGGAGTATGATAACGAAGTGGTGAAAGGTACACTTACTATCCACTCTAAAGTAGCAAATGTTTTATTTGATTATGGATCCACCCACTCTTTTATTTCTGAAGAATTTTCTAAGGGTATCACCGTATTACCTTTACAATTAGATGTTGAGTTAGCTGTGACAACAACTAATGGCACATCAATCTCATCAAAAGTTTATAATTCTTCTCCAATTGACGTTTGTGGGAAAGTGCTTCCTGCAAATCTTGTGATCCTTCCATTAGTGGAATTCAATGTGATTCTTGGCATGGATTGGCTTTCTTTATACAGAGCTCATATCAATTTCCAAAGAAGGGAAGTCACATTTCATATTCCAGATCAATGTATGATCATCTATCAATGCAAGGATGAACATAACCTTCCAGTGGAAATTTCTTCCATTTTATGGGTATTGATTCCACTAAATGAAGGTTATTTATCTCAAATGGTTGGTGAGAAACTCGTGATTAAGAATATGCCCATCGTTTGGGAGTTTGATGATGTCTTTCCGGAGGAATTACCGGGTCTTCCACCAAATCATGAAGTTGAGTTTTCAGTAGAACTCGTACCGGGTGCTTTTCTTATTTCAAATAAACCTTATAGAATGGGCCCAATTGAGTTGCAGGAATTGAAGAAGCAACTCCAAGAGAATCTTGATAAGGGATTCATACGCCCTAGTGCGTCACCTTGGGGAGCACCTGTTCTGTTTGTTAAGAAGAAAGATGGATCAATGAGACTCTGTATTGATTATCGAGAACTTAACAAGATCACTATCAAGAACAAATATCCTCTCCCATGCATTAATGACTTATTTGACCAACTACGTGGAGCTCAATACTTTTCCAAGATTGATCTTCGTTCAGGGTATCATCAATTAAGGGTCAAAAGGGAGGATATACCAAAGACGGCTTTCCGTGCAAGGTATGGACACTATGAATTTATAGTAATGCCATTTGGTCTTACTAATGCCCCTGCTATCTTCATGTATCTGATGAATAGAGTCTTTAGAGACTATCTTGATCAATTTGTGGTAGTCTTTATAGACGATATTCTTGTCTATTCAAAGAGAAAGGAAGAACATGAAGATCACTTGAGATTTATATTGAAGACCCTGAGAAAGGAGAAGCTTTATGCCAAATTTACCAAGTGTGAATTTTGGCTTCAAAAAGTTGCATTTTTGGGTCACATAATCTCAAAAGAGGGGATATCCGTGGATCCAGCAAAAACAGAGGTTATCGAAAGATGGTCGAGACCAACAATAGTAACTGAGATCCGAAGTTTTCTTGGTTTGGCTGGATATTATCGACGTTTTGTAAAATATTTTTCACGATTATCTAATCCACTCACCAAGTTGACTCGGAAAGGAGTTAAGTTTTTTTGGACAGAGGAATGTGAAGAGAATTTCAAGGAGTTGAAAAGAAGGTTATCCAGTGCACCTGTGCTCACACTTCCTTGTAGTGGAGAAAGGTTTGTGATCTACAGTGATGCATCCAAGAAAGGATTGGGGTGTGTTCTTATGAAAAATGATATGGTGATAGCTTATGCCTCATGACAGTTGAAAATCCATGAGCAAAATTACCCAACACATGATTTGGAGTTAGCTGCGGTAATCTTTGCATTAAAGATTTGGAGGCATTACCTTTATGGTGAAAAGTGTGATATTTATACTGATCATAAAAGTTTAAAGTATATTTTCACACAAAAGGAGCTGAATATGCGTCAAAGAAGATGGTTGGAGCTGATTAAGGATTATGACTGCTCAATCCATTACCACCCTGGGAAAGCAAACAAGGCGGAAGATGCATTAAGTCGACAAGACCATGCTAGTTTATCCATGATGAGGATCACAAAAGATCTAATATTTATGGATTTACAAAGGATGGATCTTGGAATTATAATGGAAGGGGAAATATCTTATCTTTCTCAAATGAATGTTCAACCATCTATACATGTGAAGATTAAAGAGGCACAGAAAGAAGATGTTGAGTTACAAAAGAAGGTGAGAAATGTTCCTGAATTAAACCTTGATTGTGATGGGATAATAAAGTTCAGGAATCGGGTTTGTGTTCCTCCCATCCCCGAGTTAAAGAAGGAACTGCTGGATGAGGCTCATAGTTCTTCATTCTCTATTCATCTTGGAAATAAGAAGATGTATAGGGATCTGAAAGAGTACTTCTGGTGGGATGGCATGAAAAGAGATGTTGCTGAATATGTCTCTCGATGCTTGGTTTGTCTACAAGTTAAAGCTGAGAGACAGAAGTCTAAGGGGATGTTACAACCATTTCCCATACCCGAATGGAAATGGGAAAACATCACTATGGACTTTATCACAGGACTTCCTAAAACATCCAAAGGCAATAATGCTATCTGGGTCATAGTTGATCGTCTTACAAAGTCTGCACACTTCATTGCTATTAGAGAGGATTTCTCTCTTGATCAGCTTGTCAGGATATATGTAAAGGAAGTGGTAAGATTTCATGGAGTACCACTTTCTATTATATCTGATCGGGATCCGAGATTTACCTCGAAGTTCTGGCAAAGTCTTCAGCATACTCTGGATACAGAGTTGAGTTTCAGCACTTCTTATCATCCTCAAACAGACTGTCAGTCTGAGAGAACAATTCAAACCCTAGAAGATATGTTGAGAGCCTGCTCTATGGATTTCAAAGGAGGTTGGGATCAACACCTACCTTTGGTGGAATTTTCTTATAATAATAGCTGTCACTCCATTATTCAGATGGCTCCTTATGAAGATCTCTATGGAAAGAAATGAAGGACTCCAACTTGCTGGGATGAAGTTGGGGAAAGAAAGCTATTAGGACCTGATCTCATTGATGAAATGGCAGAAAAGGTCAGATCTATTCAACAACACATAAGAGCAGCTCAGAGTCGACAGAAAAGTTATGCCGACAACCGAAGAAAAGACCTAGTGTTTGAAGTGGGAGATAAAGTGTTCTTACGAATATCTCCCTGGAAGAGGGTTATGAGATTTGGAAAGAAGGGTAAGTTGAGCCCGAGATATATCGGTCCTTTCGAAATACTGGATCGTGTTGGAAAGGTAGCTTACCGATTGGCACTTCCACCGAATCTCTCTCAAGTTCACAACGTGTTCCATGTATCTCTCCTGAGAAAGTACATACCTGATCCTTCACATGTACTCATCTCAGAAGTTGTACCGCTGGAGCAAGATCTTTCTTATGAAGAACAACCGATAGAGATTCTGGATCGTAGAGAAAAAGTCCTATGAAACAAGACCACTCAATTGGTGACAGTTTTATGGAGGAACCACCAACTTGAAGAAGCTACATGGGAGCTTGAGGATATGATGAGGGAGAAGTATCCTCATCTGTTTGTTACAAAGTGACGAATTTCGAGGGCGAAATTCTTTTTAAGGGGGGTAGAATGTAACACCCGAGATTTTTATGAGTAATATTTTGTTTTTATGATATATATATATCATCAAAGGAATCTTTCACTACACACTAGCTTGACTTACTTTACACGCAATCATGACCTTCCTCGATAGCTTGCATTGTACGCAATACCGAGTTTCACTAAACGACGATATGCTATTAAAATATTATTTAAAATAGCCGTTATGAATAGTAATAACCACTTTTTGAAATTTTATATATTTTATTTTTCAAAATGGACTTCATTTTTGGATTCGGAATATCGAAATTAGCCTAGGGTGAAATTTTGGTATTTTTCTAAAAACTTTCAATTTTTGGTGAATAGTGAAACCACTAAGTGGTAGGTTAAAAACTGAATTTTGCATAAAACTTAATTTTACCGCTTCTGTGAATGGAATTTCGAAAATCTGACAGACACGGTTGATATCAGTAAGGAAAATGTGGTTCAATTAGATAAAAATAACTTTTTGTTGAATAGTAACTTTTTACTTTTTTTACCGCGGTTAATAGTAAATAGGGTAACTAAGGGTAAATATGATATTACTATTACCCTAACACATGTCCTAATTCTATTGGATAAGTGTAATTCGACCAAAAACAATTTTATGAATATAATATGACCATTTAGGTCCACTTCGATTAGATTATGACATTTAATATTATTTTATTTAATGAATAGTTAAAATAGCTAAAATCAAAGTTTAATAACTAAAACATTTTTAATATGGGGTTATACATAAGATAAATTCGACTATAAATATTCATTAGAAATATAAAAAGATTTTCCACATTATAATATTTTATTTATAATTTTTAGACTTTAAATAAATTTATTTATTTATGACACAATGATGATGCATTAATTATCTTATTAATGAAATATTGACATAATTGATGTTATAAACACCAAAATAAATGTAATTTGAGACTTTTTATGAATCCCACTAATTTTCTAGGTTAATATGACATGTTGGTATTGATTTAATTAACTTGGTTAGAACTAATGATTCTGTTATGATTTTCACAAAAAATCAATTACTAAATAGTGTCAAAATTGACATAAAATAGTTTTTAAAACAAATATTATATTATTAATTGTTATTTTCTTCCTAAAAATCTAAGGTTTGTCCAAATGACTTAGATAAGGTTATATATATTAATAATAAACAACTTGGGGTTCATTTGGCATGTTATAGTAAGTTTATTAACCATATAGTGTAAGAAAACAAAAAGTCACGGTAAAAGTTAAATTATTTAACTTAGAGTTAAATCTAATTGATAAGGTTAAAATAATAACCTAAACTTGTCTAAATCCTATTGGTTGATAGGATTTCGACCCATCCCCACTTTACCTTCGAAATAAGACCCTTTTGAACCATTATAAACCGATTTTGACTTTAATATAAAATAATATTTTGAGATATTCCTAAGGTGCCCCTCTCCTCCCTTATAAAAGGGCACCTCCTCCCCCTCCTACTCACACCAATTTGAGCACTCAAGATCGGCCAACCCCTACCAAAATCCCTTCTCCACTTCCCTAGAATAATCCTAGAGGTCCTGGTCTTCTTTAAATACCAATCTTAGTTCCCTAAGTGGAGGATTCAATGAGGCGTTTCAAAGAAGAGGTAATATCCATTACCGATCTTTTCAATTTCTTTCTTCTTCAACTTCTTCTTCTTTAGTTGTTTCATGATAAAGTAATAACATCAGTATTCATTACATACTGATATGTTATTATAAATATGAAACAACCCTAATTCACCTTCTATCCATCCTACGGAAAAATTAAATCACCGCGCGTGCGTACGTACGGAATACCGTCTCCACGCCGTGGTGTAATCTATTTTCCACCATCACCTTACAAGGATGGGTATAATGGTGTAATGAGTAACTATATATGATTATTATAAAGTGATATTGATACTGAAATAGTATAAATACACTTAAATATAATTCCACGATCATGGGAACAATATCATCGCTCGTGCGTACGTACGGAATACCGTCTCCACGGTGTGATGCGACTCGTTCTACATGATCATCATTACATAGTAATTATATAAATGAATTGAATGAATAAATATGATATATGTTACACTAATACCATTATGGATATAAGGTATCTATAACCTTAAAAGAAGAATAATAATTTATTCGGCAAAACACGCATAAGAACAAAAGGCAATAAAGACCCGAGTAACAAGTAACAATGAAATATTACTAATAAGAAGCTAAGAATATGACCATATATGATATAATATCAATATGTATGATTCTATAATAAGTCAATAACATTATTTAAACCATTATACAGGAGCTTCGGACACGTACAAAGCAAATCAGACCTAAGGTAAGGGAAATATCACAATCTCATTTTTATCCAAGATTGTTTATACTTTAGTATTTACTGGGGTGTATTTTATCATCCACATCCATGTTTCCTGAATATGTAATATTATTTCCATCCTCCTACAAATGTTTAAATCCAATTTTACCCTTCGTTGAGTTCTTAGTAAAGAATATGAAAGGAATCTTTTTCCGTTTTTCATACTAGGTACTTTTTGACTTTTCCGACAAAAGTACGAAGAATGTTTTTTTAACCTATACGGCAAGAATGGATTTTTAAAACATTATTTCCAAGAATCTTACTTTATAAGTTTTCAAGTTTATTTTTAATAAACTTCTTTTATTTTATAATTGTATGACATGTTAAGAAAAGAAAAGTGTTTTTTAAGTAGAAAGGATATTTTCCTCAAGAATGGAGTTCAAATGTTTTATCAAAATTATTTTCCATCTAAGATAATATAGGGTTCTGTTTTTATCCCTATTATTACATTGATTTGATTATGTTTTGAGGGAATTATTTTTATGAATTCATTTACCTTATATGGTTTGTTTTATGATTTCATGATGTTTCAAGAATCCCATTTTTGTTATATGTGTTATGCGATGATGTATGATTTATGATTATGTGGCACACATAAGAAAGGATTCATTATAAGATGGGTGGGACCTATATCTCCCTCCAATGCATTGGGTAAAGATTTATATCTCATGAGATTGACATGGCTGGAATGGAAGGTTATTTCGGTTCAGTGATACAGGACTGAAACGAGGAGTGAACTCGGTTCAGAAATGGACTTTGTCCGCTAAGATAGTCTTGGCAATGAGTCATGACTAACAAGAAATGATTTTCCATGATTATGTGTGCATGCCACAAAGTTTCAAGTTTTATGTTATGATTATGGGGATCTCATTTCCACTTCTATGATTTATTCCATGTTAAGATATTATGATCTCTTTTGCAGGTTATGATTTTCAAGAAGATATGATATGATTTTTATTTCCTTTATTTTCCCTTGATGAGCATTTGAGCTCACCCTTTTTTGTATGTTTTCTTTTCCCCAGGACAGTAAGATGGATATTAAGTAGAATATGCTAAAAGGGACCCTAGATACGATGAAATAAATGGGAGACACTGTAGAAGATTTATGAACCAGTTGTTTATGTTTCCCAGTTTCTAAAGACACTATACCTATACGGTCCTTTGTGGTTTTGTGGTATGTTGTAATAAGTGTGCTTCAATTTTGAAGTATTAACAATGTATGTAAAGTATGGGTCGTTATAGTGGTGCTCCCAGAAAGGTCTGCATCATTCCTAGAAAGCCCTCCTTGAACTGTTCATCAGCACTTATTTCAGGTACAATGGTTGGTGCCAAGGCTGGAACAACGGGAGGATCTAGAGTTGGTACCTGATCGGCCATGTCCGGTGTTTGATCACTGGCTGGCAACTTGCGCACAACCGGAGGACTTCTCGGTGGCACGACTCAGCAAATTCATGCACACATATTAGGTCAAGATTATCAAGGATTGAAAACAAGAGTGTAAGAAGGGAACAGGAGAATGAAAGCACTAATGTTTTACAAAACATGACTATATGGCGTGTACATTTACTACACAACGTGTTCCCTAAAGTCATTACATGGGAGTTTAATCCTGTTCAGACTAGTCGTGTAACACCCCAGACACATGACATGTTGTCTCCAAACACGACATGTACTTGATTCCCCTTTCCCTACCCAATTCCTTTTACACGGCTAAGCCACACGTCTCTCTCCTATGGAAAGACAACACGGCGTGCTAAATTCCTACATGGCGTGTACTAGACAAGATTTACCTGGATCGTGTTATTAGTGACACGACCTGACACACGGCTCACACTACGTGGCGTGTTTCAGACAGACATGACGTGTATGGGAAAGGATAACATTATCCCGTGTTGTTCGTGACACGGTCGGGTACTTGGGTCAGACTACACTACGTGTTCAAGGAATACACGGCGTGTACGCGAATGGTAACACCAACTCGTGCTCTTCATGACACGACCGGGTACCTAGGTCGGACTACACGTCATGCTCAGATGGCACACGGCATGTATTAGACACGACTGGGCCAACCTGTGTTGTTAGTGACACGGGTAAGCACAGGGTAGACACTACACGTCGTGTACAGACAATACACGGCGTGTTCAATCCATGTTTTTTCCATCCCGTGTCTCTTCCCAAACGGCCTATGACGTGATTTAGAGATTACACGACATGTTTATAAAGTACACGGCATGTACTTAAGAGAACCTATTTCTTCCAGAAAATAATGACACACAACGTGTAATTAATATTACACGGCGTGTATTCTGGGTTTTTCCAGACAGTAAGCCTCAGAAACTACTCTAGTACCCAGAAAACACTAAAAAAGAATTAAAAGTGGCAAATTCTGATCTGTGAGGGCCCATACTCCCCACGAATCACATTTTGGTATCTCTTACCTATTATAACATGGAAAAAAGGCAATGATCCACCATATTCTGGTCTGTGAGGACCCATAACACCTCAAGAACCAATTTTTGACATTCATTCAAGCAAATATCTACACAAACAAAACCCTATCAAACAACAGGTATTTATATCAAGGAAACTATCACAACAACATCCATATTTACACATCATCTATCACAACAACATGCAATCACTAATGCATCCTATATGGCATGTAAAGAATGAATGACATGTGATTTCTATAAGGTTATTATATGATGCATGAGATGGAATACCCTCATCTCATCATGTTGTAATAGAAATAGAACCTTAATAAAATCAACAATAATAGTAAAAATCATGTGAGTCACTCAAGGTGAAATCAAATCAGCTGTAAAAATTGAAAAACCAAAACAATTGCAACTAAACGAGGTGGATTGGCTTTTCCTTGTACATAGAATATCTAATCCCAGGAACAACTTAACACCAAGTACGAATTTCTCCCTATCCCTGGCTACAGGCTCCAAATGGTAAGTCAAGATAAAAGAAATACTCGGATACCACTTTGTAATGTCCTGGTTCCGGAAGCCACACTAAGGCACCCCGTAACCGGTTGGTCACATGGCCTCAAGCGCATTTCCCAGAATTCCAGAGGCTTCCAACTAGCAGCGAGAGTCTTGGGTGTGATAGTGGGAAAACTATGCCCTCCTTAGCAGAGTACACAACAGAAGTAAACAACACATACAATAGTAGAAGTAGTAAATATCCAACAACAGTAAACAGTGGAAGACTAGAATAATAAACAACTGGAGGACATACATATATGAATTGATGCATGATAAATATATCTAGGAAATAATCCAAACAAGTCATAATGTTGAAAATAAAAATAGTTCTAAACCAAATTACAAAAGAAAGATAAATAGCTCCTCGGAATCGTAAGCCATAGCTTGGTCTCATGCTCTCTAGATCTACAACAAGTCAAGTACCTAAAGTAGAAGGGTGCCTGTCCTAATCTATACCTGCAACAATATAATATTTTTGGGCCCAAAAGCATGATGCAAATAGGGTGTGAGACTAAATCCCAAAATGCAACCCTCTGAATATATGATCCTAAGAATTAGTGAGTATATAGTAGGTAAAAGTACAGTAAACAGTAAACAGGAAGGTACTCTGCAGTAAACAATCCACAGTTCAATCAAGAAATAGTGAAGCAAAATCTATCCATAAGTAGGTAACCCTATGGGAAGTACTCACAGCCATCCCCTCTAGTCCTACATAAGAAGTAAAGACAACCCTTTGGGCAGAACACTTGGTCTAACCCCTCTGGTTCTGTATAAGAATTTAGTAAAGACTCTCTAAGGAAGCACTCACAGTCTATCCCCTTATAGGAATAGTAAAGCATGACTCTCTGAGGAAGCTCACACGGTCCATTCCCCGCATAGCATAAGGTAGTCAAGGACTCTCTAAGGAAGCTCACATGTCAATTCCCCTTGTAGGCCCAAGGTCTATGACTCTCTGAGGAAT
The DNA here is from genome assembly GCA_963277665.1 of Viscum album. Classification (NCBI taxonomy): domain Eukaryota; kingdom Viridiplantae; phylum Streptophyta; class Magnoliopsida; order Santalales; family Viscaceae; genus Viscum; species Viscum album. Next base: position 1,344,916,532 of record OY728156.1, read on the forward strand.
CTCACTCGATCAATTCCCCTTATAGCCCAGGTCATTCAATTCAAACAAAAGTCTCTGAAGAAGCTAACGCAGTAAACCCTCTTATAGTCTAAATAAATCAATGACTCTCTGAGAATGCTCACTCAGCCAATTCCCCTTATAGCCCAAAGTGATTCTAGGATCTCTATGGATGCTCACTTGCTCAATCCCCCTTACATCTAATAGTGCTCAAAGACTATCTGAGGAAGCTCACCAGGTCAATTCCCCCTATAGTCTACTACACCAGGTTCTCACAGCCCTATGTAAGTCAACGAGAATAGAACTGCAATATAGCCAAAGTAAACCTACAGAACTACTTGTCAACAGTCAACAGTATAACTAGCATGTCAGAAATACAAACACTCCATCCTATAGTAATAGGAATGGAAAACAGGCAAAGAAGCCAAGGAAAAATAGGACTAAAAGGTCTTAAACTGTATATGCTTGGTCAAGACACATACAAGGAATAATAATAAATCCTATTCATATCCAAATATCCTCTACACAGGCATACAAGCATGGTAGGTAAACTACAGGGTAAAACAGTAAACATGCAATACCCCGTTCAAGGGTATTGGTGGAATTTGCACATAAAATTCAATGACTTTGAATGGAAATGCACAAAACACATACCTCGGGGTTAGGAGATCAATATAATTGCACCTCAAAACTTGAATCTCCTTGGAACGTCGTAGATCTAATAAAATGTCCAAAATGTTCAACCCACGATACCTTGGAAAAGAAGAGGAATTGGAAAACAAGGCTCAAGAAGAAGAGAGAAATCACCGATGAGATTCCAACGCAATCAACTATGTTCGAATCGAAGGATGGAAAGAGGCTCGGGGGATCGTCCAAGATTTGCAGCTGCTCGGTGCTCTCGGACGAACAGAACCTAAAAGGAGCACGTTATGATGATTATATGCAACCCCGACACGTTTAATGAAAAAAATTACACGGCGTGTAATTTTGAAGTACACAGCATGTACTCACCTTTTCTATACTCCACTTTAAGCAGCCTCCAAGTCACTCCCACATGGCTGTGTATGTGGTTACTACACGGCTAGTACACGGCCCGCTGCGGCAAGAAAGTACATGGTGTATACTTAGAAATTTTCCAGAAATTCCACTTTTCTCAAAAAATGACCAGAAAGGAAAAACATACCTGAAAAGAAGGTATGGGTTCTAACAGGTAATTTTCTAATAATATTCATTTTTTAATGAAAAGTGAAAAATACTAAATTTTAATTTAAAACTATTTTTTCATCTGATTTATTTATATAGAAAGTTTATTATTTTAATTGGTATTAATGTATAATTAGATTATTTTTAATCATTTTATCCAATTTTGGTCATTTTATATAATTTCACATTGAAATTAGACATAAATGCATATCAATCTTTTGATGGTTTTAACTTTTAAAAAACATGTTTTCTCGCTTTTACAATGGGAAATAATTTTAAATTAATTTCTGCAAATTCTGTGTTTTGAATTTTGAAAAATGTCTTCCATATTAGGAATCATTGGGTCTAAATTTTTCTAATATATTACTTTTTTTATTGCTATTATGAATAGTAACTATGCTAATTTTTATTTACTACAGTTTAAGGTAAATCGGGTAAATTAGGGCAATAAAAAATATGATAAAGATAATAAAATTACCCTAACACCTACCAAAATCTTATTGTATTAATTAAATTCAACCAATATCACCTAAGGGTCTAAACTGATTCATTTAATGGACTTTTTTCTAGAAAAGTGGTGTAATTCTAATTAAAACAAAAAAAAGTGACAACAAATCACTTTCTTATCTCTTATAGATATTATAATTTAATGTAGTGATAAAATTAATAAAACATTAAACAAAAATAGTCATTAGAAATTTAATTAAATTATCTAAATCAATTTAGTTTATTTAGAATTTTTATATTTTAAAAAAATTACAATAAATATTGACACGGTAGTGATAAAATAATTATTTTATTAAGAGAAATATCAAATAAATGATATTATAAATAGTAAAAAAATTATTTGAAATAATTTATGTCATCCAGGATTTTTCTATGTGAAAATGACATATTATAAGACTATTAAATTCATTTTTAGGAGTTATATCTCTTTTTTGTTTTATTTAAATTCAATGATACTAAAAGTGAAAAAATTGACATTATTGATATTTTTTAAAATAATAGTATATTAAATTATTAAAAATCATAAAAATCAATAAAAAATGAAAAGTAGCTCATTTAGTGTCTAAAATTTAATTAAGTTTCCAATTATGAGAAATTTACCCCATATAAGAAAACTTAATAGCCTATTAATAATTAAATTTTTCTTGCCTCAATTAAAACTAAAAGAGTGTAATTAAGAGTAAACTGAAAATATGAGGATTAAAATAAAATAAATACATGTCAAAAAATTATTAGATGAGATTATTTATAATTATCCTCATATTATACTAGAAATATATCACTTTTTTACTATTATAATTCGAAAATAAATTTATAAAAAAACAATATATCAACACTTTCTTAAAGTGCCCCTCCTTCCTTTTATAAATGGCCACCACATATACCCACTAACTAACACCTCTAAATCCCATTGTATCATCCAAATTGTTCTCCAATAATCTCAAAAATCGATTCCTTCATCCTAGAGGCCACACTTTGGAAATAAATCTATCATAATGAGCCCTTTTGTGCAAATCAGAAGAAGGTACTCGAAAAAGAGGTAATCGTTTTATCACCTCTTTCAAAAAAAATCTTCTTCTACTTAATCTTGTTATTTTGATTCTATAAAAAAGTAATAAATCAATTATATTATACATTATGAGATTTTATTATAATTGTAGAAAAATATTATACCTCCTTTTCTCCATCTTATGAATAATTATATCACCATGTGTGCGTACGTACAGCTTACCGTCTCCACGCCAGGGTATAATTTTTTATTCAGAAATACTTAATTTTTATGGGAATATTGATGAGTATAATAGTATTAAATAATTAATATAATATTATAATTATTATTTATATTTAATATACCATCCAATTTCGTAGCATCTAAGCATTAAGTAAATGATATTTTCGCTCGTGCGTACGTACGACCTACGATCTGCATGATGCGATGTGATTCATTCAACATGATCTTCATTAAAACATGATTATATACATGAATGGAATGAAAAAATATGATATATATTATACTAATATCATTATTTTTAAATTATATAATAATAACCTTATAATTGGAACATGAACTTATCTTACAAAACTTTTATAAGAGCATAATGTAGTTAATATCTGAAGAACAAGTGACAATGAAATGTTGCTAAAAAATGATGATACTATAATTATATATGATATCATAAAAATTATTATTATTATATAATATTTCAATGACATTATTTAAATAATTATATATGAGTTTCAGATACATACAAAGGATATTGGACCTACGGTAACAGTTAATTTTACGATCTCATTATTATCCAAGATTGTTTATACATAATTATTTATTGGGGTATATGTATCATCCGCATCTATATTCCCTAAATATTAAATACTTTTTCTATTCATATAAAATTTTTTCTTGTAAATTTTACCCATTGGTGAATTTTTACTGAATGGTATGAAAGGAATATTTTTTTGTTATTTGATTTGAGGTACTTGTTTACTTTTCTGGAAAAAGTATGAGGAGAATGTTTTTATAACTTATATGGTATGAATGGATTATTACGATTTCATAATTACTTATTTACATGAATTTTCATTAAAAATATTTCAAGTTTATTTTTAATTTAATTCATTTCTTTTAAAATTGGGTGGAATTTTGAGAAAAGAAAAAAAATGAAGAAGAAAGTATATTTTCCTCAAGAATTAATTTCATTTATTTTATCAAATTTATTTTCCATATAAGATGAAATAAGGTTATGTTTATATCCCTATTATTAAATTAATTTTATTGTGTTTTTTATGCAATTTTTTTAATAATTCCGTTTATTTTATATGTATTATAATGGAATGATTTTTAAGAAACCCATTTTTTGTTTCTTGGGTTATGCTATGAAGAATGGTTTATGTTTTTGTGGAACATGAAATAATGATTTCATTATGAGATGGGTGGGACCTTTATATCCCTCCAATTCATTGGGTAAAGATTTATATCTCATGAGATAATCATGACTTGAATGAAAAGTAAATCTAGTTATGTAATATAGGGCTGGAATTTCAAGTAAACCTAGTTCAGTAATGGACTTGGTCCGCAATGATGTTCTTGGATACGTGCCTTGGATAATATGGAAATTATTTTCTATGCTTATCTTTTTTCCCCAAGTTTATGTTTTATTACAATTATCTATTATCTTGGTTAATGGTCTCTTATGATTTATGCCTTCTAAACTACTGAGATTTATTTCATGAATCATGATTTGGATAGTCAAATGTTTTGTTCATGTTTTTTTTACATTCATATGTTCATCTATTGTTTTTTTACCTTTACTAAGAATCTATGCTCACCCTTTTTATGTTTCCATTCCTTAGGTTAAAAGATATAATTTAAGTAGGAGTACTAAATGGATAGATATTTAGGAGAGATTTTGAAGATCTTTCTCAAGTTATAATAATGTATTCTAATTTTTTAAAGTCATTAAACCATTACAGTCTTCAAGCATGCATTGGTAAAATATAATGAATATTCATCTAAAAAGATACAATATTAATATAAGCCATTCTTGGGTCATTATATAATTAAACAAGTATATTTTACATAATGATTATGATATGATTTTAAGCATATAAAAATTATATTATCACTCATTTAATTGGTAGTCATTGTTATAAAATATTGAGAATATTTAATAGGTAAAATAACATTTTTTCTACAATTTTTTTTAAAATATTAATTTCATTAAATTAAAAGTTATTTTTATCTTATTTAAAAATTAAAATAGATTATATTGGGCATAAATTTATTATTAGTATTCCCAGATTTATTAAGTGTTCTTATCTTATATTTTTATTAAATCAAAAATTACCTTGTTAAAAAACAAATAAATAACATAAAAATAAAAAAATAAAAAGTATAAAAAACCTAAGAATAAACTACATAAAACATGTTTAAAAAATGTGTTAAAATGAGTAGAAAATGATTTATTGACCTTATTTTTTCTCAAACTACATTATTTCTGAATTTTGGAACCATTGACCCTTGAATAGTGACATTCCATTATTAAAAAATAATTTGTGTTCACCAAAGATCCATTTTCTTCACTTATAACAGGGGATCACTCCCCACTCTCAAATTTATACATCCACATAGATTATTTTTAAATGAATATATAATTTTACTCTCAAATAAGTCATGTTACCAAAATAAATACCCCAATCACTAAAAGTTATCCTAATCTCTTCATTTCCAAGGATATTTACAAGATAAATCTTATATTCTCAATATTAGTTTTTCTTACTCCTTAGTTGTTTATTTTTAATATAACACATAAAGAATTATTATAGAAACACTAATATATGTAAATAGTATTAATAATATAATTTTATTTTATTATATTAATGGTTAAACCATTATTCAGTCTTTTCAATTCAATAGGAGAATCAAACAACATTGATTATGTGTACATGCGAACAACCACCTCTAGGAAATGATGTGGGTTTTCTCATCACCACCTCTTGGAGATGGTAACAACAATGGATTTTATTAATTAATATGTTTAATATTTTAAAATTATTATTTTAAAATTTAAATTTATCATATACCTTCATTCCACAATATTTTTTGAGAAGTGGAAACACTAATTGTGCATATATGTATACTACCACCTCCACAAATGATGAATTTTATTTTTCATCACCACCCAAAATGGATGTATCTTGGAATTAATTTAATTTATGTAAATTATATTATTTCATGTTTAATATTCTATAAATTTTATATTAAAATTATATAAAAACATATTCTTACTCATAAAATCATTATAACATGATCTCATTTGGGTCGGTTTTACCACCTATGTGAACAATTTTATAATTTTTATATAATAAGTGATTAAGGAATGTTATATAATGGTAATATCATGTAATAATAATATATTTAATATTTTTTATGATTCTATAATTTTTTATTAATTAATTCTATATTTATTAATACATCATGTTTCAATAATTAAACATCTCAAAACTAGTTTTTTAGAATTTACATTTTCAAAAACCATACCATTATCATTCAAAAAATATGAAATTGAATCTGATGAATAATTGAAACACCAAGAATATAGTATATTTTATTTTCGTGTAATTTTTAACTTAGAACCGATAAGTATGAATCCACCTCTTTACAACGAAACTTGTATGTAACAAACAATAAATATTTCCTAAAACCTAATGATTAGAAGAAACTATAAGTGGGTAATATATCAATAATAACTCATAATAAAATAAATTTATATACATATATATATGAATATGTTTTTGAAATATTTTAATAAGATAGTTATTTTCATTACAAAGTATTAAAGTGATTTCATGTACTTTGAAAATTAAGGTAATGGTTCATTTCATAAAATTTCAATTCCTTGAGACATGATTATGTTATACATAATGTTTCTATTATATAGTGTAATTACTACCCATTTTCTATTTTATTACATTATTGACTCTTTATTCATGGTTTTTCATTTTCTATTTAAAATTCTATCATTCTATCATTTTTAATTTTTAAAGTTTCTAAAATCATAAGTGTCATTTATTTCTATTTTTAATTACATGATTGTAAAACAACATATAATTTATATGGTATATTTACTGACATATTAAATTCATTTATTTATAATATCTTTCATTTCATTATATTTGAATTTCATGGTATCCCACTCATGTTTTTCTGATTCCTACGTTACCATTATTGTAAGGATATTTGAATCTTAATGATATTTCATTGATATATGGTCAATATTCATATCATTTTTCCTTCTTGTAGTGTATATATTATCCATGGATTAATTTATAAATTTTATTATAATATTTTTATTTTGGTGATTAAACATGAAGAGATCCATCACTTCTTTTATATTTCCAAATCAACCTCTATTATAGGTAGAGTTTTCCTTCCAATCTCTTTCCACAATATACACTATATATTTCATTCCTTTGATTGAAGGGTGCTCACTTAGATCTCATATTTCAATTTATTTGGGAAATTATTTAATTAACTATATACCCATTTATCTATATTATACTAGTTTTGGGGATACTTACATAGAAAACTATTCCATTTATTTATTGTTGAAATATTTAAGATCTATATACTTGTTATTATAATTAGTATAATTATGGATTACTAAGGAGAGTTAATTTTAGATTGTTAAACCATCCACCTTATTTCTCTGGATGAATTATGTCCATTTTATCCCATTTATTTACAAAGAATGTATTCTCGTTCTATATGTTTGTATCTCAATAAGTATTTATATTGATTCTTAAGGAAATTTTATTATGCATTTTCTGAATATTCATATCCTTTATATGGTGAATACATTAGACTTAAATATGTAAAAATTAGGGCCCAGTATAATATATCCCCTTTATGTATTCTTTGGTCTCATAAGATAAAATGTTTGGGTATTTTAATCATGCCTTCCAAATGTAAGAAAGATGACTTGGTTACAACCATTATAGAAATCGTAATGTCTTTATTTAATCCTTCACTATAACAGGACCAGACCTGCACTCCTAGCTCCAATACTGAAAACATTATATTTATATTTATGGATAGATACCAATAAATTTTACCCACATTATTTATCCAAAAATTATAACAATAAAAGGAAATATTAAATCACCTGCATACCCAAAGACCTTTCAGGTTTATAATTTTGGAGAATTAAGATAAACACATATAAAAATAACACCCATTCCTTCAAATTAGTATTCCTCCCAATAAACCTATCTTTTCTTATTTCACATTAAGTCATCATCATCATACATAAGAAACCATTCTAGACATAATTCATTTAACATCATTCTTGATAACCTATGTAAAAGGAAACATCATAAGGATGATCTACAATGTTCAGAAAGTGTAAACATAATCATTAACAATTGAATTTCATCAATTATCATAAGGGTATGTAGATATAAATATAGTGTATGGGAATAACATAAAAAAATAATACCGATTAAACTTTTATAAATAAAAACTTGGTATGGAATAAACTTTAACAAAATCTAGATTCATAGGAATCAATAATAATTATCCATTTAATGTCAATATTGATAAATTAACCCTTAAAAATATATAGCTTTTCACCCATAAGAAGTATAAAATAACTTTCTTTAAACATAATCTCGTTATTTTACATTGAAAATTCAATGTATTTCCATAAAAATCCCATAGAAAGAATAAATTAATCATATATGTAACATGGGACATTATTTCTATATCACTCTTACAATCACTCAGACAAATGGAATAACCATATTATCAACTTCTATATCCAATGAATTTGATGGATATAATAGACCCACCCTTCTTTGGGTATAACATAACCACTCATCCTTGATTAATAAATCATACACAGGGAATTCATTTATACTATAACTACCTATCATCATAACTAATTCCCAAGAATGAAAAAATAAATAAAGTACATATATCTTTAATTTCATCATAACACTCCAAAAATATCCATTATTCCTTTTTATAACATGATTAAACCATTTAATATATATCAGTTCCATGAAAATATCTATGAAATAATCATAATCCATCCAGATGAATAATAAGGATAGAATCATTAACAGATATCCCTAGTGGATCATAACTAACATCTAGGATTGTTTATATTTATGAATGGAAATACTATTAAAAGGTCATTTAAAACTCTGGAAGAAATTACCCATTTCACATTGAAAATCACTTTAAAAATCTAAAAAATAATAAAATATTGTGAAAATAAATTTGATTTAAAATAATCCTTTAAATTTTTAATGTATGATTCAAATCAAATAATGGTCATGATTTTGGGAAAATCAGTTCATGTTAAAATGTCAAAAATAAACATTCTTTTAAAATATTTAGTAAAGGGAGCCTAAAGTGGCCTATTATAAAATAACTAATAAATTTAATTTGTAAAAAAATTTAAAAAAAATTCAAATATCATGTAGAAAAGATTTAGAAAAACATTTATGTTTATAATAGAAAGTTTTTAAAATCATTTAGAAAACAAGGATACAAAATAGAAATATTTCCCAATATAAAAGAAGATGCAAGATCGGTATCATATACAACCAACATTATTAATGTTTCATTAATCAATAAGGGAGGAAATATAAATTAAACATATATAACACATTCATAAACATAGTATAAGAAAGGATATGAGGTTTAATAAAATAATGTCACATTATTTCCTCTAAAATAACATTCAACATAAATGAATCCAAAAAAGAAAGGTGACTATAACATAATGCCCTTTACACTTTGGTAACATATCAATATATGCCTTGTGAAAGAAATGCATCAAATGAATCATTATATATCATGAAAATAAGGATATTAATGATATAAAATATCAAAGGTGTAGTATATACACCAAATAAAAGAAGGTAGTTGCATATTATAAATTTATTTCTCAAAGAAAGATAATTTGATATGAATAATTCATAAAAAGATCATACCATTGAATTGAGAATTAATCAATGTAATGTTTATTTGTAAAAAAATGTAAACAAAAAAATTGATATATATTTTTAAAAAATTAGTGATCAATTAACACATAATCATATCATAACAAATTCAAAGAATAATATTATAACCCAACAAAATAAAATTTCCTTGAATGCCCGAAGGATTCTTTTTTTTATTGATTTTTAATAATCCCTTTTTAATTATTGAGGGGTAACATTTACATATTATATAGACCTATAAGAATTAAGGACTGAATACATTTCCTTTTTTAGGCCCTGGTGAACTGACACCATAAGTAGACCATCCCAACACATATATATGATTTTTTTATCAAACTCTGAACCATGTGAGGCGGAAAAAAAATCAATACAAATAATTTTCAATAAAATTATCATAAAATAAATAATTTTATTTATAATCTCCACAAAATAAAAATAAATGGTCAATATGTAATATGTCTCACAAAAATAAAAGTGAGATGATAAACCCATACCTCATATACAGAAATTTTATTTATGTTCATTAACTCATGTATACTATGATTACATAAAATGATTTATTTATTAATAATATTTCCAAAGTTCAATAGCTTATTATTAAATAATTTTTTTATTTATTTTAATAACATCTTTAAATATTTAATCAGTTAATTCCACATCGAGTATTTTGAGGATATTTGGTCTATATTTTCAAAATGTCTTTGGTGTATTGACCATAGTCAAAGGGGTAGTCGATTAATAATATTCAGAATAATATTAATAAAATAATTATCATTATTATACATAAATTATTTGCTTAAAATAAATCATTAATAATGAACTGTGTTGTAGAAATGGAGATGGTAGGTCGTAAGTACACATTAGCAACATTTCCATTTTTCAAGGATAATTATGGAAATAAGGAAAGTATTATTTTATCATTATGGAATTATAATTATATAAAAAATATTATATTATATATTTAAAAACATTTCTATATATCATTCATATGATGTGGTGATGAATATTAAATCACATTGCTATGTGGATGCGATAGTCCACACATACACATGAATGACGTTAACATATTTCGATGAATAGAAAAGTAATAAAATATATTATATTTTATATTTTATGATTGATAAATATTCCATGTATATAATATCGAAATATTAAGTAAATCATCCTAAACATCCATGATTGTCAATCAATTACATCGATCAGTGATGCGGTATTCTACTTTATATACAAATTATGGGTTCATTTCGCATTGGATGGAGAAGGATATGGAATTAGGTTACTCAATAAATATAATATCATCTCATTATATAGGATACACAGATTTTATTATATTATCAAGGTTAAGAAATATTATAATTAATTGGAAGAAAAAGTAAAACATAATGATCAATTAAGAATGATGCTTCTTGTTCAGAATACCACTTTAGGTTTGTGACAAAATCCTTCTAGGAAGTTTTTCTAATAATAAAAATGATTATAGGATATGGGTATTATAGTGAGAAATGTATTTTTTTAGGTATTTGTAAAACCAAAATCCTTTGACATTGTGAATAGGAGATGAGATCAGCTGGCCGTTTATAAGTGGGGGTGAATGAGATTTTTAAAAAACCTAAAATCTATTCAATAATGGGAATCGCTCTCAAATAGAGTACCTAAAAATTTTATAAATAACGTATTGGATGAAATATAAGTTTGAGCCACAACTTCACCATAAAAAGATAAATTTTTTAAACATTTTTTTCCTTAAACATTATGGTTACACATTTTTACCATTTTAATTTTCACCTATGGTAACTAGTTTTTCTACTCTTTAAGGGTCAATATAGTTATCATAAAAGGAAAATGGGAAATTAATTCAAAGATGTTAGATATATTCAACCATAACCTAACAAAATTTCCAAAAATATTCTTTTCAGAAGTTTTAATTAATTTACTAAAATATTAATTATTGTAAATATAATTAATGTCAATTTTGACATGATTTATTTAATTTGACTTTAAAAACCTCATGATAAGGATTGAGAAAGAATATAAACCTTTCACAACCTAATAACATAATATAATTATCTAAAAAATCATTTAATACATTAATATAGTCAATTCATATTAATCATAATATTTCTAATAACATTTATTTTTTAATTAATTAAATAATTACTCGGTCAGTTTTCTGATAAATGTGGTGACATGAATCAGTCAACCAATTCGTTCACTAAGAAATATTATTAAAAGAAAATGTTAAAATATAATCATGAGTTTTATGGAGCATACACAAATAGGGGATTGAGGGGAATAAAATTTGAGATATCCATGAAAAAAACCTCAAGTTGCATAAAACAAGACCTAACCTTCCTGTCATCGAATTGTCACCAAAACAGAAGTAGTATCTGACACTAAGAAAAATAATCTTCATCGTCTCACCTAATGTCCCCAAAAAAAATGTTCTAAGACATGTAATTCACTCATCATAATAAGACCAGTAGGTCGAAGAGCATATAAAAGAACTAACAAGTCGCAGAGAGAGACATATTTACCTCCACCAGAAATACATCAAATTTTTATTGAGAAAACCAAATCATGTATAAAAATAAACCACTATCCAAGAACATATAATGGGAACATAAAACCAAGATAATTCATATAGAGAAATAGACTCTAGGCAGTAGTTACCCACCATATATGGAGGAAGACACAAAATAACAATGAATGATGAAATAAAAAACATGATCGTAGTATTTAGATGTCTCATCCAAATTACCCTTTCAAAAGAAGGGGAACTATACACTAAGAAGCTGAAGCTAATATGAATAATGTTGCACTTTAAGAGAAAAAATCCCAAATACACGAAATTTATCCACCCAAAAAAGAGCTACCATCTCATCCAAGGACTATAAGGAAACTTCAAAGTAGGCAAGGCATCCACACAACTCATGGAACAAGATCCAGAAGAATAAAAATTAGGATCCTATGAGTTGACAAGACCACATCATTCAAGAATATCCCATTGTATGGAATCTAATTCCAAGAATGATTTAAAAATCCCATGCATGTAAAAATTCATTCACAAGGTATGTCTTTAAAATTTAAATTGTGGTTTATTTTATATTAATCCAACATCTTATGAATAATTATTTATGATTTAAAGGTATTTATAAGTAGTAATATCACCATCATAGAACTTATAGAATTTAATCTTATATTTTTAATCCTTCCATGCATCTATAGCTTCTCCCACCTCATTCTCATTTAGATAACCCTCTATGTACACAGTATATTATTTTCCTTCATCCTCTTCCTCATTTAAACTAGATGATGAAATCGATTGATCAACTAAAATTGGAAGTATTGAAGGTTCAGTGTTTCCCTTAATATAGGTATATAAAAATATTGTAACAATATTTCATTCAAGGGGGTATTAGTCCCTATGCTTCCTCTTTTTTTATTTGAGTTCATATAACCATCAGCATCAACCATTGGTTTTTTCCCTTTCTTTAACTTGATTTTAAGTAGGATTTCTCATTTTGATTTGGTTGATCATCAAACTCCCATAATGATTCACTAGAATTAGAGAGGTCACTATAACCCATATCTTTTGTGATATTCATTTCAAGTTTGTTCCAATGTTCCTCAACCAGGGAAACAGGGTCAGTGATGTCCCTTGTGGGAATAATCAAAGCATTAAAAAAGGTTGGCATTCTCTTAGATTCAATATAATGGCGTGCAGGTTGATAAGGTTTGTCATTTTTACCATATTTTCTTTATTCACATCTGTTTTAAAACCTATAGAAGGTTCCCTAGAATTATATGGGCCTACATCATGTGTGTTACTAACACCCAATCCACATTTTTTATTTCTTTTTTTAACCCAATTAGCTCTCAAGGTCACAAGATTTGAATATTTATAGTCATAATACTTCGAATATTTTCCAAGATTAAGAAAATAATGACTATAATTGGGTACTTTTTCATAAAACTCCTTATAAAAGAAACCATAATCACTATTTTGAATATATATTATAGAATTAGGAGCATGAGAAACATAAATTTCAACACAGAATCTAGAAAATAATGGTCTTCAGATATTCCTTGTCACTGAATCTAGTTTTAATAGATGCCAATGAGCATGGAAATCAGAAACATGGCATTTTTCTTGAACAAATTGAGTGGAATATCAGGGAAGATGATCTAGATCAAAACTATGTGATACATAGATAAGGGTTAAAAAAAAGTCTATTAAAAACCTTCATAGAGAAACCTTCAATGAACCATGATCGGTTCACTGAAAGTCTTTAATAATCATCCTCAAAAGAAAGGAGAAATACAAAATTGGATGATTTCAATAGGCTGAGATGAAAACTCAAAAACATTATGGATTCAATATAATTTCATAAGAAATTCAATGGCGATCTATGTTTATGAAACATCCCTTCAAAAAAAATTTAAATCTTATGCAAGAAGGCTTACCACATTTTTTGAGAATGAAATTGCCTGTTGTCCATAGTGATGAAAGTGTTTTGGTTTAACACAAAGATCAGGGACTGCAGTATCATTTGTGAAGGGTTTTGTGTTCTTGGAATGTATTCTTGAGACAACATCAGGAATTTATCTCATAACTAATGTGCAGTTTCTCGTATGTTCGCCTACTATCGTGTTCATCACCCTACCCCCATCATTTTACTAAGTCATTGTTGTGTAAGAACTTCATGTAATTATTTCATCTATAAAAATTATAAATCAATTACCATTATACAAAAATTATTTAAATTAAAATGAATATTTATAACATAACATTATTTTTATCCCTATCACAAATTATTATAGATATTAAAAGTAAAGAAGGTGCCTTTTTTTCTTTGAATAACTTATTATATTGGTCATAATCACTTCCATCTAGATCCGAAATGAAAAATTTCTAAGAATTAGAATATATAGGGTAAAAATGTAACCAGAAAAATAGAAATTAGAAAAGTTTTTAGTTCATTGAAACCATTATCTCTTTATTTGAACCCCCTAGTAAGCTAGTTTTCACCTTAACCACGGTAAAAGATTTTTATTATTTTCACTATTCGTTACGGAAAAAATTTTAAGTTGATATTATTGTATGATATAAATATTTACGAATAAAAATATTTAAACTATTTTATTAAATTCAATTCAAATAAAAGGCAGAATTTAATTTAAAATGAAACCCACATACAAGATGAAACAAAATATTTTTTCAAGAAAATGTATATTTTCAGCATAAGATGATCTTATATAAACTCTGTAATAAGTAATATTAATTATATTAATCACATTTAATATTTATAGATATATTATCCATAAATTTCAGTTAAATCATTCTTTATTAGGGTTTATTTTAAACAATTAAAATGGGGAAATATTATGCACTGTAAAAGAGTTTTCATAAAAAAATGTGTTTTAAGCCTAAAAAGAAACTTATAATAAAATATAGTATATGGGTGATTAGAATGTAATTAATTTTATTAAATATAAATAAATAATTATTATTTATCTTGAAAACAAAATCAAATCATAATTTTAATTTTAAATTACTTAATTTCTTTAGAATATATGACTTTTTTAAAAAATATTTATTTTTCACTATTCACTGAAAATCAATGTATTTGGAAAAATACAAAAACTTCACCATAAATTAATATTGGTATGGTAATTTTAAAAATTAATTTTTTTTAAAATAAAATTTAATATTTTAAAATAAAATTTAATATTTTCTCACAAAAACAAAAAAAAATCATTTTTTAAGAAAACACATTTTTGCTGAATAAAATGAATTTAAAAAGAATAAATTGATTATTTACTAATAATTAATCATTAAATTTATATTGATCAATAAATTTACATATATATTTCATAAATTATTTAATTATATTCACCCTCATCAATTTAAGGGCTTGGTTATAATGGTTATATTTGAATAAAAATACTTCATGGTTCATTTAGGAGAGATGTTGCATGTCGCATATGCTATTAAACATAAATCTATTTTTATAACTTGGGAAATTATATTGATGGAAAAAAATGATTTCTTGGATGAGGCCTTGATAGAAAAATGTATTTATTTTATGTATTCCATCACAATGAATTCAGTTATTGATGTCCATGTGTCTATTTATATTGTTAGCCATGGATTTGTTTCATTCTCATATGGTATGTTATATGAAATTGTTTGGTAATTATAAATTTGATACATATTATTCATTCCATGATAACCAATGATATACATTTTCCCCTACTGAGTCATTGAGCTCTCTATTCTTATGTTTCCATTTCCCTAGGTTATGAATAAAATTACAACACATGATATGAATAGAAAAGTATCATATATAGAGAATTGTGTTGGAAAATATGAATAATTAATATAAATTAATAATATTTTTATAATGTGGTAAAAATTTATATTTTATGATAAATATATGGGCTTTGTTAGATAAAATTAGTCCCTAAATCTCTAAAACTCTAAACCTAAAAGGTCCTTTGAATATATGTGACGCAATATTTTGTTAGTGATATTGTAATTATTTATGGGTAAAATTGGGTCACATCAATTTATTTCAAAGAAAATATATAAATAATGTGTTTATTCAAACCATATTCTTGAAGTTAGGGTCTAGGGCATTATAGTTGGTATTTAAAGAGGTTTTAAATTACTTTATAGATTATGACGTTATTGATTGAAGATAATATAATAGTTATAAATGTCATCTAGAGTTGATAAATTAAGGTTTCTCATTATTAATAATGTATATATATATCCCTTTATTATTTTTAAATGAGGTATTTGATACATTTTGTAGTTTGAGGATTATCATTATAGAACACTAGTAAAAACCCTAGTGATATATATCTATGTAACAATTCAAAATATAGGATAACTTTTTGAAATTTTAGGAAATTATTTATTCCATGGATTCCCTAGAAATATAATCCCTTTATGGAAACTATAAGTGGATGTAGGCTCTTTCATAGATATACCTTTTGGTAATAACATTGAAAATGGGTTTGTTTGGTACTAACTCAATCGACACATTGTTCACGATAAAGAGGTATAACTTCACTCTTATTTTGACACTTCCTGGGGATATGATTTTCTTAATCATGTTATATTTATAATTCATCACTAAGGATTTTTTATATTTACAAATTAGAATAATATTTTTGAGGGAATTCTATTTAAAGATACCTAGACTAAATGGAGAGTGATTTAAGTTTAACTAGAATCTAGTGTGATGGTTTTAAATTATTATAAATTTCAAGGTTTATTATTTCATGGGATATTTTTTTATAATTCTATTATGAATCTTATTAGTTATCACTCACATTAACCACTTTTGTTTTTAATAATGTATAAATCCCAAAGGAATCAAGTTAGAAATGGATGTCATGGACAATGAAATGATTTTCCCAATTACTAACCTAGTGGGATAGGAGATGTAGTGTGAAACCATATGATTATGAAAAAATAACAATCAATAATTTTTATTAATAATTTTAAAAAAAATTGTTTCCAAACACATTAAATAAGATGAAGATGTGGTCTCATTTATGTTTTCATGATGAAGCTGATGAATGAAGGATGATTCTATTTCTTATATGTCAGGAGTGTGAGATTAAAAATCAGTGGGAATATCTCAATGTAATGGGAGGATTCTTCATATAGGGGGACTGAGGCTTCTCAAATGTTAATATTACTTCTTTTTACATGAATATTCATTACATTACACAAAAAAACCTGAGGACCATAATAGTTTAGTGCCTTTGGAAAATTGAATAAAAATATTCCAATATAGTGAATGATCTTCAATGTTTCCCATAAAGATATTCCCATTTTTCAGTCTTCATATACATACCCTACATAAAAACATTCATCATAACCAAGGGAAACAAAACAAAAGAAATAGTGATCTCAGATTCTCAACATGGTTAAATATAATAGATGTCAATATATGATCATATGAAATCATAAATATTAGCCTAAGGATACATGATAATGAACATCACTTCTGATGTTCATACCAAAACTATCATATGTTATAAAAATAGGTCTTGGAATAAGGATTGGAAGTTTATAAGACATAAATCATAACATAATCAAAGCATATGAGTGATGATAGAATAAAATTAGAAAAAGGCATAGATAAGTGGCATACACTTAATTATAGAAAATATTATGTCAATTCTACCCACTAACTGATTCATAACATGTTAGGCTTTATCTAACCACCCGTGTACCTGCATCGGGATTAGGATAACCACCCTTCTACCATAATTTTCGATAGCTACACCTCTAGGGTAGTAAACATCACCATCCCTAGTGGAATATCTTTATTCATAGTGGAATATAACAAACCTACTCTTTTTTCCATATTAGTAATTGATTTGTTACCAGAAAATACACATAATAAAACCTTAAAGATCAAGAAGTCTAGTTTCTTTTGGAATTTGGTACATAGCATAACATTTAAACATGGTATAAAACAACATTATTGAAAACTTCTTTAATATGCTTTTATAACATTACCCCAAAAACCATCAATTCATCAAAAAAAGTTCTTTTATTGAATTTTAATATTACCAAAAAAATTATTTGTGTTTAATTGTATCAAAATAAATATAATTTATAAAGAAACAATAATAGGATGAAAATATTGTAATTATTCTCTAAAAAATAATAAAAATACATATAATGATATGATATTGACACATATCCCTATAATACACTAACAAACATCCTAAGAGTAAGGTGTGTGACAGTGAGACATTCAAGGGGTGGTTTGGTGTACAAGGTTTGGGTCATGATCTCAATGAGTTTGAACTTATATCATAAACGTTTTATCAAATGCTTAAGATATTGGATATCATATTGGGCTAGGTAAAGCTAAAATCCTAGTGATGTTATCACCCATGGAAACTCTGATAAATTGGCTTCATAGGGTATGATCCTACTGGTTGAGATCATAACATCCTTTTTGTGTGTCAATTGGATTTTTTGAACCCCTATATTTATAGTAATCATGTGATCATTTTTAGATGGATATATTATGAACAGTAATGATACACAATGGTATTTTAAATCCAATTGGATAAAAAAGAAGTTCATGTGTTTACTATAACTATATTACATAATAATAAATTTAATTAAAACAAAAGGGATATTTTATTTATAATAGTTCAGGTCTTTATAATATTCCCCCTTTATAAATTTCACCCTTTGAATTTTCATTACACGCACTAAAATAGATTATAGTAATTCAGTTACATCACATCATTCAGTTCCCACACACCTTCTTCAAAATTTTGGTTTCTCTATATCACTTTAATTAGGTGCATTTTTTATTTTGTAGAACATTCCCTCTTTGATCTAATATTTTCAAAATCTTCTCTTCAATTGAGTGATCATTCTCTAATGGTATCACCTTTTGATTGAGTACATGTGATGGTTCTGGTATATACATTCCCAATAGGGATACATGGAATACATCATGTACTTTAGATAGGTTGGGTGGGAGTTATGGTCAATAGGCCACCGCTCCAATGCGATCAAGGATCTAAAAGAGACAGATGTATCTTTTACTAAGCTTTCCCTTATTCCCAAATTTCATCACATTATTATATAGAGACATTCATAGGAATACCATTTAACAAAAAACAAACTCTAGGTTTCCTAAATGATTATTAGCATAGCTCTTCTTTCATCTAAGAGAATTTGTGATGTGATATGAAATGGTCTTAACATTTTCTACTATTTCATTGAACATTTCATGACCTAAGAGTTTTTTTCCCCAATATTAACCCAACATACAGGTCATCTTCACCTCTTCCAACAAAGAGATTTATAGGGGCATTTAGATGCTTGATTGGACCCTTTTGTTGTATGAGAACTTGACCAGAGGCAGATGTTTTTCCCATCCTCTTTTGAAGTACATAGAATATTTTATCAATAGGTCTTACATTCTCTGAATAATTTTCTTAGAATAGTAAGCTATTGGATGCTGATAGGCCATACTGATGTTTAGATCAATTTTAAGAGCATGTTGGATAATTTTTCAGAACATTGAGGTAAATATCAAATATTCATCAGATACAATTGATGGTGATACACCATATAGCCTCACCAATTTATTGATATATATTCATGGGAGTTGGTAGAGTGATAAGTCATATCAAATTATGATAAAGTGGAATGTCTTTGTAAGATGATCCAAAATAACCCATATAGAATTTTATTTCCACTGGATGTCTTCAGATTCCCGATGAAAAATTCCATGGGGATGTTTTCCCATTTACATGTTGTTATGGGTAATGGTTGCATCATCCCCTAAGATGTTTTCATTTCAGCCTTCACTTACTAACATACTAGGAACTTTGATGTATATTCAGTTATCTCCTTCTTCATAATTTACAAATAATATTTCTCCCATATATTTTGAAACATTTACATTCTCCCTATATGGATTGAGAAGGTTGAGCTACGCGCGTCATTTAGAAGCTCTCTCTTTATCTCTTAATTGAATGGTATATATAGTTATGACCCAAATCATACAAATCCTTGTTTATTAACACTGAACTTTGAGGATTTCCCTTTTCTTAAATTTTCCACCTTCTTCTAAATTCCCACATCATTTCTTTAAGAATCCTTTATATTATCCATAAGGGATGGTTGAGAAATAATTTTGGAATGGATTGATGATGTTCCTTCATTTATGATTCCCATGTCAATCCTTTCCAAATATAAGAACATAGGATCCCTCTGAATTCTCATCAATGATAGATGTTTCAGGTCCTTTTTACTTAGAACATCCACCAATTTATTCACTTTACTAGGATGGTAGTGGACTGAGAATTCATAGTCCTTGATCAGATATAACCACCTTCAGTGGAACATATTCAACCCTTTCTATGTGAATATATACTTGAGGATTTTGTGGTCTATATATATTTCAAAATTCTCCCCAAAGAGATAAGGCTTCCATATTTTCAAATAGAATATCACAACAACTAACTCCAGATCATGTGTTGGGGTAGTTCTGTTCATGAACATTCCACTACCTTGAATCATAGGTTATGACAATATAATTATTCATTAACACATATCACAAAGCATTCTTTTAAGTATCACTAAATACCATAAAACAGTTCTCCACTATTTTATACTGTAAGCACAAGTGCAGTGATGCGCCTCCTTTTTATCTCCTTGAATCTCTATTAATATACAAAATTACAAGAAAACTTGACTCCTTTTAGAGTTACCTTGGTTAGAGGGTTTTATAATCATGATATATTTCTCACAAATCGACGACAATATCTAGAAAAACTATGGAAACTACAAATATGTATCACATATTTTGGACTTGACCATCCTTCAATTGTTTTTTTGTTTGAAGGGTCTATAGATATACCAATTCATGTGAAGATATGCTCTGATAATGAGACTTACTTTAACCAGAACTCACATTATGTTGTAATTGGAATAAAGCTTCTCCTTTTTTAAGGTCCTTAGCATAGTGCTCAGATACTACTCACACTATTTCATTTTTTATTATAATAGAATATCATCTATAAAGACTGCCTAGAATATTTTAAGGTAATATCTAAATACTCTATTCATCTAGTCTATAAATATTTTTGGAGAATTATTAATTCTGAATGGAATTACTATAAACAAATAGTGTACATACCTTGTACAAAAAGAAGTATTGATTCTATCCTCCTTCTTTACCCAAACAAGGTAATATTCAGTCCACAAATCCATCTTTGAGATGTATTGTGCTCCACGTAGCTGAATGAACAAGTCATAAATCCATGGAAGAGGGTACTAATTATTTATCGTGATCTTGTTGAGCTTTCGATAATTAATGTGAAGGCACATTGACGACCCTTATTCTTGAAAAAGAGGACTGTTTCACCCCATGGTGAAGTACTAGGGAATATGATCCCTTTATCTAGATTCCCCTATAGTTATTTTTTCAATTACTTGACTTTTGCAATTGCAATTATATATGGAGTCTTGGAAACTTTTAATGCCCCGTGTATAATAATGATTGAAAATTCAACCTCTCGACTTGGAGGAAGATCATGAAATTTCTCGAGAAACACATCATCGCAATACCTCATAATTGGAATTTCTTTGAGGATGATTCTTTACTTAGACTCAATCATTTGAGCTAGATATTCTTTCTAATAGGGTAGTAATATCCATGCTGGTGATGTTGGTGAAAAAGAAGATTCCAAATCTTCCTTGTACTTATACAAAATTGGGGGTCGATTCATGATACAGAGAGTTATTTCCTTATCATGGAAATTTATGTTGGCTCTATATAGGTAAATACAATCCATGCCCATAATTTCATCAAATTTATCTAAAGGGAGTATGATAAGTTACTCTATAATGTTTATCCCAAAAATTATGACAGGGGAGGAGTTATATACTCTAGAAGAAATAGTTGAAACTTTTTTCATTTTCATTGATAACTATATATACAATATTTGTGGGGGTTCTTGAATATTTCTACTAAACATTAGTCATATGAAGGAATGCGTAGAACCAGAATTAAAAACATGTTCTCTATCCTTGAATGAATAACTAGTGTACCTATTACCACTTCATTTTTAGGATCCATCTTGTTAGTTATAATGGAAAAATCTCACCCTTATTACCTTGGGGGTTTTTGGTTGTCTCTAAAACCATAAGGCTTAGTGTATTGATTTAAAAAGGTCCTTAGTTCTTTTCACTTGAATCAATTAACAATGCACTAAGGGGTGACTGGATAATTCCTTTTCTTCGTCACAAAAGTAGGTTTCTCCTTTAAATAATCTCTAGCTAGGTTCCCTTTTTTTATGCTCCTAAAGCATCTTATTTTTTCCTTTAGGAAATTTTTTGGGTGGTTATTTCAACACCTTTGATAAGTGGAATGTTAATATTTCATGGAACTATTATATTTTTTCATCAAACCTTCAAAATTAATCTTTAAATTTTGATTATTATTACCATGATACCCTTGAGATTTTTAGATCTCCATTTCAAATTTGAGGTCACATAAGATAATTTTCTCATAGCTATCAAAGTCGTAGATTGTCTGGGATTTTCATAGACTATGTTTTAGCCCACCAAAGAAGTTGGAAACCTTTCATTCAGAGGTAATGATAAATCTAAAGGCATATTGTGCAAGTCAGGTGTCGTTTTCATAATACTCCCTAATAGATTCATCAAATTTTTTCTTGAGGGAAAGAAAATATATTTCCATTTTAAGTAAGATATTGTGAGGAATATATTTATCAAAAAACATTTTTTGGAATTCCTTTCACCCTATTGTTTTGATCTCTTCATCATGCTTCATATTATTGTTTAATTTCTACCACCGGTCGAATTCTCCCTCCATATGATCAACATCAAATAGAACATTTTATTTTTCTAAACATTGAAGGATGAATAATATCATATCAATATAGTTGATCCATTTTTTCATGATTACAGGTTTGGATGATCCATTGAAATTTGGAGGACTTTATTTAATAAAGGTCTCAATTGAAGCTTTTTCTTTCTTATGGTGATTTGGTTTCTCCTCCTTATATAGCTTTACATTCAAAACCTGAGTCATCTAAGAGAGTATCATCACAAAGTATTCAATTCTCACTCCCATCATATTTAGAATCCCATTGGGGCAGTCATCACATTTCTTATTTCATTGATTATTTAACTGATTCCTCTTCTTTCCAACTATTGTCTATAATAAAGGGAAAATTATTGTGGATTATTTTTAAACTGTTAGGCACATAAATGGTAATCAACGAAATTAAATGGATAACTTATAAATTACAATTTTTTCTTTAACTTATGAATTTCTAAGAATCAATCTATATTATCCATGATCTATTTCATAACATTTATTCTTATGAATATTAGTTTTTTCCATTAATAATAGTTTGTAATGATATCATGAATTTACTAAAGAATATCTTCCAATATTTTCAAAAAACGTGTATAGTAAGGCCAATTCTCTTATACTATGTTACACCAAGTGAGGCCTAGCACCCCTTGGCAGAGTTGTTACCCTTAGAAACATCTATTCTAGAACCATGTCCACTTATACTATATAGACCGGTATGTATTTGTTTTTGATAAATTACTTAATCTTTACATACTAAAATTTATGGATGTATTCTTATACTTAATCTAATACCTAAGGATTTCCTTAGAGTTTTATAATCTTAATCCCCAAATAACTATGTTTTTCCTTTGATACAAACTATAACAAACTCAATCATTATTTGACATTAATATTTTATTTATTACATAAAATTACACATAATACAACATGAATGATTGATAAGTCTGGTTTAATTAGGAATTAGGTACATATTATAATGTCTTGAATATAAGATACAATAACTTTATTGAAAACATCATTAACATGCTTTTAAAATTTCATGGTTTTTTAAACTGCACAGGATAACATAGGGACATATATAAGAAAGGGGTGAGTTATAAAGCCCATTAAGGGAATAAAAATGGAATAAGTTGATACATGTTAGACAATAGGCATATAAATGGGGTATAAAAATAGTAGGAATCATAAACATTAATAATAAGACATGATATAACATGATAAACATAACATGGTAAATGTGGCAACAACTTAAAACAATACATCATAAACACAGTTCAATAATAAACCACCAAGATATCATGGGGGAAAACTCCCATAAAGGAACCAGGTTTACTCTTTATCCCAATATGATGTCTCATGAGACTAAACATTATCCAATTCAGTGGGGTGTGATATTATATTTGTCACACCTATCACATTAATTTCATTCTCATGCTTAAGTGTGCCAAATTGATCATACAACATGGATTCAATCATCATTATATTTTTTCCCATGATCAAGGAGTGTGGAATAAATATATTTAATTCCCAATTAAAATTATAATAAGTGTATAAAGTAGAATACCCTTGATTGAAAATGGGAATGGTATTCACTAAAAAATTGTTTTGGCATGAAAAATCACAATGAACTTTTCGGTAGCATAACGGAATCTCATGAAAATTAATAAAATTGGTTGATGAGAGAGAAAAGGGTTTATAATAATTTTTTCATAAATTTTACAGTAATGGGTATATTTAATAACATATCACATCCAACGTAAATGAAGATAAAATACATAAGGTAAAGAAGATACATGAATGAATATGAGAAAGTAAAAGATCCCTTACATTAGTGTGTGACTCTAAATGCTTCGAAAAGGGATTATTGAGAGCTTAAAGAGCCTTGGGAGGAATCTTGAGAGTTGAGAGAAGATATTGATGTACTCCAAGTAATTTAATGGAAAAAATGGGATATTGGGTGGGATTATATTGTAAAAGAGGGTTATTTATTTTTTTTATTTAGGTTTGGACTCTATATAATAAAATAACCAAAACCACAAAGAATGCCATGGGTTTTCCCATAGTTTCTGCCAAATAAGAGTTGTTATAATTATTTTATATGTTCAAGGGCCAAAATTAATAAAATAATACCATTTATTATGTGGAGGTGATTTATACTGTTAATGAAATGGTTTTAGAACCATAAAATATATTAATGGATTCGGAGGACTCATAAGGGCATTATTAAATTAATAAAATAAACATAAAATCAAATTATTTTAAAGTTAAAACATATATTTGATCATTTATACCATTTAAATTATTTAATATGTCAGTTTAGGGTCATTATGATTTCATAATACCAAAAGTATATTTATACGGTATTTAATTTTTACCTGAAAATTTGACTGCCTTAAAACATTATGAAAAATTCACCATTGGATAATTTAGATATTCTAATTCCAAACATAATATCCATTTAACCTAATAATTTTATAAATACTTTATTGTTTACATTTAAAATAATAATCAACATTTATTGAGAAATGTGGGTTTTTTTGAAAATAACAGTTTTCAAAACCTTATAAAAATTACATTTAACTTATTAAAAACTATATGATCGTTTATATTTAATTAAAATTATTTAATGATAATATTTTATTAAAATATTTCTTATTTCAAAAATACCTTAATTCATCAAAATAAGTTTCTTAATTTAATTTTAATATTACCCAAAAATACAATTTGTGTTTTATTTTATCAAACTAAAAATAATTTATAATGTAACAATAATAGGATGAAAATATATTCATTATTCTAAAAAAGAAATAATGTACATCCACATAATTATTGGGTCTTGATGCATATCCCTTCAATACACTAGAAAAATGCCCAAAAAGTATGGTGTGCTATGGAGATACTTTTATTAGGTGGTTTGGCATACATGGTTTTGTACATGATCTTGATGTGAATGAACGTCTCATACAAATAGTTTATCTCATGCTTAAGTTGTTATATCTCTTCTTGGGATTAGTCAAGGGAAACTCTAGTGATGAAATCTCTACAGAATATCTAAAACTGTTCTTTATAAGGTTTGATCCAACTGATTGAGGTCATCACTTCTTTAGTCTGTGTCAATTATATTTGTAAAAATCCGATATTTATAAGAATACAATGATCACTATTAAATGCCTATATTATCAATGATAAGGATACTTAAAAGACTTCAAAATCCAATTGGATAAAAAAGTGCATGTTTTTTCTATAACTATATTACATAATTATATATTTAATTAAATCAAGTGGGTAATTCTATTTATAATAGTTAGAGTCGTTACATGGAATGTGTTAACTCCACAAACTGTTAAGTTAATCAAGGTTCACTCCCAAGATAGTCATATTAGACACCGTCCTATACGGAACCAAGTTCACTCCATGTTCCAGTCCGGTCTATCTCATTAGATTCAAATATTTACCCAATGTAGTGGAATAAGATTTAGGTCCCACCCATCTTTGGTTATAACACAATCAACATCCTTGGATATAACTTAAGAACCATCCTTGGTTATAAAATAACCACCATCTTGTAATGAAAATCATACATTTATGTTCCACAAGATTATAAAACACTCATCATATCATAAACCATGGTATTAAAAGGGTTTCATAAACATTTCGTAATATCATAACCTTTGGAAAAGAGGCATGTTTCCTAATAATTTCATCATTTTATCATAGCATAAATCAGGGAAAGAAATGGGTTTCATAACAGTTCTATCATGGTGTAACTAGTGGAAGAGAAATGGTATTCATAATAACTCTTTCATCATAATCATAAATAATTTAAGAAATGTATTATAATGGTTTTTGTGAATCATATCCCTAGTAAATCATAAGTAACCTCAAATAATTTCATCTTATATAGAAAATAATTTCAAAATACTACTTTGGACATCTCTTGAGGAAAATATATTTTATTTTAAAATAAATTTTTCAAATAGAAAACATTTTGAAAATGATTTTCTTTGAATATAACATTGTAAAACTATAATGTAGGATTTTAAAAAATTATTGAAAACATTTCTATAGGAGATATCCTTATTTCTTTGAATAATTTTTATTAAAGATAAAACACTTTAAACATAATTTCAGCTTTAAAATCTTTTATTTTAAATCAAACAATTTCCTAAATTTTAAGGAATGATTTTTAATTGAAAATAAAGTTGAAAATGTTTATATGAATATTTTATTCATTTATAGGTCATGTAAGAAAGAAATAATGTTCATGTACTTCATGTTAAAACTAATATTCTTTTCCCTTTTTCTATAAATTCCTAACATAGATTTTTTTGAAAACTATATGAAGATTTAATTTTAAAAAATTAAAAGTAAAATTTGGGTGAACATTTATTTTGAAAATCATAAGATGATGATAAAATACTTTTGAAACCATTTTTTAAAAAACATGGTTTTGGAAGAAAATGGATTTCGGATATAAGTGTTAAATAATGTTGGATTTTAGAAAAAATATTTTCTTAATTATATTAAGTACCAACGAGTGTAAAATTTTACCATTAAAAGAAGATATCTTGAGTAAACATATGAGTGTATAATAAATATTTTATAGTCCATTTTTACCATTATATTTTTAGTTTAACCCCCATGTAAACTTATTTTCACCGTAACCATGGTAATTAATTTTGTCCAAATTCGCAAGTTATTTGG
Source organism: Viscum album (assembly GCA_963277665.1). Lineage (NCBI taxonomy): Eukaryota > Viridiplantae > Streptophyta > Magnoliopsida > Santalales > Viscaceae > Viscum > Viscum album. The sequence continues at coordinate 1,344,944,359 of OY728156.1, forward strand.
TAAAAAATTAATTTTTAATACTTAGAAATTATAAATTATTCAAAATCATGTTATGGATTAAAAAATTTCAAATTCCATTAATATAAAAAGTAAATTATAATTTAGAAATAATTATGTAGTCGCGATGAGAAAGTGTATTTTTAATGAAACAATGCTCAAAAGTTTGAAATGTTTTTATACCAAAATTAAATATGAAATTGATTGCATGGACCAAAATTGGATTAATAAAAAATACATTTGAATAATTTCACTTTTAAACCAGTTAAAAATATAATTTTACATTATAAATAATTTAAACAAAAATTTAGTCATCAACTAAAATTTAGTATTTTTCACAATTCATCAAAACATAAAACATTTCATAAAAATTAAAAAAAATTCACCCTAATGTTATTTTAACATTATTATTTAAAAATTAATTTTATTTTATCAAAATTGTTTTCTAAAAGTGTCAAAAAAATTTATAAGTTTGAAAATAGCAACAAAACGATTCTTTTATAGAAATATTGTTTCTAAGTGTAAAATTATAGTTATTTATCTTTATTTTATAGAAAGAAAATGAAATGAATGTTAAAAAATTTATTGAATATATAATATATGAATTAAATTAAATTCATTAACCAAAATTTATCTGGTTAATTTTTTGATATAAAACACACTTATGCGCATAAAAATAGTTTTTCATAGAACAGTTCCATTTTATTTTGAAAAGAGTTTTATTTTCATTTATAATTCATTGGTCATAAAATAATTCATTTTATATTCATTTTTAAACCATATTTTCATAACTTAGTTAATATTATTCATAAATCCCCTTTTAATGGCAAGGTGACAATTATCATATTAAATAATATTATTTCAATAATATTTCATGTTTCATTTAAACTCATTGTTACATGTAATAAAAGATAAGAAAGGTGTTTCATGTAATTCAAGACAAACTCATTGTTGTGTGAAACTCTAAAAGAATATATTATTTCATTTAAATAAAAATATCAAAAACATTAAAATATCAAGGTGTTACATTATACCGCCCTTAAAATGAATCTCACCCTAAAAATTCATCTTGGCCATAAAATGTTTAAAATTTAAAAATTCCTTAATATAAACCCACATCATAAAAATTAATAATAAAATTTCTCTTAAAAACGAAAATTTCAAAACATAAAGGTAAATAAAATTAACTCAAAACTAGGCTTCCACAATAGATAACATAAGTGAAAATTGATTATTTAGACATGGAAGAAAAGTGTAAATAATTATAGGGAGTGTTGTTGATCACAGATCACCAGAAAGTGTGTTATCCAAATAATTTTAGTGACCATAGAACCATAGACCAAATAGGTATGAAAAAAGTTCGTTGATATCATAAAAAATTGTATTAACAAGACACCATTTTATTTCAAGATAATTTGACTTTTTTTGAATAATTTTCTTAAGAAGATTAAATTACATTATTTCATTCCATTTTATAGGAATAATCTCACCCTTGGGTTTTACCTTGATCAATTTCTACTTTATCTCATACTCCATGAAATGAAGATGAATTTTTTATGTCTGAAGTGCTGATCGATCATAAGATTTATAGATAGAATTATATGTCATTGTGACTATGTTTAGTTATCATTAAAAAAAATTCTTAGCATAGGTTATCCAATATGCTTATATCTTATTATGGTGAAATAATATATTAATCTATAAAATTTCATTCATGGTTCAACATAAACCATTTAGTAAATGGTTAACCTTATGACCCTTTTGAAATTTTAATATCGGGAAAATGAAAAATAAGGTCTCTAAATATCAAAAATGAATGTATCAATAATCCTCCAAACAGTATGAAATAGTTTTTAATTTTCACATAACAAACATGTGAATACATACATTGTGTATTCTCTTAGAAAAATAATTACCATAGATACTCAATGAAAACATGTATGATTTCTCATTCCTTGAATAAAACCCACTAGTACAAATGCATGATTTAACATTTATTTGTTTTCAATTATAACTTCAATTTTTAACCAATTTATATAAAGGTGATGTAAAAAAATAAGGTTTCAACATTGGTTTTTTAAAAACAGACACCAAAAATTAAACGAGTTTCATTTTTTGCATTGGATTATCTAAGAAACTAATGTTGAAAACCACTCTGGTTCACCTTTTCAGTGTCAGTTTCACTAATAAACCTATGCCAAAAATGATAAATATATGGTTTTCAGTGTCAATTTCTTATATAAACTAATTCCAAAAAACAATAGAACTTTTTAAATTGATTTGACATCATTTTTTAAAAAAATTGTTGCTGAAACATTAAAAAAATTATAAAAAATTAAATATTACACCCCATAAAAATCATAAGCCCTATAATAGAAATACAATATGTAGATATCAAATATAATTTTTCAGTGACTAGAAATATATAAAAACATGCGAACTTTTAACAAGTAAATAAAAAAATTATTTTATCATTTTTATTATAAAGTAGAATTAAAAATTACATATCTGAAATTTAAAACAAGATCGTTGTTGTTTATTATTGAATCATTCATTTTATATCATTATGTTCAAACACATATTACAAAAAATAATTATTTTGGGAACACTTGTTACTATGAAAATGTAATTTGAATTAGAAACATTAGAATATAAATACATTAAATTGTAATCAAACTTAAAAAATAGTTCGAAAACAAATATTGAAGATAGTCAAATTCATATTTCATGTACAAATAGACATCTTTGAATGACTAAAATAACATTGAATGATATAATATTAAAAAACACAATACTATGATAGAAAATATAAAATATTAATATGAATAATCTGACCAAAATCAGTCATTACACTAGTTGTGATTATCTCACAAATGAATCATAGAATAAAATAACCACATTTGATATGTCCTTATTGAAGATGAAAAAATATTTAATAAATAATTAACTTGATAATGAAAACCAATATATATATATAAAAATAAAAATAATAACTAATATAAAAAATAATTACCTTTAATCTCACATAGTTGATTTCATTTGGATTATCTATTGACAAGTGATATTTGTTAAATTTTTTCCATGGCCTGCATTTTCATATATATCAACTAATAATACATGTATAAACATTGAGAATTAAACATAATGATCTTATAAAAAATCAACTTATGTGTCTAATATGATGGAAACTTTTCAAAAAACACCACCTAATAAATAGAAATATCAATATAATGTGTTCTCACATGGGAAAAACACACCTAATATCCAATGCCCTTGGAATAACAAAATTTCAAATTAAATGACTTTATAATGAATATTAATTCATAATTATGATTATATTCCTACACCTCATGAAATGGAAAAACCCAACACCCAATGTTCATTATTAATAACTTCTCACATATATATGCCTCTCTACTTTTTGTTGACACATATAGCACAGTAGTTGAAATGAGTTTTGGATCTATAAAACCACAAACGTATGTACTTTTATTTTTAAAAATCAGCATGTGTAGATACTTAATTAAAAATGTAATATAGTTTTTCATATTAAAACATATTTTTTTAAAAAAATAAAAACTCAAATGTCAATTTATTTACATGGAAAAAATGCAACATGGGCATGCTGACCTCTTCAAAATTAATTATATCCATGATATCTTTTTAGAATATTATCAATGGATAGTCTCGTCCATATATGTTTGATGACATATGAAACTCGTAAGTATTATCCAAGTAAGAAGAAAAATGAGATAATATTTCTATCCCATCAGAAATACTAGAAGTATCTATATTTGTTTATTGCTGAAACTTTCCTTCCCTTTGTTCCATTTCTTTGGATTTTAGATACACATATATAAGTTAAAAGTAAAAAAAACATTATATATAATTTTCAATCAGATTTAATTAATATTTAAAAAAACACATACCTCTTAGGAAATATGACGAAGAAGGATAGATGATAAAAGTAAAAGATAACCCATACAATCCCCAACTTTGGTAACCTCTACACTACGGAATGGTAGTAGAGCAGTAGGATCCATAATATCATGTATCGACACTCTAACCAAACCCATCTGAATAGGCTAGTGATGTACAGAATCCCCTAAAAAAATCCACAACTCTGAATACTACAATATTTACATTATGATCTCTTAAATATAAATCATATTAAATTGTTGGGTCTGAATGAGGAGGTGGAGGATTTGAGTAGGTAGTCAGGGTAGGCTGGGCAAGTTTCCTAGATTGTGATTGTCTCATCAGTTATTCTAACATATCCTTCTACAAAGATGAATGATTTTGATCACCCATTGTTTTTTTCATATCTTTTAGCTGAGTTTTTAAAGATTCAATTTCAAATTCCCTTGACTGTTTACTTTTATGAACAAAAAAATTTAAATACTAACACCCACATCATATCCTCTTATGTGGTTGGGGTGTTCTATCTTTCCTAAAGTATTGTCTAGGATTTTCATCCTACCCTCAGTCATTAAAGTTATATGTGTCAATTTCTCCTAAAGTTCATCCTAAAATGAAAAATGAAAATGGTATATTAGTGTTGTCAATTTATAAATTACAAAAATTTATGAAAAGAATAGTTGTTTTCTTAAAATTGTTCCATATACTTCCTTAGCTTTATCTATAAGATAATTTTCATTTTTTTCTTCTTCTCTATCTTTCTATTTCTCATTGTGGGTGGGTGGAGATGGAGGACTAAATTGGACCTCATCAGAACCACTAGTGTAGTGATCTCTTTCATTCTTCAAACTTTTCATTAATCATTTTTTGATCCAATAAATGATACCCTCTTTCTGATAAAGTATGATGGTATACATTTTTTAATTAGATAAATTGATGGGATTTCATCAAGTCATGTTATATAAGTAGTAAACTAAGAAGTAATTAGGTACATAAATAAGAAATTTTACAATATCATATAATATAATTATCATACCTAAAATTCTAAATTATGTTAGATGGAAACAAATTTCTTCAATATATATTCATTTAAAAATGGATACTTGAGGAATGGGTTTTCACTTTCTCTAATTCAAAAAACATAATTTTTTTTAATTTTTTTTTTTTGAAATCCCTCCATCGAACTACTGCTAATGTAATCCATCTTTTCTTAACTACTTTTTTTCTTCAAAAATGAATGTCATTTGTAATTTCATAACCAAAATATTAATCATTTAATATATATAATATTTGAAAAATGAAATTAAATAAATAAATTGAGATATTTTACCTTTATGGCCTCCCAAATATAATCTATCATTACCTTGTCGACACACTTCCAATCGGGATATAAAATGTTAATCCTTCAACGGATATACATGCTCATATATCTGATAAACTGGGTTACATTTGGGCCAGTTTCATTATTTATATCATCAAAACTAATATTTAATTACTCATCTCCATGAGAAAGTGACATTTTTGGTAAACAATTAATACATTGTTTACTAATTTGAGAATTTTATTTTAGAATTCTAAAAGTAGAAGACTCCCCTGTTGAAGTCTCCTCAGTAGTTCTAAAATTATTTTTTAAAAATTAAATGTGTGTTTCAATAAATAATTATATTAAAAGATATTTAATAATATTAATAAATAAAAATACCTCGATAGATGTTCTTTGGTCTCTATATCTGTATATGTCATTTTAATATGAAAATGTAATGAAATTATTGTGTACCTGAATATAATTAGATAAGTCACTAATCAGAAAATAGGAAAACATAAATATGTAAGTAAAAAAAGTGACACAAATGTGTAAGTTTAAAAAATAATGATGATGTTTTGACTCTTAACCAACAAAATTATTCAAGGTGAACTATTAAATATAAATATTAAATATATAAATATCTAAACCTTTAAAAATTCAAATATCAATGTTTGAAAAGGTGTTCTCATATTCATAAAGTAAAAAAAAATATAATAATGTATGTTGGGTATTTCAATGAATTTTTTTTAACTATAACTGTAGAATATCATAATTTGACACACACAAAAATCATATAAACAATCAAATATATATAATTAAATATCCAATAATTATTAAATAATACAGTTTTTACACATGTAATTTTTTTTAAACAAGAAATATAATTTATATAGTTACCAGATTAATTAGGAGAGTAATTTAGTGTTTTCCAAAATCCCTTCAGCATGATCATTTCGTATTGCACGCACTATGTCAGTGTTATAGTCATTATTATCCAAAAAAACATGTAATAGAAGAATAAGTCTCATATAAATCAATAACATCATCATTATCCTAATCATACAAATGGATTCATTTCCCTTTCAAAACAATAGACCACTAATCATTTGATGGATCAATAAAATATAATATTTTCTTTTCATGTGTGGCCATGATAAATTGTTCCTTATTTCAATTAAATCATTTCAAATAAACAAGTTTAAACCCATATTCATCATTTTCACACCACTATTACTTGAAACCCAATTACAATTAAACACAGTGGCTCAAAATTTATTAAAATTAATTTCTGATATGTCTTCAAGAACTCCAAAATATGGAATTTATGTAGATATTGGGTTTTTATCTTTTTCACTCAAAAAATGATGTTCTTCATCAACGACTATTACACCACTTTTTTTAATGGTACTCTTGTCATCTATCTACATTGTGTAAAATGTGTACCCATTAATATCAAAACTAGACTATGTGATCATATTAAGAGATTGTACCCCTACCAACCATTTCAATGTTTCTAATATAGATATATCGATGTTTACTATCTCTTTAAACCATTAAAAAATGTCTTTATATGCTCAATCATTAACCACTTTTTATTTCTTTTTTGGATATCGTAACTTTAATTCTACAATATGTGATGATATATATGATTGAAAATTATCTATGTAGTTAAAAATGTATAAATGTGCATGCATCACTTCATCATGTGGAATGAACTATACCTTTAAGCCTCGAATCCCACTACATTCACTATCAGTTGTGTTATGTTGATATATAGGGAGACCAATATGCTCCAGTTGATACAAATAATCAGTAAAAAACTCAATAACCTCTTCCGATACATATTTTTTGATAATAGAGGCCACTAGTTGATAAGGATTTTTAAATATCCCTTAAAATTTTTCATATATCTTCCAAAAGGAAACATCTATTGAAAATATACAAGCCCACATATTCTTATCTCACACACCAAATAAATCACCAGATTGACCATTATATCAAAACAATGTCGGTGGGAAAAACATTTCTAGTTGAAAAAGAATAAGAAAAGATTCATTCTCCCACACATATAACAAATTTGGATCAATTAATTTTATAAAAATGGATTTTAAAAAATTATATAACCTAATGATATTATTTCTAATAGATGTCATCAATATACCACATAGTGTGACTGGTAGAAGTTGTTGCATCAATACAAGACAATCTTAATATTTCATACCTATTAATTTGAAATCCTTCAATGACACTAAATTATTCACATTTGAAAAATAACCATTGGGAACTTTAAAACCATTAATACACTAACAAAAATTCATCTTCTCAATCATGTTTAATGTGTGATAAGTCGAAGGTAAATATGTTCTGTTTCCTTTCATAGTGGGAGAAAACTCCAAATATATTCTCATTGATATCAAGTCCAATATAGCATGAAATCCATCTAATTTCTTTCTGTTTATGTAGAATAGAGTTCCAATCAAACTTCCACATATGTTTTTATTAATGAGCATATCATTAATGTTATGTTTTATCACTAAAAATATCCAATAATGTAGTTTAAAAAATATATACTATTTTCTTAAGATATTTTTTTAAGACCAGAACTTCTTTTCCTTCCAAATGTAAAATCAATATTTTTCACCCTATCATAATATTATTCAACTAAAAATGTTCATGGGGGAATATTTTATTCCTATAAACTGTTAAATTATTTTTTAAATCTATGATAAGGATGATCAATTTGAAAAAAATCTTCAATGTCCCTTGTACAATGTCTTTCCTCCATTCTTCAATTGATAATATGAATTATTTTATTCACAAATTAGACATGATTTATGTCCCTTAACATTATATTCAGATACACTTCCATATGCAGGAAGTCATTTATAATGAACATTATCATATCACACAAAAGAATATATTATTTCTTGTATACATTGAAAACATTAACATATATCTCATACAATAGTTTCAAATCATCAATCAATGGTTAAAGATGCACATAAATATCATTTCTCATCTATTTTGGTCCATAAATCATCAAGATCACCATAATATATTTTTTCTTCATACATATATTTGAAGAAAAGTTTTGAACTACCAACAAAATAGGCCATGAACTCTGTTGGTTACTTAGGCTCTGATATGGATTCATTCCATCAATACACAATCCCATTCTTATATTTCTAACTTCACTTCAAAAATCAAAAAAAAAACTTATCAAATATCTTCCATTGTGGTGAATCATCAAGGTGATGTATGTTAACATCAGATATTCCCTCATCTGAATGAAATATTAAACTTTTTGCATAAATAGAATTTACAAATAGATGTTTCAAATGATGAATTATTGGAAGGTACCAAATTTAATTACCTATAGATTTAATTTTGGTACCTAAGAATCAATAATAGTTGAATTATAATAATTGTATGAAATAATTATTGGATGATAACATTAGAAAGTAAAAAAAATGATTTTTCATAAGGTTATTTGTTAGTGCATGAGAATGCATATGAGTTGACTTTTTCATCCATCTTATAGTGTGATGTCCCAAATGTAGAAGAACTAGGTAAATATTCATATTCCATCCTATAAAACACTAAATCATTGAAATCATATATCTTTTTATACCCCAATCCTATTGGGAATAATATTTCATTCACCTCATAATTGAAATATGAAATCCCTTTTCTATATGGAAGTAACTCTTCTAAAATATCAAGTATGTTGGATAAACCTTTATCACTCAACCCATTTATTAAATTCATGTTAACTAATGTAAAAACTACGGATAACTCTATATATGTACTCCAAACTAGGAATCATGGTTTCTTAGAATCTCCATACAATTGTTCAAAAGTTGTTGTTTTCTAAATGGTTTCAAGACCAAGATCATGAATTAATAATTCAATACGGTCATCTGCCTCATTATGAATAATCTCATCAACATTATATGGGGAATTTGTATTTCTTTCACCATGTCATATCCAACGTGTATAATTAAGTCTAAATCCATTGAAAATGAAATTATCCTTTATTTTTTTGGATTTTAACTTTATTATATTTAAAAACATCACTCATGGATAGAAAATCAAGTCTATGTTTTGAATATTTCATTTAGAAAATCCCAAGAAATAATCAACTCTTTTTTCATATTCCTTAGTATTTCATCATAAATTTATCCAATTACGACCCATTCAATACCAGGTATCAAAATATAATAGGTGAAGATGTTAAAACATATGAACATTTAAATATATATATATACAAACAGATAAATTGTAAACATAAACACAATTAATAAAAATTATTGGTAATCATGGAATGATTATTTAGTTCATATAACCAACAGTTCTCCATATGCACTAAATAATCATATACGTTATGAAAAACATAACAACTATTTTTATTCTATCCAAACTACTTTAGATACAATTAATATATAAACTCTCTCATATTGGAATTTTTTTTACTAAAATCAATCATTAACGCAATATTTAATTGTGTGACCTTATTGGTAATTGTATCAATAAAAATCATTATGAATTTCTAATTCATAACCATATCCCAAGAAATCCCACTATCAAAATATTTTATTAATCAAGATGAAAAATGATTTCTCATTATCTTTATTAACAACACTCATATATCTATATGAACATGTCCACCATATATATATAAATATCTATATGTTATATAAATAATCATATGATCTATATATCCCAGACATCGAGACTAACCACTGTAAATGAAATATTTCAACATAGTATTGAATAACTCATACATTTGTAACAAATTCATTAGACTAGAAAATCTAGATGAATATATCACATGTCGATCATATAGGTAGATAAGAACATTGCATGTCACCTATCTAATAATGGCCATGAATTTTCTTCAGATATACTAAATTATGGTCTTATATGTTTATATAAGAATATGAATTTAATATTGGATAAATAAAAACTACATAAAAATAATTAAAACAACTTCTAAAATGATGAAAAAAAGGTAAATAATTTTTCTTCAAATTTGAAATAAAACATACAAAATTCAAAGTTCAATAATGAAAATGGATCCTTAATCTGGACATCGCTCCCTCTAATGAGTTTAAAGAATAAACACTACAAGTTCAAACAAAATTTTTTTAAAAATGAACAATAAACAAGAAAAACAAACGAAAATAAACCCATAGTTGATTCTTGACCGAAAAACACTTTCTACATAGAAAATAATTCTCTATATGATGAAATAACGAAATAGGAAGATGAATAGAGACCAAAAATCATTAAAATCGAAAAAAAATAAACAACAATGTCCATTGAGGATTAGTGGGTCACCTTTGAAGTCACCATGAGTGGACATAATACTTTCACAGGTCAAATAAAATGAGGGTTTTGGGAGCCTATATTTTTTAAAGGTTTTAGCATAAGCTTTTATAAATGCACACACCATAATGTCACAATAAAAAATGTTCAGCGTCAGTTTTTAAAAAAATGGAATCCATAAATTCACTTTTTCATGTTGGTTTTTTTGAAAACCGACACCAAAAATCCTTATGTATAGAGTTTTTCATGTCAGTTTTTTTTTAAACACCGATGTGAAAAAGTGATATATAAAAAATTTCCTATCTGTTTATGTTAAAATCTATGAAAAAAATTCCACACAACTATATTTTTTATTGATTTATAAAAACTGACTTCATATCTCTGATGTTGAAGAAACATTTTTTACTAGTTACCATCTATTATAGAATATATTCCATAGATCTAATAATGTTTTGAACTCTATCAATGATAACAAAAAACCACTTTTTCGACAAATCTTTTATTAGTTCTAAGGTCATCAATACTACTTGATTCACTTTATTCATATCAATCATCTCCTTATACAAACTAAAAACCATATTCTCAACAACGTGACCATATTAAGTCTTACCTTCCCATAATAAAAAAATTACCTTAACATTCAATGAATCTTTCTTTCCATCAACATCATTCAACATATTATTTGAAATCCATAACAAAAAAACATATAAAAACAATACTTATATATTTCATGATTCATATAACTTAATATTTGATTTCCAAAACATAAATAATTCCTTCAAGAGACTTACTTATCAAACCTTTATCTAGAATTCATCATGTTATTCTTTAATACCTCTTTCCTTTCACATGTCATATAAAGTATCATCATCATCAGCAATATAACCATTAGTCATACAACCTTATTGATTTTATTCATGAGATTTTACCCTTGGAAATTTATTTTCATAATGCCCATACTGTCAACATTTAAATAATTCAATGGTTGATGATATCATAGGGATACCAATTTTCTGATCTATTACGTTGACTAAATTTTTAATTTTCCATTTTCAGTTACTTTTTTGTGTATTTATTTTCAATCATCAAAATATATTCATGTTCCAATAACAAATTCACATGGGTGATTCTTTCCAAATTCATGACATATAGGAAATTTAATCTTCTTTCCTCTATTGTTAATATCACCAGAAATTTCAAAAAAAAATCACATCTCTTCTTCGGTGAGTTAGAGAGTGGGTTAAGGCACATATTTTGAATCATGATCCATGATAAATGATTAGGAATAATTACAACATCATTTTCTATAATCAACATCCCATTTGGATGATCATTAGAAAATCATCTATCACATTCAATGTTAGTCCAGTTCCTTTTGGTTCATGTCATTGACATGACCTGAAAGCATAGTATGAGAAACACTAATCATAATTTAAAATCACATAGTTATAAAATTAAATTAGGAGGTCTAAATGACGAAACGTTATTTTTAAATTATGACACCTTAGGTTTATCTAGGTAATTCAAGTCATCGTATATTTAAATCATTAATTATGGTTTATAATGATTTTTTGAATTTCTAAATAATATATCCCTAATAGTTTCAAATCATGTGTACATCAAGACCCATTTTTGTCTACCAATTCCCATTAATGCCTAGATAAATATAGTTTTATTGGTGTTTTTACCCCTAGGTACATTTTTTCCAAACCCACATCCACTTGTAAGATCCAAATAGTGATGTGATTTCTTGAAAACCACTCAATCTATCCTTTACTAAAATTTCAGGACATTTTTATATACTTTAACTCATTGTTATAATTATAATTAGATATATCCTAAGGAATATACTTAGAAATATCTCTTGGGATCTCACCCAATTTTTCACATCCCATATTCTAAATTTTAACTAATACCTTCATTTGATACCAACTATAGCAACCTAGGCTTCTCATAAATGGATATTATATATTTTTTATGAATATTCATTAGATTATAGAAACATAAGATTGAGAACCATAATAGTTTAGTGCCTTTGAAAAACATTAAACATAATATTTTAATCTGGTGAATGATATTTAATGATTCCCACAAAGAGATTCATATTTAATACTCCTTATTGACATACCCTACATAAAACATTTCATTATAACCTCGGGAAAGGAAATATTAAAGAGTTTGAGCTCAAATTCTTATTATAGTTAAACATATGATATATTAATATATGACCATATGAAATTATAAGATATTCATAAGGGTATATGATGATAAATATTCCAAATGATGTCCACACCCAACCTGTCATAGGTCATAAATATTAATCAGGAAATATAGATGGGAAATTCATAATAAATGAATCAGAGGGGAATAAAACAACATGATCCATGAGAACGTAAGATTTTTAAATGAAATAGATTTTTTTCATACACATAATAGTAGAAAATATTATATTAAGGATACACACCAAGACATGTATAACATGTTAGGATTGGGTTAACCACGTGTCTACCTACATCAGGCTTTGGCTAACCAAATGTGTACCCACCTTTTTAGAGGCTACACCTCTGACTGAGACACCCCACCATCCCTAATGGAAGCCATTTTCTCATAGTGGAATGGGTTAACTACCCAAACCATCATGATATTCAAGGTTCACTCCCAATACCAACATAGTGGACAAAGTCCTTTACTAAACCAATTCCACTCCATCTTCTAGTAATTTATCTCTCGTGAGATATAAATATTTACCTAATGCATTGGAGGGAGATATAGTTGTTACACTCATTTGGTTATAATGTAACCACAATCCTTAATTATAACATAACCATCATCCTTGGTAATAAGGTAACAATATTCACATAATGAAAATCATACATATGAGTGCCTTGTGATCATAAAACATTAATCATATCATAACCCATGAAATGAAAAGAGATTCATAAACAATTAATCAAATCATAACCTATATAAAATAGGCATATATTATAATCCTTTCATCATTTAATCATAACAAAACTAGTGTATAGAAGCAAGTTTCATATGATTTATATCATGGTATAACCTGTGGAAAAGAAACAAGTTTCAAAAGAAAATTGTCATCATAAATATAAATCATTTAGAGAAATAATAATAATGGTGCCCTTGGATCATATCACTTGTAAATAATAACTAACCTCAAATAATTTCATCTTATATATAAAACAATTTTGAAAGAATATATGTTATATTTATTAAGGAAAATATATTTTCATTAAAAATAATTTTTAAAACATAAAACATTAATAAAATAAATTTCATTGAAAATATAATTGAAAAAATATAAATTAATATTTAAAGAAAGTAATTTTAACTATTTCATGATTAAAATATCAATTCTACTTTGAAAAAAATATTTTTAAAATAGAAAACACATTAAAAATCCTTTTCACATTGAAATAATTTATTTAAAATATATAAATTTCCCAACTATTAAGGAAATAATTTTTTTAAAATAACTTTTATAACTTGTATTGAAATCTTGAAATCACTGATTAGTCATGATATTAGTAAATACTATTCATTTTATGGATCATAAAAACAAATATTCTTTTCACTTTTTTGGGAAAAGACAAACATGTGTTTTTTTAAAAACAACATGAAGATTCCTTTTTTAAAATTTGAAAATTAAAATATGGGTAAAAAATTATTTTAAAGATAATAGGATAATAATAAAACATTTTTATTAAACACTTTTTTAGAAGAAAACAAATTTACGACCAAAGATATAAACAATGTCATATTTTTTAAAAAATAATTTCGTAATTATTTTATGTACCAATGAGTGGGAGAATAGTACCATTACATAAAGATATCATGAATAACCATATTTTAAGAAAATAAATTATTTTCTTGATAGATTTATCATAGTATTTTATCAAAGGAAACATAATCATAAATAATCCTGATAAACTATGAGATTGTAATGAAAATATTTACCACCTTGGTAACTTTTTAATGTAATCCTCATAAAGAAATATAATTAATTGAATCTCAGAATATAATAAGGATAAATAAATTAATGATATTACATGTCAAATGGGATTCATATTAACAATATAGGTTTATAACATAACATATTCTCAAAGAAGGAAAATTGAGACAAAAATATATTACTGGTTTAGTAACATTTGAATAATAAACATTGTGAAATATATTCATAGTAACTATATATACCACATAAAATAAATATGTGGTGAATTTTCATATGTCACCCAAAAATAAAAGTGAGACTATAAATCTCTTACTTTAAGTATTGACTTATTTCATACATATTCAAACGTATTTTATAATAAATATAAGTTTATTATAAATCAATTAAATATTTATATTTATATATTTCATACCATATATTATTTTCTTATGACATTTTATTACCCATTTATTAATAATTCCTTGTTAAAGATAATTTTTGAGTAATAACTACTTTGTTTTTAGTATATGTTTTGATTTGTTATATTTTTTTCCCTCTTACTTTGATCATGGTTACATAATCTTCATAATTATTACAATGATATATTTATATTATATATTCATTATATATTTATTTGTAGTAATCCATAAAATTTAGTTATAGGAAATGAAATACATTATTCATGGAGACGGTAGGTTGTATGTATGCATGAACATTGTTTCAATTTACTTGTTGGATTAAAAGAAAGAAAATTAAATAATATATTATCATTATAGAATAATTTTTATGTCAAATATATCACATATTTTCATTAAAATCATCCTTAATACATTCCATAAAAGGGTTAATGAATCACATTGCTTCATGAGGTGATAGTCCTCCATACACACGAGTAATGTTATCATACTCCCATAAAATTTAAAAGTATGAAGATACGTGTGATCTAAAAATTAAATAAGAATTATAATATTATAAAATATCATATATAAACTATATATTCATAATTATTTTCAACTATTAGGGGTGGTATTGGAAAAACAAACGACATCAGTTCGCGAGGAGATAGTTTACCTTACACACAAATGATGAATTCATAACCCATTTGATAGAAGTGGAGCTTGTTTTAGGTCAGTCCCATATCATAAAAAATCTAGTTATATGTTAGATAATTAATTTATTATATAATCATGGTATAAAAATAATTTAAGGGGTGGAGTAAGAAATAAATCAAAAAAGCTCATTGATGAACATTACCACTTCTTCAGGTATCTTGTTTATGTTTGCATTAAAATTCTTACTCGAATGGGTTTTTCCCCAAACTAATACTTATAGGGTGATGGGAGTTAATTTTGGACGTTATTTGGGTATTTATTGGATGAAAAGAGAATTTTGAAGGTGTGAATAATATAGGAGAGGGTGTGGCCTTCTATAAGTTGGGGAGAGGACACACTTAGTATTTTTGAAAAGAAAAAAGTGTTCCAACATTTTTCATATATTCTAAGAGTAAATATTTAAAAATTATAGAACCTTAGAGGTTTAATTATCCAAAAAGTTCTATCTAATCATTTTAATACAAGTATATAGGTCATTTTTTCCATTATCTTTTTAGTTTAACCCCCGATAATTCCATTTTTACCTTAACTGCCAAAATTAAGATATATTGCTTTCACTATTCATTTTTCTAAAAAATTAGGTGGAACTTATTAAAAATTATAAACTATTATTACTATAATTATTTAATCCATTCTTATAAATTCCATTCATTTAAGTGGAAAAAATTCAAAAATAATCCCACAAACGTGATGAGAAAGCGAGTTTTTAAAGAGAAAACATTCAAAAGTTTGAAATGTTTTTATATCAAAAATCAAATTGAAATTAATTCCAATGAACTAAATTGGATTAATTATTATAAAATTTATCTAATTTTAATTTAATTAAATTTTAAAATATAATTTAACATTATAAAATAATATTAAATAAAGATGCAGTTTTCAATTAAAATTCAGTATTTTCACTATTCATCAAAAAAATGAAGCTTTTAAGAAAAATACCAAAAATTAAACCTAATATGATTTTTAGATTATAATTTAAAAACTAAATTTTATTTGATAAAAAAATTATATAATTTTCAAAAATGAATTTTTTTATAAGTGAAAAATATATGGAATCTTAATTTTTTGAGAAGGTAATGTTTTTAAGAATAATATTTTATTTATTATTAATTTTTTGTATAGAAAATATATAATATTAATGGTAAACATTTTATTGAATATATAATATATAAATTTCATTATAATCATTAAACAAAAGTCATTTTGTTAATTTATTTATATATAAAAGACTAGTGTGCCTAAAAATTGTTTTTTCATATTAATATTTTCTTTTATTTTCGAAAGTGTTTTATTTTAATTTCTAATTAATTATTCACCAAAGAATTAATTTTATATACAAGTGTTAACCATATTTTCATAATTTAGTTAATATTAGTCATAATTTTCATTCTAATGGATAGTTGAAATTTATCATGTTGAATAGTAATATTTTAAAAATATGTCATGTTTCATTTAAATTTAGTGTTGTACTTAATAAATGAGTATCTTGGTGTTGCGTATAATGAAATAAAAACTCCGTGTTTCATGTAACTCAAGATAAAAACAATTTTCATGTAAAGAAAAATATCCAAAATATTAAATATATTTTTAAAAAATATTTCATAAAATCTTTTGGAGTTACATCATTTTTGAAAAGGGATTGAATGGAGAAAAAAATTTCAAAGGAAAAATGATTCAATAGGATAACATGATGAAGGTAAAAGATTTTTTTCCCTCGTCATACCAAATATTTTAATATAGTCACCACATATGAAATTATATCTTGTGGTATGTATACCATTAACTAATTTTATTAGTGATTGTTAATTAAAATTTCATGGAAGAAATTTATTTAAGGGAGAGAATGTAACACCCCAAGAATTTAAATTATATATTTTTTATTTAAAACCTAATGTGTTCAATAGCTTTATTTAAAAGAAACATCGAACCGAAATGAACTGTGGATGGTTATATAACGAATAAAATACAGTCATAGAATTAGTGGATAAAATAGATATAATGGAATTATTAAATACATTTATAATTAATGTAAAGGTCATTATCAGTGATAAGCTAGTGGTAAATTAAATTAGTATAGCTAAATAAGTAATAAGACATATTTATGTTTTAATATGTAACCCTTCTAAAAATACACTGTTTTTTAGAATCTTAATATTTTGTAGGTAAGATATATTATTTATTTAAATAATATATTTTCACCACTTTGATTAGTAATTGATATTAAATAGAATAATAATAGTAAATATTTTAAAAAAAATTATGAATAAGGTTTTCATTATATATTAATGGTTTTACTTAAAAGTTAAATTATAAGATTTTAGAATTTTAATTTTACTAAATGAACTTCATTTTTTATTTTTAATACTAATTTTATCTTAATATTAATTTTTATTATTTTTATAAAATAATTTTTTAGATAAACAGTGAAAAACTACTGTTTTTACGAATACTATCAATTTTTTACAAAATAAAAACAAAATAATGGATTAATAGTTTTTGATAATTTTTTTTATAATGATATGTATATATATATATATAATGTAAGATAAATCATTTAAAAATATTAGATTAAATTTATGAACCCATGTTTAATTTTTTGTGAAATTTAAGTAATGTTTTACTCTAAAATCCTCTTTTATATGATTATATTAAAAATGAGTTTCCAATTATTATAGAAATTTAATATTAAAAAATTCATTTATTATTTCATATAATCATGTTCATATTATGTAATAATGTCAATATAAATTTATTCATAAAATTAATATTACTAAGATAAAATTTATTTACCATGATATTGGTTAAAGGGTTATTTTCGAAGAATTTTTTTAATAATGGTGTGTAATTGTTTTCCTAATAAAATTATATATTTCATAAAATGAATCTAATATTATTTTTCAACATATAAAAAAATATAATCATTTATTTAATTAGATTTAAATATAATATATGATTAATAATACTTAATGGTGAAAACCAAATTTTTTCTACAAAATGTTTTCTCTGTATCATAAATAATTTAATTTAAAAGTAAATTTTATCTTATTTAAATATTGAATTATATTACTTGAGAACTGAACTTATTTTTATCACATCCAAATTTTCTAATTGGGTTTATCTTATATTTTTAGTAAAATATAAATTACTTAGTTAGAAACAAGTTACAAAGGTAAAAAAATGTAAAAGTGAAAACTAAAGATTAAATAACCTTAAATATGTTTAAAAAAATTTTAAAATGAGTATAAGTGGATATATATAAACATAATATCAACCCAAAATATATTATATCTCACCTTTGGAACCATTTACCATTGAATAGTGTGATTCTATTATTAAAAAATAATGGGCATTAACAAAAGATCCATTTTGTTTAATTATAAAAGGGAATCAATCCAACCCTATAAAAGTTACACATACACTTATAAATTTAATTAAAATCCCACCAAAGTTTCCACTACTATAAGTCTATTTCATGAGATAAATACCATGTCCACCATACATTAGTCAAAGCCTTTCATTTCCAATTATATTTCATAGAGAAATCTTAAGATCTCAAAGTTAGTATTTCATAAACCTTACCCTTTTATCCTTAATATTTCACTTAAAAACAACTTCTATATACCTAATATAATGAAACATTTAGTATTCATATACTATAATTTTATTATATTAATTTATAAACCATTGTTAAATCAATTTCATCCACTATGAAAAACAAAGCAGTATTGATCGTTTATGCTTGTTGACTACCACATCCATGAAATGATGGGGTTAATTTTTAATAAAAACCTATTATTTATTGTTAAAAATGGTGTATTTTATCAATTAATATGTTTAATATATAAACAATATAGTCCTTATATGATAATTTATCATATAACATCATTCCACTACATTTATTGGGAAGTGGAAACATTAATTGTTTGTATGTGTGGACTACCACCTCTATGAATAATGAATTTAATTTTTCATCACCACCATATATGGATGGTTATAATAATGGGTTAAATAAAGATAAATCATACTTATGTAATATTTAGTATTCTAAAATTGTTATATTAACTTTATATAAAAACATTTCTTTACAAGTTGAATCATTATAATATGCACTCATTTGGGACTGTTTTACCACCTAAGTGAACAGTGTTATATTATTCATATCCTGAGTGATTAAGGAATTATATATAATTGTAATATCATGTAATAATAATTTACTTAATATTTGTTATTATTTTTAAGTTTTTATTAATATTTATTATATTTATTGTTATACCACTTTTCAATCATCAAACGTGTAGAAACTAGTTTCTCACAATTTCTATTTTCACAAACCATAACATTATCATTCACTAAATGAAAATGGGATATGAGTAATAAATTAAAAACCATAATTACTTTATATTGAACTATTTGGTAAATATAAACATTAAAATGATACGTAATAATTAACACTTTCACCATGAATAAATAAACGATCGAAATTTCATAAAACAAGATGATCGAAAAAAAGTATAGTTGATTAATCTATTGGTAAAATATGGTTATAAAATGAAAATTTTTAAATATTATAGATATGAATAATTATCATAAAAATTTTATTAAGATAGATATTTTTATTTTTTGTATATTCAACCACCTTAGTGGAAAACAAATATTAAGGTAAGGGTATTTTGTCTCAAATATCAATTCCTTCAAACAGGATGATATACACCATGATTTATATTTTATGGTTTTATTATTTCCCATTTTATATTTCATATCATTATTCTATCATTAATTATAGTATTTTAAATTCTATTTAAAATTTTATATTATAAGGGGTTTGGATTTGAATGTTTCTAAAGTATTAAGTGTTATTTGTCTCTATTTTCAATTCCATGATGCGTGTTTTATATTGTGTACCATATTTTCATTTATATGGTTTGTTCACTTCCTTATAGAATTAATTTTTAATGAATATATTTAATTTAATTTAATTTTAATTTCATGGTATCCCTATCTTGTGGTTTTCATTCTTATGTCGCCATTTTTTAAGGGTGTTTTCATCTCAATTTTGTTTTATTAATATATGATTCATATTCAACACTTATTTTATTTTTGTTTTGTATATATTATCCATGGTTTAATTTAAAATTCCTCTTATACTATTTTCATTTTGGGGATTAAACTCACAATAATCAATCACTTCCATTGTCTTCCAAAATCATCCACTAATATAGGCATAATTTTTCTTCCTATACCTTTCTTATATAGACACTATATATTTCCTTTATTTGATTAAATGGTGTCCACCTATTTTTTATACATCGATTTATTGGGTAACTTATTGGCTTAATATTATACCCTTTCTCTATTTGGTGATATTTTGAGTGATACATACATATAAAACTATTCCATTTATTGATTGGATAAATATTTAAAATTCATATACTTGTTATTCCAGTACTTAAAATTATGGTATGCTAAGGAAAATTGATTGTGTTTTATTTTTTCATACACATTATCCCACTATATGTCTTATCTCCTTGTTATCTCATTTTTTACTAGTAA
Organism: Viscum album; assembly: GCA_963277665.1. Classification (NCBI taxonomy): domain Eukaryota; kingdom Viridiplantae; phylum Streptophyta; class Magnoliopsida; order Santalales; family Viscaceae; genus Viscum; species Viscum album. The sequence goes on from OY728156.1 coordinate 1,344,965,519, forward strand.
ATTATTCGTGTTTAATATGTTTGTATCTCAATATTGACATTCATTTATTTCTAATTACGATTATGCATTATCTTGATTTTAGTATCCTTAATATGGTGAATGGATTGGAATTAATGAAGATATGGGTAAGTTCAGGTAATATAAAACCCCATCATGCATCAGTTGGTCTCATGAGATATAAGGTTCGGGTATTTGTTATATTATAACCCAATAAAATAATGATTTCTTTGATGATACCTTAAAGAAAAGAACGATGTCATGGATGCATCCTTGGTGGTAAAAATGATGTCTTTAATGGGGCCTAGATGGTAAATGGTATATGGATTTTTGTTTTCCAACACCATAAATTTATTTATCATTATCTATGTGTTTATTTATATTGTTAACCATAAATTTGGTTTATGCTAATGTGATAAGTTATATGGAATTATTGGAATATTATATATTTGCTTCTATATTCTTCATTCTTTGATAGCTTATGAAATATGTTCTCACTTAAAGAGTGTTTGATCTCAAAATTTTTATGTTTCTATTTACCCAAGTTATGAAGAATGTTATTACACAAGAACTTTATAGAAATGTATCATGTTTGGATAATTACATGGGAGATTTTGAAAACTTATTATAGAATAAGATGTTTTTTATATGGTAATAATAATGTCCACTTGTGGAGAGATACATGGGATTTTTTAGTTAAATGTTTTTTCTAACACTCTATAAATATAAAAAAAATCATTTGAATGTGAGTAAATCAATATGTTTTAGTGATATTTTCGTTATTAATGGTTTAAATTGGGTTAATTTAATTGATTTAAAAGACAGTATTTAAATAATATTTCTATTCACACTGAATTTTTGGATTTTGAGTCTAGAAAATCATAATTGTTATCAAAGGATGGTTTTGATAACATTAGAGACTATTATGATATTTGTTTAAGGTAATTTGAAAGTTCTAAATCTCATAAAGGGTTAATAGATTAATGTTTATCATAATTTATAAGTATAGATAAGCCTTTAGTATTTTTTGTGATAGGATTGGATACTTTTTATTGTTTGAGGATTTGGATAAGATAACATTAGTAAAAAACCCTAGGGATGTGTCTTGAAGAGGCCCAACCAGGATGGATGTATCATAGAGAGGGGGGGTGTGAATCAGTTATATATTTTTCTTTTATGTTATCTTTCTTTTAAAACAACTTTTACCTCATGTTAATGGTCTATCACTTTGTTGAAAACAATAAAATTCACAAATCCCCAAGAACACAAGTATTTACAATTTACACTACTCAATAAGAGTAAATAGTTGTTGGAATGGTTTGGAAATAATCCAATACCACATAATCTACTAGAAAACAATCCTTTTGTGTGGATTCAATAAATAGGATATAACCATACACTTGTGTAGAACTATAATCAATAAAATAGTTTATGTGCTTCATATACCAAGAATTTAATAAAACAAGTTTGTATAATAAGATAAAAAACCTTCAACAATTGGTTCTAAGTATGTTACTATACTTCCATATCAACTTCCAATTATTTAAATATTAAAAACAAGAAATCTTTGCCTACCTACCCAGTTGCATATAGAAAAAACTTTTGTGGTATTCATATAAAAACTCAGTCTTACGGCTTATTCTAATTCATCTTTCCTATTATTTATTTCAGAAAATATATAATGAAATAATACCCTAGAAACAATTATGAACCAATTCAAACTTTCCTCAAGAACCTGCATCTGATGGTCCAGTCTGATCTGGAAAATCTTTCTTCTAATTCTTCTATCCATAGAAACTTCCTCAAGATAATTCTGTCTGGAAAATTATTCTCTCTACTTTAGCACTTTCACTCTCTATTCCCATGTGAATTTTATATGTGTTTGAAATTATAATATATAACCTATTATTTATAAGAGAGCCAAAAGTGTTTTGGATGAGAATCTACATAATTTTTTCCACTCTACCAAATTTCCTGAAATAACATTTTCAAATTCATTTAAATTTTTTCTTTGGAAATTTTATATCTTCTCACCTCTTCTCAATTATTCTCAAAACATATTGAATCTTCTCAAAACTCTAGCATGAAGCAGGATTTATAAATATTCTTTTGTCTGACACAAACATTATTCCAATTTTCTTCATTATGATGAAACAAATGTAGTAATAAAAAACTCACATTCCATTGCTTTATACTATTTGAAAAAAAATGAATGAATTGTCATTATGATGCTCTGTACCAACTAAAATATAAATAATAGTGAAACCATTTTTCCATAAACAACATTTCAACTTATGAATTATTAAAAAACCCCTTGAAAACACACAAGAAAAAATATTCATAAAACATATTCTTTTCTTAAAACATTCAAAAGTTACATAGACCAATGATTATACATCTCATAATGTCTATTATTTGATGACATATTGGTGTCATCCTCTGTCTGATGAATTAGTCTTTGATTACATTAGATGTATCGGTGTCAGTGATAGCCTAACATGTCTTGACCATTTGAAAAACAATTCATAGTTCTTTTTCTCTTGACTTAATTAAAAATAAATCAACCTAAATTCTTATTCTATTGACCAAATTAAAGAAAAATAAAACATTTTTTATGGAAATGGTTTACTACATTGTTGGGATTCATCTATTTGATCGGTATCTGGATATTCTCAATCACAAGTCCTAACAATTCCCACTTACTATTCTACCTCCAATTGAACTCTAAATCGGATTATCTTTTTTAATTAACATTGTTCTTGATAGATTAGTGTCAAAACTCTTCTATTGGATTAGTGGCATGGTTAATTTGATGCACCAGTTTTGGTATTGACTTCATACTCACAAGCTTTCTTCTACATAATATTGATTCGATGGATGGGTTCTTCTAGTGGATTAGACAATATGATGGATCTGATAGTACAATGGATTGATCAATCAGCTCTTTAGTAACACTTTAAACACTACATACTTTCTTCTTACAGAAATTTCTTCTTGTATCAATACTTATTCATGAATTTGAGAACATTAGGATCATAATATCATCATTTAACATGATGTACCAGGAACATGTTATCCTACTTTATTTCCCAAAGATTTCCCAACAAGTTATTTATACTACTTATGATATTTAATAACTAATCAAATACTAAATAATAATTAGATGTTTTATTAAGATTTCCAGAATCCAATAAATTTATTCATATTGATAAGAACTTTCAGTGTGAACACAATATAAGTTCAATAAAACATCACACAAATAACCTTATTAGAACAGGAAGCTGAAACCAATGTATTTTCTTATAAATATTGTATCTGATTAGATGAGTCTGATACTCCTTAATCTAATCCTAAAAACTCACAGTGTGAATTTATTTTTTATAAGGACAAAAAAATACAAAACAATCAACCCAAACATCTTTCAACATCCAAAAACCACTTCCAGTCAGCATTGTCCCAACAATATCCACCGTTGGATTTTATTATCAACCAAGGTTCATAAATCTTTGTACATTTTACTCTCAATCTACAGATAAATAATCAAAAATTATAATTCTATGTGAGTGAACTCATTATAGGAAGCAAGAATCATTGACTTCAAAACCATGTTGTCCAAAAGTAGTGAATTACAAAACATCTTTATCTTTCAAAATTTCTTCCAATTCACAACATATATTTATTATTATAAAAACAAGGTTCCTAAAACCATCTCAAAAAAACTGTTAAAACATTTCACACACTTACATGTTGATTTCATAGCTAACCCACAAATTCTCTTAGGAACATGCTTCTTTAAGTGGTTTTTCACATATCAATGGATTGATTTATGAAACATAATTTTTTATCATCCTTTTAAAAAATTATGTAAATACAAGTTATGAGAGGGGAAAAACACATAACTCAACCTTGGAGAGAAAGTGGTTGGATTCACATGTTCAACCTCAATTTGAAAAATTATTCCTTATATAATTGTTTGTGAAAATGGAAGCAACTTGTTCTGATGTAAGAACATACTCCAAAAGGAGTTCATTATTATCCACATTCACATTATTGAAGTGATAGTTGTTATCAATGTGTTTTAAATGATACTTTTATATTGGATTTTATTTACGGTTTATAACACTCTATATATCACAACCCAAGAGAATAGTTTACTTCATTTCAACAAGTATGCCTTCCAACTATGTATTCATCCACATAAGTTTTGGTGTAGCTTGATGGGATGTATTATACTCGGCTCCCATTGTTCTAACAGTCATTAAATATTAATTATTATTTTTATAACTCACACAACTTTTCCTCATAAAGAAAACTATGCCCGATGTGGATCTTCTATCATTAGAACATCCTTGAAAATTAATATCTATGTATCCAAAAAAATCAATTATTTTTAAGCAATCATAATTTTTAATAGAATCAAGTGTGCCTTTGATATATCTAAGAATTATTTTTCCTTCTAATAGATGTGATTATTTTGGATCGCTTTGGAATATTACACATAATGTAATAGCATAAAAATGTTTGGTCATGAGATGTCCAGACAATACAAACTTCTAATTATCTTCTGAAACTCTTTATAGTAAACTTCCTTACCTTCTCTGTCTTTAGTCAAATTGGTTACCAGTAAAATTATTATAAAAATAGGTTTCAAATTTTCTATTAAAAAGTTTTTAAGAACTTATTTAGAATTATTTTCTTGAGAAATAAATATTTTTTTCTTATTTTGTGAGATTTTTAATGTAAGAAAGTATTTTCTTTCACCAAACATGGATATCTCAAATAACTTTTTCATTTTTACAAAAAATATTTTACATGTTCTTTAATCATTCTTAAAACATATAATTTTATCAAAATAAATAATAAAAATGATGGAAACCATCTGACTTTCTTTGATGTACAGATTATTATCAACCCTTAATTTATTTAAGTTAAACATCCTTAAGAAAGTATCCAATTTCAAATATCATGCCCTCGTATCTTGTTTTATCCAATACAAGTATTTCTTAAACATTCAAACATAACATTCATCCATTATAATAATAAAACCACAAGGTTGTTCAAAATAACTTTATCATCAGGTTACCATTTAGAAAGGATGACTTAATATACACTTGATCAATTTTATAACTTCATTGCGAAACAATGAGAAGAAAGATTTTTAATTTTTCTAACATTTCCACAAAATAAAAAGTATCATCAAAATCAATGCCTTAAATTATTGAGTAACCATTCCCAATAACCTTTCTTTATTTCTTATCACTTAACCATATTCATTCAACTTATTCAATAATTCCCACTTTGTACCAATACCATTTCTTCATTTCGATTAGGTATGAGTTCCCAAGTATAATTTTTCTCAATTTTATCAAACTCTTCATTCATAGCTTGAATCAATTATGCATACTCAAAAGCTTCATTAACATATTTATTCTCACCTTTTTAATACAAATATGTTTTTGTAATGACTTTTGATGTTATTCCTGTTTGAACCTTTTGATTTTTAAAACCAATTATGTTTTGATCTTCCACATTCTTCTTCATCCAATGATGAGATGTATGATATTCTTACTCATAAGTATAAATAATTGAGTCTGAGTCTTCCACTTTTGTTTCATCACATTTTCTGGAATACTTCTCATGTTACTTAGCAATAATTCATTCATCAACTTCATCTTCATCATCGACATGTGATTATGACACATTTTCCTCACTTTTTTTAAAAACATTTCCATCAACTGAATCAAATAATCTTCTTATATCTTTGTTGAAACATCTATATCTTGTTCCTTATAAATCATAACCAATAAATATTCCATATACACCTCTCTGATCAAACTTTACAAGGATTCCATCTTTGTTCTTTATGATGAAAGGACTCCTGAAACTTTTACTTGTTTCAAACATAGATTTTTTTCATAGAAACTTTTATAAGGAATCATATAGGATCTTGGCCTATAGAAACACCAGTTCTGAATAAAACCATCTATACTCATAGATTTCCTCCAAAAGTAATGTGAAATACCATGTTCAGGTAACATTGTACACCCCATATTAACTAAACATATATTATTCCTTTTAGCAACATCATTTTGTTTTACTATTTATAGTGCACTGAACTCATGCCAAATACCTTATTTTTCAATATTACTTCTCAAATATTCATTATTAGACTCACTACCATTATCAGTTCTATAATTCTTCATTGAATACCCACATTCCTTCTCTTCTCTTCTATTGAAAATTTTAAACATTTTCAAAGCATTTAACTTATGTTTCAAATACATAACGAAAGTAATTAAAGTAAAATAATCAGAGAAATAAATTAATTACTTACCTATAAAAGTGGATTTTTTTCTCATTGTCCCAAAAATATAAGAATGGATAAGTTCCAAGGGTCAATTTTAATGAATTTTAACTTTATTATACACCAATTTTGTAATCCTCACTTTCTAAAAAATTTTGAACCTCCAATATCTTATTCTTGACATATCAGAAACATCCCAGAAAATATCTCTCTTCGATAACATTCTCATAATTCTCTAATAAATATGTCCTAGCCTCTTTTAATTTAAATTATTTTCTTTATCAATACTTATGTAACATGTGTTATAAACTACACAAACATGAAAAAGTTTCCTTTTGTGTGTTGGCCTTTTGTAACAAATTTTCCAACATCTAATCTTTTCAAAACAAAACCATATTTTATAATAAAAAACTTTATTCCCATCAAATATTTTGTGAAATACTCAACAATTTTTGTTTCAACCTATCAAATAAAAAATATTTCTTGGATTTTAACTTTTATTCTCTTATAAAAGTGGATCCAACTCCTTTGATTAGGAGGGATTAATCATTTAAAAATATCACTATTCATTCATTGAAGTTTTTCTCATTCTAAAAAAAATTTAAAATATCTAATCATGTTAGAAGAATGACCACTATCTAGGATCCATGGAAGTTCTCATTTTGTAGCTTTGAGATCGGTTTATACAACAAGATATTTTTCAATCTCTTAAGTTGTCTTCCCAATTTTTTTTGAGATTTGTTAAAAACATGACTTTATTTGAATAACAAAAAAGAAACCCTTTTTCAAGATGTTCAGGTTGTTCATATTTTTCTCCAATAGTTTCAAAAGGTATTGAATATTTTTTAACATTTAAAAACATCCTTCTCATGTTTCTTCCTTTGAGATTATTAACTCCCCCTTGAGCATTGCCTTCTATAAATAATGTTACAAATATAGTATTTTTTTATTGAAATAACACATGTTTTTTGTATTCCCAAATCCAAAAAAATAACAATAATAAAAATAATAACCATAGAAGGTAAATTTTGATCCTTCTCATGTAGAACCTTTTGAGAACCTTCACCAAATTGAGATATAGAATTATTTAAACATGTAACACCCTACTCATCTTTACATAACTTTTTTTGGATAAGTTAAATATATTCATAATTCACCATTAAATTTACATTAATATGTTCATTATAATTATTTTACTTCTCAATATACTTCTTTAGAAAATCATATTCTTCCAACAACATAGCTTTATCTTCCGGAATAAATTCTTGATTATTTTTTGTAGGACTTTCCTTCTTCAACTTCTTGATCTATATTTCACGTATTATAAGCATTCTCATGCATTATTTAAGTTATCTTTTAGATAAAATTATAACATGGTTTCTTCTTCTTAATAACTACTAATTCCAAACTCTTCATCATTAACTATTGTAATGAAAGTATTATCTCTAATAACATCGAAAAATTTCTAAAATTCAACTTAATTGTCTTATTATTCATCATTTTTAGATAAAAATATTATCCTTTTATATTTATAGAAAATTATATCTATTCCCTTGGAATAATATTTTAACTGATCACTATATTTTTTTCAATATTTTCTTTCCCTTGAATAATATTCATCACCATCTTCTTCATTCTTTCTTCGAGTAAAACTAAAAGAAAAGTGGCCAAAATGTCCACATTAAAAAAAATTTAAGGTAATTTTACCTTTATAATTTAATCTACCTATTTTCACATGTTTAGAAAACAAGTATAAAAATTCCTCAATATTGTTACATATCTCATTTTCAGATTTAGAGTCAGCAACATCTTTTTCTTCACAAATCTTCTTAGAATTTCCTTGCTTTCCAACCTTGAAGGATATTCATAAATAAAATTTTTTTCCCTTTAATAACTTTCTCCACTATTATTTAAAATGTAAATAGTGTACCATTAAGGTCATATATAGAGAGAGATTTAGGATATATATTTTATAAAAATAAAACATTGTCATCAAACTTATAAAGAGTAATTCTCAAGATCTTTTCAATAATAGTTGAGTATTCTAATTTCGCACCAGAACATATTATAGTGATAAACAATTCCTGTAATACTTGTAAATTAGTCACCAATAGATTCATAATCACCCATTTTAATATTTTCTTACTTAAATATCCATATTTTTAACTTTTCCTTCTTAACCTTTATACTACCTTCATAAATGATTTTAAATTTTTCATAGATGCCTTATTCAATTGAAACTCCCTTCACTCTTTTAAACTATCTTTCAGAAAGTGATGAGTAAAACATTCTTAGTTCTTCTATGATTCTTTATATTCTCCTTTTCCTTAGACATTCGGGGAAATTTTTCATCAGGAGGAAGAAATCCATCTATAGATTCTTCCAAAACATCATACCTAGGATTCATAAGATATGGAAATATTGTATCTTTCCATATATGATATTTATTACCATAAAAGATTATAATCACTTTTTTGTTAACAAAATTCAAATTCTCCACAAAAAAATTCTCTATAAAAAATTTCATAAAAGAGTACGTTAAGTGAAACTTTGATCTGATAATAATTAAAGAGGCCAAACAGTGATGCATGCATCACTGAGAGGGATATGGGTGAATCTATAGTATATTTTTCTTTTATGTTATATTTATTTTATGAAAACCATCTCCTCATGTTAAATAGATATCAATTGTCTCAAAAATACATTAACATATCTATATAAACACAAGTATTTATAAGGTTAACTACTCAAAATTATTATCTAGTCTATGAAATGGATTGTAAATAATTCAATTCCGCACAATCTACTGGAAAAAAATTCTTTGAGTGGATAAAATAATTAGTATATACCCTTACACTTGTGTAGCACTATGTTCAATACAATTATGTAATAGACTCTTTTTGTGTGAGTTATTTAGAATAAGTTTATGTAATAAGTTAATAAACCTATACTACTTGGTCCCAACAATTTTACTATTCTTCATTATCAACTTCCAATTTTTTAAATCATCAAAAAAACAAATCCTAAATTTTTTACCTGGTAGTAGGTAGAAACAACCTTTTTTTGCTTCATAAAAAAACTCAATCTGAGGGCTCAGTCTAATTCCTTTTTCTAATTCTTCATTATGAAAAATAGATAAAGACATAATTCCCTGGATAAAAATAAACCATTTAAAACTTTCCCAATCAGTTGACATTCGATGGCTTGGTCCAATCCATTAACTCTTTATTCTTCATCTTTTGTCCAAAAAATTTTCCTATAAAAACTTTTGTACGAAGTCTTCTTCTCTCTACATCAATGATTTCTCTCTTTCTTTACACAGGAATAATACAAGCATCAAAAAGTGAAATGTATTTCATAATATTTATAGGAGAGTCAAAAATGTTTTGTTTGGGAATATTAAAATGTTTTTCCACTCAACCAAATTTTCTGAATCTTAAATTTCACATTCATTTTGACATCAAGTTTGACAATTTTTGCGCTTCTCAACTATTCTCGATTCTTCTCAAAACTTCTCAAATCTTCTCAAAAATCTATCTTGAAGTAGGATTTAAAATCATTTTTCTTTCCAATACATACATCATTCTAATTTTACTCATTTTGATGAAACATATATAAGAATGAAAACTCAAATTCTATTGATTTATACCATTTGAAATAAAATGAAGGACTTATCATTTTGATGCTTCATACCCACTAAAAAACACAGAAATTTGAAACCATTCCGCCATAAACATCATTGAATCTTATAAAGAATTTAAAAAACCAATGAAATAACTCTTGAAAAACTCTTTAAAATATATATTATTTTATTCAAACATTCAATAATTACTTATATCGATGATTATACATCTGGTGAATTCCATAATCTGATGAACTTTAGGTTTTATCATTCCTCTGGTGAATTATTATCCTACTCCATCTAATGTATCAGTTTCTATATTAATCTGATGTCTCTTGACCCACTTGAAAAACAAATCAGAGTTCTTATTCTATTAACTAAATTTGGAATAAATCAACCCAGATTCTCTTGATCTTTACCCAATTTAATAAAAACAAAACATTTTCTTTATAAAAATGGCTGAATACATTTTTTTTATTCATATTTTTTATCGGTCTCTAAATCTTCTCAATCATCAAATCCAGCAAAACCAACTCACTAATCTACCTCTCATTTAACTATACATTGGATTATCTTTTGTATTCAATACTAAATTGGATAGATTGGGGTCAAAACTCCACTGATAGATTAGTGGAATGTCGCTTCAGATGGACTAATGTCAGTAATGAATTCGTACTATTGTATATTCTACTAATGAAGATTTATCCTATGGATATTTGTTTTGTGGGATCAAAAAATCTGATGGATCAGACAGTCTACTTGATCAGTCGATACACTCTTCAGTAACATTTTAAACTCTCCATCATTTCTTCTTGCACAAACTTATTCTTTTTAATGACATCTTCATGAATTTAAGAATATTAATATTGGAGTTGAATCTTAGAACTTGATGTACCAAACATATCCTCTCACCCTTTCTTTCCAAACGCATGAAATCATAATTTTTTTTTTGAAAAATTATGATATTTGACAAATAATAAAAAAAATAAACAAATGATTTTTTTTTGAGATATCCAGACATCGATACATTTCTTTATACTGATCAAAACATTCATTCCAAAAAGAATTTGACTCTGAAAAACAACATCACTCTTAAAAAATCATCAGAATAAAAAACCAAAATTGATGAATGTTCTTATGAATATTGAGTTTTGTCAATTAGTTTTGGTACTCCTTAATTTGATCATCAAAACATAAAAATTGAATTGATTTTTCATAAAGATATAAAAATACAGGACAATCAACACAAACTTCTTTCGTCATCCAAAAACCACTTCCATCTATTTTGGTCCCAACAAGAGGGATAAGTCCATGTATAGAATAACCTTCTAAAATAATGTTCAAGTGGAGATTATGGGGTTTTCTTCGCAATATAATCCTTTTATATATGTTACAACTAGATCAAGGCTCTATCCCAGATATACCAGTGGGTAATAACACTTAAAAGAGTGTATTGGGTATTAAGTCCATCATCACCTAGTGCATGAAAAAAAGAAAAACTTTACACCTATTTTGACACTCCTAGGGGATATTATTTAGTTAATAAAATTCTCTTTATAATCCTTTTTGAAATATTTATGATGATTTGAAGTTCTGATAATAAGTATGAGATAACTCAACTTAATGAAATCTTGATTGAACTTATACTATTTTAGGTTGAACAAAAATACAGTGAGATAGTTTTCAATAGTAATACATTTCAAGATGGATTTTTTCATGGGATAATGTATGATAATTATCTTATTATATTAATTTATCATCACTTAAATTAACTTCTATTTATTTTAATAATGGTTTAATCCCAAAGGAATCTAGTTAGAAATGTATTCCATAGAAAATGTGGATATTTACCAATGATAAAACTAATGGGATATATAGAGAAAGAAAACATATGATTATGTCAAACTAAATATCAAGAATTATGATTAAAAATGAGAATATATTTGAGTTTCCTAACACACCAAATAAGAGAAATATGAAGACTCATATAAGTTAGGTTGATGTAGTTAATGAGTGAAATAATATTTTATTTCTTTCGTGTCAAGAGTTTTGGAAGAAACTCCCAAGGGAACCTCTAAAATGAATGGTAATATGCTTCATGTGTCAAAAAGAAGGGAATATATAAACAATTTTCAAAGAAAAAGTTATGAAATTAGATAACATGATGAAGGGAAACTATTTTTTCTTGTCCAACCAAAAATATTAATTTAGACACCAAATTTTAAATTATATCTTGAGTTGCATCTATCATTTATATACCCTCAAATAATTTTATTAGTGTGAAATAATTTAAATTTAAATAATAGAATTATTTTATTGGGGAGAGAATGTAACACCTAGAGAATTTAAATTATACATTTTTCTTAAACTGAATGCATTCAATAGCTTTTCATATACACAACACTGAAACAAAATGAATAGTAAAATTTTATATGGCCATTAAAATATAAGCATAGAATTTAGGGTTAAAAATAGATTTTACTACATTATAAAATATATTTAGAAATAAAATAAGTTTCATTATCAATGTTAAGGAATTGATAAAATAAATTAGTGTGCCTAAATAAATAATAAGTCTGATTTATGATTTAAAATGTAACCATTCTAAAAATTGGTTTTTTATCTTTTTTTTAAGGGAAAATATATTATGGATAAAATATTTTATTGATATAAATAATATATGAACAATTATTTTATTATTAATTTATTGGAAATAATAATAATAATAGTTGATAATTTAAAATTTTATTTTCTTATGAATACAGTTTTAATTGTATATTTATACTTTCAATTAAATATTAAATTATAAAATTATTGATTTCTCATTTTACTAAATTGATTTAATTTTTATTATTTATATTAAAAATATAAACATAATATGAATTTTCATGTTTTTTCAAAAATAATTGATTTTTTTGTTGAATATTGAAAAATTGCTACTTTTTTTAATACCGCCATTTTTTATGAAATTATCATAATAAAAGAATTACTTTAAAGTTTTTAAGAAATTTTTTATAAAAATATATATTTATATAAGTAAATTGAACCAGTTAAAAATAGATTTTAGAATTTATAAAATGTATGTTTAATGTTTTGGAAATGTAAGTAATATTTATCTCTGAAAATTGTTTTCATTTTATTATTTTAAAAATTAATTTTCATAAATTATAGTATTTTAATATAAAAAATTGTTTTAATATTTTAGAAAAACATTTTTATATTATTTAATATGTTCAATATCAGATTTTTTTAAAAAAGTTTGATTACTAAGATTAATGTTAACGACAATAATATTGGTGAAATTGTTGTTTTCAAATAATTTTTTTACCAATGGTGATTAATTTTTTAATCTAAAAAATTAAGTAGATAAAATTTCTATAAATAATATTATATTATTTTTACGTATATATATAAAGATATATTATAACTTATTTAATTGGAAATCGATATTATATATGATTCATAATATTTAATTGTGAAGCAAAAATGTTTCTACAGAACTCTATTTCTATGTATTAAATGGTTTAATTTAAAAGTTAGATTTATATTATTGAAAAATTAATTTAGATTATATGGCGGAAATAATTAGGTCCATAAAATCTAGACTTAATTATAGGGGTTATCTTATATTTTATGTAAAATATAAATTATGTAGTTAAAAAATGGTTAGTAAGGTAAAAACAAAAAAAATTCAAAGTAAAACCCTAAGAATAAATGACTTGAAACATATTTAAAACATATGTTAAAATGATTTTAAGACGAATTTTATACCATTTATCTCCCCAAAATCCATTATTTCTCACTTTTGGAACCATTTACCCTAGAATAATGTCTTTTCATTATTCAAAACTATTGGGTGTTCACAAAAGGTCCATTTTTCACCTATAAAAGTGGATCACTCTCACCCTTTCAATGTGACACATACCCTTATAAATTTCATTGAAAAGATGAAAAACAATTCACCACTATAACAATATTTCGTGAAATAAATTACATAGTCACCATAATTCATATTAATACCTTCATTTCTAAGGATATTTCTGAATGAAATATTAAGTTATAGGCATGATAATTTCTTACTTCATACCGTTTTATTCAATAATTATCTTCAAAAGTAATTATTTCCTAAATAATATAAAAAAATAATATTATTATTATACTATAATTTTATTAAATTAATGGATAAACATTTATTATAACCTTTCCATCAACTAATAAAAATAAAACAACATTGATATTGTGCGAGTGTGTGGACTACCTCCTCTACAAAATGATGTAGTTAGTTTTTTATAACTAAATCTTTAGGCTAGTAAAAATTATGGGTTGGATAAATTAATATATTAAATATATAAAACATGTGATTCTTAGATGATAATTTATCATATACCATCATTCAACCCCCATTCCATGAGAAGTTGAAATGTTAATTATGCATAAGTGTGGACTACCACCTCTACGAATGATGAATTTCATTTTTCAACACCATCCTACATGGATGATTATAATATTTATTTTAATTAAGGTAAATGATACTTATCACATGTTTAAGATTATTAAATTGTTATATTCTGATTATATTGTTGACGTTGAATTTCAGATAGGGCCAAAATTGGGATAATAAAGAGAAATAAATGTATTTGTAAGAGGAGGATAGGATTATGTGACCCCAGAGGCAGGCACGCACAAGATTCAAGGGATGCATTAAAAAGGCCCTCCAGTGGGAAACATCTTGCATTCCAAATGGGACATCCTGGGAGGCTTCCAAAGAAACCCCTCTAAAACCACCAAAGGCAATGTAAAGCAAAAATGTGGGGTTGCGCGCGACACTCCTCTGAGCGTGTAAAGGATAGCATGCCCAATGCGATGTCAAAGGGTCCCTTGCATGCTATATCCCTCGAAAAACCGTTCTGGCCTGAATGCGAAGGCCCCTAACAGCACGCAAAATCTTGCGCACCTAATCTGACATCAAATAAAGGATTCTTCAGCAACCCCCTAGAAATCGCCAAAGGGGCTGGCGTGCCAAAGTCCCGAAGGTATGCCAACATTCTTGCGGTGTGCAAATTCTTCTGTTCCCAATGCGACATCAAGAGAGGGATTTTCATGCATCAATCCTTGCGCGCAACCTCCATGGACTTCGGATATAAAACAAAGTGTACCCTTGACCTTTGAGGATGCTGATAGGAGACAAAATGACACTCTATTGTGTAGAAGAATCCTCTTCTGCGACCACTCAAAAAACACTATGGCTTTAAGGTATTGGATCATGCATGACGGGTCCACTAAGGGTCCTCCTTTGGGTGGTACCTTTTGATCATGATCCACGTCCATTTCCTTTTACCCCAACGCATTTGAGTGAAAAATATCCCTCTTTTGCGCAAGATTCTTCCTACATCGGACCACTTTTGTGTGAAGTCATTCTGACCTACCTGTAGCCTCTCACTTCTTGCACGCATCCTTCAGATTTTCTCACAACCTTTACTTTTCCATGAACAAACCGCCCTTCTTTCTTGTGTCCCTCATTTTATGCTCTATGTTCTGTACATACCATAAGGCACCATGTCCAAGCCGCTTTTACGCAAAGCACAACTGTTCCACACTCCCTTTTCCTGTTCAAACCTTTAGGTTTTCACGGAGTAATTTTAAAGTCCCTTGGGCGGTACTTTCCATTGTGTTGCTTCGCCTTATTATTCTTCGCATAGGCATGCTAATGGCTATTTCTTCATCGCATAGCCACGCTATTGTGAACCCCTTAATGGATCACTCTATAACACCCACTCAACATAGCATTTTGGATGCCTTCCCTTCCCCAAGGGTGGGTAGATATTTGTTATGTAAGTACTATGGGTGCGGAGTGAACCCTCCCCGTCCGAGATGTAGGACGTTAAAATGGCAAGCACTACCGTCCTCAACACATGATGTTAAATTACGGCCTCACCCCATGATTATATATGGGGTTCCCCATCTCATACATTTTCTATGCCTACTGGTCTCCACATGAGTCAGATCATTCCTCACATGGAATGAGATCCTCTTTATCGAAGTGGTGTCTGTCCACAGGGAATGGGAAACCCCCTAAGTGTAATCTCATAGCTTTTCTTATAGTAGGTAGCATCTATTCTTCTCCTCTCTTCTTCGACGCCAAATCCCTCTCCCTTTGGGATTTGTAGCCACCAACCCTCCACCCTGGAGTAAGTCCCAATATTCATCTTCATGTGTTGTAGACCACGCATAATCCCCTGTTTCCATTTTGGTCTACTAGCCACATATAAGCCCCATTCCACTTCCCATGGATGCACCTTTAGCAATGTCATCATCAAGTCTCTACCACCTCTTGTTTCACACACCGAGAATGACTCACGTGGGCTTAGAGTAAGCATCGACCATGACATCCTCTATGGGAAGCCTAGTGTGTAAGCCTCAGACACATTTCAAACTACGTCGACTTTGACCCTTTCCGAGGCAAGGTACGTAGGAAGCCTCACTGAGGTTCAATCCCAACAACCATTGGTCTCAACCCCCTTCATGTCGGTTCCTTCCATTCCGAACTAGGTGGACTTTGATCCATTCCAATGCAAGGAACGTAGGAATCCTCCCTGAGGTTCAAGCCCAAAACCCAATTATTTTGACCACCTTCACAGCGGTTCACCAAACCCCACCGAACTATGTGAACATTGATCCTTTCCAAGGTAAGGAACGTAGGAAGCCTCCATGAGGTTAAATCCCAACACCCAGTTATTCCGACCACCTTCTCATCGGTTCATAAAACCCCACTAAAATACTTGAAATTTGATCCTTTCCATGTCATGGTACATAGGAATCCTCCCTGAGTTTTAATCCCAACAACCATTGGTCTCAACCCCCTTCACATCGGAGAACCAACACCTTTCCCAAACTTTGTGGGCTTTCATCCTTGTCTCCTAAACAATGTATGTAGGAAGCCTCCATGAGGTTCAACCCCATCCAACAGCAAGTCATTTTGATCCTCTACCCAACGGTAAGCCATTGTGAGCCTCATGCAGTGGTAAGCCATTTTGATCCCCATTCAGCGGTAAGACATTGTCAACTTGAGTCAGCAGTAAGTTGTTGCCAAACCCAATTGATTTTAAGTCATCGTGTTCCCTAATTGATGGTAAGTCATTGTAGTCCCCTTTGTTGGGACACACATCTCTAGTCATCCCTTGAGTGTTAGACCAGACTCAGGCTTCTAACCATGCATAAGCCCCATTATATCATCAGGTCGTGGTCCTTTGGACACACCCCGATTGTATACCCCATCCCGAACTACGTGGACTTTGATTCCATGTCGTGGCGATATGTAGGGGGTCTCTTTGAGGCTCAATCCCAACATCACGGTCTCCCATGAGTTGAATCTAACTCATTATCCATCCACTTCACTTAACCATCCATCATCCATCCTAATTCTTTACTGGGCCACCACATACTGGTGACATTATGCCAATTAACCTCCTAGAATCAGTGTTCCCTCTAGGGGTTGCACCCATCTTATCCACTTTATCCAGTGTTCCAGTTAGTTAGATCTATCTCTACTATATGTTAAACCTATGGAATAACCTATGTTAAACATGAAAAGCTGAGGAAAACCTCAGAGACAAGCCTATGGTATGTAATTCCCCGAATTCGACGTGGGATTCCTCGGGCTTTCTTGCCCTTGAGAATTCCTATAATAAGGGAATGAAACTGAGATGAACTAGTGTTCCTACATCCAGACATGCCAGTGATGTCCAATGTGACTACTCCCCTGCCCAATGGTTGCTACCATGGATGGACCCCTTGGAATATCCCAACAAAAGTAGTGTAATTAACCGGTGTCAATGAAGATATGGCACTATGAATAGTATCTCGGACAACATCTTAATCTATAAGTGAGACCTGAACTAGGTGACGATTTCCACGAAGGAATCCACAGAAGAAATAAATGACATCCCATCATCCCATTTCAATCAAGGATCAAACATACCTGAATAAGCGATGGATTTCGCCCGCATTTGGAAAGTGTGAATGCAGGTAAACAGGCAGCACATCCTCCTCAGCCCCAAACAGACAAATGTGCTTATCCCGGTGAAAGTGTCAGAAACAGAAATAGTGAACCTGATGTGAAGTTCTTCTCCTCAATGTAGATATTAGTAGCGTTCGAGAAATCAGTGAACTAGCATGTCACTGAATCCATTTATTCAGTGTCAGGTTCTGCCAAGCAAATAATAGTCCTGGCATGAAACTCACCAGAAGTTGGGGCAGTTAAAAAATGGGACATCCTGGTATGCAACGTTGTCACTGTGGATCCTTCTTACCTGTCATAGAAGAAAAAATCGCACTGGGGTACTGGACTTCAATTTACTTTTTTCAACGCTAATGATTTATTCTCCCTACTTTTCAGGACCCAAGCTACTGCTACAGGAAGCCAATCACCACCCATCCACTGATGCAGGGGCAGTGTTAATGTCAACACAGCAGCTCCATGTAACTCCACCACATCTGCGACAATCTCCAGAAATCCAGCTACTGGGAACCCCAACCCCATCTCCCCTTCTGAATTAATACAATTAAGGGTGATAAATGACCTTGTATGTTGATATGAGGAGGAGGGGATTGTCTCGACTCGGTATATGGAGAGCCAAGATTTAGAGGTGTTTACGCCTTGTCACCACCACTGCCCCTAGGGTCCATGTAGGGAGCCACTCCTACCCACTCCAAAATATAACCATTTCGGGAGTCTCTCCCTGAAACGATTCGGTGAATCTCTCCCCTATGCCGATGAGGTTGGGGATGTCTAGGCCAGCACGGTTGGGATCCCATTTCAGGGCCTCCCAAGGATGGCTCCCACTAGGTTGCGTCAGTTCCACCACCCAGTCCCATGAGTCGAGACGCAGGTAATCCATGCGCTTGCACCGCTGGCCTTGGTCCAATTAACCCGACGATAGCATCGGGCATAGGCCGAGGAGGATGCCCGCTAAGGGGTGTCAACATCAACAACTACAATGGCCCACACAATCCCCGACGTGTATCATCATACCCCTCTGTATGTTGAGTAGGGCTACTTATATACCTGGCCTGGATCGAGGCCCCAACCACCCCATGTGAAGGCTGGGTCGACTCTCTTGGTCACCGGTGCCGGTAGTGACTGCCGTGGAACAACATGCAGTAACGACACCTAGTACGGAGGTCCTCCCCATACCATCACTATTGAGAATCTGGGTCCTCCATGCTTCCATTCTTGGGATAGAGGTTTTCCTCGTGATACCTTCATTCTAAATGAGGGTCTTCCCCATGGCAGTGACACTCAGTACGAAAGCCTCTCCTGTGCTCATTTCATCGGGTATGAAATTTTTCCTCCTGTCATGGGATACTGGTGTGGGGACGTTACACATCTGGTCAATCTCTAGAGTGGGGGACCTCACCATGTTCATCCAATTGCTGGTGAAGGTCCTCCACACCTCAAAAATCGAAGGAGTGAAGGTCAGCTTCGCTTCACCAGCACCCAGCTTGGAGGTCCTACCCGTGTTCTGCTTGACCAGTATAAAGACCCTCCTCGCATTGATGTTTCCAGGGGAAACAAGCATGGAGGTCCTACTCATGTTTCCATCAGCTTTAGCAGAGGTCCTACCCACTATAGAATTTCCCACAGAGATTCACTATGTACATCATTCAGTGGACATGGAGGTCCTCCATGTGTTCCCTTTGATATCTATTCAGGTTCTCCTCACACCAAAGCTCACTTAGGCGGAAATCCTCTCCACCGCAGCACCAGTACAGCTGAAGGTCCTCCTCGTGACAAAAATTTACCCTGTCCCAAAGAACCATCCCGGGGCAGGAGGGCGGTTCATTGCTGCTATAAAAAGAATACCAAGAAGATTCAGACGGAGATTAAACTAGTCTGATTCTCAGATTTTGAGGCGGAATACAACTTAGCGATGGAACCCTCACCTAGATCCTCTGTGTCAAGGGTCAAGGTAGAAATAAGTAACATCATCCCCATACTTCTAAAATGTGAGGTCATTCAGATTCCCACCTCCCACTGCAGGTATATCCCAGAGGATTAAAATATGGAATCTCCATAAGTTTCGGACGTGCAATCACTACCATAATCACCATAATCACTCTCTTCCTCGACTAGAGATCACATAGAGCTATTCTGGGGACCAATGGTGGACAAGAAGCAGTGTAGACCATCGACAGTATTCAAAGTAACTATTCCAGAAACTATGGTCACTAGCATGTCTTACCATGATGTAGTGACTAAGTCACTACACTCTTCAAAGGATGGCAAGAGATGTGGCGGTTTGTCAGCTCACTCGTCATATTCTCCACCGGTCAGCTCACCGTCTTAGCGGTATGCCTTAGTACTACTACCGGTTCCCCAACTACCTCTGTTTGATAAGTGGGGTTATGAAGGTCCATACCCTGAGTCATATCCGAGGATATTTTTTACCATTCTTACAGTAGACCATTTCCCTGAGATGTTTTGTCTAGTTGTAGTGCCAAATTTCAGGGTGACAGAATCAATCACCCAGGAAGAGTTCAAGTGTTTTTTCCAGACCCTATGGATTACTCATTTTTTTCTTCTTCATCGACAGGTGGCCTACCATAAGATTTAGGCACACTTCAAAGATATTGGCCAACAATTTCGTTCAGTTTATTTGGCCACACTCTCGTGGCCCAATGCCATGAGTCACCAAGTCACCATAGGACCCTCCAATGACGATGCTTACAAAGTTTTAAAGTGCTCTGCAGGATAATAAAGGAGGCTTCTCCCCACGCTAAAATCTATGGTTGGGGGTAGTACGCGTCCCTCTATTTCAGTTCTATCTAGTGCTAGCCTGAATTTTGAGATGACATAGAGGATATGCCTCCTAGTACGGTCATGGTTAACATAGATAACCTACTGGGGAGTGATAATGAGCTAGAGCTTCTTGGAGGGGACCTCCCCCCCTGAGGGAGTTTCATAACTGTTGGATCTGTTGTGAGTTATTACTCATCAACAGAGGAATCTACGGGGTCTTCCTGTGTCCACTAAGGCGTTGGTCCCGAAATCCCAACAAGGGTAAGGTTCACCTTGGAGCTGTCAAACCCTCCAACCCGTCTGGCTCATTGTAGAAGGAGGAATATGATCCAAAAAAAGAAATGTTGTGTCAGTAACTCTCCAAACATAAGAAGATGGTCGATGATCTCCTTGCCGAACATTCTGTAGAGAAACAGCTAGACTATGGTGATCCTCGGTTGGGGCAAAAGGGGTAGGCAAAACTTCCCTCGTTGAGTTGCATCTAGGTGACCCTAATCACCCTACCCATGCATACAAGGTTGAGTCCAAAACTTATGGAAATAGAGTGGGATATGTGTCGAAAAATCCTCTTGAATGGCATGAAAATCCCCAGGACCTAGCTTCGGTTCCCCCAACTACTCCACAGGTCGTTCCACCAGCCACTTCACAAGCCACTAGGCCTTCTGATCATGTTGAAGAACCTGCTAGCACACTGGTGGTTGTGGATCCCAGACAATCCAATGGTGGTAGTCATTGCCCGCCTCAAATCTTCAGAGACACAACAGGTGGCAATCCCTCCTGATGGAAATCCATATCCGGCGTGGGTGGATGATATGCCAGCACGCCAAGGTTTTGAAAATCCCACTTTTTTCCCTTCAATGGGACAGGGGACCCGTCAAATCACCTGGCCCACTTTATCTAAAGGTGTGGACTCATGTTGGGATCCCTAGCGTAGTAGGAAGCCATCAAACTCCGGTTTTTTGTGTAGAAATTGGAGGGACATTTGTATACTATAGCCATCTCCCCATCGGATCAGTAGCCATCTGGGAAGACCTCCGTAGGAAATTTCTCTACCAGTTCAGTTCCACCACTTGAAAGACAAGTATCGTGGACCTCTTCAAGCTCAAGAAAATGCATGATGAGCGTGTTATAAACTTTGTCACCTGATGGAAGGGGAACACATACTCCCTTGACATGCCACTGACTCAAGAGAAACTACTGATGATGTGCATAGGTAATGTCATGATGGAATTGGTCCCCTCTTTGATCACCCATAACTACCTTGGTGGATTCAAAGACTTCTCTGATAAGGCCCATCACATAGAGAAATCCTTATAGTTGGCTAAGAAAGCACGTTCATTGCCACCTGTAATCCTCGCGAGATGGGCCCCTTGGTTCGAGCCTACTATAGTGTCCCAAATAGAGGCCCCAGAGCAACTAGATTTGTTACCAGTGGAGCTTCCTCCGGAGCCTTACAGTGGCCCTCCACCTCAGGCATAGCCTCTAGCCCAGCAATGCCCACCTAAGAACCGACAGGCACCCCCGCGCAATGCACTTCCACTCCCTAGGTGAGATAACTAGGCTCCACCACTTTGATAGGATCCTCTATCACCTCATCATAGTTAGGATCCCAGGGCCCCCTTCTTGGACAGGAGGAACTACACCTACTTTTTCAATGAGTATCACGTCCCCGATTACTTCTGTAGTGCCTTGGAGTAGAGTATTGTATGTTTTCATGAGTGCAGGAGGCCAAAAGAGGTGAACCTCACTAATATCCTTAATTACTACCCCTAACTCCATATCCTAGGACATACCCTCAAAAATTGATATGTGTTAAAAGGCTGGCTTCAAGACCAGGTGGATAGCAACATAGTTCGGTTAGGCCTAGGTTTGGTATGGGTGGAAAGTGTCTTCATTAGGCCAGATAACAGCAGTGACCATGATGGAGAGTGGCATCAGGTTTCTAACCCTAGGTCCCAGAAGTATGATGATTGTATGGCATGTCAAATAGTCGCACATTCCAATGGTGTTAATCGTGCACACCTTAATCGACCGAAGCCTTCAGAAGCCGCAGCTACTACTTCTCCATCGTCATCTCACCCGTCCTCTTCCTAGAAAAGGAAGCACCAGGAGTGCAAGGGAAAATAATGTCCCTCACTGATTCCTTCATTGTCCTATACTATCGACGATTTCATGCCCGCAGAGTTGTTGACTCCTCCCATAATCTATCCATTAGCGGATGAATCTTCGTGTGACGGTCAAGGGTACACCTCGGTTAATACTATAGAGCTGCTAAACCCCTACA